>OX608079.1:53485017-54144089 GCA_951509765.1 Sphenella marginata | reverse complement strand
CCTGGGGGCGTGGCACAACAATCTTCTGAACCAATCTGGAAATTTAGAGAAGATCGACCATAAACTTTGAACTTATTGAAGTACAAACAAAACACAAAACATGTGGGCGTGGCACCGCCCACTTTTCCAAAATTATATACATCTTGACTAAAGGATACACATATCCAAAAATCTTAAATTTAGACCCAATATGTTCAGAGTTATGAAGATTTTAAATTTTATATAGCCTGGGAGCGTGGCACCGCCTACTTTTCCAAAAATTGATATAGCCTGAATCGTACACAACAATCTTCTGAACCAATCTTGAAAGTTTAAAAGAGATCGACCATAAACTTTGGACATTATTGAAGTACAAACAAAACACAAAAAATGTGGGCGTGGCACCGCCCACTTTTCCAAAATTACACAAATCTTGACTAAAGGACACACATATCCAGAAATCATTAATTTAGACCAAATATGTTCAGAGCTATGAAGAATTTAAATTTTATATAGTCTGGAGGCGTGGCACCGCCTACTTTTCCAAAAATTTATATAGCCTAAATCGTACACAACAATCTTCTGAACCAATCTTGAAAGTTTAAAAGAGATCGACCATAAACTTTGGACATTATTGAAGTACAAACAAAACACAAAAAATGTGGGCGTGGCACCGCCCACTTTTCCAAAATTACATAAATCTTGACCAAAGGACACATATCCAGAAATCATTAATTTAGACCAAATATGTTCAGAGCTATGAAGAATTTAAATTGTATATAGCCTGGGGGCGTGGCACCGCCTACTTTTCCAAAAATTGATATAGCCTAAATCGTACACAACAATTTTCTTAACCAATCTTGAAAGTTTAAAAGAGATCGACCATAAACTTTGGACATTATTGAAGTACAAACAAAACACAAAAAAAGTGGGCGTGGCACCGTCTTTTCCAAAATTACATAAATCTTGACTAAAGGACACACATATCCAGAAATCATTAATTTAGACCAAATATGTTCAGAGCTATGAAGAATTTAAATTTTATATAGCCGGGGGGCGTGGCACCGCCTACTTTTCCAAAAATGATATAGCCTAAATCGTACACAACAATCTTCTGAACCAATCTTGAAAGTTTAAAAGAGATCGACCATAAACTTTGGACATTATTGAAGTACAAACAAAACACAAAAAATGTGGGCGTGGCACCGCCCACTTTTTCAAATTACATAAATCTTGACCAAAGGACACACATATCCAAAAATCATTAATTTAGACCAAATATGTTCAGAGTTATGAAGAGTTGTAGTTTTATATAGCCTGGGGGCGTGGCACCGCCCACTTTTCCAAAAATTAATATAGCCTATGCTTTAACCCATGATCCCAAGAATATACTGTGAAAATTTCATAAAAATCGGTTGAGTACTTTGGACGCCCATAAAGGACACACAGACACACAGACACACAGACACACAGACACACAGACACACATTCATTTTTATTTATAAGATGAATTCCTTGCCCCAAAAAACATTAATTTAGCCACTATTTCGTAACCAATTGCTTGATTTTATCCAGTTTTCCTCACTTAACCCCTATACATTGGCGAAAAGATTGGAAAATCGAAAGATTGGAAAATCCAATTTTTTCCAGGGCTTTGTAACAAAACCTTGTTCCCAGAAACTCATAAATATAGAAACATAACTAGAAACCGAATGACTAGAACCGTTCCTAAAGAGTAACATAAGTGTACCGAAACTCTACGTAACAAAACTGCCAGAAACCTAACCTGTACCGAAACACTCGGCACAGAAACTAAACCTGAAACATTACCTTTGTAATAAAACAGTAACAAAACTTATTTGTATAGAAACAGAACAACCCAGCCAGCATTTCTGTAAGTGTTTTTAAAAATAACTTGGAGTAAGCTTGCTTAAATAAGCGAAATGTAAGCGTTTTCAATATCAATTTATTTGTAAGTTTAATGTAAGCTTTTTATAAAGTTCAAAAACAAAGTTTTATAAATCATTTACCTTTCTAAGTTAAATGCAAATGTTTATAGAAAATGTTTTTAAATATATCGTTATGAAAGCTTGATGTAATAAAGATTAAATAAGTGTTTTTCATTTTAAGTTTTTATTTAGCTTTTTAAATAATCGTTTTGTAAGGCTTGAGAAAATGTTAATAAATTTATTACCATTTTAAGCAAAATGCAAATGTTTACGACAGGTATGAAAAAAATTGTTTTCATTTGTCATTAAGATAAAAATTGAGCTTTCGCCTCGTGTTTTCTCTCGCTCTGCAAATTTACAGTTCTTTCTTTTGAACTAAAATAATCGCGGTCGAAAATAATACACAATGTCGCGCTTAAGAAGTGAAAAAACGCGGTGCAAAGAAATAATAAATTTATTAATGAGTGCTGATAATTGTAAGCAAGTGCCCTCTGCACCAATTGGTGAAGCTTTTGTGCCCTCAAGTGGTTTTTTTTTGAACGAAAATAATGTGCCTGAATTCAATGAACCCATTGACTCATCAAGTGATGAACTGCCAGATTTTGACGATGACAGTTCGCTTACTTTTAACGAAGAACTAGGATCTTGGCTTGTAAAATACAACCTCTTCTTACGAATGTGGCAATGAGCTGCTCCAATTTTGCGCCGTAAGATTACGGATTTACCGTTAGATGTGAGGACATTAAAACGCACACCTAGAGATGCTCCTATACAACAACTTTCGGTTGGAGAATATGTGCATTATGGGCTCAAAGATAGCCTTACGGACTTCTTGCTTACGCAAGACGAATAAAAATTCCGACAATTCGTGCGTATACTTCAAATACGAGCTCTCCTCAAAACACAAGTGGTAGTTATAAAAATTGGAACTACACCACTTGTGATTTGAGGAGCTCAAAATTAAGCTTAGTTTAACTTAAAATATAGTTTTACAAAATTACTTTTTATATATTTCAATAGAAATCCGATTTGAAGTCTTTGTCCTCGTCAAAGACGAAGACTTTTGTCAAGCAATCATGGAGTAAGGTGATGACGGACGTGGTTGCCGAAAAAATGTGTTGGAGAGGAACAGACTCCAAAACGTGCGTCCGTAATTTGACGATTGCTTTAGCTATACGTCGTGAGTATTAATATTACCTAACTTAATACCTAAAACACAATTTAGACATTGGAAAAGAATTTCTAATATATTTTATGTATACATGTATATATCGTTGGGGATTCTGCAAAACGACGTAATTAACATTTTTAAAATGGCGTATGTGATATTTAAGTTTGAGTATATATGTATGGATAAATAAGTCTTAATAACCAGGGCGCTTACGCTGCCTCTTAGATGACCATTGCGTTGTTTTGCATAATCACCTACGATATGTACATACATACAAATATTCTTAAATTTCTGAATACATATATGATTTTGGCTCAATATTTAATAATTTAACTAAACATGTTTTTACTTCTTTTCAGAAACTTTTATACATGAAAATGGTGGGAATGAAGCGGAGTACATAGCCGCATCAAAATCGTTTTTTCAGTTTGCGAATAATCGGCTGAAAATGAAAGCTGTGGCACGTGCTAAAAAGACTTAATTTATATCATAATCACTTTTTTGATATACTATGTTTAATTATTCCTAATTTGATAGTTTTAATCAATATTCATATATTTAAAATTAATTACTCACTTAAAACTTAATTTGTTAGAAACCTAATTTCTTTATACATGTTTGCACGAAATCAGCATCTTTTTCAGCTTATTTTAACATTTTTGTAATATGTTCATTTATGGATTAAAATAATTCTCAAATGAAGGTTAAAAAATGATAATAAAATGCTTTCATTTGAATATTTATTGTAAGCTTATATAAATAAGCTTAAAAGAAACGCTTACAATTCACTTATTTTAAAGCAAAAAATCAACATTTTGTAAGGGTTTGGCTTACAAAAGTAAACATAAAAAAAACTTACTTTAAGTTTATTTTTTCAAGATGATGTTTATCAAAGCCTTACATTTAAAATATTATTATAAGCTTTAAATAGAAAACTTTAAAAAAGATATCTTTTGAAAATTGTTTGTAAGTTTATTTCAAACACTTAAAACCAATGTGTCGTTTCAATTATAAAACGTTTACTTTCAAGCGTTTTGTAAATGAAAAAAAAATAGGTAAAAGACTTTTTAAGTTAAACGGTTTTATGTTAAACATACATTGCAATATTTAAGATAAATGTACTAAAAACCAAAAAATAATAAAATAGATACAGTCGTGGGAATTATAAACATATGCATAGACTAGATTAAAATAAAACCGGGAAGCACGTCAATTGTCTACAAATTATCGACTTAATGTGCGATAGAAGAATCGTTTAATTCGTCGTTAGGCAGTTGGCCCGCAGACGGTGAGGAAATTACTTACTATTTTCTTGCTCATGGAAATTCCAATAGTTATACACTCCATGTAAAGTAAAGAAATGTTTCAGCTAGTTTATCGTTGGACATTCACACTGCTGGCTGGCGAGGAATCGTTTCACTGCTCGTAGTGTGCCTTTAATCGACAAAACATATGATAAAAGTACTACTCGCTCACCACTATGAAACCCTAAAACTCGCTTATAATCGAGCTTGCTAGCTTGTTTCCACATTATAGCCCTACTTATCACACGTCCATCGTTGTCGGTTGAACAACTGCCTAATTATAGTGCAACATTACAAAACAAACATTTTAATCAACAATTGTAGACAATTGACGTGCTCCCCGGTTTTATTTTAATCTAGTCTATGCATATGTTTATAATTCCCACGACTGTATCTATTTTATTATTTTTTGGTTTTTAGTACATTTATCTTAAATATTGCAATGTATGTTTAACATAAAACCGTTTAACTTAAAAAGTTTTTTACCTATTTTTTTATTTTCTAGTTTTTAGTTTTTATTTCGCATTCTTTTTAATTCATTTAGTGCTTCATTATTGCAAGGTTTCTTGCCCGTTAGTTTATTGCAGTCCAACGCCTCTATACGTAGTCCCTGCAAAGCTCTTACTCTACTAAGAGCCACGTAGGCTTGACCTTCTTCAAACAGCTTCGCACCTAAGTATACGACTGCGTGATCCACAGTGCTGCCCTGCATTTTATGTATTGTAGAAGCCCATGATAGTATTAAAGGCAACATTCTTCTTTCAGCCGTCCCGTAATTGTACTTAGCTGGAAACTGTATGGCTTTCGGGTGTATAAGATGTACTGTAGCATTACATAAACACATCGCCCTTTTACTTTAATTGTCATGTGCACATAAATAATGTATAAACAAATATGAATGTATACAAACAACATTCTGCCCAAATTAGTTACATTGAACTCAGCGGGAGTTTATACAAATAGTGCACATGCAGCACATAACGAGGATCTTGTTACACTTGTGTGGACGGTCAAAGACACCGCCAAAGGCAGTCGCAATGACCAACTGAACACAACGTCAGTTTGTCAATGCGACTGACATATTTATATATTTATTGCAACCATATGTTGACTTAGCGTATTTTAGAATTATGCATTTTAGTTTGTATGTATTAGTGGTTAAGCCTATACATGTAAGTCAGATAAATGTATAAAAGGAAAGCAATTTTAAATAAAGAACAATTATCGATCATACGCTGCACCAATAGCGACCAAAATTAAATTGAGTTTATTTCTTGACAACATGGCGATCCTGCCAGGAGGGTGGAATAACTCATGGAAGACGTTGAAGCAAAATAGACTGGCAGCAAAACGCAAACTGGATGAACATTACAAGCTGGGGAAGCAGACAATATTTTATGTATATTAGAAATTTGGTAGGCACGCCTTTACGGCCGCTAAGCTAAGAGCAATTTGATTTGCTTAGGAATTTTTTTTTAATAAGCACATGTTGCTTAAAAGTAAAAAATTTTTTTTAATAAGACAAAATTTTTTAAATTAAATTAAAGGTTAACGTTACAAGAAAATAACAATTAATTTAGTATGCAAGAAATTCCTACACCCGTAATAGTCCATAAAAGGAAACGAGGTGGTAGACAGGTTAGGAAGCGAAAAGAAATCGCTGAAGCTTTTAGGTTACTTAACTTAACCATAGACATTAACGATAGGCAGAAATTAAAAGATAAAATAAAAATGTTAAGAAATAACTTGTAAATAAAATATTTTAAAAAAAAAAAATAAAAAGCAAACAAGCTGAGTAAATTGGAGTGATAAAGTAAAGCAAAATATTATTTAATTTTAATTAAAAAGAAAAAATTGTAATCCAATTTTTTTTTAAAAAATGGCATGGTGGAAAGTTGCACTTAACGGTATACTGATAGGAATAGCAGGGTACGAGGTAGGTAAAGAAAGTTCAGCAGACCAAAAACCTGAAAATCGATTAGTCAAATACGAACCACATCCTATTATTGAACAGAAAGAAGAGATCACCGATAAATGGTTGACAATTTTTGCTTGTTTAGCTACATTTTTAATTGTCGCAATTGCAATTTTAATCAAAAATTATATAAAAAATAAATTGAGACGATTAAACAATGTACAACAACGCGTTTAAGCGCAAAAATTGTAAACTAAGATATGAATAAATGGCAAGAAATATATGATACCCTATGTGAAGAAAAACTAAAAGCTGATAAATCTTACAAATGCATAAATAAAAATATCAATATAAAAACAGAAACTGTCGTAAAGCATTTTAAGATAATTTTAGAAGCCCTAAATAGCATAGGACAGACAATTAAAGCGGTAAATAACATACTTACCAAGGAACACCAAGTAGAGTCTTACCAATTTTTCTCTGCCGTAAGGGACAAACTAGTATCTTCTTTAGCAAGATACAATATAGAAGTCAATGTACCAACCACAGTAGAAGAAGACCTACAAATAGATTTCAGTTCGCTTTTGGCAGAACGCGCTCAGAGCCCATTGGTAGAAGAAAATATACCAAACTTTCAACCAATAGAACTACCAGGTATAAACGTCACAATGGTGCAAACGGTAGTTGAGTTTATTAAAACTGCTTCGTCAGTATTGCCAGAGTTTGATGGTAAACCAGAAAACCTAAACAGTTTCCTAGATGCACTCGATATACTTGAACAAATCAAGGATACACACGAGGCATTGGCCATTACCATGATTAAGACCAAGCTAAAAGGCACAGCAAGAAATTTCATAAGCAATGAAAGCACAATAGAGCACATCAAAACAAAACTCAAAACCGCGATTAAGGGTGAATCAGTAGAAGTTTTAACAGCTAAACTCCTGAACATCCAGCAGCGTAGCAAAACTGCTAACCAGTACACTGCGGAAGTAGAAAAAATAACAAGGTCATTGGAAGGAGCGTATATCTCAGATGGATTAAATCCAGACTTAGCCACGAGATATGCAACACAGGCAGCAGTCAAAGCCATGTGCAAAAACAGCTCCAATGACAAAGTCAAAATGATTATGCAAGCTGGAACGTTCACCACAATGAACGATGCAATATCCAAATTCACGAACAGCTGCACAGAAATAACAGGAAGCGCAAATACGATCTTAAATGTACGACAGCAAAGTCAGTATAGGAGTAATTTCCGTGGAGGTTACCGTAGTAACAACTATGGAAATTACCAAAATAGAAGATACAGACCACAGTCAGGCTACAACAATAATTTTAGATCAAACAATAATTACAATAGTAACAATAATAGAGGATCACAATCCCGAAATACAAACAGACCATACACACAAACCCGTAACGTGCGCAGTTGTACCGAAACGGAAAACCAAGAAACTCCACTTCAAAATTAACAAAAAGAAAAATATGCGTACTTAATCTAAACTTAAACAGTTACATATCTACAAGGACATCGTTAAACAATTCATACTCAAATTTTTTAATTGATACTGGAGCCGATATCTCCATAATTAAAAAACAGCAAATAGATAATAAAGGAAAAATAAATACTGAACAAATCACAGATTTGAAAGGCATTGGTCAGGGAATAACTAGCACTTTAGGCACAATCAAGGCAGATCTAAAAGGCGATAACCTTCTAATTTATCATAAATTTCATGTTGTAGAAGACAACTTTCCAATTCCATGTGATGGAATAATAGGCCTAGATTTCATAAAGAAATACAATTGTATTCTAGATTACGGAAAAACAGAGGACAAACTAATTTTAAGACCATATGATTTCCCTCAAACAATAACAATGAATCTAACGAACTGTCTGTCCGTTAACACAATCACAATTCCAGCTAGATCGGAAGTTATTGGACAAATTAAAATAAATACAAACAACAAAAACATACCACACCAACAACTAGCCGATGGCATTTATATTGCAAATACCATTACAAATAACGAGCAAACTTTCGTTGGAATTATTAACACAACACATAACAACACAACTATTCAAAATTATAAAATTAATACTGAAAATTTAGACGATTATACACTAATTAAAGCAACCCCACACAATAAAAGTTGCATAGACACAGAAAAATTAAAAAGACTAACTGAAAATTTTCCAAATTTTGTTAAAGCTCAATTAACATCACTTTGCACAGAATTCATAGATATATTTGCACTAGAAACAGAACCAATTACTTCTAATAATTTTTATAAACAAAAACTATATATGAAGGATGACAACCCAGTTTACATTAAAAATTATAGATTACCCCAAACACAAAAAGGGGAAATAACCAAACAAGTAAATAAGCTAATAAAAGATGATATAATAGAAGCTTCAATTTCAGAATATAATAGTCCAATTTTATTAGTTCCTAAAAAATCACTTCCAGGGAAAACAGAAAAAAGGTGGAGATTGGTTGTCGATTACAGACAAGTAAACAAAAAGCTAGCAGCAGACAAATTCCCACTTCCAAGAATTGATGACATTTTAGACCAACTTGGAAGAGCAAAATATTTTTCATGCCTAGACCTTATGTCAGGTTTTCACCAAATTGAACTACACCCAGATTCAAGGGATATAACTTCATTTACAGCCGAAAATGGCACATATAGATTCAAAAGACTACCTTATGGATTAAAAGTAGCACCAAATTCATTCCAAAGAATGATGACCCTAGCATTCGCAGGTCTCAAACCATCCCAAGCATTTCTCTACATGGATGACTTAGTTGTATTAGGTTGTTCCGAAAATCACATGCTAAAAAATTTAAGAGACGTATTCTCCACTTGTCGAAAATACAACCTAAAACTACACCCAGATAAATGTTTATTTTTCAGTCAAGAAGTAACTTATTTAGGACATAAATGTACAAACAAGGGAATATTACCCGATCCAAGCAAATTTGAAACCGTTCAAAACTATCCAACGCCAAAAACAGCAGATGAAGTTAAAAGATTCGTAGCCTTCTGCAATTATTACAGAAGATTTGTTCCGAATTTTGCAGAACATTCTAGAAAATTAACTAGGCTTTGCAAAAAGAATGTTACCTTCGAATGGACAGAAGAATGTCAAAAAGCTTTTGCCTACTTAAAGGAAGCATTAATTAGTCCAAAACTTTTGCAATACCCGGATTTCGAAAAAGAATTCTGCATAACAACGGACGCTAGTGGATACGCTTGTGGTGCAGTCCTTAGCCAAGAACATGATGGCAAACAGTTACCAATTGCTTACGCTTCAAGGTACTTTACAAAAGGCGAAACTAACAAAGCTACAATAGAAAAAGAATTGGCCGCGATTCATTGGGCCATAACCTTCTTCAGACCATACGTATATGGCAGAAAATTCCTAGTTAAAACCGACCACCGCCCATTAACATACTTATTTTCAATGAAAAGTCCTTCCTCAAAGCTGACACGAGTAAGACTAGATTTAGAAGAGTACGATTTTGAAGTGGAGTACATAGCTGGTAAAGAAAACCACATAGCGGACGCATTATCCCGCATAACTATAACAAATTTGAAAGACTTGTCAGTGGAAGCAAGCAAAATATTAAAAATAACTACCAGATCAGCAGCTAAAAAGAATAGCAAGAATATTGAGAATAAAGAAAGTCATACAGAGAACCCCAAAATATATGAAGCGCTAAATAAATTTGAAGTAAAAAGACATGTCGAGCTCGTTTTCAATCCTCCGAAATTGTATTTCAAAAAGGGAAAGAAAATTTGTAGCAATTTTGATACAAGCAACCTAATTGTTGAGGATAAGATTGACTTAGGACAATTCTTTACCAGGCTTGAAAAAGAAGCCGGCAATTTAGGACTTGTACAAGTACAGTTGTCCATAGGGGACAAATTGTTTAAAATGAATTATACTGCAGTAGGAAAATTTATTGAAATGGGTAATAAAGTTCTCAAAAAGTTAACAATCGCTCTAACCCCAGAGGTTATATACGTGACAAATCCCGGGAAAATTAAAGAAATTCTGCATAAACATCATGACGATCCTATTAGTGGTGGCCACCCAGGAATAAATCGCATGACAGATAAAATCAAGCAGAAATATAGCTGGCTGAATATGAAAAATGACATACGAAAATACATAAAGAACTGCATCCACTGCAAGAAAAATAAAACAAATAAGCACATAAAAGAGCCTATGACAATAACGGAGACACCTCCGAAGGCGTTCGATATTGTACAAATAGATACAGTCGGACCATTACCAAAGTCCATAAATGGCAACGAGTATGCAGTTACCATTATTTGCGACCTAACTAAATACTTAGTAGCCATTCCGGTCCCAACCAAACACGCAATTACAGTCGCTAAAGCCGTGTTTGAACATTTCATCCTAATTTATGGACAAATGAAAACAATCCTGACAGACATGGGCACAGAATATAAAAATAGCCTATTCCAGGAACTGTGTAAATTGTTGAAAATTGAACATAAAACTTCAACACCATATCATCATCAAACTTTGGGTACAGTAGAACGCAGTCATCGAACATTCAATGAATATGTACGCTCGTACATATCCAGTGACAAAGACGATTGGGATGAATACCTTAGGTACTTCGCGTATTGTTACAATACAACACCATCTACCATACACAAATATTGTCCATTTGAACTAATATTTGCAAAAAACCCACCGAATTACGAATTCCTAATGGAAAATAAAATCAGCCCATTATACAATCACGAAGCTTATGACAAAGAAGTAAAATATAGACTTCAAATAGCACAGCAAAGAGCTAGAAAATTAGTCCAAGAGGCTAAAGAAAAACAAAAAGTAAATTACGATAAAAATAGCTATAGTAAGGAAATTAACATAGGAGATTTAGTATTAGTTAGAGAAGAGGCCTCCCATAAGTTAGAAAATAGATATACAGGACACTATAAAGTTAAAAATATTGATAAAAATAACAACTACACTTTAATTCCACATAGCATAGGAGACAGTAACAAAAACAAAAAAGAAATCGTAATTCATAAGAATAGACTTAAACCAATTTAAAACTCGTAGCGTTAAAAATAAAAATAAGCAATGCACCTTATTCGTGATAATTTAGTAAAAAAAAAAAAAAAAAAAAAAAATACATAAGCATTCCAATTTACTCAATCTTATACACGGCACAAGCCAAACGAAAACAATATCAAGTATCAAACAAAATATACAAACAAATAGAAATAAAATAAAAACATGTGACAAAACAATGGTAACAAGATCCTAAAACGATTAAAAATTTTAAACCAACATCAAGCAGTTAAAATAGATATATATAGTTGACTACAAATATATATATCTATTTTTTTTTAAGAGGGAAGGTGTAGCATTACATAAACACATCGCCCTTTTACTTTAATTGTCATGTGCACATAAATAATGTATAAACAAATATGAATGTATACAAACAACATTCTGCCCAAATTAGTTACATTGAACTCAGCGGGAGTTTATACAAATAGTGCACATGCAGCACATAACGAGGATCTTGTTACACTTGTGTGGACGGTCAAAGACACCGCCAAAGGCAGTCGCAATGACCAACTGAACACAACGTCAGTTTGTCAATGCGACTGACATATTTATATATTTATTGCAACCATATGTTGACTTAGCGTATTTTAGAATTATGCATTTTAGTTTGTATGTATTAGTGGTTAAGCCTATACATGTAAGTCAGATAAATGTATAAAAGGAAAGCAATTTTAAATAAAGAACAATTATCGATCATACGCTGCACCAATAGCGACCAAAATTAAATTGAGTTTATTTCTTGACAACAGTACTCCGTCTCTTGCGAAATCAATTCGGACGGAAGGTACATCTGTTGCAATGTATGTTTAACATAAAACCGTTTAACTTAAAAAGTTTTTTACCTATTTTTTTATTTTCTAGTTTTTAGCATATGGTTATAATTCCTACTTCATTTTGCAAAGATTTAAAATTAAATTTGAAATTTGTAATTGACATTTATCAATTATACGCGGTCTCAAGAATTTTTAAAAGAAGTAGCCTACTGCATTTGCAAAGATTTAAAATTAAATTTGAAATTGGTAATTGACATTTATCAATTATACGTGGTCTCAAAAATCTTTAAAAGAAGTAGCCTACTGCATTTGCAAAAATTTAAAATTAAATTTGAAATTGGTAATTGACATTTATCAATTATACGCGGTCTCAAGAATTTTTAAAAGAAGTAGCCTACTGCATTTGCAAAGATTTAAAATTAAATTTGAAATTTGTAATTGACATTTATCAATTATACGTGGTCTCAAAAATTTTTAAAAGAAGTAGCCTACTGCATTTGCAAAGATTTAAAATTAAATTTGAAATTTGTAATTGACATTTATCAATTATACGCGGTCTCAAGAATTTTTAAAAGAAGTAGCCTACTGCATTTGCAAAGATTTAAAATTAAATTTGAAATTGGTAATTGACATTTATCAATTATACGCGGTCTCAAGAATTTTTAAAAGAAGTAGCCTACTGCATTTGCAAAGATTTAAAATTAAATTTGAAATTTGTAATTGACATTTATCAATTATACGCGGTCTCAAGAATTTTTAAAATAAGTAGCCTACTTCATTTTGCAAAGATTTAAAATTAACTTGGATGATTTAATATTTAATTTCGTATAGCTTTGTTAACCTAGAGATATTGACCACGAAATATTCCAGTTGTATGGGAGGTACCACGCCTACTTTTTCACTATCCCCAGTTTTTCTGGAGGTGGTAGGAATTCGTCTTAAAATAGGTGGCAACCCTGTAAACCGCCCCAAGTGGCAACACCCACGAATATAATCTAAGAATGAATCATGCTATCTATATGCTAAATTTCATTCAAATCGGTCAAGCAGATCCCGAGATATAAAGAAAAACATAAAATGCGGTTAGGTGGCAACTCTAGGTGGCAACCCTGCTTGAAATTGTCATATTTGGAATACGGACGAAGATACCTTTCATTTGATACCCATATTGGCATATCTAGCTCTATACTTAGAAAACATTGAGATAGGTGGCAACCCTGTAAACCACCCCAAGTGGCAACACCCACGAATGTAATCTTAGAATGAATTATGCTATATATGCTAAATTTCATTCAAAACGGTCAAGCAGATCCCGAGATATAAGGAAAAACATAAAATGCGGTTAGGTGGCAACTCTAGGTGGCAACCCTGCTTGAAATTGTCATATTTGGAATACGGACGAAGATACCTTTCATTTGATACCCATATTGGCATATCTAGCTCTATATTTAGAAAACATTGAGATAGGTGGCAACCCTGTAAACCACCCCAAGTTGCAACACCCAAACATAATTGTATTGTCACCAAAATCCAAAGTGAATGCAAAATTTCAGATAAATCGGTTGACAGGAAGAGGGTAAAATTTGAATTACTAAATTTGACCCAAGAAAGAATAAAACAAACGGGGTGAGCTAAATAAAACCGTTTAAAAATCAGAAATTTGTAAGCTTAAAGTTTATTTGGAAAATCTTTTTATAAATTTATTTCAAGTTTGCTTGGCTGGTTGGGAAGGAATTGTTTCGCAATTTCAAAACTGTATGGAAACCTTACGTATAGAAACAATACTAGCATAATTTCTTGTGTACCGAAACTGTAACGAAACTGAAACCAAACCATGTCCGGTTTCTGCTATTAACTTTTTGTTTTTTTGCAATTTTATTTAGCCATATATTCGAAAAAAATTTAAAAGTATCATTTAATTATGGTCAAGAATTGATACCAACGTGTTTCCTTAAAAAAGTGCGAACTACATTAACAAACCTCTAACTGATCAGTTCGGTCTATCTTTACAATGAGGCGTTTTTCCAGAGTGGGATTTGGTCATGCGCAGATAACTTCAGTGGCATAGTAAAGCTCTCTGCTATCCCGACACTTTTCGAAGCCAAAGTTACTAATCAACTCACTGTTCGTGCTGATATTATATATGTAAAGTATCAACTGTGTAAATTCGGTTAAATTGTAGTTGCCTTAGGATATTGTGAGATTGACTCCTGTTACAGCAAATGACTGTCCTTGAGCTATATTTATAGATATAGTGAAAGCAAATCCAACAGGAAATTGGACAAGAATTGGAAAAAATTTAAAAGCATCTAATCCCCATTTTTCTTTAAGCCGTTTTTTCTGGGAGTGTCAAATACTAACTTCATTCAACTCTTTAAAAAATTTTAGTATTCTAAAATAAATACTTCCAGAGATATGGGCTAAAAATCCATTCGTAACGGACGCGGCGGTTCGCATACCGAAGAGCAAAAATGGCAATACACCTATTGTTATAAAATTGAGCTCGCCCACTGACCGCTCTTCGCTCTTAACCCGCCGTTAGGACGCGGTTACTCGCGCGGGGTGATTTTTTGACCCCAAGTTAAAATGTATCATATCTTGGGAGTGTGAATAGCTACAAATTCACAATTCACAATTCATATATTCTTTTATATAAGGAAACTTTTTTTATTGAGTAATTTTATAAATAAAACAAACGTATATAAACTTAAAAAATAAGACTTCAATTTAAAAGATATTTCATTTAGCGTAACTAACAAACAAACTTCCCTTTCTTAGGAAATTAATACAGTGAACATAAATTATTTATTAATAAAACAAGCAAAAAACAAAACTTAGTTCAACTTTGAACAATCCTTACATTTTTAGTATAGAAACTGGTTTGACCCTTTTTTTACGTGGTTACTCGCGGGTTGAAAAATTCACCCCAACAAAACTTTGATCGATCCGTTTAGCCCAACGGTAAGAGTGATACTGATCAGCTTGCACTGGTAAATAAATAACACCAAAACATTAAGCTATTAGAGCATTCATGGTCCTGGTGGAAGTATTAACAAAGATATGACAAACTAGTAAGGAAGTCTAAGTTCGGGTGTAACCGAACATAAAATACCTAGTAGTGATCTGTTGTAGTATCCTAATTTACTCAGGTCTATTTTAATACATATGTACCTGAAAATGTGTTATAAAGGCAACTGATTGTTTTCGATTAAAAACACTTCTGTTGTGAGTCATAAATTAAATTATTACTAAATAACAAAATAATGGTATTCATGTAATCGTGTATACAGCTTGTAAAGCTCATAAACGCGTTAATTTACGAAGTGCGTAAATAAACTGTCAAAATTTGTATGGAAAGAAGTTTACGCAAACTTCGTAAATTTATCAACTGATTTCGGTGCGTAAATGCTCGTAAACTCAATGCTCAAACTCATTGAATCAGCTGTCAGCCGCCAGAGAAAAATAAAAATATGGAAGAGGTAAAATAAAATAAATTTGCACAATTTCTATAATTTTATATGTTTTTTTGTAAAGTTATTACTCATTTTGCGTTTAGTGAACACATCTAACCATCGCTGACTGACAACTTTCCGAGGCTATTTACAGGTGCGTTCATATAACGGGGTGTGTAAACTTAAAAAAATACACACTTCGTAAGCTTCTACGATTATATGAATACCATTATTATAAATACCTTTCCTCATGTTCATGAAAGGTATGAAAATAAAAAAAATTAATAAAAACTAGTAAGGAAGTCTAAGTTCGGGTGTAACCGAACATAAAATACCTAGTAGTGATCTGTTGTAGTATCCTAATTTACTCAGGTCTATTTTAATACATATGTACCTGAAAATGTGTTATAAAGGCAACTGATTGTTTTCGATTAAAAACACTTCTGTTGTGAGTCATAAATTAAATTATTACTAAATAACAAAATAATGGTATTCATGTAATCGTGTATACAGCGTGTAAAGCTCATAAACGCGTAAATTTACGAAGTGCGTAAATAAACTGTCAAAATTTGTATGGAAAGAAGTTTACGCAAACTTCTTAAATTTATCAACTGATTTCGGTGTGTATGTAAATGCTCGTAAACTCAATGCTCAAACTCATTGAATCAGCTGTCAGCCGCCAGAAGAAAAATAAAAATATGGAAGAGGTAAAATAAAATAAATTTGCACAATTTCTATAATTTTATATGTTTTTTTGTAAAGTTATTACTCATTTTGCGTTTAGTGAGCACATCTAACCATCGCTGACTGACAACTTTCCGAGGCTATTTACAGGTGCGTTCATATAACGGGGTGTGTAAACTTAAAAAAATACACACTTCGTAAACTTCTACGATTATATGAATACCATTATTATAAATACCTTTCCTCATGTTCATGAAAGGTATGAAAATAAAAAAAATTTATAAAAAAAAAGGCAGTAGGGTGTTAACTACTTGCCCGTAAATCTTGCTTGTTTGTTATTCGATTTGCGTAATTTTTGGCAGGAGTATACTACATACTATTGGAAAGTATCTCACTAAATTTCATTGAAATACATTCTTGAAATTCCAAGCAATCGCTTTTGAAAATAGCAGAGCTTTTATGCTAAAAAGTGGGCGGCGCCACGCCTACTTCACCAAAATCCACAAAATGTTTATACAGTTTAGTTTTGCTTAAAAAGCTTATTATGTGTGTAAAATCTTATTTATATAACTTATACAATTATGGAAATATCGCGATTTTAATTTTACGAAGACATTTTTTAGAACTGTGTTCAAAAAGTGGGCGTGTCCGTTCACCGATTTTGTTTATTTTTACAGCAAAGAGTTAGCTTTATATGTTGAACACTTTCTCCCAATATCGTTTCAATAAGTAAATTTTTACCGGAGTTATGGCATGGAAAGTTTTGTGGAATAATCCCCCATAAAGGGGCGGGGCCACGCACATTTTCCAAAATTTTGTGCTTTCGACTTTCTTTGCCCACGAACACTTCAGAGGTGAAATAGAAATTATATACAGCTAGTTTAAGCAAAGTTATAGCATATTCAATATATCTATGATCCTTTTCAAAATCTTTCGTATTAAATTGGGCGTGGACCTAACCCGATTTCGCTAATTTTTTTTCGAAATATTGCCTGTATTAATATATATATGTGTGCTGAATTTTATTTTGCTATCTTGAGCGGTTTTTGATTTATGATTAATAATATTTCCAAACTTGACTATATCAAAAGTAGGCGGTACCACGCCCCTTTTTAAAAATGTCTTCAAAAATATATTTGGTGCCTTAACGCTAAAGTGCACACCAAATATTATCCTTATAGGTGTATTATGTACTGAATAATCACTCTTTTTGTATTTTCGAAAATATTATATATATAGAAAGAGGGCGTGGCTTTTAACCGATTTTGCCTATTTTCAATAGCGCTCGGAGATAAGTCAAAAGGAACCTACATACCAAATTTCATTAAGATATCTCAAGATTTACTCAAGTTATCGTGTTTACAGACGGACGGACGGATGGACGGACGGACGGACGGACATGGCTCAATCAATTTCTCTTTTCTTCCTGAACATTTTGATATATATAAGTCAATATCTATCTCGATTCGTTTATGCCGTTACATACTACCGTTAGGCGAATGAAGTTAATATACCTTGTGTGCGAAGCACTACTAGGTATAAAAATTAAAGTAGTGGGGTGAAAATTCCACCCCGCCCGAGTAACGACGGGTTAAGAGCGATCGCACTTTTCTGCAAATCAAATGAAAGGCCATTGACAGAAGATATTGGGCTTAATGAAGGCCACAAAGGATACATTCAATTCTTTCCACCAAATTCTTTTTTTGCGATTTTCTTTCTTTTTTTTACGCTTAATTGCCACAGCGAGCAATATTGCTGCAGCACAATTGTTGTCCGTATTCATCGCTGTCTGAAAGAGAACTAATGTTCGGCCAAAAGTTCGGATGGTGGATGGCCAAAGCTGCGAACAAGATTGCGGAATGTTCGCGGAAATGCTCGTGTAGTGTATTTGCCGCTTAACAAAGAACAATCGTGAGATATTACAGCATGCACTACAACAGGGCCGGCCAAAGAAATACTAAAACATTTGCATAAGTGTGCGTAAGTTTTGAGTGATTTTGCGTACAGTAGCTGCAAAGAAAATGCGGACCGTGAAACTATAAAATCAAAACGAAATTTTATTATTTGATTTTGCATCAAACCATAATTTTATTTTGATTTTTAGACATTTTATTTTGATGTGTAAACATCTTTGGAAAGGAAAACAAAGGAAAGTAAAATGAAATACATTAAGGAAGCAAATGTAAGGAAAGGTAAGAAAAGAATGAGAATGAAAGTAAAAGGAAGGAGAGGAAAGAAAACAAAAGAATGCAAGAAGAAAGGAAAGAAAAAAGAAGCAAAACGAGAAAATAAAAGATAAAACGAAGAAAAAAGAAAATAAAAGAAACGAAAAGAACTTCAGCATCCGAAAAAATGCTTCTTTTTTTTTGGTCAAAGTTAACTTTTCGGCCTAAAATATCTTTTCAAAGAAAAGTCTTTTGGACGTCAAAATTCGGTCGCATAGCACGCATTGCAACATATTATTTTTATTGTATGCACTGCACTACAACTAAAAAAACAGAATCGGCTCGCTGCTGTATTCTCAATTCGTGGGTGTGTGCATATGAGCGATAATGAACAAAGCAAATCGCAGAAAATTAGAGAGCGGCGACCGAATTGCAGCCATCAGCACATGAAGAGAAACAGATGATTTTACTATGTTATTATGCATTCTTACCTTATGTTAACTTCCCTTCAACTTTACCTATTTCTTTAAACTTGTTCTTATTCTCTCTTCTATATTGTACACTTTTCTCTGCCGATTTCTTAAAATCATCCAGCTTGTTTGTTTTGGTTGTGGATAGGTTGAGTAAAGATTGTGCTGACAGTGGACAAATTTCAGAAAAGCATACATTTAATATTTGTCATTTGAATAGTCGTAGTCTTACGGTTGAAAAATTAGATTTTATTTCTTATGTATTCGTTGAGCAAAATATTGATTTAATATGCATCACTGAGATTAAGTCAAATATCGATGATAATTCATATGCGATTAATGATTATGTATTGTTAAGAAATTACAGAAAAGACAATATTCGTGGTGGTGGAGTTGCAATGTATTGCAAAGTTGTTTTAAACCCAAAAATAGTTGCTGAAATAGGCGACGTGCTAAGTGGCGTGTGTTTATAATCCTAGTCAGTCAAATGATTTCAAAAAATTTCAGAATTTTCAATTAAATATGAACATGTCATCATCTGCGGAGATTTTAATATTGATCTTTTTATTAATGATTTCCGTAGCAAAAGTTTTGTTTGTAATTTTTAGGGCCTTGATTTGAATGTTGTTAACAAATACGCAACACGTTTTGCCCCGAACTGTAAGCCTAGTTTGCTAGATTTGATCTGCGTCAACAATACTAGTTTTATAAATCATATTGACCAACTTCCCATGGAAGGTATTTATGATCAAGAAATGCTCTTCCTTTCCTATGATTTGAAGTTAAATAAAAAAGAGTACGGGTTAGAGATAACGTACCGAAATTATAATGGAATAGACATGGAAGCAGTCAGTTTTTACTTTTTCAAGATAGATGAAAAATTTGAATATTTTAATAATCTTGTACAACACCTATTTACTAAATTTGTCCCTCTTAAAACCATAAAAATTCAGGGTCATAAAAACCATAAACCATGGTTAAAACAAATGTTTTAAAGCTTGTAAAGAAGCGAGAGAAAGCTTACAAGGAATGGAAGAAATCAAAAGATAACAAACACTGGGAAGCTTACCGCCTTTTGAGGAATCAGGCTACCCCTTGTATTAGAAAGGCCAAGGTAGCATATGTAAACCAAAAATTTAAACAATTTGCCTTCTAAAATTTTATGGAAAAATCTTCGATCTTTGGGAGTAACTAAAAGCCATAAAGTTATATGTAACTTCGACGCCAATGCTAGGAACCAACACTTTTTGAGAAATAGCACAAAAGATGGCACTAATGATACTAGCTACGGTTCGATGACCAGTGTAGAAAATAAACCAAATGTAAGTGATTTTGATATTTGCTATTAAATCGAATGCCGTTGGAATCGATGGAATCAGCACTCGATTCATCAAACCTATCCTCCCTTTTGTCACATTCAAGCTTACTCACATTTTTAATTTTTCAATTACAAGCAGATATTTTCCAAGCCAGTGGAAAACGGCAAACGTTATCCCTGTCCCCAAGACAATATCACCAAGTTCCTACAATGAGTTCAGACCAATTAGCTTACTACCCGCCTTGTCGAAGGTATATGAGAAGCTATTAGCAAAGCAGATAACAGACCACTTAAATAAGAATAGTTTACCATCTGACGTTCAACCGGGTTTCAGAAAAGGGCGCAGTTGTGCTTCAGCTATGCTAAAGATCCTTGAAGATGTACGGCCGGCATACGACAACAATGAACTTACAATATTAGTACTTCTTGATTTTTCTAGAGCTTTTGATATGGTTGAATTCAAGATACTCCTTTCTAAGCTCGAAAGCTGCTTTAATTTTAGTCCCTTTGCACTAAAGGTAATGCGAATCTATCTCACCGACCGATCTCAAAGAGTTCAATGTGATGATCAAATCTCTAATTCTGAATTTATTACATCTTAGGACCAATTTTGTTTACGCTTTTCATAAATGATTTAGTTACTTGTTGCCACTATTTCTGTGTACATCTATATGCAGACGATACGCAGCTATACATGTCTTGACCTATCGGGCTTTCTGAAGATTTATTTGCTAGGTTGAATGCAGATTTACAACATATAGCAAACTGGTCTTACTTGAATAAATATCCCTTAATGCCACTAAATCTAAGGCAATATCAATATCAAGCGCACCAAATAATGTTGACAGTTTTCCGGATGTTATGCTTAATGGAGATAGAATAATTTTTCACGATGTGGTAACTAACCTAGGTTATAAAATCAACTCTAAGTTGACTTGTGGTGATCATATCAACCTTGTGATCAGCAAGATTTATAATACCCTGCGTAACTTGTACCAAACTGCATATTTGTTACCACGAGACCCTAAGGCCAAACTGATCAAATCTCTACTAATACCTACCTCAAATTTCTTACGGTGAACTTATATACGGTAAACTAGATTCAAATTCTCTCAATAAGCTGCAACTGGCCTTAACCCATTTTCGGCCGCTACAAGAAATAGCCATAATTTTTATACCTTTCATGAACATGAAATGGTATTATAACTTTGGTCCGATGTTTGTAAGTATGAGAAGAAGAAGAGATAGACCCACTATTAAGTATACCGAAATGATCAGGGCGATGAGGCGAGTTGATTTAGCCATGTCCGTCCGTCCGTCCGTCCGTCCGTCCGTCCGTCCGTCTGTTTGAACGCAAACTAGTCCCTCAGTTTTAGAGATATCTCGATGAAATTTCGCAAGCAGTCGCCATTTTGCTTAGGATTAATCATTTGTCGGAACCAGCATGATCGGACCGATACAAGGCATAGCTCCCATACAATCGATTGTTCCGATAAATGGGTTTTGGCCTATAACTCTTGCAATTCAAAAGCTAGGAACGTAAAATTTTGCAAGTTTATTACATATTGTATTTGTAACGTGTGTAGTGAAAATGACTCAGATCGGACCAACATGACATATAGCTCCCATATAATCGATAGTTTCGATAAATGCGTTTTGGGCTATCAATTTTGCAGTTAAAGAGCTAGGAACGTTAAACTTTGCACGTTTGCTACATATTATATATGTAACATATGTAGGCAAAATCAGCCAGATCGGACCAACATAACGTATAGCTCCCATACAATCGATTGTTCCGATAAGTGTGGTTTGGCATTCATGAAAGGTATAAAGCCTTCGGCACAGCCGAAGACAGCCCTTTCCTTACTTGTTTATTTTTAAGACAGTGTTTATTGGGCCCTAATCAAGAAAAAAAATTAATTTTAAAAAATTCCGTCCGTCCGTTTCCTTAATATGGAGTGGTCGAAAAATCGACCGCTGGCCGTTAATGGTATAGCATATTTAAATAAAAATCTCTGCAGCGAAAACAAATTTACTTCAACGAATTTTAGACTCTTTTATTTCTAAGAACACTTTAGTTTTTATATGATGTAAGTACATATGAAAATAAAGCTATCTATTAATTTTGATGATATTCGTCAAAGCATTTAGTGTGTAAATAAACATTGCATTTTTTGCAATTAAAAATAGTAGGGGCAGATTCGTCACCTTTTCTTCAAAGTCCTGTAATTCAGATATGCGTCAATAGTTTTCAAAGTTTAATATTTTTATTAAAAAATTTTAGATTTTTGTTCAAGAAATAATACCTTTTTTTAATTTAAAAACAAACCCCATTTTGCTGAATGTGCCCCATGACAGGGGCAGTTTCGTCTTTTTGAGGGGCACTTTCGGCAGGCTTGGAAAATAACCATAACTGCTCATCAGTTTTAACACATTGAGTGCCAAGGGGTTTTGATGAAAACCATCCCCGGGTGCCAAGCACATTTTTTGCTACAAACTGGTGTAAAAGTAGAAAATATTCAGTTCTGCGCCAATCCCGGATGATTTTGTGGTTTATTTTGGATTTTATAACGGGTTTTTTATGTCGCACGTTTCCTTACGACATGGCACTGCACGACGGAATTGCAATCGTAAAAATCGCTGTTGCTGTTTCGCTGTTTTTTCTTTTTACGCATTTTCCTTTACATTTATTTAAATTTGTATTATATCTGTTTTTATTTTTATTTTGTGCTGTTTTTTATTTTTATTTGTCTTCTTTTTTTGTCTTCTTTATATTTATTTTTGTTTTTTTTTCTTTGTTTTTTATTTTTATTTTTCTTTATTTTCTTTTTGTAGATTTGAATTAGAAAAATGGCGAAGCGAAACCTTAGAGATCGTGAAATACGTGAAGCGTTGGAAGAAAGTGATGATGATAGTGATTTTTCTTGCGATGACTTGATTGATGAGAACTGGATACCAGGTGATTCGGACACTGACTCTGATAATAACAATGATACTAATAACCTTGACAATATTTATAACAGCGATACTGAAGACGACTGGGACATAGATGGGGACGAACCAACCGCATTGTCAAACGTAGTCGATTCTTCCGAAACAATCAATTGGACTGAATTTAGATATTTCCTGTTTGGATGCATTTTTCCTATTTGTTGACAACGACGTTATTGAATTAATTGTAACAGAAACAAATAAGTTTGCGGTTGAATATGTAAATAGAAGTGCTGTTACCAGATTTTCTCGAAAAAAAAATTGGATACCAACAACATATTTTGAAATGAAGAAGTTCCTTGGCCTTATGTTGTGGATGGGTTTGGTGAAGGTCGGGTGTTTAAAAGACTATTGGTCCAAAGAACCGCTGTACAACTTTTCAATTCCGGGGAAGGTAATGTCACGCAATCGCTTTCTGCTATTGCTTAGTTTCATGCACTTCTCAGACAATAACTCAATTGTACCAGGTGATAGGCTTGGTAAAATAAAACCACTATTAGACATGCTGTTGTCAAGAAATAAACTCAATTTAATTTTGGTCGCTATTGGTGCAGCGTATGATCGATAATTGTTCTTTATTTAAAATTGCTTTCCTTTTATACATTTATCTGACTTACATGTATAGGCTTAACCACTAATACATACAAACTAAAATGCATAATTCTAAAATACGCTAAGTCAACATATGGTTGGAATAAATATATAAATATGTCAGTCGCATTGACAAACTGACGTTGTGTTCAGTTGGTCATTGCGACTGCCTTTGGCGGTGTCTTTGACCGTCCACACAAGTGTAACAAGATCCTCGTTATGTGCTGCATGTGCACTATTTGTATAAACTCCCGCTGAGTTCAATGTAACTAATTTGGGCAGAATGTTGTTTGTATACATTCATATTTGTTTATACATTATTTATGTGCACATGACAATTAAAGTAAAAGGGCGATGTGTTTATGTAATGCTACACCTTCCCTCTTAAAAAAAAATAGATATATATATTTGTAGTCAACTATATATATCTATTTTAACTGCTTGATGTTTGTTTAAAATTTTTAATCGTTTTAGGATCTTGTTACCATTGTTTTGTCACATGTTTTTATTTTATTTCTATTTGTTTGTATATTTTGTTTGATACTTGATATTGTTTTCGTTTGGCTTGTGCCGTGTATAAGATTGAGTAAATTGGAATGCTTATGTATTTTTTTTTTTTTTTTTATTACTAAATTATCATGAATAAGGTGCATTGCTTATTTTTATTTTTAACGCTACGAGTTTTAAATTGGTTTAAGTCTATTCTTATGAATTACGATTTCTTTTTTGTTTTTGTTACTGTCTCCTATGCTATGTGGAATTAAAGTGTAGTTGTTATTTTTATCAATATTTTTAACTTTATAGTGTCCTGTATATCTATTTTCTAACTTATGGGAGGCCTCTTCTCTAACTAATACTAAATCTCCTATGTTAATTTCCTTACTATAGCTATTTTTATCGTAATTTACTTTTTGTTTTTCTTTAGCCTCTTGGACTAATTTTCTAGCTCTTTGCTGTGCTATTTGAAGTCTATATTTTACTTCTTTGTCATAAGCTTCGTGATTGTATAATGGGCTGATTTTATTTTCCATTAGGAATTCGTAATTCGGTGGGTTTTTTGCAAATATTAGTTCAAATGGACAATATTTGTGTATGGTAGATGGTGTTGTATTGTAACAATACGCGAAGTACTTAAGGTATTCATCCCAATCGTCTTTGTCACTGGATATGTACGAGCGTACATATTCATTGAATGTTCGATGACTGCGTTCTACTGTACCCAAAGTTTGATGATGCTATGGTGTTGAAGTTTTATGTTCAATTTTCAACAATTTACACAGTTCCTGGAATAGGCTATTTTTATATTCTGTGCCCATGTCTGTCAGGATTGTTTTCATTTGTCCATAAATTAGGATGAAATGTTCAAACACGGCTTTAGCGACTGTAATTGTGTGTTTGCTTGGGACCGGAATGGCTACTAAGTATTTAGTTAGGTCGCAAATAATGGTAACTGCATACTCGTTGCCATTTATGGACTTTGGTAATGGTCCGACTGTATCTATTTGTACAATATCGAACGCCTTCGGAGGTGTCTCCGTTATTGTCATAGGCTCTTTTATGTGCTTATTTGTTTTATTTTTCTTGCAGTGGATGCAGTTCTTTATGTATTTTCGTATGTCATTTTTCATATTCAGCCAGCTATATTTCTGCTTGATTTTATCTGTCATGCGATTTATTCCTGGGTGGCCACCACTAATAGGATCGTCATGATATTTTTGCAGAATTTCTTTAATTTTCCCGGGATTTGTCACGCATATAACCTCTGGGGTTAGAGCTATTGTTAACTTTTTGAGAACTTTATTACCCATTTCAATAAATTTTCCTACTGCAGTATAATTCATTTTAAACAATTTGTCCCCTATGGACAACTGTACTTGTACAAGTCCTAAATTGCCGGCTTCTTTTTCAAGCCTGGTAAAGAATTGTCCTAAGTCAATCTTATCCTCAACAATTAGGTTGCTTGTATCAAAATTGCTACAAATTTTCTTTCCCTTTTTGAAATACAATTTCGGAGGATTGAAAACGAGCTCGACATGTCTTTTTACTTCAAATTTATTTAGCGCTTCATATATTTTGGGGTTCTCTGTATGACTTTCTTTATTCTCAATATTCTTGCTATTCTTTTTAGCTGCTGATCTGGTAGTTATTTTTAATATTTTGCTTGCTTCCACTGACAAGTCTTTCAAATTTGTTATAGTTATGCGGGATAATGCGTCCGCTATGTGGTTTTCTTTACCAGCTATGTACTCCACTTCAAAATCGTACTCTTCTAAATCTAGTCTTACTCGTGTCAGCTTTGAGGAAGGACTTTTCATTGAAAATAAGTATGTTAATGGGCGGTGGTCGGTTTTAACTAGGAATTTTCTGCCATATACGTATGGTCTGAAGAAGGTTATGGCCCAATGAATCGCGGCCAATTCTTTTTCTATTGTAGCTTTGTTAGTTTCGCCTTTTGTAAAGGACCTTGAAGCGTAAGCAATTGGTAACTGTTTGCCATCATGTTCTTGGCTAAGGACTGCACCACAAGCGTATCCACTAGCGTCCGTTGTTATGCAGAATTCTTTTTCGAAATCCGGGTATTGCAAAAGTTTTGGACTAATTAATGCTTCCTTTAAGTAGGCAAAAGCTTTTTGACATTCTTCTGTCCATTCGAAGGTAACATTCTTTTTGCAAAGCCTAGTTAATTTTCTAGAATGTTCTGCAAAATTCGGAACAAATCTTCTGTAATAATTGCAGAAGGCTACGAATCTTTTAACTTCATCTGCTGTTTTTGGCGTTGGATAGTTTTGAACGGTTTCAAATTTGCTTGGATCGGGTAATATTCCCTTGTTTGTACATTTATGTCCTAAATAAGTTACTTCTTGACTGAAAAATAAACATTTATCTGGATGTAGTTTTAGGTTGTATTTTCGACAAGTGGAGAATACGTCTCTTAAATTTTTTAGCATGTGATTTTCGGAACAACCTAATACAACTAAGTCATCCATGTAGAGAAATGCTTGGGATGGTTTGAGACCTGCGAATGCTAGGGTCATCATTCTTTGGAATGAATTTGGTGCTACTTTTAATCCATAAGGTAGTCTTTTGAATCTATATGTGCCATTTTCGGCTGTAAATGAAGTTATATCCCTTGAATCTGGGTGTAGTTCAATTTGGTGAAAACCTGACATAAGGTCTAGGCATGAAAAATATTTTGCTCTTCCAAGTTGGTCTAAAATGTCATCAATTCTTGGAAGTGGGAATTTGTCTGCTGCTAGCTTTTTGTTTACTTGTCTGTAATCGACAACCAATCTCCACCTTTTTTCTGTTTTCCCTGGAAGTGATTTTTTTAGGAACTAATAAAATTGGACTATTATATTCTGAAATTGAAGCTTCTATTATATCATCTTTTATTAGCTTATTTACTTGTTTGGTTATTTCCCCTTTTTGTGTTTGGGGTAATCTATAATTTTTAATGTAAACTGGGTTGTCATCCTTCATATATAGTTTTTGTTTATAAAAATTATTAGAAGTAATTGGTTCTGTTTCTAGTGCAAATATATCTATGAATTCTGTGCAAAGTGATGTTAATTGAGCTTTAACAAAATTTGGAAAATTTTCAGTTAGTCTTTTTAATTTTTCTGTGTCTATGCAACTTTTATTGTGTGGGGTTGCTTTAATTAGTGTATAATCGTCTAAATTTTCAGTATTAATTTTATAATTTTGAATAGTTGTGTTGTTATGTGTTGTGTTAATAATTCTAACGAAAGTTTGCTCGTTATTTGTAATGGTATTTGCAATATAAATGCCATCGGCTAGTTGTTGGTGTGGTATGAAAATGTTTTTGTTGTTTGTATTTATTTTAATTTGTCTAATAACTTCCGATCTAGCTGGAATTGTGATTGTGTTAACGGACAGACAGTTTGTTAGATTCATTGTTATTGTTTGAGGGAAATCATATGGTCTTAAAATTAGTTTGTCCTCTGTTTTTCCGTAATCTAGAATACAATTGTATTTCTTTATGAAATCTAGGCCTATTATTCCATCACATGGAATTGGAAAGTTGTCTTCTACAACATGAAATTTATGATAAATTAGAAGGTTATCGCCTTTTAGATCTGCCTTGATTGTGCCTAAAGTGCTAGTTATTCCCTGACCAATGCCTTTCAAATCTGTGATTTGTTCAGTATTTATTTTTCCTTTATTATCTATTTGCTGTTTTTTAATTATGGAGATATCGGCTCCAGTATCAATTAAAAAATTTGAGTATGAATTGTTTAACGATGTCCTTGTAGATATGTAACTGTTTAAGTTTAGATTAAGTACGCATATTTTTCTTTTTGTTAATTTTGAAGTGGAGTTTCTTGGTTTTCCGTTTCGGTACAACTGCGCACGTTACGGGTTTGTGTGTATGGTCTGTTTGTATTTCGGGATTGTGATCCTCTATTATTGTTACTATTGTAATTATTGTTTGATCTAAAATTATTGTTGTAGCCTGACTGTGGTCTGTATCTTCTATTTTGGTAATTTCCATAGTTGTTACTACGGTAACCTCCACGGAAATTACTCCTATACTGACTTTGCTGTCGTACATTTAAGATCGTGTTTGCGCTTCCTGTTATTTCTGTGCAGCTGTTAGTGAATTTGGATATTGCATCGTTCATTGTGGTGAACGTTCCAGCTTGCATAATCATTTTGACTTTGTCATTGGAGCTGTTTTTGCACATGGCTTTGACTGCTGCCTGTGTTGCATATCTCGTGGCTAAGTCTGGATTTAATCCATCTGAGATATACGCTCCTTCCAATGACCTTGTTATTTTTTCTACTTCCGCAGTGTACTGGTTAGCAGTTTTGCTACGCTGCTGGATGTTCAGGAGTTTAGCTGTTAAAACTTCTACTGATTCACCCTTAATCGCGGTTTTGAGTTTTGTTTTGATGTGCTCTATTGTGCTTTCATTGCTTATGAAATTTCTTGCTGTGCCTTTTAGCTTGGTCTTAATCATGGTAATGGCCAATGCCTCGTGTGTATCCTTGATTTGTTCAAGTATATCGAGTGCATCTAGGAAACTGTTTAGGTTTTCTGGTTTACCATCAAACTCTGGCAATACTGACGAAGCAGTTTTAATAAACTCAACTACCGTTTGCACCATTGTGACGTTTATACCTGGTAGTTCTATTGGTTGAAAGTTTGGTATATTTTCTTCTACCAATGGGCTCTGAGCGCGTTCTGCCAAAAGCGAACTGAAATCTATTTGTAGGTCTTCTTCTACTGTGGTTGGTACATTGACTTCTATATTGTATCTTGCTAAAGAAGATACTAGTTTGTCCCTTACGGCAGAGAAAAATTGGTAAGACTCTACTTGGTGTTCCTTGGTAAGTATGTTATTTACCGCTTTAATTGTCTGTCCTATGCTATTTAGGGCTTCTAAAATTATCTTAAAATGCTTTACGACAGTTTCTGTTTTTATATTGATATTTTTATTTATGCATTTGTAAGATTTATCAGCTTTTAGTTTTTCTTCACATAGGGTATCATATATTTCTTGCCATTTATTCATATCTTAGTTTACAATTTTTGCGCTTAAACGCGTTGTTGTACATTGTTTAATCGTCTCAATTTATTTTTTATATAATTTTTGATTAAAATTGCAATTGCGACAATTAAAAATGTAGCTAAACAAGCAAAAATTGTCAACCATTTATCGGTGATCTCTTCTTTCTGTTCAATAATAGGATGTGGTTCGTATTTGACTAATCGATTTTCAGGTTTTTGGTCTGCTGAACTTTCTTTACCTACCTCGTACCCTGCTATTCCTATCAGTATACCGTTAAGTGCAACTTTCCACCATGCCATTTTTTTAAAAAAAAAAATTGGATTAAAATTTTTTCTTTTTAATAAAAATTAAATAATATTTTGCTTTACTTTATCACTCCAATTTACTCAGCTTGTTTGCTTTTTATTTTTTTTTTTTTTAAAATATTTTATTTACAAGTTATTTCTTAACATTTTTATTTTATCTTTTAATTTCTGCCTATCGTTAATGTCTATGGTTAAGTTAAGTAACCTAAAAGCTTCAGCGATTTCTTTTCGCTTCCTAACCTGTCTACCACCTCGTTTCCTTTTATGGACTATTACGGGTGTAGGAATTTCTTGCATACTAAATTAATTGTTATTTTCTTGTAACGTTAACCTTTAATTTAATTTAAAAAATTTTGTCTTATTAAAAAAAATTTTTTTTTACTTTTAAGCAACATGTGCTTATTAAAAAAAAATTCCTAAGCAAATCAAATTGCTCTTAGCTTAGCGGCCGTAAAGGCGTGCCTACCAAATTTCTAATATACATAAAATATTGTCTGCTTCCCCAGCTTGTAATGTTCATCCAGTTTGCGTTTTGCTGCCAGTCTATTTTGCTTCAACGTCTTCCATGAGTTATTCCACCCTTTTTATGCAGACTGTAGGAAAAAGGAACCAAGTCGACCGCAAAGCCTGTGCCAGTTTGTGTTTTGTTGCTCAAAGTTTGAAGTTTGTGTTAAAACAATTTCTCCATGTCCATGTTCTAGGTGTATCGCTGTCTAATAACGCCATCCAATAACGCCGACCAATAACGTGTGGCGGATTGTAACTGATCGAGGCAGGATCTTTTGTCCTGTTTGGCCAATCTTTTTATTTTTATTTTTTGGCAAATTATTTAATAAACAGAACGATCTTCTGCCTAAAGCATTTTGCTTTTTGAGCAAATTTTTGCTTAGTGTGGCAGGATCGCCATGTTGTCAAGAAATAAACTCAATTTAATTTTGGTCGCTATTGGTGCAGCGTATGATCGATAATTGTTCTTTATTTAAAATTGCTTTCCTTTTATACATTTATCTGACTTACATGTATAGGCTTAACCACTAATACATACAAACTAAAATGCATAATTCTAAAATACGCTAAGTCAACATATGGTTGGAATAAATATATAAATATGTCAGTCGCATTGACAAACTGACGTTGTGTTCAGTTGGTCATTGCGACTGCCTTTGGCGGTGTCTTTGACCGTCCACACAAGTGTAACAAGATCCTCGTTATGTGCTGCATGTGCACTATTTGTATAAACTCCCGCTGAGTTCAATGTAACTAATTTGGGCAGAATGTTGTTTGTATACATTCATATTTGTTTATACATTATTTATGTGCACATGACAATTAAAGTAAAAGGGCGATGTGTTTATGTAATGCTACAATGCTACAAATGAGATACCAAAGAATTTACGTACCAGGTGAAAACATAGTAATTGATGCGACCCTTATTCCATGGCGAGACAGACTATTATTCCGACAATATATACCAAATAAAGCTCATCCTTATGGTATAAAGCTTTTTAAGCTCTGCTCTACTGGAGGATTCACCTGGTCAGTGAAAATATTCTCAGGAAAGTCATCAAGTGGATAGAGAAGTCGGTTTGGCAAAAAATGTTTGCGAGGATCTGATCATTATTTTTATATTTTATCCTTTTTTTCCGAAATATCGAATGAATTCCAATAAATTTTCAAAATTAATTAAAAAGAACCTCCGAGTTTTTATCATAAAAACCGCAAAAATGAAGATATCTCCATGAAACTTGGACCAATTTAGGGCAAACATTAGGCTACTAGAAAAACATTAAAAAAAACCCTGTAGAGTCAATCAGAAAGACACGACAATATCTAAGGCCAGACAATGCTTGTCGCACGTTTTCGTGTAGCCATGGCACCCCAGGAAGTTTTTGGTGTCGCACGAAAACGTGTAGCCATGGCACTTAATGTGTTAAGGAACTTTTATTTTCTTTATTTATTAAAATAGTTCCTGAAACATTATCTGATTAACATCAAATAACCGTTATTTGATATTATAGTCGCCGAAACTCACATCAAACATGTATTTCATTCGGCATCGTGATTTGGATGCTGGAAGAGTTGGACTTGGCAACTTTAATTCGATTTCACTTCTTAAGGCAACCGAAATATCTGGTACATCTGGTTTTACAAAAACCCAAATATTCAAGATATTCAAGGTCAAGTACCTGAAAACCTCTATAACTCTATAACTAACTTGATATGAAAAATTGTCCTCTGTGTCAGTATCCTCCTGCCCTGCCTCATCATCTTCTAATGTACTGCTTATGCTAAGTGTGGACTCCAACTCTACGTGTTGTTCGTTAACCAATTGAACCAATTTTAGGAAAAACTTAACGAAACTCATAGGTTTCTTTCATAGAATCGTGTTGATTCTTCTTCCACTTGTTTTCTGCATTAAATAGAAGGGGTTTGCTAACAAATTAAAACCATAATGGTTTTCAACACTATTAAAAATATCTTAAAGTGTTTTTGCTACACTTATTGTGTCACTGGGTCAATTTGACCCACCATGTGATTTAGTATACCGTAATGTATACATTTTTAGGAAACTATTATAAAGAACAGTATTTATGGAAAATTGCATACATTTTTCCTATTTTTCGCATACCATCTTTATCAATTATTGAAAGCTTCATTAGTACTAACAAATCTGCGAACCCCTGTTTTATGCATGAGTGCAAAAAACACTTGGTATGTCGTAGAAATTTTGCCGCTTCTTTTCCACTGTCATCTAGAAACAGACTTTGCATTTAGCAGCTTAGCGTGTATAAAATGCCAGTAGAAGATTTACCAATAAATAAAAATCTTTTCTATATTAAATAATAAATGATTTTAAATGAAAATAAAAATGAAGTTTGGTTAAAAAAATTATTAGTAGCGCTAAGTTTTCATGAGTGGGTCAAATTGACCCAAAACACTAAAAGTGTGATTTTTTTCTAATAAACCCGTTAGCTAATAAGTTCAGCATTGAAAAATTCAAACACGAACTTACCTGTATTTGCGTTTTTTTAAACCATGCCATCTCAGAGGCTCGTCTCGATTCTTTCCGCTTTTCTGCTCTTACAAATTTCATGTCAATGGCTCCCATCTCTCTGGAGTGACAAAAACAGTCTGTCTTCTATGTCAAATAAGTCGTTAAGGGTTGATTTGAAATATTCCACTTTTTGATTTTCAGCAACACTTGAAGATCTTGAAGCATTTTTTTGTAACTTTCTCCACTCGTCATACAGTTTTTCTAACTTTGCGACACAATGGCAAATTTCTTTAGTCGGTATCTTTGCTTTTTCCCAAAATATGATAACTTCCTTTATTGTAAGCTTAGCAACTTCTTTATTATTTAATTTAACTTTGCCCATATTATAAAATAAACTACGAAGGACTAAGGGCCGTGCGCAGGATTTAGCCTTGGGGGGTTTTAATTTAGATTTGCATTCGCATTTTTTTTTTTTTTTTTTTTTTTTCCGGAAAGCTCCAAGTGCAATTCAAAGTGCCGGACTTATGTATTGGCCAACCTTATTCTTTGCAACTTTCAACAATTTCTTCTTCCGTAAAGTTATTTTAACTAATTTTCAATACAAGATTTATAAACTGTATTTTGAAAATTTTTGCAAAATCATTGCAACTTAATCATTGAATTCAAATTATTTTTCTACGCGTTATTTAAAAAAAGAAGCAATGCAAAGTACAGTGGTGGTCTTTATTGAGTGTTGGTCATCTCCATGCACGGTTGTCATCCAGGGTTGCTACCTCACCGCATTTTGTTTATTCTTTCGACCAATATTTCGGTGGCCTATTGACCGGTTCGCATGCAATTTGGTACAGGGATAAAATGCTTTATTTTAAGGTTTTCCACCTGGGTGCTCCCACTTGGGGTGCGTTACGGGGTTGCCACCTATTGGTTTTTTTGAAAATATACCGAGCAAGCCATGCACCCAGGTACTATGTATCTCAAGTACCAAAAAGTGTATTAGATGGTAAAGTTTTTTTTATTTGCAATTTATAAAATGTAGATAAGGATTTTTTCTTTAATTGCGACCACCCTGACGTGTTTTTATCAATATTAAATACTGCTAAAAATTACCAAAAATTAATGCCAATTCAGTTTGCATACTTTAATGATAAAAAACTATAATTTTTTTGGAAAATCGCTGTTTTTTCCTAACTTTGACCTCGATGAGGCACGTGTTAACGTAATCGGATTGGCCTGAAACTTTGGATTCATCATTTTCTAGTTTACTACCATATTTTAAGGGGGTGTCATAAAAGATGGTACATCATTTCCCCCCCCCCCCCCCCCCCCCCAATATGCCTTGTAACCACCCTAGTGTCCATTCATTACTTCGAGGTAGATTCGGCGGATGGCTTAAATTTCCATTTTCATCTGTTTCGGTCGTGCCGGTATCTTCAACCTCATTGTAGAGCAACAACCGAGTTGTGACGTCAGAACGAAAACCAATTTGAGAAAGTGGTGGTGTCTTTTCGATTTTTGCAATCATGTAATGCAGCTTCCACGCATTGACCATTGCGTTACCAAGAGCATTTGTCCATAGTGGCCACCACCATTTCTTTCCCCGACTACATATTCGATAATTTGTCACAGCATTGTCATGAACATCTACACCCCCATACCTTTATTGTATACTCGAATGACTTTTGGCTGTGGAATACTGATGGTTTTTTTTTGTTTACGGCAATATCTTTTGGCAGAAAAAATTGGTTCTACAGTGGAGTTATTGGTTATGACATTCAAAATCGCATTATCGTTCCACCGAACAGTCAATATTTCTTGCAAACCGTCGAGCTGCTGGTCAAATGTCCCGCGCTTTTCTTTTTTCAAACTTTTCAAGGGTGCTTTCCCCATTATTATTATTAATATTAATTAGTTACATTAGCGCATTAAGACTAAATCTTTTATCACACAATACAAGCAGAAAAATTACATTGAAGTAAAGGGTTTTTTAAAACAATGTATATAAAATTAAATATAATTGGCCGAAGTCATAGTCAAAACAAGTAAGGAAAGGGCTGTCTTCGGCTGTGCCGAAGGCTTTATACCTTTCATGAGTACGCATAATATTTTTAAGTGTCCGATCCTTATTTACAATTGGTGCAAACTCTTCAGAACTGTTAATTTAAAGCCCAAACCAAATTTATCGGAACAATCGATTGTATGGGAGCTATATGTTATGTTGGTCCGATCTGGTTGATTTCCACTGTATACGTTGCATATATAACGCGTACCAAACCTGCATAATTTTACGTTCCTAGCTTTTTAATTGTAAGACTTATAGGCCAAAACCCGTTTATCGGAACAATCGATTGTATGGGAGCTATGCCTTGTATCGGTCCGATCTTTCTGGCTCCGACAAATGATTAATCCTATGCAAAATGACGCCTGCTTGTAAAATTTCAACGAGATATCTCTAAAACTGAGGGACTAGTTTGCGTTCAAACAGACGGACGAACTGACGGACAGACGGACATGGGTCTATCTCTTCTTCTTCTCATACTTACAAACATCGGACCAAAGTTATAATAGCATTTCATGTTCATGAAAGGTATAAGGCATGATTATGAGCATTTCGAGCTTGAATAAAGTTAGACAGACCACATCCAAGTATTGAATTTCTGAAGACCGATATATGACCGAACTTCTTCAATCCATGTAACTATATAGCGGATAGCATGGTTAAAAGCTACTTCAAGCTTGTGGAGGGAGCCCCTATCAAGTTTACTATAGATGACTTCGAAGTAGGTGATAAGGGGAACGATCAGGCTGACGACAAGTTTCTTTTTCGTGTCAGAGGGTACATAAAGGGAAGATAGCCTAAGGCAACGCAAAGTATAGTATATTTTACCCACTATTCCATTGACATGATCGTCGCAACATAATTTTGAATTAATAATAAAGCCAAGGTTTCTTACCTTGTCGACCAGCTAAAGCTTTGCAGAACCAATATAAAGGTGGGGAATTTCGGAAATGTGGACTTTATCTTTATATATAGGAAGTACATAGGATTTCAGAGGGTTAAGAAGCAGCTGGTTTGCAGTTGACCATTCAAGAATCGAACGCAAGTCCTCATTGAGACATGCAGTTGCACATCATCGGCGTAGGCCTGCATCTGAACATGAGCGCAAGTGTTGAATATGTCGTTAAGAAAGATACTGAAGAGAAGAGGACCCAGAAAAGAGCCCTGTGGTACTCCAGAGCTGGTGTGCCCCTCTCTTGAACAACAATTACCGACCTTGACTTTTTGCGCTCTGCCACTTAAATAACTATTAACAAGCATCACAGCACTATCACAGAATCCAAAATATTTTACTAACTTGTCACAAAGAAGACTATGATTTACAGAATCACACGCTTTCGAGAAGTCCAAAAGACACAATAACGTCAGATGACCCCGATCAAATTCCTGGCGGACATCGTCTAGTACCTTAGTGACAGCAGTCGAGCAAGAGTGGCCAGCGCTGAAACCAGATTGTAACGGGCTTAGAAGATTAAATTCCTCCACGAACGCAGTAATTTGACGTGTCATAAGTAACTCAAACACCTTTGACAACCCTGACAGAATGCTTATTGGTCTAAAGTCAGACGCCTCAGACGCCCTTGGTTTCTTCGCCAAAGGGGTGGCAATTGCTACTTTCCACGCGGAGGGGAAAGAGGAGGTAGTGAAACAGTGGTTCATCAGATGCGTTATACAACTTAGAACATTAGGTAACAATATTAACTTTATAAATTTTAGTGGAATTCCAACAGCCACGACAGCATTGGATTTAACACTGTAAATACACTTCGCTACTTCCACTTCCCCCACCGAGCAGCAGCTGTGCTAGACGCTACAAAAAACTCGTTGAGGAGGTTGGGATTTAAAGAACAGGGAACTTCAGCGCAAGGCGTAACGCCCAACCTTTTCAGATCAATATTAAGCTTACCACAGAAATAAATTTTTTTAGCAAGTAGAACAGACGACGAGGCTCTGTTCCGAGCCTGCTTATAGGCAGTCCAGTTAACATTAGACGGTTGCCTTTTCCAAACTTTGTATGCGATATTTCGGCATTTAATCGCTACTTTAACTACCCGTGTGAACCACGGGCAAGAACGTAGGCGAACATTGAGCATACGAAGTGGTACGTGCTCATTAAAAAAAATAGGGTATAGCTTGAGTTAAGAACTGTAATTTTTCATCAGAGGAGACTAAATGCCAGCACATATCCCATAAAAAATTGTTCAAATCAGAAAATAAACTACCAAAATGAATGGCATTATAGTCGCGGTAGTAGAAACTAGTGAGCAAATCGTCAAATTGTTGCAATTTAAAATTAAATGTACAAAAAATCAGATCATGATCCGAGATGAAGGACAATTGAACGAACAGGAGTGGAGGGCGGGATGATAAAAATATCCAACAAATTCGGACGAGTATTATAAGAAAACCTGTTAGGCATTTGGTTATTAACGATGTACATACCGGTCGACGCGACACTGTTTAAGAAATTGACCAATGTAGGATCAGTATTTAGTAAGTTTATGTTAAAATCGCCGCAAACAACTAAATGATAAAAGTCAGTTAATTGGGGTGAAAGATCATCGAAGAAAGGTTGATAAGACGAGCTTTTGTTGGGATTATATACACATGCCACAAGAAATTTAGATAGTGCATCCGACAAAGCTAAAGATAGAAACTCAACTTCAGATAATTTTGACCGACTTACAACTTTCACGTCTAGATAATCTCTACAATAAATAGCTACTCCACCTCCCTTTTTATTCGAGCGGTCATTTCGAAATAGCTTGTAATTTTTAATAGAGTAAAAACAGTCTGGAATATCATAGTTAAACCAAGTTTCCGATACACAAATGACATCAACAGAAGAATGTTCAAATAGACTTCTAACATAGTCCAGCTTTTCCGTGTTCAGACTCCGAGCATTAAAATGTACAGCTCTGAAACCATCTGCCTGTTTACAAAGCACATTCAACATAACAGACTGATCAGCTGTCATTAGAATACTTGATAACAATTAATACAAAAAAAAAGCATAAACAAAATAACATAACAACAGAAAACCGGTCGTGTTATGTACAATGTACATATGTATGTATGAATGCAGGTGGGTTAGTCAAGCAGCATAAGTGAGGTGAGTATAAATTTCTAGTACAGAAATTGAGGGACAAAAGAAAAAATAATAATAAAATATAATTGTATGTAGATATATGTATTTATGTAAGTATATAAATATAGCTATGCAGGTATGTAAGTACACTTAAAAACAAAGTAATGCGTAAAAACGTTTATAATAAAAACGAAATATGAGCATAACCAAAATATAGAATATTAAGAAGCAGCGGAGAGGCACTCAAAGATGTTGAAGTTGGTATCACTGTCAAAACCAGCAAGTCTGAGAGAAACAGCAGAGTTTTGTGTTTTGCGATACTTAGAAAAGGCAGAGAGGGTGCGAGTACGATCGTAAGTTGAAAAGAATTTGACTATAACAGCACTGTTCGTTGTGCTGAGTGTTTGGTGCGAAAGATGTCACGAAGAGGGGGTGGGTTGAACTCAATGGAATTGCACACCTTCTCAAAAATTCCAGAGAGACTTTCTTCGCTAACTAACGAAAGGCCAAAAATGACAGCGTCGGCGGTATGAGTATTTACTCCCCTCTCACTTTTATCCCATTATATTTTCGCGTATAGTACCAGTTGCAAAGAATCGGCGCTCATTTATCAGACACATAAGATGAAATGAAGAGTTGCTGCACCTCCGTACAATGAACTGGAATACAAATACCCACTTTCCGAACATAAGCACCAGGATTTGAAAACAAAGCGTATCGGTTTTACTTTTATGAACATTTTACAGGAATGGCGGCCGAAGTAAGGTATCATCTGCTCATCAATAGACAGAATATGGCTGAAGACTCCGAATTGCATGAATCTTTTGTTTAGCGCATCAGTTAACGGGCGAACCTTAGCAAAACGATCTTCTGCATCTAAATCAGTGATCGGCACCCCAACACCGTCACAATTTGCCATTGTATTTGTGCGCGACCAAAAACATGCTTGCCACATTGTTTGATTCGTATTTAAAAGTAAAAATGGGGTATTTCTGATATAATATATATTTTGATGCGCATATACACACTTATGTAGGTATATGTAAAACTATGTGGCAGGCAATTTAATGGTTATCTGATGATAATGACCAGAGATAGGTTTTTAAGACCTAAAAATCCAAAAAAAAAAAATAAGTTTAAAATTAGAAAGATGAAATAAAAGCAATTCATTTAGTTCGAAAAATCCAAAAAATAATTCATTATTTTGGAAAAGGAAAAAAGGAAAAAATAAAACAGTTATGTCTGGCATTTGGGTCAAGCTAAAATGCGCAAAAAAAAAAAAAAAAATTTAAATTCTTTCGATATCGTGCTTATTGATAACATTACTCCCCCAACATTTCAGAAATATCTATTTCGTCTGGATAAAGCTTTATCAAAAGCAAATCTTTGACATGTTGGTCGCTGAGACGATTTCTGGACGTAGATTTTATGTTCTTTAAAAACGAAAAAGCGCATTCACACAAATATGTTGTCCCAAACATGGAGCACAATTTATAAATACTATCCGATATTTTTGGATATGACTCAACGTCTAATTCTTTCCAAAAATCAATACCGGTTTCTGTGGGTACAAATAAATCGCTCTGAAGTTTGAGTAGTTCTCTTTGAATTTCTTTAGGTTGCTGTTCTACTTCGCAATGCATGGGCCTGGAAAATAAAGCTATTTGCGATCTTATTTTATGGAAGTCCTTAAATCTTTTCTTATATTCTTCTCTTAACTCTATAAATACTTCGTTACAATCACTAAAATTGTAGGTAGGAAACAGATTTAAAATTTGGGATGTTAATTTAAAGTTCTCAAAATTTTTGCTAACAAATTGTGCATGAAGAGTTTCTAATCTTTTGGAAAAGTCATCGACTGCAGATATGAGATCGAAAATTCCCTTATTCTTTCCTTGCAATGAAAGGTTAAGAATATTCATTAGTTCTAATAAGTCACACATTAGAGCAAATGGAAATAAAAACTCCGGGCTTTTTAATTGTTGCGCTAACTCGATCTCAAGTGTTGATTTTTCCAATATAACGAAATTGATATATAATTAATTGGCATATATCGTGAATATCAGTGCTCTCATCCAAACAAATAGAAAAATATTTGCATTCAGACAATCTGTTTCTGGTTTTAGATTGGATAAAAGAGCTGATTTTTTCAGTATGCCTTACAAGCGTCCTGCTGGATACGTGAATATTGTCAAACTCTTTAATTATATTTTTTGCGTCCTCCCCCAAACATCTAATATTCCGTCTTCGAATGGTCTGCATTACTTAGCTAAAGACTTAGCTACCACAAATGAAGCTTTTAAGTATGATAACTTTTGATTTTCAATAACTTCATTTCTAGGGACTAGTTTGCGTTCAAACAGACGGACGAACTGACGGACAGACGGACATGGGTCTATCTCTTCTTCTTCTCATACTTACAAACATCCGACCAAAGTTATAAAGGCATTTCATGTTCATGAAAGGTATAAGGCATGATTATGAGCATTTCGAGCTTGAATAAAGTTAGACAGACCACATCCAAGTATTGAATTTCTGAAGACCGATATATGACCGAACTTCTTCAATCCATGTATATAGCGGATAGCATGGTTAAAAGCTACTTCAAGCTTGTGGAGGGAGCCCCTATCAAGTTTACTATAGATCACTTCGAAGTAGGTGATAAGGGGAACGATCAGGCTGACGACAAGTTTCTTTTTCGTGTCAGAGGGTACATAAAGGGAAGATAGCCTAAGGCAACGCAAAGTATAGTATATTTTACCCACTATTCTATTGACATGATCGTCGCAACATAATTTTGAATTAATAATAAAGCCAAGGTTTCTTACCTTGTCGACCAGCTAAAGCTTTGCAGAACCAATATAAAGGTGGGCTTTATGGACTTTATCTTTATATATAGGAAGTACATAGGATTTCAGAGGGTTAAGAAGCAGCTGGTTTGCAGTTGACCATTCAAGAATCGAACGCAAGTCCTCATTGAGACATGCAGTTGCACATCATCGGCGTAGGCCTGCAGCTGAACATGAGCGCAAGTGTTGAATATGTCGTTAAGAAAGATACTGAAGAGAAGAGGACCCAGAACAGAGCCCTGTGGTACTCCAGAGCTGGTGTGCCCCTCTCTTGAACAACAATTACCGACCTTGACTTTTTGCGCTCTGCCACTTAAATAACTATTAACAAGCATCACAGCACTATCACAGAATCCAAAATATTTTACTAACTTGTCACAAAGAAGACTATGATTTACAGAATCACATGCTTTCGAGAAGTCCAAAAGACACAATAACGTCAGATGACCCCGATCAAATTCCTGCCGGACATCGTCTAGTACCTTAGTGACAGCAGTCGAGCAAGAGTGGCCAGCTCTGAAACCAGATTGTAACAGGCTTAGAAGATTAAATTCCTCCACGAACGCAGTAATTTGACGTGTCATAAGTAACTCAAACACCTTTGACAACCCTGACAGAATGCTTATTGGTCTAAAGTCAGACGCCTCAGACGCCCTTGGTTTCTTCGCTAAAGGGGTGGCAATTGCTACTTTCCACGCGGAGGGGAAAGAGGAGGTAGTGAAACAGTGGTTCATTAGATGCGTTATACAACTTAGAACATTAGGTAACAATATTAACTTTATAAATTTTAGTGGAATTCCAACAGCCACGACAGCATTGGATTTAACACTGTAAATAGACTTCGCTACTTCCACTTCCCCCACCGAGCAGCAGCTGTGCTGGACGCTACAAAAAACTCGTTGAGGAGGTTGGGATTTAAAGAACAGGGAACTTCAGCGCAAGGCGTAACGCCCAACCTTTTCAGATCAATATTAAGCTTACCACAGAAATAAATTTTTTTAGCAAGTAGAACAGACGACGAGGCTCTGTTCCGAGCCTGCTTATAGGCAGTCCAGTTAACATTAGACGGTTGCCTTTTCCAAACTTTGTATGCGATATTTCGGCATTTAATCGCTACTTTAACTACCCGTGTGAACCACGGGCAAGAACGTAGGCGAACATTGAGCATACGAAGTGGTACGTGCTCATTAAAAAAATAGGGTATAGCTTGAGTTAAGAACTGTAATTTTTCATCAGAGGAGACTAAATGCCAGCACATATCCCATAAAAAATTGTTCAAATCAGAAAATAAACTACCAAATTGGATGGCATTATAGTCGCGGTAGTAGAAACTAGTGAGCAAATCGTCAAATTGTTGCAATTTAAAATTAAATGTACAAAAAATCAGATCATGATCCGAGATGAAGGACAATTGAACGAACAGGTGTGGAGGGCGGGATGATAAAAATATCCAACAAATTCGGACGAGTATTATAAGAAAACCTGTTAGGCATTTGGTTATTAACGATGTACATACCGGTCGACGCGACACTGTTTAAGAAATTGACCAATGTAGGATCAGTATTTAGTAAGTTTATGTTAAAATCGCCGCAAACAACTAAATGATAAAAGTCAGTTAATTGGGGTGAAAGATCATCGAAGAAAGGTTGATAAGACGAGCTTTTGTTGGGATTATATACACATGCCACAAGAAATTTAGATAGTGCATCCGACAAAGCTAAAGATAGAAACTCAACTTCAGATAATTTTGACCGACTTACAACTTTCACGTCTAGATAATCTCTACAATAAATAGCTACTCCACCTCCCTTTTTATTCGAGCGGTCATTTCGAAATAGCTTGTAATTTTTAATAGAGTAAAAACAGTCTGGAATATCATAGTTAAACCAAGTTTCCGATACACAAATGACATCAACAGAAGAATGTTCAAATATACTTCTAACATAGTCCAGCTTTTCCGTGTTCAGACTCCGAGCATTAAAATGTACAGCTCTGAAACCATCTGCCTGTTTACAAAGCACATTCAACATAACAGACTGATCAGCTGTCATTAGAATACTTGATAACAATTAATACAAAAAAAACATAAACAAAATAACATAACAACAGAAAACCGGTCGTGTTATGTACAATGTACATATGTATGTATGAATGCAGGTGGGTTAGTCAAGCAGCATAAGTGAGGTGAGTATAAATTTCTAGTACAGAAATTGAGGGACAAAAGAAAAAATAATAATAAAATATAATTGTATGTAGATATATGTATTTATGTAAGTATATAAATATAGCTATGCAGGTATGTAAGTACACTTAAAAACAAAGTAATGCGTAAAAACGTTTATAATAAAAACGAAATATGAGCATAACCAAAATATAGAATATTAAGAAGCAGCGGAGAGGCACTCAAAGATGTTGAAGTTGGTATCACTGTCAAAACCAGCAAGTCTGAGAGAAACAGCAGAGCTTTGTGTTTTGCGATACTTAGAAAAGGCAGAGAGGGTGCGAGTACGATCGTAAGTTGAAAAGAATTTGACTATAACAGCACTGTTCGTTGTGCTGAGTGTTTGGTGCAAAAGATGTCACGAAGACGGGGTGGGTTGAACTCAATGGAATTGCACACCTTCTCAAAAATTCCAGAGAGACTTTCTTCGCTAACTAACGGAAGGCCAAAAATGACGAACCTTAGCAAAACGATCTTCTGCATCTAAATCAGTGATCGGCACCCCAACACCGTCACAATTTGCCATTGTATTTGTGCGCGACCAAAAACATGCTTGCCACATTGTTTGATTCGTATTTAAAAGTAAAAATGGGGTATTTCTGATATAATATATATTTTGATGCGCATATACACACTTATGTAGGTATATGTAAAACTATGTGGCAGGCAATTTAATGGTTATCTGATGATAATGACCAGAGATAGGTTTTTAGGACCTAAAAATCCAAAAAAAAAAAATAAGTTTAAAATTAGAAAGATGAAATAAAAGCAATTCATTTAGTTCGAAAAATCCAAAAAATAATTCATTATTTTGGAAAAGGAAAAAATAAAACAGTTATGTCTGGCATTTGGGTCAAGCTAAATTAAAAAAATTAAAATTCTTTTGATATCGTGCTTATTGATAATATTACTCCCCCAACATTTCAAAAATATCTATTTCGTCTGGATAAAGCTTTATCAAAAGCAAATCTTTGACATGTTGGTCGCTGAGACGATTTCTGGACGTAGATTTTATGTTCTTTAAAAACGAAAAAGCGCATTCACACAAATATGTTGTCCCAAACATGGAGCACAATTTATAAATACTATCCGATATTTTTGGATATGACTCAACGTCTAATTTTTTCCAAAAATCAATACCGGTTTCTGTGGGTACAAATAAATCGCTCTGAAGTTTGAGTAGTTCTCTTTGAATTTCTTTAGGTTGCTGTTCTACTTCGCAATGCATGGGCCTGGAAAATAAAGCTATTTGCGATCTTATTTTATGGAAGTCCTTAAATCTTTTCTTATATTCTTCTCTTAACTCTATAAATACTTCGTTACAATCACTAAAATTGTAGGTAGGAAACAGATTTAAAATTTGGGATGTTAATTTAAAGTTCTCAAAATTTTTGCTAACAAATTGTGCATGAAGAGTTTCTAATCTTTTGGAAAAGTCATCGACTGCAGATATGAGATCGAAAATTCCCTTATTCTTTCCTTGCAATGAAAGGTTAAGAATATTCATTAGTTCTAATAAGTCACACATTAGAGCAAATGGAAATAAAAACTCCGGGCTTTTTAATTGTTGCGCTAACTCGATCTCAAGTGTTGATTTTTCCAATATAACGAAATTGATATATAATTAATTGGCATATATCGCGAATATCAGTGCTCTCATCCAAACAAATAGAAAAATATTTGCATTCAGACAATCTGTTTCTGGTTTTAGATTGGATAAAAGAGCTGATTTTTTCAGTATGCCTTACAAGCGTCCTGCTGGATACGTGAATATTGTCAAACTCTTTAATTATATTTTTTGCGTCCTCCCCCAAACATCTAATATTCCGTCTTCGAATGGTCTGCATTGCTTAGCTAAAGACTTAGCTACCACAAATGAAGCTTTTAAGTATGATAACTTTTGATTTTCAATAACTTCATTTCCACCAATTTGATTTTCAGAAAGACTTTTTATCTCAGCAAGAAATTTCTTTCGATCATAGCCTTTATATATTTCATCATATTCTGCATGAAATGTGTGATAATGACGCTTTATATTAAAATTACGGTTGCATAAAAACGTTCCGCAAAGTAAACATCGTGCATTATTATCGCATTTTACAGCGAAAAACATTAATTCACAATCGTTATTACTCATTGTGTTGAACTATTAAAAGTTGAAAGCAGAATAAAACAAAATATTCATTTGCAATTCTTTTAATATGAATATGCCTTTTTGGGCATTGCGTAGATTTTCCTCGAATTAACTGGCAAGCATTTGGCAAAATTCAGAACAAAATTAGCAGCGTCGTTTTTGTGTATGTACAGCGCTGCCGCGTCGAAGCTACCCACGGGTAGCGTTTTGCCGATAGATGATCTAAATGATTGTTGTCAACGAGATGGAAAAATTGTTTGATTTTTTTAAACCGATTACGACTCATGGCTTGCTTTACTATTGGAACCCCCATGTCGGGTCGAAGAGACCTTGTCAAAATGGGGCAAGGTATGGTACTCCGAGAGGTACAAAATTCCAATAAACCTGCATATTTCCAGGCCGTAACTTCAATTAAATTGTTGCGTTGACTGGCGTATTCATTTGTAAATTCCGTAATCTCTTGGATAACCCTTTCATCAAAGTACAAGGAGAATAATTCATAGGGAGACCTAGCGCCTGCAAAAAGTTCATTGAAGTATACTTATTTACATAAGAAGAGACATCGAGGTATATATTTAGAGTTCCATTAGCTGCGTATAGTTGGTACCCTATGGGGTCGCGTGAAGTTGTCTTTAACCGACCACGCGGATAGACAGAGAGGTCCGAGCCAGTGTCCACTAGGTATTGTGTTCCAGTGGCTCGGTCTTTAACGAACAAACGGCGTGAAGGTGCTGCAGAATCGCTATGCCCCTCTTGTGACTGGTTGGCGTTTCCCTTAAAAGTGCACCCAGTTGTGCATTTGCGTGCTTGGCTACCAAATTTGCTATGATACCAGCAGATACCACTAGATTTATTGAGAAGCTTACCTGAAGAGCTGCGGTTTCTAGAACCCTTGCGATTGCGAGAGATCGACCTTCCCCTGTTCTGATTGAACTTCTTCGTGAGTGCTTCAATTTGTTGACTAAGTGCATTAATTTTATGTTCCATGGCTGAGGTCTCTAATGTTGGATATACTTGCGCGGCTGCAACGTGACCTTTTACGATCTCGTGCAGCTTGTCAGCCATACGTGATTGTTCTTCCAGAGAAGCGTTTGTCTGGACCGTGAGAAGTGCGCGCGTTTGCTCCGGCAACCCAGATAGCCATTTGGTTTTAACTCTTTCCGGGGCGCTGGTATGAAAACTGTGCCACCTATTTAAATAATTTACCTATATTTTGTGCGCGATGGTTTTGTTCTCATACCAATTTTATAAGCAAATTTAAAGGTATATTTTCCAAAAAAAAAATTATATCAAGTGTGAAAAGGAGATGCATATATATTTTTTTTATGCATAAAGAGTGTAAAAATAGTACCCGACAAGTATTAGTAGTAGTGTTCCACGAAATTTATAATATTTTGTGAAAAGCGCGAATTGCGGCGTCAGTCTGCTGTATTTTTCAATAAATACAGTTTAGGTGAACTTATTTCTAACCCGATGAAATAAAAACAAAGACAGTTGTTGATTTGGTAAGTATTTGAAGTTCATGGTATATAATTTATACCACTGCGCATACTACATACATACATATGTACATATGCATCCACAGAAATGGCAAATAAACTTAAGGACAAGGATATCTTTTTTATATACTGAGTCAATCGTAAACGATGTTGATGTATTTGATGAGCAAACCATTCAGGAAATATTTGATAGCATCGTTGCGGAAGAAAATGAGGAAGACGGCATTGTTGAAGGCAATGAGCTTAGGTGTGACAAAACGCATAGTTCTCGAGAAGTTTATGATAGCGAAGACGAGGTACCTTTTGCATGCTGTGATAAATGTCGGAGAACAGTTTATCCCACCCAAGTGGAATAAGCAGAATTCTACGGAGTCAACGCAAGTATATATTGGCGCGAAGCAGGGGCCTACTGACATTATCGAAAGCATGTCCCCCCACAACAATTTCGCAATTTTTGAATCGATAATAACGTCGGAAATTATTGAACATATAGTTTTCCAAACTAATTTGTATGCCCAACAATCTGGCAAGTCATATATTCCGACAAATGCGTCCGAAATTCGTGTCTTTATTGGAATAAACTTTTTGATGGGAATAAAACCACAGAGCAGTTACCGAGACTATTGGTCATCGCGTCCAGAATTTAACGACAGTTATATATCTAAACTTATGCCTATAAAAAGGTTTGACTGGATTTTAAGCAATTTACATTTGAACGATTCTTTTATTATGCCAAAAAGAGGATCACCGGAGTTCAACAAACTCTACAAAGTTCAACCGTTTTTGGATATGGTGCAAGAAAGGTTCAAACTGTGGTTCAATGCGGGCGAGTATCTTGCAGTAGATGAATCGATGATAAGATTCAAAGGTACTTTCGAAGATACAATGATATATAGGCAAATTTGTTTTCTGTAGGATTTTAAACATCTATAGGTCGTTCAACTCTCATCCAGTACATGCCAAAGAAACCCATAAAAAGGGGATTCAAAACATGGATGTTGTGTGATAGCAGCGGTTATGTTCATCGTTTTGAGATTTATACATCAGATTTTGGTGGAAAATACCATAAGGTTTTCTTCGATAATTTTTTTACCTCATACACCTTAGTCCTAGAACTAAAAAAACGGAGGATAAATAGCTGCGGAACAGTGCGACAAAACCGAAAATTCTTCCCTACTGATATCAAGCCTGATAAACAATTGAAAAGAGGGGAATATGATTGGCAAATCAGCGATTCCGATTTATTGTTTACGAAGTGGATTGACAAAAGAGCGGTTACAGCTTTATCTAACTTCCACGATCCAAATAAATTTGTCAAGGTGAACCAACGCCAAAGTGATGGTTATCTAAAAGACATCGAAAAACCCGATATTATACACGATTATAATATGCACATGAACAATGTTGATAAGTTGGATGAACTAAAAAAAATATTACGAGCTAAATAGAAAAAGCCGTAAATGGTGGCACCGAGTATTTTTTCACTTTCTTGATGTGGCAGCAGTAAATGCCTCTATTATTTCGAAGAACACAGGATACAAATCACCACTCAAGGACTTCAAATTTGATTTAGTTTCACGACTTTGTTCATTCAAAGGCCCAAAGTCAACTTAAAAGCAAACTAAAGTTCGCATACAAAAAAATAAGCCGTTTGTAGATCCAAGCATACGATCCTCATCATCTCACCAACCAGTCAGAACCACTATACGTAGATGTGCACATAGCAGCAAAACAGGACACCAAAGAAGGACTCAATGGATGTGCTCTACTTGCAATGAATTTCATAAATAAACCGCGCACACCATGCGCGGTGGTAAACAAATTGTACCACATCCTTGAACAGAATCCTGCAAGGATACAATTTTTTTTTTATATATTTTCTTGAATAAATAACTCAAATGAATGAAATAAAATCACATTTTTTATTAATTTTACGGGATTTCTTGTAGTGCGCCGGAAAGAGTTAAGCACGGCTTCATCTACGTTGGGTACGAGAGCTTTCAGATGTCTTGGAAATTGTGACGGTGTTCTGTCTCCGATCTGTTCGCCATCCAGTAGCTGACGATGTTGTGAAGCAGCTGGTTAGAACCTTTTTTATTTCTGAATATGGCTTACTTGTAGGGGGATTAATGATGAGACTTTCAACCTCAGCAGCGTAGCGTGTGTCGATGAGTGATACAGTGTAATGGATTTTTCGATTTCACTAGCGACATTGTGGATCTTAAATTGCGCCTCCAGCTGTGCGAACCACAAATTAACCCGCTCAGGACAAAAACTGGGAGCTTTTAGTGATCCAAGAACTATGGGTTTGATGTCGGGGCAGTTGTTGCCTTCCTTGTCAGGCATTGTATGTGTTTTTTTTTTTAATTTGTTGAAATGCGCACAAGTTTCGTTTTAAGGCAATTGTTTTGTAACAAAAAAAAAAACTACCTCACAGCACTGAATTTTTATTATTAGCGAATTTTCTAATTACCACAATTTGATTTGCACACGTTAGTGTCCCTCAAATATCACCAATGCAGCACAACGTCCTGGGTGCTCCGCAATGCACCAGCGGTGGTAAGTTATTATAAGCACTTTATAATCCACTAGGCTATCAATCACTCCGTAAGACACAAACTTTAATTTAGACCGATGTTTGAAAAAATAAAAAAACTAATTTGTTAGCGAATCGAGTTTCCAATTTAGAGTTCCATTAGCTGCGTATAGTTGATACCCTATGGGGTCGCGTGAAGTTGTATTTAACCGACTACGCGGATAGACAGAGAGGTCCGAGCCAGTGTCCACTAGGTATTGTGTTCCAGTGGCTCGGTCTTTAACGAACAAACGGCGTGAAGGTGTTGCAGAATCGCTATCCGCCTCTAGTGACTCTGGTTGGCGTTTCCCTTAAAAGTGCACCCAGTTGTGCATTTGCGTGCTTGGCTACCAAATTTGGTATGATACCAGCTAGATTTATTGAGACGCTTACCTGAAGAGCTGCGGTTTCTAGAACCCTTGCGCTTGTGAGAGGCCGACCTGATGAATCTATCGATAACGTTCGATTGTGTACGATAGTGATTAATTATGAATTGATAGTGGCGGCCTATTCTATTACTTACTCATTCGTATATGAGTGCAGTTAATGTCGTATGATTTTACAGTCCTGTTATAAAGATCATACGATTGATACCTGCTTTGACATTGTGTACAAATAGCTTTAATACATTGTAATTTAGTTTAGTTATTCGTCGGCTACTACAATTCTTCATAACTCTGAACATATTTGGTCTAAATTAATGATTTTTGGATATGTGTGTCCTTTGGTCAAGATTTATGTAATTTTGGAAAAGTGGGCGGTGCCACGCCCACATTTTTTGTGTTTTGTTTGTACTTCAATAATGTCCAAAGTTTATGGTCGATCTCTTTTAAACTTTCAAGATTGGTTCAGAAGATTGTTGTGTACGATTTAGGCTATATCAATTTTTGGAAAAGTAGGCGGTGCCACGCCCCCAGGCTATATAAAATTTTAAATTCTTCATAGCTCTGAACATATTTGGTCTAAATTAATGATTTCTGGATATGTGTGTCCTTTGGTCAAGATTTATGTAATTTTGGAAAAGTGGGCGGTGCCACGCCCACATTTTTTGTGTTTTGTTTGTACTTCAATAATGTCCAAAGTTTATGGTCGATCTCTTTTCAACTTTCAAGATTGGTTAAGAAAATTGTTGTGTACGATTCAGGCTATATCAATTTTTGGAAAAGTAGCCAGTGCCACGCCCCCAGGCTATATAAAATTTAAATTCTTCATAACTCTGAACATATTGGGTCTAAATTAAAGATTTTTGGATATGTGTGTCCTTTAGTCAAGCTGTATATAATTTTGGAAAAGTGGGCGGAGCCACGCTATATCAATTTTTGGAAAAGTAGGCGGTGCCACGCCCCCAGGCTATATAAAATTTAAATTCTTCATAGCTCTGAACATATTTGGTCTAAATTAATGATTTCTGGATATGTGTGTCCTTTGGTCAAGATTTATGTAATTTTGGAAAAGTGGGCGGTGCCACGCCCCCCTTTTTGTGTTTTGTTTGTACTTCAATAATGTCCAAAGTTTATGGTTGATCTGTTTTAAACTTTTCCAATACGTTAAAATCTTCGTTGGGTACGACATACATAGGCTACATTTGTAAATTCTTTGGAAAAGTGGGCAGTTCCAGGACCACAAGCTAAGTAATATTTCAATTCGTTATATCCCTGAATATATTTGCTTTAGTGACATTTTAACGTTCTTAAATCTTAATCAAAGCACTTAATTTTTTTTGTTTGTTATTGCCGTTCATACATATCCAGAGTATTATAGGTAGATATAGGATATAATTAAATAAGTACTAACTATACATCTGCTCAGCAGCGCATAATGGTTTTTGTCATACCCATTGAGTTCAAAAGATCCGTTTTTTGAGTTGGACATCCAAAAAATTTATTTGTTTATACCAAAGACTTTATAGCCAGAAACATTGTATATCCTAAAGCACTGCAATAAATGGAATGTTAAAAGTTAAAGAAAAATATTTGAAAATGTATTTCTAGGGAAGTCACTGGTCAGGCAGAACAACGTCTGCCGGATCTGCTAGTATAGGTATAAAAACTTCTTACCTATTGCAGAAAAAAGTTTTTATTTTTTCACGGCTTCTACATTTATTGGCGTAATGGTATATTCAAAATTTCTTGGCTTTCGCCATACCGGGGTAGCAAAATCTGTCTACCTCATCATCCACGTCTTCTTAATCGGTCAAGCACCCCACATCGGCTGGTGGGATGTATACGACGTCGACATCTCTAGCCTTCGATACAGCTTGATCGTCCTCATCATCTGAGGATGGCTCATTTAATATGGCCATAATTTCACACATTTTTATTGATTTACGAACCGGCATTTTATGCATTTTTTTAATTTTAACTTTAAAAATATTTATACCCAGCCAGCAAAAAATCCATAAATGTATCCGAAAATGGAAGGAATTGCTGTAACTTACTTGTTTTGAATTGCTCTAAGTGTAATCAAATGACATTGACCGTGTGAAACCAGTTCTAACATCTTATATGCTAAACGCGTTACCTTTGGAGCGTATATCTGTTGCAAAAGATCTGGGTGTAATATTTGACCCCAAATTGAGTTTTACTATTCATATTTCATCTACTATAAACAAAGCAAATGGGGTACTTGTGTTTATAAAGCGGTGGGCTAAAGAGTTTGATGGCCCTTATTTCACCAGGATTCTTTACACCTCATTGGTACGTCCAATTCTGGAGTATTGCTCCTGTGTTTGGTCTCCGAGCTATCAAAATCACATTAACCGGATCGAGGCGGTCCAGAAACAGTTTTTAATTTTTGCATTGCGAGGTCTCAATTGGGATTCGAGTCTTCACCTACCACCGTATAGGAATAGACTGCTCCTTATTAGATTGTATAATATTACTCGTCGTAATGTTCATTCACAAACTAATTATCGGAGAGGTTGACTCTCCCGACCTGGTTAGCAGACTACATTTTGCAGTTCCTGTTAGGACTTCCAGACATTTTGTGCCCTTCCATTTGCCTCTTTGCAGGCAAAATTTTGCCAGAAATAACCCCATGCGAATTTGGTCCTCACGTTATAATGAGTTGTACAACTGTATCAGTTTCGAATTTTCAACTGCCGCCCTGCATACGGCCATATCTACTCTTGATCTTAGCCTGATATTTTAATATTTTCTTTTTGTTATTTTTAAGGCAGCGAAAAAATGTACTGAAATAGTCGGTAACTCTTTAGCTTTAGGGTCAAAGGGTAGAATTTATGAAAAATGTTGAGTGCTACATCAAAACATGCGGTTCGGTGTCCCTGATAATAATATGCAGGCGGAAGGTCAATACTATAAGCCAGTCAAAATTTATCAACAAAAAACCTTAAGTACATTTTTTACTTGGCCTTATGTTATTGATTTTGTTAGAAGAACTTCAGAAATTTTAAGTAGAGGACCAGCCCCCATTCACTCAACGACGGTTTATATAGTGCTTTTGATCCTATCAATCCATATTTATCAATAAATTCAATATTTCATTATCAACTCATGACAGTGTTATATGATGCATTTAAACTTCATTTGTACATATATTTTTGTTTATTTATGCCTGCAGATACGTTAACTTGTCGAATTTTAAAAAAATAAGTTTCAAAAAATTTATTTAAACCTTCAAAAGTCCAATTAAAAGCAAAACCTTTGAAATTCCCAAAATATATGATGAAAATAAAATGTACTATATCGAAAGCCTTCGGTGGCGTCTCCGTTATAGTCATTCGTTCTTTTATATGTTTGTTAGTTTTATTTTTGCTGCAGTGAATGCAATTTTTAACATATTTTCTGATGTCATTTTTCATATTATTCCAGTAATACTTTTGTCTTATTTTATTTAACGTACGATTTATTCCTGGGTGGCCACCAAAAACAGGATCGTCGTGATACTTTTGAAGAATCTTTTTAATATTTTCTTTTTTTTCACATGCATAACCTCCGGAGTCAATGCAATTGTTAAATTTTTGAGAACTTTGGTACCAATTTCTTTAAATGTGTCTACCCGGGTATAATTTTGCTTGAACAATTTGTCTCCTAGGGACAACTGTATTTTTACAATTTCCACGAATTGACCTAAGTCAATCTTCGCCTCAACAATAAGGTTTTTAATATTAATTTCACTACAAATTTTCTTTCCTTTTTTGAAACATAATTTCGGAGGATCGAAAACGAGCTGGACTAGTCTTTTTACTTCACATTTATTAAGCGCTTCATAAGTTATTGGGTTCTCTTTGTGACATTTTATTTCTTCATTTTTACTACTGGAATTTGTATTATCATTATAATTTTTATTAGTTTCCGATCTAGTCGTAACTTTTAATATTTTACACGCTTCTACTGAAATTTCTTCAAGATCTTTAATATCTATGCGTGACAGTCCGTCTGCTACATAATTTTGTTTTCCTGCTATATACTCCACCTCGAAGTCATATTCTTCCAAATCTAGTCTGATTCTAGTTAATTTTGATGAGGGGTTTGTCATTGAAAATAAGAATGTTAAAGGTCTATGGTCTGTTTTGACTAAAAATTTTCTTCCATAAACGTATGGTCTAAAATATGTTATGGCCCAATGAATGGCCGCTAATTCTTTCTCAATTGTTGCCTTATTTGTTTCTCCTTTTGTAAATGATCTTGATGCATATGCAATTGGCAATTGTTTGCCTTCATACTCTTGGCTTAGTACCGCTCCGCAAGCATAACCACTGGCGTCAGTTGTTATACAAAATTGTTTATTGAAATCTGGGTATTGTAAGATATTAGGGCTTATTAACGCAGCCTTCAAATAGTCAAAGGATTTTTTACAATCCTCCGTCCAGCCGAAAACCACATTTTTCTTGCAAAGCCTTGTTATTATTCTAGAATATTCTGCGAAGTTTGGGATAAATCTTCTGTAATAGTTGCAAAATGCGACGAATCGTTTCGCCTCATCCGCATTTTTAGGGGCTGGATAATTTTTAATAGTTTCAAATTTACTGGGGTCTGGCAAAATGCCTTTGCTTGTGCATTTATGACCAAGATAAGTTACTTCTTGGTTGAAAAATATGCATTTATCTGGATGTAATTTTAAATTATATTTTCTACAAGTTGCGAAAACGTCTCGTAAATTTTTGATCATATGCTTTTCGGAGCATCCTAGTACGACTAAATCGTCCATGTAAAGGAATGCTTGTGAAGGTTTTAAGCCTGAGAATGCTAATGTCATCATTCTCTGAAATGAGTTTGGTGCTACCTTAAGACCATACGGTAATCTTTTAAAGCGGTACGTGCCATTGTCGGCCGTAAACGACGTGATATCTGTCGATTCTGGGCTAAGTTCTATTTGATGAAAGCCTGACATTAAGTCTAAGCATGAAAAATATTTAGCTCTCCCTAGTTGATCTAGTATGTCATCAATTCTCGGCAACGGAAATTTATCTGCGGTTAGTTTTTTATTGACTTGTCTGTAATCTACAACCATTCTCCATCTTTTTCTTCTTTGTTTGGGAGTGATTTTTTGGGTACTAATAGAATTGGACTGTTAAATTCAGAGATTGAAGGTTCTATTATATCGTCGTTAATTAATTTATTTACTTGTTGATTGTTTTCACTCTTATGAGCTTCTGGTATTCTATAGTTTTTAACATAAACTGGATTATTATCTTTCATATGAAGTTTTTGTTTGTAAAAGTTGTTAGTGGTAATTGGTTCCGATTCTAATGAAAAAATATCAATGAACTCTGTGCATAATTAATTAAGTGATTTATTTGCAAATTGTGGAAAGTTTTTATTTAGTCTTTCTAATTTTTCTTTATTGTTGGACTCATTTTCTATTTTATTATTTTTAATTATTGTATAATCATTTAAATTTTCTGTCTTTATATTAAATTCATGGAATGTTGCATTTTTATCTGTTGTATTTATAATTCTAATAAATGTTTGGTGTGAATCTGCTAAGGTATTTGCAATAAATATACCTTCAGCCAATTCTTGTTGTGGAATTAGTAATTCTGAATATTGATTATTATACCTTTCATGAACATGAAATGGTATTATAACTTTGGTCCGATGTTTGTAAGTATGAGAAGAAGAAGAGATAGACCCACTATTAAGTATACCGAAATGATCAGGGCGATGAGGCGAGTTGATTTAGCCATGTCCGTCTGTCCGTCCGTCCGTCCGTCCGTCCGTCTGTTTGAACGCAAACTAGTCCCTCAGTTTTAGAGATATCTCGATGAAATTTTGCAAGCAGTCGCCATTTTGCTTAGGATTAATCATTTGTCGGAACCAGCATGATCGGACCGATACAAGGCATAGCTCCCATACAATCGATTGTTCCGATAAATGGGTTTTGGCCTATAACTCTTGCAATTCAAAAGCTAGGAACGTAAGATTTTGCAAGTTTATTACATATTGTATTTGTAACGTGTGTAGTGAAAATGACTCAGATCGGACCAACATGACATATAGCTCCCATATAATCGATAGTTTCGATAAATGCGTTTTGGGCTATCAATTTTGCAGTTAAAGAGCTAGGAACGTTAAACTTTGCACGTTTGCTACATATTATATATGTAACATATGTAGGCAAAATCAGCCAGATCGGACCAACATAACGTATAGCTCCCATACAATCGATTGTTCCGATAAGTGTGGTTTGGCATTCATGAAAGGTATAAAGCCTTCGGCACAGCCGAAGACAGCCCTTTCCTTACTTGTTTTTAACTTTAATTTGTCTTACTACTTCTGATCTTGCTGGTATTGAAATACTATTAATTGTTGGGTTGCTAGTCATCTGAATTATTATGTTTTCTGGGTAATCATACGGTCTTAGTATTAGAGTGTCTCCGTCTTTGTTGTAATCTAAAATGCAATTATATTTTTTGATAAAATCTAAACCCAGTATTCCATCACATGGAATTGGAAAATTGTCCTCTACTATATGAAACTTGTGTTTAATCAATAGATAATCATCTTTTAAATCTGTTTCAACCGTGCCAATAGTGCTTGTTATGCCTTGGCCAATTCCTTTTAAGTCTGTTTTTTGTGAATTGTTAATAGTGACATGATCGTCAATTTGACCCTTTTTTATAATTGAGATATCCGCTCCTGTATCGATTAGGAGGGTTGAAATAGAATCATTTAGAGTTGTTTTGGAAGATATGTAGCTATTAAGGTGTAAATTGAAAACATATAATTTTTTATTTATTGAGGTGGAGTTTGTTGGTTTTCCTGCTGCGTAGCAGTTCGGACATTTCTAGTATTATTGCGAGCAGTTCCACGCGATCCGAAACTTCGACCGTATCTTTGGTTATTTGATCGGTTATTATTGTTATTATTATTATTGCCGTAATTGTTAAATGTACGCCTTTGATTTCCTCTATAACTATTGTTTTGGTAATTCCTGCGGAAGTTACCCCGGAAATGATTTTGTTAGCGAATATGCAACAGCGAATTTGGATTTCCAGTTACTTCTGTGCAACTGTTAGTGAATTTTGATATGGCTTCGTTCATTGTGGTGAACGTTCCAGCCTGCATTATAGTTTTTACTTTATCATTGGAGCAGTTTTTACACATAGCTTTTACGGCTGACTGTGTAGCATACTTGGTTGCTAACTCAGGTGTTAGTCCATCAGATATGTATGCTCCAACCAATGATTTAGTTAGCTTTTCAATCTCAGAAGTGTATTGATTTGCAGTTTTACTGCGTTGTTGGATGTTCAGGAGCTTTGCTGACAAAACTTCGACTGATTCACCCTTAACTTTTGACTTTAGTCTTTGTTTTATTTCCTGAATGGTAGATTCAGTACTTATAATGTTTCTAGCTGTTCCCTTGAGTTTAGTCTTAATCATAGATACAGCGATAGCCTCGTGACTATCCTTGATTTGTTCCAGGATATCAAGGGCATCCAGAAAACTGGATAGATTCTCTGATTTGCCATCGAAATCTGGTAAGATCGATGATGCAGTTTTAATAAATTCTATGTTTGTCATTGGCATCTTGATGCTTTCTGTTTGTGGTTGAGCTTCAGGCAATAGGGTTGCAAAATTTATTTCTATTTCCCCTTCATATGACGTTGGGACTGTTGTTTCAACGTTGTATCTACTCAATAGGGATACTAATTTGTCCCTGACATTGGAAAAAATTTGTAGTGCCTCTAGCTTGTGGTTAGCTGTTAACTTGCTATGCACCTTTTGTGTGGTTTTTCCTATATTGTTCAATGACTCTAATATTATCGTGAGGTGTTTTAAAATAGTCACCCTTTGTATGTATATACTTTTATTAAGACACTTACAAGACTTTTCCGCCAAAATCTTCTCTTCTACGAGTGTATTTAGAATGGCTTCCCATTTGTCCATTGGGATATATATATATCCTTTTCTTTGGTTTAGACCTTATCTAGACCATCTGCTCGGCTTATGTATTTTTTCTTTAAAACTTTGTTGTGAGCAGAGTATAATTTCAGGAATAAATTCAAACAAGTGGAAATTGTTAATATTATTAACAAGATTTTAATAAATTCCAATGCTTCAGTGTGGTCAACTACTTGAATGGAATTGATCACATTTGCATTAGGCTCTTCCAGTTTCGATTCGTGGCCTCCCATTGAGAAAAACAAGAAAATACAACAAATGAAAACAAAAAAATTTGTTCTCCTTTTTTCTTTATTTTCCTTATTTAACACTTTTTCCTTTCTTATAATTGCATATCTTATTCTAATGTGGGTCCGTTCGTCCCATAAATTTGACCCCGAACCTATATATTTCTTCAGGAGTGGTCAATAATGGTTCTAATGCGTTTTCTATTGTTGGTTCCTCAGGCATTTCGATTAGTGCCCACCATTTCCTAAGCCAAACTATATCTTTTTCTGCCTGCCTATAAGCTTCTATTTTGCTTAATTTTCTAATTGCCTCTTGCGTGTTTTCTGATTATAAGTTATCAACGATACTGTTGATAGCCTCGTAATCAAGGTTATCTGGTAAGGCGTTTTCTGAGTTTACAAAATAGTTAATATTCGTATTCATTCTTACATTTTCTTTATTAAACAAAATGTTTCCTTTATTTTCTAATTCTAGACATTATTGTTAACTTTTCTTAATATTTATTTTCTTATTTTCTACCCCTTAGTTCTGATATATATTTTTTCAAATTTAGTTTTTCTTCATAAGAAGTGGCAAAATTTAATAAATTGTATGTTATTGCCTTTTTTTTTGGTATCTTTTACCACCCCGAGTTTGCTTCTTATGTTTTACTGGGGCTGGAATTTTTAATTCTTCTTGCCTGTTTTGCTTGTTCCGTCGCCGATACTCTTCAATGGTTATCGGTAACGGACCTTGCTTTATTACTTCAGAGGTTTGAGGAACCTCTTCAGTGGCAACTTGAGGATTTTGCTCCTTTTCTACAAAAAATTTATTCCATCTTTCAAAGATAGAGTCAAACTCTTCTTTGGTTGGCTCCTGCATTTACGATAAAATATTTCCTAAGCAGAGACAAGTCTGCTATTTGGCGGGCGACCTTAGGGTGCCAAAGAGTTCTAATATTTATTTACAATAAAATATGCCCTAAGCAGAAACAAGTCTGCTATTTGGTGGGCGACCTTAGGGTGCCAAAGGGTTCTAATATTTATTTAAGTAATCTCAGCAGTCTGCCACTTAAAAAATGTAGCAGTCTGCCCTTTTTAAACATAACAGGATTTCTGCAGTCTGCGACGTATGGTATATCGCAGTCTGCTGATTGTCCCGTAGTCTGCTAAAGTCAGCGGTCTACTTTTACATTGGTGAAAATTCTAAAAAAAAACAATTCTAACATTTTAGCTTTACAGGATTCCAGCTACCAGCTACCAGGATAGCGGGATTTTCATCAAGTGTGTTAATGGCAGGATCTTAGTTTGTCCACGATAGCAGGATCTCAGTGTGTCCAGAAAGGCAGGATCTCAGTTTAGCAGTTAATATTTTCCTAGTCCAGGATGGCAGGATCTCAGTTTAGCAGTTAATATTTTCCTAGTCCAGGATGGCAGGGCAGGATCGCCATGTTGCAATATTAATTTAAACTCCAAATGTTGTGTGGCTCAGTGCCGAATTGATAATGTTCTCTTTATTATGAAATTCAGACTTATTTATAGTAAATTAATCTAAACATTTTATTATACATATTTACTCTAATTCTTACATAGCTAAGCCTAACATAAGGCATGAAGCCCAACGCACGCTCACACATATGCACGTATTTACATATGTGTATAGCGCTAAGCTACTTCAACGCTTTGGTCGTGGGAAAGTGTCGCAGCAGAGAAATACATAGCGTCAGCAATTACTTAGTTGCAGTTTGTTTACGTTTGCGACCAAGTAACTTAGACGGCGCTCGTGCTGCGTATTTTGTATGTAGATATGTATTCATATTGGACACACTACAGTACCAAATGAAAGGTGTTGATGAGGGTTTTAATAGGAAGTGGTTCAAAGTCCAATATGGGACCCTGTTTCCTAGATGTCGACCAAAATGTGGACCAGGTGGGACCCTAGAAAGAGTTTGGATAATATGGATACCAAATGAAAGGTGTTGACTAAGGTTCCAACAGGAAGTGGTTCAAAGTCCCATATGGGACCCCGTTTCCGAGATATCGACCAAAATGTGGACCAGGCGTGACTCTAAAAAGTGTTTACACAGTAAGGGTACCAAATGAAAGGTGTTGATGAGGATTTTAACAGGAAGTGGTTCAAAGTCCCATAGCACCCCGTTTCCGAGATATCGACCAAAATGTGGGCCAGGCTTGACCCTAAAAAGTGTTTACACAATATGCGTACCAAATTAAAGCTGTTGATGAGATTTTTTAAAGGAAGTGGTTCAAAGTCCCATTAGGGGCCCCATTTCCAAGATATTCACCAAAATGTAGACAAGGTGTGACTCTAAAAATTGTTTGCACAATATGGTACCAAATGAAAGGTGTTGATGAGGATTTTAATAGGAAGTGGTTCAAAGTCCAATATGGGACCCGTTTCCTAGATATCGACCAAAATGTGTGACCCTAGAAAGGGTTTGGACAATATGGATACCAAAAGAAAGGTGTTGAATAAGGTTTCAACAGGGAGTGGTTTGGTACGCTGACGGATGTCGTAGCGTATAAAAGTATAATATATCATTTTGACAAGAAAATTAAGAACTTTTTATTTATTGTAGCTTTTGTATCATAAACCTTGGTTAGTATTACCGCGAGGTAAGAAAGCTTTCACTACCCCGCTTCCTCTCAATCAAAATATTTTAACATTTGACAAATTTTTATTTCAAATTTGATTGGAGAAAAAACAATTAAATCAAATGAGCATATTTTCGCTTTTGAATAATTTTGAATTTAAAAAAAGTTTATGTGCTGTGATTATATTACCATATTGGCTATTGAATAATTTGTTATAGAAAAAAGTAGTTTATGTGATGTGGATGTATTATTGGCTAATTAAATCATTTTATATAACCGTTATTTTTTAAAGAAATACAATGAATTGAGAAAATTAGTGGTGTTTTTTTCATAGTTTTCTTTTTAACAGAGGCTCACAATGATCTTAGGTTCATAATGATCCTAGGTATACAATAACAAAAAAACAAAGGCAGAACAACGTTCGCCGGGCTCAGCTAGTTATATATAAATTATACATATGTTAACTAAACGTATATAATATTTGTTCATTAGTTTAATTTTGGCTTTGTATACATTCTTCTCGGATTAATGTTAGCACATATTTTCGGAACCATTTCTCCAAGCCTTTTTGAATCGATTTTTGCTAGGGATTTCATACCAAATTTCATTTGTTCTATGCACATCAATACAAGCATGTTTTTAAGTCTTATAATTAGGTATTTGACATAAAAAGATACACTTATTATAATTAATAACTTAAGCTAATAATACGCGGATTTGTCATATGGGAGATGCAAATCAAGCCAGCTGGACGCGCCATGGTTTAGGGGCTCAGAATATTCTCGAGGTAATCGTGCAGGTCATAATGAAGTACATGTTGATGGTTGATCTACGGATATAACGGCTTCCAAATCTCATAACCGATTTACATTACTAAAGAAGGGGAGACATGAACTAGACGGTGGTACTGGTCATACGAAATCGCTCCCGTGACAATCGGCCATGTACCGCAGGGGAGTACCGGACCGATATTGCTGCGAACTTCGTCAAACATGCACCGCTACTTCGAAGATGGAATTGACCTGCAAAATTTCAAATTTCATGTAATACATTTTTTTCGACTTCACCAAATCTTAAGTACTTACAATTAACGAGCGCCAAGGGCCACGTAAGATAATTAAAGAGTGAACTGAAGATATAAGATTTTTTTTTAAACTTTATACTTCAAAATAAAACAAAAATTTTCGGTAACAAATCAGCCTGATGTTTTTCGGATGTGAAAACCGACACAGAAATGTTCTCTCTGTAAAACGTACGCATCTCTGCTTGCTGGGTAAGAATAAATCCTGCTTCCAATTTAAAAACAATGTATAACACCAAAGAACACTTGTCTACTGAAAATAATTAAGAGGTGGGTTTTTGTTATTTCAAAATCAAGCAATCCGGGGAATACCCTTTTTAGTACTAAATAAGTTCTGAATTAACTAGCAATGTAAACAGATTACGAAAGTATTACATTAGTTCAAAGACATAGATGTCCAAATTTGGTGGTCGAAAAATCGAAAATGGGTTAAACAATGTTGCCCGATTCATTTTTTCGAAAAAGAAATTTGATCATATATCTTCTTATGCAAGGGCGGATTTAGGGGTGGGGCACGGGGGCACGTGCCCCCCCAAACGGGTTTTTTTGTACTGTTAATACTCCATCACAGAGCATTTTTAGTCGAAAAAGACTACAAATAATTGAATTTAGCAACATTTTCGGAATCGTGCCCCCCAGACGGTATTTTTGTACACTAGGTATGGAAATTCCATTAAATAGATGAAGAATCACTGAATTTTCGAAATCTATTGCATATTGGTTCAGATATATGTATATAAAACTCTGTGTAACGCAAACATCAAACTACATATTTTGATTATTCGTTTGGTTTGTACTGTGTGGATGCCTTGGTGCATGTGTAGGTACCCACCAAAAATTTCATTTCTTTTAGTTAGAAACCTTACATCGCTTGATTATACGGCTTACATAATTTAACCCTATTCATCAGAAATGAAATGGGTTTATAAAGCTTTTTACAATTACATTTTCATACAAATTTTGAATTATAACAGCTTATTAAAATATATATGTATAATATATAATATATATGTATATATATGTATAAGAGGGTTAGGCTACGTTCAATTTAGGCCATAAACTCCATTTAAAAGGGGTTTTTTTTGTTAATTCATATTGTTGTTGTCAATGAACTCGAGTTTATGGCTCAACGTGAACGTAATATTTATAAGGCCTTAAATTTGTAACGAATTCCGTTGTATGCAAAATTACTTATAATATAAATTTTTTTCTTTACTTATGTCATTAGGTAAGTCTTAAATGAAGATTAATTAAAAGAATCTCTCTCAGTGAGACAACCTTACGCATAAGGCCTGATAGAACATGTAAGTTAGGCAATATTATAAAAAGAAAAGTGAATATAATGAACTTATTATAAGAATTGTTGTAAAGCCATAGAGGAACTATGATAAACTTATTATAATGTGATGCAGCCGTATACCTTATTCCTTATAATCCCTTATACAAATTTTTTGTGGGTATTGGCAATATTTGTTAACGGCTCATGCGACATCTGACTGCAACAACAACGGTTTGTGTATGAGGTTTGCTAAGTTTGCCCACAAGAACCCTTAAGGTTTTAAATTGCAACTATTTTGTGCAATGCTGTTCAAATTTCAAATTCGAGTCTACGCGACCTCCGCACGATGGGACATTTTGGAAAAACTTGCCTCAATTATTATTATTATTATTAACTTGCCTCAAAGTCAAATTTTTAGGGAACTTTTTAGAATCCATTTTCATACAAAGTTTTTCGAGCGTAAAACGCAGCATAATTTTGGCAAATGGTCAAAAACGAGTTTTCAAAGTTTAGTTGTGAAGTTTTTTGCAAAATTATTTTTTTTTTTTGGATTTCTGTAGTTTACTATGAATAACACTACTTTATAAGGTTCCTCATATGTAGATATATACATATGAAAGGCTGGGGTAGTTAAATGAACAACGTATATTTAAAGTAAAAGTGTAAAAAAATATTGTATCTACAGTAAAAGTCAGACAAATTGCTTTTTTCATTTAAAGTCGGAAATATGGTTGGAAAAATAAAACATAAATCTTACTTTTAATGAAAAAACGATTAGCCTGACTTTTACTGTACAATCTTTATTTATGTGATTGTATAAAACATTTTATAAGGTTTGCTTCACTTGCATTAAACATATTTTTTACTTTTACTCCCAACCTTTCATACATATATAGGTATTTCGACTCATTTATTAACCTTAATTTTAGTTACATATCTCCCATTTTGTAAAGCATAAAAAGGGTTACTGCCACGCCTATTTCCGAGGGGTTGATCATCGCGAAATCGTTTGAGCAAATATTCATAGCAATAGCTATAACACTCTACTGAAAAAAAAATTCCAAACGACAATTTTTTGGCACCATGCATAATGCTTTACATAAATCTACTCTTTTGATTTGCGAAAAATTTATTTTTGAGACAAGTTTTATTAAGAATTCCCATTGTGCGATGCATAAAAATTCATATGAATCTGTACCGCAACGCCTACTACCTTTGTGCCGCAGGAGTGCTTTATTTTCTTATTTTATTGCGCTACAAGTTAACAAAAGCGATTGGTCAAATAGTCCATGAAAAGTTGTGAAAAGTGATTATTGTTAGTGCTATCGTTTTTAAGTGATTTTGTTAAAAAAATTAGTGCCAGAAAAAGACAACAAAACTTAAGCGCGTTCTTCCATCCGAAGAAGCAAAGGTGTAATGATGTACTTCCTGATAAAGTGAGCGGTGTCCAATTACATTCCGCGGAGCCGGCGAGTACATCAGTGGCAACAGCCTCAACGAGCAACGCACTACAGGAACGGGATATACTAGGTGAGTAGTGTAATCCTTGTGGGCTTAGAAATTTTGTTTAGTTAAAAGTTGGATTGTATGGGAGGTACCACGCCCCTTTTTGGTTAACCACGAGTTTTATGAGTGAGAATGGTGCTGTCATCCTATAACTTTACACCAATTCTTATGTTCCTACTTTAAGCATTTTTAAAGAACAAATTGAGAAATTCCAAAACGGTTTGAAAATTTTAAAAGCTAATAAAATTTTCTGTAAGCCATGCATACAAAACTTTTCGCTAGGCCCTGTGGCTCGAAGATAATGAGCAATCAACACGGATTTTTTTTTGAAAAATGTAAAAAATGTGTATTTTGCAGGAAAGGATATCGAAAACTTTTAATTTTGTTCCAGATATTTTTTTTCTCTGTAAGCTCTGTTTTATTACAAAACAAATGAGCTTTCATCCAAGAAAATCGATGGATTATTACAAAAGTTATTAATGGTTTTGGAATTGCTCAATTTATTCCTGAGCTATACATGATTAGGTGGAGCTAGGGTCGGCGCATAGGCGCAGATAAATGTTTGTTGAAAAACCTCGCCTTGATGCGGATCGCAGCGAGATGCTCGTCCACAGGGGTGAACGCTAGTAGTCTTACACCACGCGATTTGCTGTGTGTCTGGCCACTGTAGTATACGTCACAAGGTTCGATGGTCGTCTTTCCTTGTCCCGTCCATCGTATTTCCTGCAGGGCGGTGATGCCAGCCTTTCCGTTCGTGAGGACATCAACCAGTCGGGCAGCGGATCCTTCCCCGGAAAGGGGGTTTGGTTTCATTGGTGTTGGTTTTTACGTGGCTGGTCCCAAACCCAGCGCACAACCCTTTTTCGGGATTTTGAAGTAAATTTACACATTTATTGATCCAAGACAGGCGCCCGCTTGCAACAGCACCTCCTGGTGTACAGACACTGCGAAAAAGACCTCGGTGAGCCCTTAAACCAAATACGTCAGAGTGGCCCCACCGGGGCTCCCTCTGTTTCTGCCGCGAGCCTAGGAAGCCCACGTTGCCCAGAGTGTACGAAAGAGGACGCAAGAGTCGGGATTGAGCAAGGTCACTCAGCAACCACACCCAAATTATTTTTTTTGGTTTGGCCGAGTCTAATGAACACGATATTAAAATAATGTGTTTTTGAAGCCTTAATGGACTTTTTTGCGAACTTAGTATAAGCCGTTAGATAAAACTTTAACTAAAAATCGGCACAGATTACCGTTATCACATGTTATTTTAGGTTAAAACGCACCATTGTACCATATGCCAAGATTTACCTTTCTCTCCTTTTTATAAATTACGTACAATTTTGCTGCATTGTCTAATCCATTTATGATTTTAGGTTCTCTACTCGGCAGGCAAGGCGGGCTTTCTGATGAAGAACGGTACCAGTGGTTGAAGTATACCTGGCAACCTACTGCAGAATTTAAGTTTCCACTAAAGAGAGAGGGAAAAAAGAACCGGTCTTTTCAAAAAAGCTGGTTAAGGGACCATGAATGGCTAGCATATAGTAAAATTGCTGGCGGCGGATTATGCAAAGTGTGTGTGCTCTTTGGTCGACGTGGAGCGGGTACAAATGATGTGAAGCTGGGAAGACTGGTGTCGGAACCACTAGTAAAATATAAAAAGGCAATTGAGACGATCGCACACCATGAGAACGCGAATTACCACAAAGCGAACATGGTAGCATCCCAAAATTTTTTGATGGTGATGGAGGGACCAAATGAGATCCCAGGAAAGGGAAATAATCGAAAATAATCGTAAAAAACTGATTCCCATTATAAAGACAGTGATACATATTTTGTGGTAGGCAAAGCATACCTTTGAGAGGTCACAGAGATGACGGCGAATTAGACTTGCAAAGCTCTTCTAAACATGGGGAAGGAAACTTTAGAGCTTTGCTCAAATTTCGAATCGATGCTGGGGATGAAATACTTAAGGAACATATAAGACATAGCGCTAAAAATGCTTCGTATATAAGTAAGTCAACACAAAATGACTTAATTGAATGCTGTGGCGAGTTGATCAGCAATAAAATAGTGACCAAAATTAAAAAATCCAAATATTTTACCATTATGGCTGATGAGACCACAGATGTTTCCGTTTGTGAACAGTTATCAATTAGTATTCGCTATTTCGATGTGGATGCAATCGAAATAAAGGAAGATTTTCTTATGTTCATTGAAGTTGTCGAAACCACTGGTGAAAGCATTGCACAAACTATTCTGAATGCATTAGAAAAGCATGACCTTGACATTAAAATGTGCCGTGGTCAAGTTTATGATGGAGGAGCAAACATGAGCAGCAAACTAAAAGGTGTTCAGGCACGTATATTAAATGTTCAGCCCTTAGCCTTTTTTACCCACTGCGCAAGCCACCGGCTTAACTTGGCTATTAGCTCAACCTGCACCGTACCCAGTGTAAGAAATGCAGTAGGGGTTATAGCAAGTACTGCCACTTTCTTCCGTGAATCGGCCAAACGAATACATCTTCTTAGAGAAGAAATACAATCTAATCTGCCACAAGACAAACAAAATATGTTAAAAGAAATGTGTGAGACAAGATGGGTTGAGAGGCATGAAGCGGTTTTGACCTTTATGGACGTGTTGCCATGTCTCCCTCCAATATTACAAAAAATGGCTGATCAGCAATATGGGGGCAGAACAAATTCTGTACTGCCATTTTCTTTGCTGCAATCCATAACTTCGTCAGAATTCCTAATAAGCTTGGTGATCCTCTCAGATATTTTAGGAATAACCCTGTCCTTATCTCGATCGCTTCAAGCCAACTACGACCACAGCAAGTTTGCAGAGGCAGCGTGAATCTAGCAATGACACATTTAAAAAACTGTTCGACCAGGCTGAGGCCATTGCAAATGAACTTGGTACAGAAATCACAGTCCGTAGAACCACCGGTCGTCAAATCAATCGATCAAACATTCAGACTGAATCAGTTGAAGAATATTACCGACTATCAGTTTATATTCCATTTCTAGACTTCATGTTGAGTGAAATGTCAACCAGGTTCCCTAGAGCTCCTCTACAAAGAATCGGACAGTTGCAAAAGTTGCTGTCGCATAACTTTAACGACGAAGATTTAGATAATGTTTTGCAAGGTGCTGAAGTTTATAAAGAAGATCTTCCTTGTTTTTTAGCTTTAAAGGGAGAGCTAAAAATTTGGCAACAGATGACTGAAAATATACCAGAGCCTCCAGCAGATGCCTACAAATGAGCCACGATGCTGCCAAATATTAGAAACCTTTGTCAATTGCTGTGCACGTTTCCAGTGACAACCAGCACTGCCGAGCGATCTTTTTCTACCTTACGCCGATTAAAATCATATCTTCGAAACAGCATGACTGAAGAGCGTTTGAATGGATTGGCTTTAATGCATATCCATGGAGATATTGCGGCACAAATGGAGGCTGATGAAGTTTTGGACGTTTTCACCAGGAAACACAGAAGAAAACTGTCTTTATTAAACACTAGCAGACCCGGCAGACGTTGTTCTGCCTGACCAGTGACTTCCCTAGAAATACATTTTCAAATATTTTTCTTTAACTTTTAACATTCCATTTATTGCAGTGCTCTAGGATATACAATGTTTCTGGCTTTAAAGTCTTTGGTATAAACAAATAAATTTTTTGGATGTCCAACTCAAAAAACGGATCTTTTGAACTCAATGGGTATGACAAAAACCATTATGCGCTGCTGAGCAGATGTATAGTTAGTACTTATTTAATTATATCCTATATCTACCTATAATACTCTGGATATGTATGAACGGCAATAACAAACAAAAAAAATTAAGTGCTTTGATTAAGATTTAAGAACGTTAAAATGTCACTAAAGCAAATATATTCAGGGATATAACGAATTGAAATATTACTTAGCTTGTGGTCCTGGAACTGCCCACTTTTCCAAAGAATTTACAAATGTAGCCTATGTATGTCGTACCCAACGAAGATTTTAACGTATTGGAAAAGTTTAAAACAGATCAACTATAAACTTTGGACATTATTGAAGTACAAACAAAGCACTGAATACAAAAAATGTGGGCGTGGCACGGCCCACATTTCCCAAATTATATAATTCTTGACCAAGGGACACACATATCCAAAAATCATTAGTTTAGACCAAAAAGTTTTGATGATTTAAATTGTATATAGCCTGGGGGCGTGGCACAACAATCTTCTGAACCAATCTGGAAATTTAGAGAAGATCGACCATAAACTTTGAACTTATTGAAGTACAAACAAAACACAAAAAATGTGGGCGTGGGACCGCCCACTATTCCCAAATTATATCCATCTTGACTAAAGGACACACATATCCAAAAATCTTTAATTTAGACCTAATATGTTCAGAGTTATGAAGAATTTAAATTTAATATAGCCTGGGGGCGTGGCACTGGCTACTTTTCCAAAAATTCATATAGCCTGAATCGTACACAACAATTTTCTTAACCAATCTTGAAAGTTGAAAAGAGATCGACCATAAACTTTGGACATTATTGAAGTACAAACAAAACGCAAAAAATGTGGGCGTGGCACCGACCACTTTTCCAAAATTACATAAATCTTGACTAAAGGACGCACATATCCAAAAATCTTTAATTTAGACCAAATATGTTCAGAGCTATGAAGAATTTAAATTTTATATAGCCTGGGGGCGTGGCACCGCCTACTTTTCCAAAAATTGATATAGCCTAAGTCGTACACAACAATCTTCTGAACCAATCTTGAAAGTTTAAAAGAGATCGACCATAAACTTTGGACATTATTGAAGTACAAACAAAACACAAAAAATGTGGGCGTGGCACCGCCCACTTTTCCAAAATTACATAAATCTTGACTAAAGGACACACATATCCAGAAATCATTAATTTAGACCTAATATGTTCAGAGCTATGAAGAATTTAAATTTTATATAGCCTGGGGGCGTGGCACCGCCTACTTTTCCAAAAATTGATATAGCCTAAATCGTACACAACAATCTTCTGAAGCAATCTTGACAGTTTAAAAGAGATCGACCATAAGCTTTGGACATTATTGAAGTACAAACAAAACACAAAAAATGTGGGCGTGGCACCGCCCACTTTTCCAAAATTACATATATCTTGACTAAAGGACGCACATATCCAAAAATCTTTAATTTAGACCAAATATGTTCAGAGCTATGAAGAATTTAAATTTTATATAGCCTGAGAAATCTATTTTTCTTGCATAAGCTTATACATTCGCAAAATCCTCCATATTTATTTCAAAATCTAAAATTTGATCAGTTTACTCGGACTTTGAATTTATTAGATCCGAATTTTAAATACACGACTTCGTCCAGAATGTTCTTTGTCAGTACATTCGGCCTATGGAGCTCACTTCCGTACACAACGAAAGCTGTTAGTAAAGCAGGGTGTTTTAAGCCAGCAGTATTATCCTTTTTCAACCCTTTTTATATCATACATATGTATGTATGTATGTATATCTGATCTGAAAATGTTTAAACGCGTCTTTTGATACATACCTCTCCCGACATTTTTGGACGCGTATTAGCGCTCGGTACCCCACGTAAACGATTACCAATTCGGGACCTAGAATGGCCTAAAATTTTATGAAAACTAGATATTCTGACTCGAACTAGCATCTAGAACGACTATTTTTTGTTTAAAATTAGAATCAATGTACTTTCAGTTAGCCCGTTTTTTACCTACGTGGGGTGCCCCTGGAAATGGGAATGTTAGATTTTAGTTATGCTGCATTACTTGGAAACTTGAAGTCCAAATTTCAACTTCACGCATAAAAAAAATCAAAATTACTAAAAATTGCATGCCACTAGTATTATTTGATGCACTGAAATAACGCCCAAGGAAATACGCCCATGGGCCTTATTTCCTTTTGAAATGGAAATATCGCCCATCTGCTCCTCTTTCCTTTTTAAAAGAGAAAGAACGCCCATAGGATTTTACGCGAGCAACACTAATTGTTGATTAGGATAAAGTTTTAGTGAAAACCCGAAAATTGACCCAGATCCCCAAGTCGGGGCGTGATCCATGGTATTTATGTGCAGAACACTTTTCCGCATTGACGGCCTTTGGCCGCGGTTAAAAAAAAACCCTGGGCTACGCCATGCCAACTCCGGGTGGTTACCTGAACCGTGGCAACGTGCCATTCTTGAATCAGCTTGTTTTAATTAGTTTTTAAAGTCCGTGGGCTTTATTTCTCTTCAAAAGCGAAATAACACCGATCGGCAAAAGGTGATAACACCATTTTTTCTCTTTTGAGTGGGAAGTAACGCCCATGGGCGTTTCTTCCTTGGGCTTTATTTTACTGCACCGTACTATTTTGATTTCATTTCTGAGGTTTCAATAAAAGTTCTATTTCTATACAGTTTGGTTTCGTTACAGTTTGATTTCTGAAATTTCGTTTTGTTTTGTTTGTTTCTATACCTAGCGTTTCTGTTACAGTTCTGTTACTGTGATTAAATATGTAGGAAGTTTCGGTATATGTAAGTTTTGTTTCTGCTGGAACCGTTCCAGGCAATTGTTATAAGTTTTGTTACAGAGGAATATCGTTACTCACAGTTTCGTTGCAAAGCAACGAAACAGTAACGCGTTACAAAGCCCTGCGTTTTTCAAAATGCGACCTCGCCATGTGCAGTTGGTCAGTAAACTTCCACATAATATGTGTGTTTGCATGTAGCATGCTAGCTATGATTATATTTTGTAAAGTTGTTCCAATAATCTTATCTTATACTAATATATAAAAACGTAAGTTTGTGAGTGACTGCGGATGTTTGTGGTTCTTTATCGTCTAAACAAATGGCCCGATCATTACGAAATTTTGCAGACAAGTCCTTAGGAGTGTAGAATAGGTAACAGGCATCATGAAATTTCGATAAATTTATCGATAATAGAGTTATCGGCCAAAATTTTGTTTTCCGTAAAATTTGGAGTATTCGCAGAAAATTGGTATCAATCGAAAGGGGAAGACCGCAGTTTCCATTTGGACTTTGGTTCAATTCGATATATTTATCGATAACAGAGTTATCGGTCAAAATGTGATTTCGGGTAAACTTTGGAATATTCTCACAAAATTGGTATCAATCGAAAGGGGAGGACCACAGCTCTCATTTGGACTTTGGTTCAATTCGATATATTTATCGATAACAATGTTATCGGTCAAAATGTGGTTTCGGGTAGACTTTTGGAATATTCGCACAAAATTGGTATAAAAAGAAAGGGGAAGACCAGAGCTTTCATTTGGACTTTGGTTCATTTCGATATATTTATGGATAACAGAGTTATCGGCCAAAATTTTGTTTTCCGTAAAATTTGGAGTATTCGCACAAAATTGGTATCAATCGCAAGAGGAAGACCGCAGTTTCCATTTGGAATTTGGTTCAATTCGATATATTTATCGATAACAGAGTTATCGGTCAAAAGGTGGTTTCGGGTAAACTTTGGAATATTCTCACAAAATTGGTATCAATCGAAAGGGGAGGACCACAGCTCTCATTTGGACTTTGGTTCAATTCGATATATTTATCGATAACAATGTTATCGGTCAAAATGTGGTTTCGGGTAAACTTTTGGAATATTCGCACAAAATTTGTATAAAAATAAAGGGGAAGACCACAGCTTTCATTTGGACTTTGGTTCAATTCGATATATTTATCGATAACAGAGTTATCGGTCAAAATGTGGTTTCGGGTAAATTTTGGAATATTCACACAAAATTGGTATCAATCGAAAGCGGAAGACCACAGCTTTCATTTGGACTTTGGTTCATTTCGATATATTTATCGATAACAGAGTTATCCGTCAAAATATGGTTTCGGGTAAATTTTGGAATATTCGCACAAAATTGGTATCAATCGAAAGGTGGAGACCACAGCTTTCGTTTCGACTTTGGTTTAATTCGATATATTTATCGAAAACAGAGCTATCGGTCAAAATATGGTTTCGGGTAAACTTTGGAATATTCGCACAAAATTGGTATCAATCGAAAGGGGAAGACCAGAGCTTTCATTTGGACTTTGCTTCATTTATGGAAACATCTATTTTGAGAACGGCTGGACCTAATACACATAACTAAATTTGGAAGGGAAATTTTGTATCCGCTCGAGATGGTTATACGCTAAAAAAATAAAGGCTGGTTTTGGAGATGTCCCTAAAAATGTTGACCAGGATAACCTTATAAAGTGTTCTTTCAATTTGATCCCGTTTTCGAGATATTGGTCAAAATGTCAACCAGGAGGGGCCCTCGATAATATTGGTATGATATGGGCATCAAATGAAAGGTGTTGACAAATGATTTAACATGTTTTAGCTATTTTCCAATATAAAACGAAGGTTTTTAGATATTAACCAAAACGCAGACCAAAATTGGAGCTAGAAGGTTTTTGTGAAAAAATGGGTCTAAAATGAAAGGTCTTGATGCAATTTTTAAAATGGAGTCATTTGGGAACAGCTGACAGCAGCTAGAACTGCACACTCCACCGCAAACAATTTAATTAAGTCTATTTTTTAAGTTGATCTTTGTTATACATATCTAGGATGAATATACCTATTTTGTTTTTTTTACGAAATATATTTTGTTAACTTTGCCACTTTTTTGTAATAATTAATAAGTTGAATGTTTTGTCTTATTGATGTATGTCGCATTCGAACCTGATAAGAACTGAATTAAAAAATAAACTACTCAATATTTTTGAATAAAATAGAAAACATTATTAACATAAATAATAAATATTTTAAAATTATTTATTATAAATTATTGCTTAAGGTTTCGCTAAAATCTGTGGTTAAACTATTATTTTAAAAAGCGACTTCTGTTTTTGTAGCGTTCGAACTCCTTTGTTTTTTGCAAATACATATCTTGAAAATTAACACTTGCCTTAATCATCCTTAACACAAATTATTGCAAGCAACTATAAGATTCACTATTTCTCAAGATAAAAAAGTGATTAGGCATTTGATTTTTTTCGCTTTCAATGCGTACGAATGTCGCATTCGACATTGGAGAAATACCCATATTTGTTGATACATTTTATGTCAATACTGTTTTGTTGTTTAAGCTCCGAGATGGTGTTGTCAATAAGTTCATCCATATCAATGTCGGGTGAGAGTGGATTTCCCATGGGCATTCCAAAACTTTGAAGGTATAGTTTCTTATTGCTCATAAAGTAATTATTTTCCCTGAGACAGAAGTCAAGTATTTGTTGGAATTTTGTGTTGATAATGTTGGTTGTATTTTGAATTTGGTCCCATTTTCTCATTATAATCCTAATTGCTAACGTTATTGGTATGTTCGTGAACAAAGAAACGACATCGAACGAAACTAGTAAATCTTCTTCATAAACTTGAATATTGCTTAATCTATCTTTCAAAGTGTATGCATTTTCCACATTGTCATCTATGATGTTTAAGAGTTTTTCCGATATGTTTTGATAAATTATAACAGGGGACCATAATGGAGGGGGCAATGGGGCGTAAAGGCATTTGTGGCTTGTTAATTTTTGGCAATCCATACAGTCTTGGTGCAGCAGCGGATGTACACTGTACAGGTTAGTTTGAGTTTTTCTGTCTTGTTGATCTGTTTTGTTTCGTAGAGCTCTTCGACTATTTTGTTGTTTTTCCTTTGTAGGGTGTTTGTTGGATCTGTTCTTGTAAGTGTGTATGCCTTTTTGTCTTCCAATAAAGTGTTCATATTTTCTGTGTATTGTGATTCGTACATTGCTACGGTCTTATTTCCCTTGTCTGCGTTCGTTATTATAATGCTGGTATGGGCTTTAAGGAACGATTTTGTTAAGTTGAGAGTTGCTAACAGAAAAAAGCCATGTGAAGTGATCCCAAGAAATTTCGACAAATCTCGGATTTTGAAAAAAGTTAAATTATTATAAAGACATGTCACATGTTTAGACTGTAATATAAATATTTTAGTAAGAGTTATAAATAATTAAACTTTTGAGCATGATCAAAACATGCATCTATTTAAAAATTGACAGCTCCTAAAATACAAAAGATAATTGAATGAAATTTTACACACTGATTAAAAAAGGCCTAGGCTACGTTTCAAGTACCGATTAAAAAAAATAAAAAACACGAAAAATGCATTTGCATTATGTTTTATACACTTGCATTTTTTTGCGGTCTGCATCCTAAAAAAAATAAAGCGTACGTCAAATTATGCGTTTAAGGTTCATCTTTCATAATATGTAAAAACATTTTTGCACTTTTGCATCGTTCCTGAGTTATTGAAATTTATGTAACTCAATATGCACTCTGCACACGGTTCTGCTGGCAAAAATTACTTTAAAAAAAATTGGCGCAAAAAAATTTTTATGAGGTTTGTGTGGGGGACCATCCGAAATGTCGAACTACAACTTCAGTAAAATCGTGACTATTCGTTTTTTCAAAATACCTCTTTTAACCCTTTTGTGGGTCCAAAACGATACTATTAAATAAAATTAATTATTCTTTTTGGGGGCCACTAGTTACAGCACCTTGTATTTCTTATGCAAACAAAAAACAAAAAAAATTATTCTTAGTTATTTTTTTATGCTGAACACAAATCCGTGGTTCATATTTATTACGCGAAAAACTTGGCAGTTACGATTCTAAAGACAAAAATAATGAAAAAAGGGAGAAACGCCATATTCTAATAATTCAAAAAACCTGCGGCTGTTGTTGTTGTTTCTAGTTTCCCTCAGAAGGACACGTTCTTCCTCAGCAAGAACAGGTGCTTGAGTGTCTATAACGGGGTTCACAGGCCAAGATCTGTCAACCGACTCGGTCATTTAGGGGCCCGCCCGTGGTTATGCATATCAAAAGGCAAGGAGATATGTTGCCGGATCTTGTCATAATACTTTCGGAGATTTTTCTTTATGTGTCTGGTGGGCGGAGTTTCATTCAACAGTTGTAGGTTTGGATGACTAGGTCTATGACAGTTCACAAGGAACTGTCTACTTAAAAGTTCCGCATGCTCACGAACGTTGAGCATTTTAGCCTCTTGGTGGAGGTGAGACGCAGACGACATAAGCAAACAGCCTGTGGCTATTCTGATAGCCTTATATGTAGAGAGCAATGCTCCTTTGTCTTTGCCCTAAGTACTGCCAGCAAGTGACTTGAGGATCTTGTTGCGGTCTTGTACCTTTGCAGCTATTGGTAGTAGTAGGTACAGGTACTCCATCCACGTGTACATTCAACTCTTGCCCCACCTGCGCAGTCCACGTAGTGAATCAATTCGCTGTAGATTTAGTCGGAGACACGGTCAGATTAGGCTCGGTAAAGAAGCTGGAAAGTTATCGGAGGTTACTGTTAAGAAGGGCCCTTACCCATTTCCACAACAGCCGGTTCTACGTACCGGAATGACCCGGGTTTTACCCGGCCAAGGGCTGTTATTTCAATGTAACCCTGTCCAATTTGTCCAGTACCACTCCTAAATTGTCATCCTCGGAGCACTCCCTTGCAGCAGGGTTGCTCCAATGTCTCTTGCTACGGCTGGTATCGAACCCAACCCCGGACCAAGAGACTGGATCTGCTGCGTCTGCTGGAAGAAAATATATATAAAACGTTCACATTCCGTTCCATGCAAGATATGGTTGCATAGATCTGGATGCTCAGGGGTTAACCCTGCCATCCCCAGAACCCGCACCTACCATCATCAAATGGCCACAACAGTGGCCCGGTCTTCACGACCTGCAGCCCTGCTGCTCCCGCCTCACCTCAGTCCCCACTCTCGTCACCCCCTACTTCCAGCATGCACGTGGGTCAGGAACATAACCTCCTCGTACCTTTCACCACATGCACTGTTTGTCGGCAAAGACTATATACGCTTGCGGCATCGGTTAAGTGCAATAACTGCCTTGGCCTGTGCCACATCCATATGTGCTCTGGGCTCGCAAACAGGAACCTTTGGACGGATGCATTTATTACCCCTTGCTGCAGTACTCAGCCGCCCTCCACGCCACACAACATCGGCCAAGGCGTGCTGAGCCCTAGACTGCGTCACAGCTTGGGACTTTGCCCACCTCCATCTAGGCAACCGCATCCGTCCCTTACCACCAGCATGCATGCACCCTCCCTCCCGACACACTTCAAAATCCTACGGAGATAACAGACTTTATGAAGTCGAACAACATTGAACTGGCCGTCATTCAGGAGACCAAAGTGAATGCTAACTCGGACTAACGTACTCGAGATGGGTACAATGTACATAGGAAAGACCGTCCCAGCGGTCATGGGGGCGGCCTCGCATTCATTACACACCATACTGTACAGTATAACCTATTTGCCCCTGACGTTGACCCCAGGGACTCTACCCTTGAATGCCAGGGCATAGCAGTCCGGACAGGCGACGTCGACCTGCGAGTGTTAAATATATACATTCCCCCTGTTACGTGCTGTCCTCGTGATTATCGCCCTGATATTAGTGCGTTGCTAAGGGGCGATAACTGCCTCATCCGGTGTGATTTCAACGCACATCACGATCTCTGGCACTCCAACTTGCCAGCAGATAGCAGAGGGCACGCACTCGCAGAGCAAATAGATAATTCGGCATTCTGTACATTAAATGGAGATGCCCCCACTAGGGTGGCAGGTAACTGCCACAGTTCGCCAGACATCTCCATTTCAAGAGCGGGCCTTATCAACCACGTTAACTGGCCACCTATGCTTACACTGGCACCAGACCACCTACCCATCCTACTTGACATCGAACGACCGTCCGACTTCATAACGACAGAAAAACGAAAGTACATCAACTTCAGTAAAGCGGACTGGGACCGCTTCACGGACTTTACAGAGCACTCCTTCGCTGACCTACCCACACCGACGGACGTATGCAAAGGTGAGAAAGAGTTTCGCAAAGTCATCGATTCAGCCTCTGGCCGCTTCATCCCTGCTGGCAGAATCCCGGAAATTCTCCCGAATTTCCCTGCGGAAGCAGCGGCAATGGCAAGAGAACGTGACCAAGTGAGACTCTTGAACCCCGCAGATCCAAGAATAAAGGATCTCAACTCAGAAATCCGTCGGACTGTCAATGATCATAAATTGAAAAAGTGGAAAGAACACCTAGAGTCATGCAACCTCTCCGGCGGTATCGGCAAACTATGGTCGACAGTCAAGGCCCTATCCAACCCGACCAAATACAATGACAAGGTCGCCATTGCTTTCGGCGATAACGTCAAGTCGGACCCCAGGAAGTGCGCGAGCGCATTCTGCCGGCAATTTATACTGCATTCTCCTGCGGATAGGGCTAAGAGGAAAGCCATCCGACGCGCGCAAAAACACAAACACACAGCCGCGCCCATTGTCGTCTCGACGGAATTGCCATGAAGATGCTGAAACACCTCGGCCACGAGGGGCACAAGTACTTGGCGGCTCTATTCAACCTCTCACTGACCACCTTCGTTATACCAGACATCTGGAAACACGCGACTGTGGTCCCCCTCCTAAAACCTGGGAAGCCGGAGAATCAAGGAGATTCTTATCGTCCGATATCTCTCCTTTCGCCGGTAGTGAAGTTGTTAGCGGCTATTCTGCTCCCATACTATACTGCAAACCTGCAACTTCGGTTTGAACCAACACCAACCAAACCACAGGACTGTTCTCGTGGCACTTGACCTGTCGAAAGCCTTCGACACAGTCAACCACGCCACACTCCTTTAAGACATGGAGGAGACACCGCTTCCAGCCGGCCTAAAACGATGGACCGCCAACTACTTAAACGGTCGGCTGGCGTCAGTGCAGTTTCGAAACGAGAGATGTAGACCTAGAAGGATTAGACAAGGGGTTCCGCAGGGTGGTGTCCTTTCACCCCTTCTGTTTAATTTCTACATCTCGAGCCTCCCTCCCCCACCAGAGGGGGTCTCCATCTTTTCGTACGCTGACGACTGCACTGTGATGGCCACGGGCAAAGGACCTTCCACGGACGAACTTTGTACTAGACTAAACGACTACCTGCGCGATCTTTCCCGCTTCTTCACAGAGCGGAACCTGACCCTGTCCCCGACTAAATCTTCGGCGACGTTGTTTACTACGTGGAATGCGCAGATGAGGCAAGAGTTGAATGTCCACGTAGATGGTGTTCCACTACCTACTGTCAACCACCCCAAAATTCTAGGGGTTACATTCGACAATAGCCTCACCTTCGCTAATCATGCCACCGCAATAGCTTCAAAGGTACAAAGCCGCAACAAGATCCTCAAGTCACTGGCCGGCAGTACTTGGGGCAAAGACAAAGAAACGTTGCTGGTCACCTATAAGGCTATTGGCCGACCGGTTATTGGTTATGCTGCGCCCATATGGTCGCCTAACCTTCACGACACCAACTGGAGGAAATTGCAGGTCTGCCAAAACACCGCCATCAGAATTGCGACGGGCTGTTTGCTTATGTCTCCTGAGTCTCATCTTCACCAGGAGGCTCAAATGCTCAACGTTCGCGAGCATGTGGAACTTTTAAGTAGGCAGTTCCTTCTGAACTGTCACCGACCCAGTCATCCAAATCGACAGCTATTGGATGAAACTCCGCCCCCTAGAGACATAAGGAAACATCTCCGAAAGCATTATGATGAGATCCGGCATCACATCTCGTTGCCGTTTGATCTGCGGGACCACAGGCGGGCCCTAAAGGACCTCCACACCGAGTCGGTGGACAGATCCCGGCCAGTGAACTCCGTTATTGACACCCTAGCACCTGTTCTTGCTGAGGAAACTAGAGCCATGCTGGCTCAACTTCGGTCTGGATATTGCAATAGGCTGAACTCCTATTTGTCCAGACTGAACCCCACCACACCGAACACATGCCCTGCATGCGGTATGGCCCTCCATGACACGCAACATCTCTTTTCGTGTACTTCGGAACATACTCTTCTAACTCCCCTATCACTTTGGTCCAACCCTGTTGAAACAGCGCGTTTCCTTGGACTCCCGTTAGAAGAGCCCGATGACAACTAGGAGTGTTCTGGCCCTTTGGGCAGGGCGAAGCACTGCTAACAACAACAACAAGGGCCCTTACCCGTAGCCATTATGCTGCAGTCGTCAGCGTATACAACGATGGAGACTCCCTCTGGTGGGGGAGGGACACTCGAAATGTAGAAATTAAACAGGAAGGTTGAAACTGCACCCCCCTGCGGAACTTCTTGTTTAATCCTTCTCGGTTTACATTTCTCGTTTTGGTGAAACTGCACCCCCCTGCGGAACTTCTTGTTTAATCCTTCTCGGTTTACATTTCTCGTTTTGGAACTTCGCTGACGCTGGTCGATCGTTAAGATAGTTAGCGGTCCATCTTTTAAGTCCGTCAGCGAGCTGTGTCTCCTCCAGATCTGTAAGGATGGTGGCATGGTTGACCGTGTCAAAGGCTTTCGACAGATAAAGTGCCACGAGAACCGTCCTATGGTTTGGCGGGTGTTGATTTACCCCAAAGTTGATCTGCGTTGTAATGGCGTTCAAAGCGGATGTTGTGCTGTGACATTTTCCGAAACCATATTGATGATTGGCCACCTGCAAGTTTGCAGTATAGTATGGGAGCAGAATAGCCTCTAACAACTTCACTACCGGCGAGAGGAGAGATATGGACGATAAGAATCTCCTTGATTCGCCGGCTTCCCAGGTTTTAAAAAGGGGACTACAGTCGCATGTTTACAGATATCTGGTCCGACGGGTCCAAGAGTTCTAGATGGTTTCGCCTTCCTAATGGCTTCCTTGACCTCTGCGACGGAGGCGGCAACGGGTGCAGTGGTGTGTTCAGGTTTATGCGCACGTCGGACGGCTCTTCTCTTAGCCCTATCCGCAGAAGGATGCAGTATGAATGAGCTCGCGCATTTCCTGGCGACCTTGTCATTGTATTTGGTCGGATTTGATAGGGCCTTGCCAGTTGACCATAGTCAAGTGTAACACGAAACGGTATTTGAAAAATCCGCAATGCCCTCAAATTTTTATTTATTGTTAAAAACCCGTTTTTTCAGTTTCTACTTAAAACAAAATTCATTAAGAAACCAATTTTCAACCGATTTCAAAATTCTCAACGGTTTTGGTAGAGAATGGATGACACTTTCGAAATATATGTATGTACCCAGCAAAAAATGCCTAACGCATTCACAAACACAAAAGCAAATTCTTCTGCTGTCACCCAACACTATTAAAGCAAAAATTATAGTCTCGCTGCATGCCAAAATGAGATGGGAATATGTTATTGCTGACATAGTTGTCAATTAGTATATTGTATGCGTTCCCACTCATTGTTGTTTCTTATATTGCTAACTTAAAGAAGAATTTTGTGCCACTGCTCATTGGCAGCATTGCCATATGTATTCGGTTATGTAACGAGTTGAAACTCGTGGTACTTCTTTACACAATATGTATTCGGTTATGCAACGAGTTTAAACTTGTGGTACTCCTTTTCACAATACGTCAGCTTCTAAAAATGCATTTAAAGTTCGGGAGAGTTGTCAAAACACGAGTTGCGGTTCAAAAAAGTATAATCCACAGGCAGGAAAGTAGTATATGTAATTGGTCTTTTTAAATTTATAAAATTGTTCGGTGCAGAAATATTCTAGATTGCTGAACTTTAATCAAATTTTCAATAAAAAATAAGTAGTATTTTCGATAAAAAGTCTGCTTTTGTTGCATGAGTTCGATAAAGAACAAATTAAATTATACTATAGATACTTTAAATTAATCATTTGGTTAGTTTTTGACCTTTAAATTCGCAGACGCAGATGTATAAGTACGGAAACGAATCTGCATTTTTCGACTCATACCCGAAACTTGGTTATTCTATACGACCGCACCACCTGCTAATAACGAAAAATATAAGAAAAGGTATCAAGAGATGCGTTTTTAACTCGGTATCAATAATCCAAAGGCGAAAAACAAATATTTTGTTTCAGTAAAAAATTATTTAGGAAATAAATATGCAATCAAATTTTCGAGTACGGATTATAGATGCAGAGATCAAAACGCGTCTTCTGATAAAATTCCCGATATTTATGAACATGTATTACCTTACCTATGGTCAAATGGATTTAACCAAATTCTTAACATTAGATTCACATCAAATCCGGTTACTTTTAAAGATCTTTTGGCTTACCCATATCGAAGTTAAAAGTTGCGTCACTATTATTTATTGTGTATACTAGTGAAAATTTTTATGCGAATCGTGTGGACGGACTTCCCAAATCTAGAAAATTGTAAGGAGCTGCTATTTCAACCATTTAAAACTACAGAAGTGGAGAAAAACGGCAAGTATTTTTATAAATTGTATTCTGTGTAATAAATTGTAATGTAATAATAATTAAATTCCAAACTATAATGTAAATAATATTGTTTTATACTAATGCACCTATGTACATTTATTTATTTTTCTCGTAATAGTTTAATATAATGGATAATTGTTATGTATACAGATAAAAAGAAAATGTAAAAAAAATTAGAATCAACTTTTTGAATACATTACACGCTCTGAAATTAGAATCGAAAATTCTAATTTGCGAGCGTATTTTGTTTTTTGTTGCGATATAAAAAGGGGAATCCCCAATTTATTCATGTTACCTTCGGTAGTCGTTGGATTTTTGTCGCTATCTGTACAGTTTTTGTTTGAATTCGATACGCGTGCACGTGTTTCGGCATTGTTTGCTTGATATTTGACGATGATGTGGCACTAGCACAGCTACTGCAAAATGATCAATATATTTAGTGTAACTGGAGTTTTTGTTTTTTGGACCGTTTTAATTGGATTTTTACCTTATGTTTTCTCGTTTTTATGAATAAAATTGAATAAGACAAAATTTCATTGTAGTTTTTCAATTCAAATTGACTTAAATTTTAAGGTTTTATTGAAATAAAAAAACGTCCAGGAATTAGAATTTTTCAGAAATTAGAATCACTCAAAAAACAAAGTGATTCTAATTTGTGAGCGTCTACTGTAATATGTTATTTATGCCATAGCGATAACGCATAGTTGTACCGGATTTTTTTACGCTATATAACATGTTATTTATGCCATAGCGATAACGCATAGTTGTACCGGATTTTGTTTCGCTATATAACATGTTATTTATGCCATAGCGATAACGCATAGCTTTACGTGACTTTTTCCCGTTATATAACATGTTATATATTCCATATTAATAGCAGATTGAAAAGAGAAAGCTATGTGAAAACCTTATGGCAAATCACACTGCGAATAAAAGAGAAGGCTTGTGCACACGTATAGTAAAGTATATGTGAGGATTTGTCACTCGGCTTGTACAAACTGATGGAAAGTTTTTGAATTCCTCACGCATACTTTTTGTAGTACTACGGGTGGATTAATGCATTATATAACATATAGTGTTCTAGCTGGGGTACATAGTTATATAGTGTTTTATTCATTTGAAAAAAGTAGGATATGTTTTTTAAGCCAGAAGTTGACTCTTTTGGAAATATCATCAGGTTTTCCGGTTTCGACGTCATTTTTTTGCCACTAATTAACAATGAATGGACCTCTTTGGGCATGGGTCATCGAGAGGCACTCACTTCTTAATTATACCAGGTTTTTTTTTTGGAAAGGCCTTCAAGTTTTCAAGTTGTGCAGCCTAATCCAATAAATTTTGGCTCTAAAATGCATCTGGTGTCAAAAAAAATTATTGTAAAATTTCATGGAATCAGGAAATTATGAATCAAGCCCATTTTTTTACTTACATGGGCTGCCCCTGGAAATTGGAGTGTTAGGTTTTTGATTATGCGTCAAAACTTGAAGTCCTTTTCAAAAAATAAAAACTGGTATATTTAAGTAGTGAATGCCTCTCGATGACACATGCCCAGATTACAAAAACAATTTCGCATTTATTGAAGAGGGACAAACAGTGCCTGTAGTTTCAATTGGGTTGACGTTTAGTTGAAAGCTGAACAAAAATCAAATTCAAATATAAACAAAAACAAGTAAGGAAAGGGCTGTCTTCGGCTGTGCCGAAGGCTTTATACCTTTCATGAATGCCAAACCACACTTATCGGAACAATCGATTGTATGGGAGCTATACGTTATGTTGGTCCGATCTGGCTGATTTTGCCTACATATGTTACATATATAATATGTAGCAAACTTGCAAAGTTTAACGTTCCTAGCTCTTAAACTGCAAAATTGATAGCCCAAAACCCATTTATCGAAACTATCGATTATATGGGAGCTATATGTCATGTTGGTCCGATCTGAGTCATTTTCACTACACACGTTACAAATACAATATGTACTAAACATGCAAAATTTTACGTTCCTAGCTTTTGAATTGCAAAAGTTATAGGCCAAAACCCATTTATCGGAACAATCGATTGTATGGGAGCTATGACATGTATCGGTCCGATCTTGCTGGTTCCGACAAATGATTAATCCTATGCAAAATGGCGCCTGCTTGCAAAATTTCATCGAGATATCTCTAAAACTGAGGGACTAGTTTGCGTTCAAACAGACGGACGGACGGACGGACAGACGGACATGGCTAAATCAACTCGTCTCATCGCCCTGATCATTTCGGTATACTTAATAGTGGGTCTATCTCTTCTTCTTCTCATACTTACAAACATCGGACCAAAGTTATAATACCATTTCATGTTCATGAAAGGTATAAAAATTAATTTGAAAATTTGATTTTGATATTTTCCCTGTTACGATCCAAAAACACTAAAGAAGATTGATTGGCAAGATGCATATGTTTATCACCTTATAAATAGAGTTCATAGTTTGTAAAACAAAAGCATTTAGCAAGCAATAATTATTGGTTGCAATATTTAAAATTTCCAAATACATTTCTTTTTGTAAACATATATTGTACATATATTAATTTCAAAACAAAAATATCTGTCAGAAAAACTACCTAGTAAGCAAGGAAGTAAGCTAATTTATAAAACAATATTTTTCAAACTTTAAAGTCAATGTTTTCCACACGAGTTTGTATCTAAAAAACTCACAATCGTTTGGATGTCTTTTTCCAATGGTATGGTAGCCTTGGAGAAGTAACTTCAGGTGAACTCTCCGCGAGGTGAAAAATTTGTCAGTTTTCAAAAATAACGTTGATTCATTTATATGGATTTTGTTATTTGGGCTTCGTGGTGTGACGGTAGTCCAGCTAACCTACCACACAGAAGAACCTAGGTTCGAACCCCGCTACAGGCAACATGCGCAGTGATTTGAAAAGGTTTTACAAAACTGGTTGTATAAAAAATTTCAAGCACCACACCACAAATTTGTCTTTTATCTCCTCTCGCACCAAATGAACATTTATCATAAAACATAATTTTGAAATAATTAATAAAAAAAAAGTTAAGGAAATTGTCGGGATTTGAACCAGCAACCGTCGGAGCAAAGTCCCACAACATATTCAGCTATAGCCGTTTTCACCGTTGTGGCCAAAGTTGGAGTTTTACAATCAGCTTTCAACAAACCCTTACCGGACGTTGAACAAAACGTATCTTAAAAATTTTTTTAAGATCGACAAAAAAGGTGTTTCCAGTCCACCCCTAGGATTAAAGATATTTTGAAGGCGATCCCAAAAAAAATTTTTTTTTTTTGCCACGCCCCCCCGATGGGCTATTTACTTTTTTTGACACTACGTCCCCATTTTAAGTCTGATTTTAATAATCCGTACACCGTTGTTCATGGCTTGGAAGCCGCGACAAATCCTACCTTAAACATTTTTTATTCCGAGTTCAAATTCTAGTAGTGACTGTCGGTATCTCGTTTCACGTCATACCTAAATTCCATTTTTTTTAGTCTGTCGAAAAGGCCTTTCAATTCTGTGAAACTTTTTCTTTAACAGTTACTACTTTTGTTCATAACTAAAAAAGTTATGAAGGTTTCAAAAATCCATATGTAATATAAATGTTTGTGAGCTACTGAGAATTTAGGATTTTGTGAAAAATTGTCATAGATGTCATATACGGTTCTACCTTATAAGTATTTGTATCATCTCTATGACAAATTCATGCTTTTTCCTCTATTTATTTAAAAATTATAGTTCCGTGCGTTTGAATGCATTTTTTTAAAGCTTTGATCTGCAATCAATCAATCGGTTTTGAGCTCTCGCAAAGTAAACAACGTAGAAACAAAAGTGAAGTGAAGTAAAATCAAATACAAAAATAAGTTAAAAAAAAATCACAAAATGCCGTTTGAAGCGTGTGATATAGAAAAAAATAAATTACCAACAAACCAACAAGTGATGCAATATTTTTTACATATAATTAAAAAAAAATTAGTGAGGAAAGAGACAAAAAATTAAAAAACTGAAATATTATCATAGAGAAAATTTAGTAATCATAAACAAAAAACATTTAACTAAAAGTAATAGTAACCAGTGTTGCCAATTGTAGCATAATTGCCAAATTTAACACAGGGTTATATTTGGATTTTTGAAACCTTTATAACTTTTTTAGTTATGAACAAAAGTAGTAACTGTTAAAGAAAAAGTTTCACAGAATTTAAAGGCCTTTTCGACAGACTAAAAAAAAATGGAATTAAGGCATGATGTGAAACGAGATACCGACAGTCACTCCTAGAATTTGAACTCGGAATAAAAAATGATTAAGGTAGGAATTGTGGCGGCTTCCAAGCCATGAACAACGGTGTACGGACTTAAAATGGGGACGTAGTGTCAAAAAAAGTAAATAGCCCATCGAGGGGGCGTGGCAAAAAAAAAAAAAAAATTTTTTTTGGGATCGCCTTCAAAATATCTTTAATCCTAGGGGTGGACTGGAAACACTTTTTTTTTTGTATGGGGACCAATCCGCACTAGTGATCACTTTCATTGAGTCGAAAAATTTTTCCAAACGTGTTACTATGATTATAGTAAACGTTTTCCAAACGAAAAGCTTGCTAAAGTAAGTTTATAGTAAGCTTACAGCAAACGTATTTTGCTTATTGGGTAACGAAAAAGAGCTAACTGTCAAAAAAAGCTATCGAAATACAAAATTTTTCGTTTGTTTTTAACAGCCTAGATTGTATTTTAGTTGTATTTCGTTAGTTTTTCTTACCATAGCTCGCCCGTTTGCGCCAACATGAAAATAAGACCGTTCCTTTCTCACAAAATACATGCAAAAATACAAGCAAAATACATAGTATCATACGGGCATTAGTTCGCTGCTTAATATTAGATGTAAACTAGTTTCTGGACACTTAGCGTTTTTCTCAACTTGGACTTACAGTCAATGTCTCATTCTCTGATATCAGGAGTACGTTTGAATGAGCGACATCAGTTCTTTAAGTTCCTTGACTCGCGACGTAGGTCTATGGCTTTATTTTTCTCAGGGTCAAGACCTATCCCGGCGGGAGTAGTCAAGTGTCCTAAGTATTTTACCTTTGAGCAACAAAAGGGACATTTGGCATTATATACGCGCAGGCTAAATTTGTCGAGTCGTTCAAGATGACTCAAGTGCTCACTGAATATGGCAGAGGACACGAATAGATCATCCAAATAAGCTAATAGATGTATCTCCATTAAAGCTGCTTTGCATCGATTAATAAGTCTTTCGATCGTAGTTAGTGCATTTCGCATCCTAAATTGCATTCTGATAAAGTTGAATAATCCAAATGGCATAGTGAAGCAAGACCAAGCTGCTGTGTTTTAATCCGCTGAACTATGTCGACGTCTGCGTAAAGCTCATTCAACTCGTCACTAAATCACCGTCGAGTGTATTACGGCATCGGGGAGGTCGTAATACACGTCTATCGTGGCGACGCACAGCGCGCTGGAGTAACCGGCGCCACTGACACAGAGGCGACCGAAGAACTGGAACTCTCCGACGTGGAGAGCATGGTTTCCGCCACGTCAAACTGCGCAGGCGCACTGAGCAGTTTGACGATGGAGGATGCTCTGCTTGAGTCCGACGGGGAGGACCTAGATGTTACGGTGGTGGAAGGGGAGTCTGGGCACAGTCCTCATGGGGATGAGAGTGCTCCAGATAAACCTCCACAAATCTAAAGCAGCGTCAGCTGCTCTAATAAGTCGCCTTTCTAAAGGCGACGTCGATGTGGTCCTCGTCCAAGAGCCCTGGGTCAATAACTCAAGGGTTTGCGGACTGGGGGCCAATGGTTTCAAGCTGTATCGAGCTGATGATAAAGGTAAAATTAGAACCTGTATTTTGGTTAAGTCTGAACTAAACACATTTCTCTTACCTAACTTTAGCAACGGTGACGCAACGGTGGTCATTATCTCCGCCAGCGGCACGAAGTCAACCTTTGCGTCGGTCTACATGCCGTCTGACTCAGAGGAACCTCCACCACAGAACAACGTGAGGCAATTGGTGACCAAACACAGCAACGGCCACTTACTTACCGGAATGGATGCGAATGCCCGTCACATCCAATGGGGGAGTTCCGATATAAACAATCGAGGTGAGTCACTCTTTGATTACCTGTTAACAACTAACCTGGTAGTTTGCAACGTAGGCAATGAGCCAACGTTTATTACTAAAAACCGAAATGAGGTAATAGACCTCACTGTTTGTAGCGAAAGCACTTCTAGATGGGTCAGGAAATGGCGGGTTCTTGATGAACACTCGTTCTCTGATCACCGATATATAGAAAAAGTTCTAGACTTCTTAATGGAACAACCCACTGTGAAACGTAACCTACGTAACACAAACTGGGAGGTACACAACGAAATACTAGCTAGGGAACTACCGGAATTACCCTCCCAAATTCCTTCATCAACTGAGGAACTGGAAGATCTGGTCACAACCCTCAACTCGGCATTCTCGAATGCCCTGGAGCAAGCCTGCCCAGTGCCAACGGCGCGCGGTAAGCGTAAACCTCATTGGTGGTCCCAGGACTTGGACTCTCTTCGCATATCCTGCAGGAAACAATTCAACACAGCCAAGAGCCTCGACACCGAGCTCCAATGGCTGGAATACAAGGAAAAATTAAGAACCTATAAAAAGGCTCTAAGACAGGCGAAAAGAACTTCGTGGAAGAACTTCTGCACTGGTGTTGAAAGTGTCGAGGACACTTCGAGACTAAGGTGCATACTATCAAAGACGCAAACCGCTATGAGTTTCTTGCGAAAATCTGACGGCACATGGACCAGCTCAGAAGGGGAAACCCTACAGCTGGTCTTGGATACACATTTCCCGGGAAACTAGCAGAGTGCACCGACAATACCTGCAACGAACCGTGCGGTGAACATACCCATAACGGAGGAAAGTGTAAAATGGGCAGTGAAAAGTTTTAAGCCTTTCAAAGCTGCCGGACCTGACGGGATCATCCCCGCACAACTTATCACTACCTTAGACACAACAGCCAAATGGTTGAGTCATATCTACAAAGCATGCCTAGCTCTCGGCCACATTCCGAGTGCATGGAAAAGCGCTACTGTGGTCTTTATCCCTAAGGCGGAGAAGGCCTCTCACTACGAGCCAAAGGACTACAGACCCATCAGTCTCTCATCCTTTGTACTCAAGACTCTGGAGAGGATTATCAGCGATCACCTCACTACCACTATTGATAGCAACCTAATATCGGGCTATCAACACGCGTACACCAAGGGAAGATCAACGGAAACGGCGCTTCACAGCCTAGTCTCTGTAATTGAATCATCTTTGGAAAACAAAGAATATTGCCTGGTATCCTACCTGGACATTGAAGGGGCTTTCAGCAACATAACCCCGGAAGCCGTTAACACTGCCCTTACAAACTTGGGTGTAGATACATCCCTGGTGGGATTTAGCGATCAACTTCTAAGAGGGAGGATAATACTCTCATCCTTTGGGGAAGTTGAGATGAAACGCTACGTCACAAGGGGCACACCACAGGGAGGTGTCCTCTCGCCGCTCCTATGGAACCTCACAGTGAACTCGCTGCTAAGAGATACCTGCTGGGGAGGCGGGAAGGTTGTGGCTTACGCGGACGATCTGGCCATTGCGTACAGAGGCAAGTTCCCGCAAACTTTATGCTACTTGATGCAGGCAGCTCTACGGGAGGTTGCCTCATGGTCCTCTCGATGCGGGCTGAGCGTCAACTCGGAGAAGGTGGAACTTGTTCTATACACCAAACGGTACAAAATACCACCCCTAGCTCTACCAGAACTAAACGGGGTGCGCCTTGAACTAGCCGATAAGGCGAAATTCCTAGGCGTAATTCTAGACAAAAAGCTGAACTGGAAAGAGAATGTCGTTCAGCGTCAAAATAAAGCTTACATAGCATTATACACGTGTAAAAGAGCGATTGGGAAGAAATGGGGACTCGGTCCCAAAACCTGCAAATGGATTTACACTGCGATTATACGACCCATACTTCTCTACGGAGTCGTAGTATGGTGGCCTGCCTTGAGCAAGGCGTCATACAGAAATTTACTTGGCAAGGTCCACAGGTCCAGTATGATCAGTATCAGTGGGGCCCTGAGGACTGCACCGAGTGAAGCTCTTCAGGTCATCCTTGACGTACTGCCTGTAGACCTTGCAGGATACCAAGCAGCGGCAGCATCAGCCCTGCGTTTGAGGGAAACGTCCTGCTGGAGCACAAAAACCACGGGGCATTCTAGCATACTGAACCAATACAGTTTTCTTCCAACAAGAACGGATCGCTGTGCGACAACAACAGCTGATGACCGTTACTTCCAAATACGCATTCCCAAGAGGGAAGACTGGGAGGAGCCTAATAATTGCTTCACCGCGAAAGGCAGTGTGTCCGTATACACCGACGGCTCTAAATTAAACGGTAGAGTGGGAGGAGGGGTCTACTCAAAGGACCAAAACCTCGAACTGTCTTTCAGACTACCGGATCACTGCAGTGTCTTCCAAGCTGAAGTCTCAGCAATATGGGAAGCCGCTAAAAAGATAAGGAATGACACTATCGGCAAAGAAATTTTTATTTTTAGTGATAGCCAGGCGGCCATCAAAGCTCTCGGCTCGTACTCGTTCAATTCTGAACTCACGCTAAACTGTCGCCGATCTCTGCAGGAGATGGCCCAACAGAACTGTGTGAACCTCATCTGGGTCCCGGGGCACAGGGACATCGAGGGAAACTGCAAGGCAGACGAACTTGCCAGGCAGGGCACGACCGAGCAGGTTCTTCCAGATAAAGAACGCTTAGGGATGCCCTTTGCCACATGCAAGCTAATGCTGAAAGAATACATCTACGACCAAGCCAAAAAAAGATGGCTGCAAACAGCAGGTTGCCAGATATCTAAGCAGACCTGGCCAAAATGGGATCCGAAGAAATCTCGTCGAATCTACACTTTAAGAAGGGATGAAATATCCAAAGTAATAGGGGTACTAACCGGACATTGCCTCATAGGCAAACACGCGGAGAGACTGGGAGTGCCCTATCGTCGGTGTTGCAGAAGCTGTAAAGAGGATGAAGAGGAGGAAACAGTCGAACACCTAATCTGCGCCTGTCCCGCCCTAACTGAGGCCAGACGGCGCTATCTTGGAGCCTCCTATCTAGTCAACCTTCGCCAAGTAGCGGAGCTGGACGTCAGGGACTTGATGACCTACATCAAGTCAACAAAGTGGTTCGAGGATGAGGAGTAACGGTGTCTTTCCGGTGCCGGTATGGCAGCCACTCAAACCTAACCTAAATCACCGTCGCCAACGCGTAGAGGCCCACAAATCTTTGGCAGAACTTTTCTCTCGAATACTCCCAATGCCGCCTCGTCAGATGTTGTTAGTAGGCCCGTCCACAATGAACACGACGGCGGCGAACGACAACGACAACGACGAAAAACTGAAACTTGACGATATTTTCCGTCAAGCATTGGCGACATGATTATAATGAGAGCAGGGGCGACAGGTGCGAATCATCTTGAAAAGTAGCAAAAAATGTTGTAAAAAGTGTGAAAGAGACATATTCTGTAATAATTGGAACTTATTTTACAAGTTATTTACTCTTTCTTTCGTTTTTATTGTCGAAACAACCAAACGCCACCATCTGCCGCTTGTCAAAATAGAATTAGATTTAATCTGGCGACAGCGGCATCTGTGATTGATTGCCGCTTCGTCGCGTCGTGTTCAAAAAATTCCTCCCCATAAGAACACGTGTAAAAATAATTTGACAGATGCCGCTTGTCGTTTGCCGTTTTCATTCTGGTTACCACTAGTTTCCAAGCTTCTACACTATATAGCAAGACGGGAGCGATGAGTGACTTGTAGAGAGTGATTTTCGTGTGTCGAGAGAGGACTTTACTTTTCAATTGTCTACTCAGTCCGAAGTAGCATTTATTTGCAAGAGCAATTCTTCGTTGGGTTTCTTGGTTGTCATTATTTTTGGAGTTAATGCTGAATCCAAGGTAAACGAAGTCCTTCACTATGTCGAACTTTTTGGTGCACACACTCTTCCTCTGTTCCAGCTTTCAACATGTTATCTACTTCCGCCTTTAGCTACCGCACTTTCGGAAAGTAGAGACGATACGTTGGTGACGAGATAGGCCTATTGCTTCCGGTATTTTTTATTTATTTTTATTTATTAATTTGTTTTAAGTCGACACAAACAAAGAGGTCGACTAAGGACAGATACTATTAAAATTGCACATAACTTAAAAACTAACAATATGAATTAAAGTATTACATGAGATGTTTGGAAAGGCAGTGTCTCCCATCCACACACACATACGGTCGATTATTCACGGTTATTCGATGTTGTCATCAGAGCTAGTTGGCTATTAACTGGAAAGATTAGAGTGGCCGTGATTGCTGTCCATCTTATAAAACGATCGGTTCATCCATAAGGATGGTCTTGAAAATCATTGACTGTTCCATCCTCACCGGGTGGTTGAAGAAGCCGAGTCTCCAATCCACCCTGACATACGGTCGAGTAATAATTTGTTTAAGTGTGTTCGTTGATATTGTGTGAGAAGCTGGTGGAATGGACGCGATTCCACGCAGCGTTCGGGGCAACAACGGAATATTTATCATTTTATATTGTGCCTTGAAATCTTGAATTATCCATAGGATGGTTGAAGAGGCCGAGTCTCCAATCCACCCTGACATACGGTCGAATATTTATTTATGTAAAGTCGAGTACCAGAGCGATATGAGATTTGCTGGCGGAATGGACAACTTAGTGTCAAAAATATTAATTAAAATTTATTTGCACTGTTCAAAAGTAAAAAAAAAATACAAAGGGATATTTTGGCGGTCATCCTTTCGCCATGATTTTGCGCCTTTCAAGGGCGGTCCTGCAGCAATCAATCAATCCACAGCCTGGAGGGTGTTGCCCTGCCCTCTGCACAATTGAGGCTGTTTTTTTGTTCAAAAAAATTTGATTCAATTTCTTCACGAAAGCATTTTTGCTACCGAATAATTTTTTTTTTGTTTTGACAACTATTTTAGTACATTCACTGACCTGGAATACCGAAAAGTTCACTTTTGCGACATTAACATCTTTCTCTATCCGACTGTTGTCAATGTATGGGAATATACATAGCCAATGCCTGGTGCTTTACTACTTTTGAAGCTGCACTTAGGGCAGTTTGCACGTACATATGTAGCCAGAGCGGTAGCATCAATTCTATGCCTCAATTCTCCATTCTTAACCCTTCTGCTATGTTAGAAAAAAATCGCACTTTTAGTGTTTTGGTCAATTTGACCCACTCATGAAAACTTAGCGCTACTTATAATTTTTTTAACCAAACTTCATTTTTGTTTTCATCTAAAATTATTTATTATTTAATATAGAAAAGATTTGTATTTATTGGTTAATGTTTTACTGGAAGTTTTTACACACTAAGCTGCTAATTGCGAAGTATGTTTCTCTATGACAGTGAAGAAGAAGCGGCAAATTTACTACAACACACAAAATGTTTTTTGCACTCATGAAAAAAACAGGGGTTCGCAGATTTATTAGTACTAATGAAGCTTTCAATAATTGATAAAGATAGTAGGAAAAATGTATGCAATTTTCCATAAATACTGTTCTTTATAATAGTTTCCTAAAAATGTATACATTAGGGTATACTAAATTACATGGTGGGTCAAATTGACCCAGTAACACAATAAGTGTAGCAAAAACACTTTAAGATATTTTTAATAGTGTTGAAAACCATTATGGCGCTTGCGTCCAAGTATCCTCTGGGTAGCCACCGAACACCCGTTTGGTGGTGAGCTAAACGTGAGAAGGCGACAACCTGGCAAGGCCACTCCGACATAATCGGTTTAAGGGCTTATCAGGGGTTTACAAGCAGCGTCTGATCACCTAGTGGTGCGGCTGTAAGCGGGCGTCTGTCTTGGATCAAGCGGCTCGCTATATAAACGTGCACTTAAATTACAACCTCCCGTGGAACGGGTTGTGCGTTGGGTTTGGGACCCACCACATAAAACAACGTACCAATGAAATTCAAAAAAGCCTCGGATATGAGAACCCCCTTTTTAGATGACGACACACGCAAACGAAACAAGGACTACGATTTAAGGGCATGCACCTGGAATGTCCGGTCCCTCAATGGGGAAGGTGCCGCTGCCCGGTTGGTTGAGGCCCTGAGGAAGGCTAAAGCTGACATCACCGCCATACAGGAGATGCGATGGACGGGGCAAGGTAATATGAACAAACCACCTTGCAACATTTACTGGAGTGGGCATGTCGACAAGCGCAGATTTGGCGTGGGATTTGTGGTGGGAGAGAGACTCCGTAATCGAGTACTGTCGTTCACACCCGTGAATGAGCGTCTCGCTACAATCCGCGTAAAAGTACGATTCTTTAACATCTCGTTTATCTGCGCCCACGCTCCGACGGAAGAGAAAGACGACGTGGAAAAGGATGCATTCTACGAGCGCCTGGAGGAAACTTACGAGCGCTGCCCTTCTATGACATCAAAGTCGTGCTTGGTGACTTTAACGCCAGGGTGGGCAAAGAGGGTGTATTTGGACCCACAGTCGGGAAGTTCAGCCTGCACGACCAGACTTCGCCAAATGGATACAGGCTGATCGACTTCGCCGGTGCCCGAAACATGGTCATTGCCAGCACCAGGTTTATGCACAAGAAGATCCATCAGGCTACATGGCTGTCTCCCGATCGAAGAACGCGAAACCAGATCGACCACATTGTGATAGACGGACGGCATGCTTCTAGCGTTTTAGATGTTCGCACAATAAGAGGTCCAAACATCGACTCCGATCACTACCTAGTAGCAGCTAAGATTCGTACCCGCCTCTGTACGACAAAACAGGTGCAACAGAAAACGCAAGGAAAGCTGGACGTCGAAAAGCTGCAATCGCAACAGACCGCCAATGATTTTGCAGACCGACTCTCACACCTGCTCTCTGAGAGCACAATTCAACCCAGTGGAATGCATGAGCAGTGGGAGCACATCACAGGAGCACTCCGTACCGCAGCCGAAGAAGTAATTGGATTCCGGCGAAGGAGAAGAAACAACTGGTACGATGATGAAGAGTGCCGAGCTGCAACGAAAAGAAAGAACGAAGCCTACAAGGCAACGCTAAGATCGAGTGCAACAAGGAGTGTGTGTGAACACTACCGCGAGTTGAAAAGGGAAGCGAGGCGACTTTTCCGGGCAAAAAAAAGAGAGGCAGAAAAGCGTGAAATCAATGATCTTGAGATGCTAGCCAATGGGAATAATGCCCGAAAATTCTATCAAAAAATTCGACGAATGACGGAAGGTTTCAAGCCCGGGGCAAATTCCTGTAAGAACGAGAACGGCGACCTGGTGACTGATGTTCAGAGAATACTAGAGATATGGAGGGATCACTTCTCTGCCCTTTTAAATGGAGAAATTGAGCAAGAAACCAGAGAAGAGCTCGAACCCGAACCCACAATCGAAGACGACGAAATTGACGTCCCAGAACCCGACTATAATGAGGTGCGAATAGCAATATCCCGGTTAAAAAACAATAAAGCAGCTGGCGCTGATGGTTTGCCTGCTGAGCTATTCAAGCATGGCGGCGAGGAGCTGGTAAGGCGTATGCACCAGCTTCTGTGCAGAATATGGTCGGATGAATGCATGCCCGAAGATTGGAATCTAAGTGTTCTTTGCCCAATCCACAAAAAAGGTGATCCTGCAAACTGCACCAACTACCGCGGAATCAGCCTTTTGAATATCGCATATAAGGTCTTGTCAAGCGTATTGTGCGAACGATTGAAGCCTGACGTGAACAGACTGATTGGACCTTATCAGTGTGGCTTCAGACCTGGAAAATCTACCATCGACCAGATTTTTACAATACGTCAAATCCTGGAGAAAACCCGTGAGAAAAGAATCGACACACACCACCTCTTTGTTGATTTTAAAGCCGCTTTCGATAGCACGAAAAGGAGCTGCCTATATGCCGCTATGTCTGAATTTGGTTTCCCCGCAAAACTTATACGGCTTTGCAAAATGACATTGAGCAACACCACCAGCTCAGTCAGAATTGGGAAGGACCTCTCCGAGCCGTTTGAAACTAAACGAGGTTTCAGACAAGGTGACCCCCTATCGTGCGATTTCTTTAATTTGATGTTGGAGAAAATAATACAATCTGCAGAACTCAACCGCGCTGGAACAATATTCTATAAAAGCGTGCAACTGTTAGCATATGCTGACGACATTGACATTATCGGCCTTAACAACCGTGCCGTAACCTCTGCGTACTCCAAACTAGAAAAAGAAGCGGAAAAAATGGGTTTGGTGGTGAACGAAGGCAAAACGAAGTACATGCTGTCATCAAGCAAAGAGTCAGCGCATTCGCGCCTTGGCACCCACGCCACTGCTGGCACCAAAAAGTTCGAAATAGTGAAGGACTTCGTTTACCTTGGATCCAGCATAAACTCCAACAATAATGCCAGCCTAGAAATCCAACGAAGAATTGCTCTTGCAAATAAATGCTACTTTGGACTGAGTAGGCAATTGAAAAGTAAAGTCCTCTCTCGACGCACGAAAATCACACTCTACAAGTCACTCATCGCTCCCGTCCTGCTATATGGTGCAGAGGCGTGGACACTAACAACATCTGACGAGGCTGCATTGGGAGTATTCGAGAGAAAAGTTCTGCGAAAGATTTATGGGCCTCTACGCGTTGGCGACGGCGAGTACCGAAGAAGATTTAATGATGAGTTGTATGAGCTTTACGCAGACGTCGACATAGTACAGCGCATTAAAACACAGCGGCTTCGCTGGCTAGGCCACGTCGTGCGAATGAACGAAGACGCTCCAGCCCAGAAGGTATACTTATCGGCACCCGCCGGTGGAAGCAGAGGAAGAGGAAGACCACCACTCCGATGGAAGGACCAAGTGGAGACCGACCTGCGATCTCGTGGGGTCTCCAATTGGCGCCAGTTGGCGCAAAGAAGAAATGACTGGCGAGCTATGTTGGACGGTCAAAATCGCTCAGGCGGTTAGATGGCCATTTAAAGAAGAAGAAGAAGAAACCCCTTCTATTTAATGCAGAAAACAAGTGGAAGAAGAATCAACATGATTCTATGAACGAAACCAATGAGTTTCGTCAAGTTTTTCCTAAAATTGGGTCAAATTGACCCAAACATAGCAGAAGGGTTAAACTGCTTCTTAAAACATTAATCAAGGATATGCCCTTTACTGCTTCAAAACTAGCAACGTGCCGAACTCTGCTTCGGAAGCGTTCGTCCAACACCGCCAATCCTCTCCCCAGCAGTCACGTAGGTAGACTTTCGTCAAAGGTATTACTCGTAACATTGTTGCGCACTATTTGTTACGTATCTGCTCATCATACCGAGTATCCCATCAATTTGGTCAATTTGACATGGTGGGCTAGGTAGTTGTACAAATAAAACTCTCTTCTATAAAATTGTCAATAGCTTCGTTTTTCTGTTGCCTATCTTCGTAAAGTGTTTCGGATATACGCCATGCTGGTTTTGGAGGCGAGAACGAATTACGAATCATCCGAAAAGCTTGTTGCACTGCGCTTCAAGCCACTCAGATTAATCTCTTTGCATTGGCACGCTACTTACAGCGTCTTCGTATATGATATTTTCAACAGCTTTCAAGGTATTTCGTTATTAGTTTTTACGGTCTACTCATTTACATATTTTTGTAAGTTTTATGAGCTCAAGGTCAGTTGATAATAATTCATAGTGGATTATTATTTTCGGGAAAAATTGATAATTAGAGAAAAATTGCCAATATTTGCACACAGCGATGGATAGGATTACTTGTTTCAAAGTGTCCCAACTTATCATCAGATCCCATTTCGGACACTGGTATCCGAACCAGTGTCTGCACCAAAGCCGCAACAGAATACACAAATTTGTTCAAGGCTGAAATGGCCGAAAAAAACTCCTCCAGTTTGGTATGATTTCGCTCGCCACCGAAACATGCGGTGCAGGTACTGAATGACCCCATTTTACATTAGACCACCACTGTTCAAATTACTCTGCGGAAAGTGCCATTCTACCAAGTATACGCTCGGTTCGATGAATAGACAAATTCACATGTATCCTAGAGTTTGGGCGCCAATCGTAGTTGGTTATTTTACAATAACGAGGTATTATTCTTTTATTTGCCAATAAACGAGGTGTAAAGTATAAATGAATACACAATACCATAAAATAACTGTTATTTGAACTTTCTGTATCAAAAACGTTGCTCGAATTTTAAAATTTATTCAAAACTTTGCTTCATAAGAGTTGTGCAATGAAGAAAAAAATTAAATTTTCAAATAAAAATTATGAGTCAACGTTTATTATATTTTTTGGATATAATAGTTATTAGTCAACGTTTATTTTTTGCTTTGCTGAATAACTGTTATTTAAGACAAATATTTTTTTTTGTTGCCATAAAAAAGTTGAATTTGAAATAAATTTTTGTATTTGTTTCATAACAGTTTTTAGATGATACGTGGTATATACATACCTACATATGTAGATATATGTATTTTCTTCTCTGCAACTAATTTATCTCAACGGTTATGTTCTCGTTATCCCGCCAAGCCGATTTTGATGGTCCAACATACAGGAATAAAGGAATACGCGTATACTTATCGATAATTCAACGAAAGATAGCAACCAGCCCAAGGGTGTCGGATATCTAATTAAATCTGGCCAAAAAGGGACCCCAAGAAATCTCGACAAATCTACACCCCAAGCAGGGCTGATATTTCTAAGTTAATAGGAATACTAACAGGGAATTTCCTTATTGGGAGGCACGCGGAGAGGGAGTTCCCTTAATGGCCAACTTTCTTCAAATGTAAGAGTATGGCCTTCATCAAGTCTTCTAAATGGTTCGAAGGGGAGGTGTAACGGTGTTCTCACATGATATCAGAACGGGCCTTATGATACTGGCCTAAGTATGCCGTTGTTCTTCCTGAAATGTATTCCTAACATCTAAAAAATATTCTGAAACAAATACAAAAAAATTTTAAAATCCAATTTTTTTTTGGCAACGAAAAAAAATATTTCTCATAAATAACACTTAAGCTGCCATTATGCATACTTAGCATAGACTTGACTTGACTTGAGAACTGTCACTTAGCACTTAGAAAAATAGCAAGAGAGCACACTAGCCAGTTTCAAATAAGAGTAAAAGTTTCCCATATCGAATTGCTTTTTAAAAGTAATCGTGTGATTTTTTACATATAACTCAGTAAAAATTGCCAAAACGCATTTTCTTGGCATTAGGTTTAGATTTTCTGAGCTTATCTACAATTAGATAATAGTCAATGCCAAAAAAAACTATAAAGCATTTTGGGAGAAAAAAAATTTTTTTTAGGTTAGCCTAATTTGAATTTAATTTATTTGACAGTAAGTTTTGCGGCTGCCATATGAATAATATACATCCAAAAATTCTTATCTCTATAGAATAGTTGGAGGATTTTATTCAAAATTAAAATAAAAAAGGTATGGCATCACACAGTTCTCTCAACGCGCTCACTATACTTAGAATTTACATAGAAAATCAAAACTCAACAGAATTCTAAGTCAAGTCAAGTAGGGTTATCGGATACATGCAAACTTCATTAAACAGAAAGCTAAGTGGCAGTTCCAAGTCAAGTCAAGTCCAAGCTAAGTATGCATAATGGCTGCTTTATTCGGCAACGTAAAAAATAAACGTTGACAAATAACTATTATTCCAAAAAAATAAAATAAACGTTGGCAAAGGTCTATTATTTCCAAAAAATGTAATTAACGTTGACAAATAACTCTTATTCCCCAAAAAAATAAACGTTGACGCATAACTCCTATTTGAAAAATAAATTTTTTTCTTCATCGAATAATTGTTATGAGAGTCCAGTCGAATAAGACCGAAAATCGACTGAATACGGGAGTGACGCGGACCATTGTTTTTTTGGTTATGAAAGGGTAAAACAATAATCCCAAAATATGCAGAGCATACTTTTCTGTATGTATTTAAAGTGCTTTTTTTTTTTGTTATTTTTAATTATTTCGGTCATGGTAACACCTCGAAAAAGAGCTTGGCAGACGCCCTACCTACATTCAAAATTTAATATTTTATTAAGTTATTGCTGTAAAAATGTGGTAACTCTCTTTATATATACCCTATTATCGCTATAGCGTATTAGGCTATGAAGCTGTTGTTTTTTGTAAAAATGCACTAGAAAAAAGTGGTTATAGTGGGAAAACTATAGCAATAGGAAAAAACCTGTAAACAAACTTTTGATGGAGAATCATCTCGGCAACAAACTGTAGAAGAACATTTTTTGACAGATGTTACCATGACCGAAATACTTAAAAATAACAAAAAACAAGTAAGGAAGTCTAAGTTCGGGTGAACCGAACATTAAATACCTACCCAGCGTCAGTTTTCAGAACGAGGTACAAATACCATGACTTGGCAATGATATAGGCCCTAGAATGTATGGAAACAATTAACTGAAGAAATTTGCATGCGAATATCTCAAGTTTTACTCAACTTATGTTAATTTATGTGATTTTCGAAATTTTCGAGATCGAAAAGGGGGCGTGGTTATCATCCGATTTCACCAATTTTCAATAGCAACCTACCTTGGCCAGAAAGTAACTTGTATGCAAAATTTCATGAAAATATCTCAATTTTTACTCAAGTTATCGTGTACACGGACGGGCAGACGGACATGCCTTAATCAATTCCTCTTTTCAACCCAAGAACTTTCATACTTAGAACTCTATATCTTACTCGATTATTTTGCGCCGTTACGTAGTACAATTATGTGGACAAAATTATAATACCCTTGTACTACACCTTTTTCAGTTTATATTCCGAAATTTACAGTTAATTTTGAAAAAGTTACAAAACATATTCAGAATTTTCATTTTGTATTCAATAAGTTACACTTCATATTCAGAAAGTTACAATTGATATCCAGATTTTTCATTTTATATTCAGAAAACTGCAATACATTTTTAGAAATTTGCAATTTATATTGAGAAAGTTAAAGTTCATATTCAGAATTTTCACTGCATATTCAGAAAATTACAATTGATATTCAGAATTTCCATTTCATATTCAGAAAGTTTAACTCAGTGATCGGCACCCCAACACCGTCACAATTTGCCATTGTATTTGTGCGCGACCAAAAACATGCTTGCCACATTGTTTGATTCGTATTTAAAAGTAAAAATGGGGTATTTCTGATATAATATCTATTTTGATGTGCATATACACACTTATGTATGTACATATATGTATAACTATATGGCAGGAAATTTAATGGTTATCCGATGATAATGACCAGATATAGGTTTTTAGGACCTAACAATCCAAAAAAAAAAAAATAAGTTTAAAATTAGAAAGGTGAAATAAAAGCAATTTATTTAATTCGAAATATCCAAAAAAAAATTATTTCCAGCAATTTGATTTTCAGAAAGACTTTTCATCTCAGCAAGAAATTTCTTTCGATCATATCCCTTATATATTTCATCATATTCTGCATGAAATGTGTGATAATGACGCTTTTATTAAAACTGCGGTTGCATAAAAACGTTCCGCAAAGTTAGCAACGTGCATTATTATCGCCTTTTACAGCGACAAACATTAATTCACCATCGTTATTACTCATTGTGTTGAACGATTGAAAGTTGAACGCAAGATAAAACAAAATATTCATTTGCAATTCTTTTAATATGAATATGCCTTTTTGGGTATTGCGTAGATTTTCCTCAAATTAACTGGCAAGCATTTGGCAAAATTCTGAAGAAATTTAGCGAACAGCGGAGCAGAATTAGCAGCGTCGTTTTTGTGTATGTACTGCGCTGCCGCGTCGAAGCTACCCACGGGTAGCGTTTTGCCGATAGATGGTTTAAATTCATATTCAGTGGACAAAATTATTGAATATTATTGAGGGCGTGTGTCTAAGCTTTAGAGTAGGCGAGTTGTTTTTTAAGTTATTATTATTTTTTTATTTTATTTTATTATTTGGCTCAGGTGCTATGTGACCGTTTTGCTCAAAAGGTATTTATTCATTTGGCTCAGGTTCTGACGACCATGTTTGCCTAAAATGTTCTTTGGAGAACGAGAGAGTATATATGTATTATTGGTGGCGAGCACTGTTGGCTCTGAGGCATGGCGCGACTGGCTTCCTCATTTTCGGTATGAAAAACCACACTTTGGCTTTCCAAAATATAAACTATATCTTCGAAATATTTTATAAGCTGATTGCGAATTACAATAGCATGCAATGCAAATAAAATAAACGAATTAAATAAAAGTAGCTTATGTATGTATGTCGCTTAAACAGCGTGAAAAGGTGTTGCTTTATGCATATATGTATAGCGTTTCAGAGAGATTGTCCACCTGTCATACGTGGAATTAGAGAAAATGCATTGTACCTTCTGTCACTATGCAAGGAGAAGCGGATTGTCGCCCAGGGAGTATTCGAGAGAAAGGTCGCTTAAAGACTTATTTATGGTGCCGATGAATACTTCTTCTCTGTGTTGATAAACGCCGTATGTGTGAATATAAAAAAAAATGATTTCTGAAACAATTGCTTCTAACATATGTATTCATGCCTCATACAATTTACTTGAATATGAACTTTCTGAATAAGAATTGTAACTTTCCGAATATTAATTTCAATATTCTGAATATCAATTGCAGTTTTCTGAATATGAAATGAAAATTCTGAATACTAATTGCAACTATATATTAATTTAAATATTCTGAATATCAATTGTAGTTTTCGGAATATGAAATGCAAATTCTGAATATGAATTGTAATTTTCTGTGACTTGTAAGTTTCTGAATATTAATTGTAGTTTTCTGAATATGAAATGGAAATTCTGAATATCAATTGTAAATATCTAAATATGAATTGTAACTTTCTAAATATGAAATGGAAATTCTGAATATAAATTGTAACTTTCTGAATATGAAATGGAAATTCTGAATATCAATTGTAACTTTCTAAATACGAATTGTAACTTTTGAAATATGAATTGTAATTTTCTGAGTATAAACTTCTTCTTCTTTAAATGGCCATCTAACCGCCTGAGCGACTTTGGCCGTCCAACATAGCTCGCCAGTCATTTCTTCTTTGCGCCAACTGGCGCAATTGGAGACCCCACGAGATCGCAGGTCGGTCTCCACTTGGTCCTTCCATCGGAGTGGTGGTCTTCCTCTTCCTCTGCTTCCACCGGCGAGTGCCGATAAGTATACCTTCTGGGCTGGAGCGTCTTCGTTCATTCGCACGACGTGGCCTATCCATCGAAGCCGCTGCGTTTTAATGCGCTGTACTATGTCGACGTCTGCGTAAAGCTATACAACTCTTCTAAAATTTTTTGGAGCTTTTTGGCCGGTGAAGGGGTAAGCAAAAAACAGTGTTTTCCTTTATCCTCCTACGCGTTTCGGTACATATTGCACCTTCCTCAGGGAGGTCTGAAATTTATTTAAATAACATAAAACAACTTAATTAACATACAAAATCACAAACTAACAAATATTGCACTTACATTACATTCTACTATTAATAAAATTCAAATTTGAAAAAATAATAAAAATTATCTTGGTTGATACACACGTCTTCTTTGCCGCACATTTTGGTTTTGCATTGCCATAGTGTAAGCGCAATTGATGCTGTCAACGTCTTCTTTGAAGTTTACACAATCATTTATTCTTTCTTGTATTCTAAGCCCTTCTAATGTTAATCTTGTTTTTGTTTTTCTTTCGGTGTCTAAGATGCGCGCATTCGCGAAATCAGCTGTGTGGTTATTTTCAATTAAGTGTTGGGAAAGTGCTGTAGTTGCTTTTTTGTTTACTCTTCATTAAATCTTCTTCGATACTCGCCGTCGCCAACGCGTAGAGGCCCACAAATCTTTCGCAAAACTTTTCTCTCGAATACTCCCAATGCAGCCTCGTCAGATGTTGTTAGTGTCCACGCCTCTGCACCATATAGCAGGACCGGAGCGATGATGGCCTGGAAAGTGTGATTTTCGTCCTTCCTAATTCTGACTGAGCTGGTGGTGTTGCTCAATGTCATTTTGCAAAGCCGTATAGGTTTTGCAGTGAAACCAAATTCAGACATAGCGGCATATAGCTGCTTTTCGTGCTATCGAAAGCGGCTTTAAAATCAACAAAGAGGTGGTGTGTGTCGATTCTTTTCTCACGGGTTTTTTCCAGGATTTGACGTATTGTAAAAATCTGGTCGATGGTAGATTTTCCAGGTCTGAAGCCACACTGATAAGGTCCAATCAGTATGTTCACGTCAGGCTTCAATCGTTCGCACAATACGCTTGACAAGACCTTATATGCGATATTCAAAAGGCTGATTTCGCGATAGTTGGTGCAGTTTGCAGGATCACCTTTCTTGTGGTTTGGGCACAGAACACTTAGATTCCAATCTTCGGGCATGCATTCATCCGAACATATTCTGCCCAGAAGCTGGTGCATACGCCTTACCAGCTCCTCGCCGTCATGCTTGAATAGCTCAGCAGGCAAACCATCAGCGCCAGCTGCTTTACTGTTTTTTTACCGGGATATTGCTATTCGCATTTCATTATAGTCGGGTTCTGGGACGTCAATTCAGGTTCGAGCTTTTCTCTGGGTTCTTGCTCAATTTCTCCATTTAAAAGGGCAGAGAAGTGATCCCTCCATATCTCTAGCATTCTCTGAACATAAGTCACCAGGTCGCCGTTGTCGTTCTTACAGGAATTTGCCCCGGGTTTGAAACCTTCCGCCATTCGCCGAATTTTTTGATATAGATAATTTTTCGGCATTATCCCATTGGCTAGCATCTCAAGCTCATTGATTTCACGCTTTTCTGCCTCACTTCCCTTTTCAATTCGCGGTAGTGTTCACACACATTCCTTGTTGCACTCGATCTTAGGCAACGGCCTTGTTGGCTTCGTTCTTTTCGTTGCAGCTCGGTACTCTTCATCATCGTACCAGTTGTTTCTTCTCGTTCGCCGGAATCCAATTACTTCTTCTGCTGCGGTACGGAATGCTCCCGTGATGTGCTCCCACTGCTCATGCATTCCACTGGGTTGAATTGTGCTCTCAGAGAGCAGGTGTGAGAGTCGGTCTACAAAATCATTGGCGGTCTGTAGCGATTACAGATTTTCGACGTCCAGCTTTCCTTGCGTTTTCTGTTGCACCTGTTTTGTCGTACAGAGGCGGGTACGAATCTTAGCTGCTACCAGATAGTGATCGGAGTCGATGTTTGGACCTCTTTTTGTGCGAACATCTAAAATGCTAGAACCATGCCGTCCGTCTATCACAATGTGGTCGATCTGGTTTCGCATTTTTCGATCGGGAGACAGCTACGTAGCCTGATGGATCTTCTTGTGCATAAACCTGGTGCTGGCTATGACCATGTTTCGGGCACCGGCGAAGTCGATCAGCCTGTACCCATTTGGCGAAGTCTGGTCGTGAAGACTGAACTTGGGATTGTGGGTCCCAATACACCCTCTTTGCCCACCCTGGCGTTAAAGTCACCAATCACGACTTTGATGTCATGACGGGGGCAGCGCTCGTATGTTTCCTCCAGGCGCTCTGAATATAAACGCTGGGTATAAAAATGCACATTAAATGCCTGCAGAAAAGTATTCTCTGCATATTTTGGGATTTTTTTTTACCCTTTCATATCCACTAGTATGAGAGTTAGATAAACCAAAAAAACTTATGGTCCGCGTCACTTCCGTATTAAATCTCTGTCGCCTGGACTATGAGGCACCGTTTATTCGATAAAAATTATAACTGTTACGTCTCTGCTATATACATATTTAGATACAGATACAGTTTCGGGGATTGAACCAGGCAATATTTGTTCGCCAAATGATACGCAAATACACACAATGAATAATTACAGGTTTGCTAAAGCAACTGTAATCAACATATTAAAGCTAGGCGGCACTGAACGATTTTTGTTACAACAAGGTGTTGCTAGTAACTAATTAGGCTGCTCGTTACAACCCTTAACTAATTTAAAATCGTATAATAACCATGGTCCGGCCTAAGTAAGTATCAGAAGGAGAAGGAAGGGGCCCACCAATAAGTATACCGAATTTAGCTGCGTCGATTTAGATATGTCCGTCTGTCCACCCGTAAGTCCCTCGGTTTTAGAGATATCTAGAAGTGATTTGGTATGCGGCGCTATATTGTATTGTCAAAACAAAATAAAACTATTATAAACAAGTAAGGAAAGGGCTGTCTTCGGCTGTGCCGAAGGCTTTATACCTTTCATGAATGCCAAACCACACTTATCGGAACAATCGATTGTATGGGAGCTATACGTTATGTTGGTCCGATCTGGCTGATTTTGCCTACATATGTTACATATATAATATGTAGCAAACTTGCAAAGTTTAACGTTCCTAGCTCTTAAACTGCGAAATTGATAGCCCAAAACCCATTTATCGAAACTATCGATTATATGGGAGCTATATGTCATGTTGGTCCGATCTGAGTCATTTTCACTACACACGTTACAAATACAATATGTACTGAACATGCAAAATTTTACGTTCCTAGCTTTTGAATTGCAAAAGTTATAGGCCAAAACCCATTTATCGGAACAATCGATTGTATGGGAGCTATGTCATGTATCAGTCCGATATTGCTGGTTCCGACAAATGATTAATCCTATGCAAAATGGCGCCTGCTTGCAAAATTTCATCGAGATATCTCTAAAACTGTGGGACTAGTTTGCGTTCAAACAGACGGACGGACGGACGGACGGACGGACGGACAGACGGACATGGCTAAATCAACTCGTCTCATCGCCCTGATCATTTCGGAATACTTAATAGTGGGTCTATCTCTTCTTCTTCTCATACTTACAAACATCGGACCAAAGTTATAATACCATTTCATGTTAATGAAAGGTATAAAAATAGCTCCTTGCAACCGATTGTTCCGAAAATCTGGATTTTGGCTATATATGTAAGAAATTCCATCTTGTACTTCTCGAAAACTAACATCCTCTCCGCTAAACGATATATTTTAATTGCAGCCAAATCGTTTAATGTCCCCAGCAACTCTTCTTCGCAGACGTCAAGGGAATAGCTTTGAAATGGCAACTCTGCTCTGCAGCATGTTAATTGGTGCAGGTTATTCAGCTATGGTAGTATCAGGGGTAGCGCGTGCAGACACAGCTTTTAACGATCAAAGCAATATGCCATTTCCACATCAAATCAAAGAATTAAAAACCGAAGATGAGGAACATAAAAAGAAGTTGGCGGGACAGAAATATAAATTACGAACGATACCGGATTTAGAAAGTCACCTAGAGGAAAATATGTCTGAAATGTTAAAGCAAAAGGAAGATGACGAAAAGAGGATTCGTGCAGAAGCAGAGCGCTTGGAATCAGAGGTGATTTATTTACGTATATGAATAACTATTTGAAAACTAACGATAGAGTAAAATATGTATTTTGGAACTGACTGTCTATATGAATCATCACATTACTTTTAATCCGAAAAAATTAAATGTTTTCATCATATCGACAGCCACACTGCAAAACCCCGTAAGTCACAATTTTTCAAAAAATAAGATTATGAACCTTTCCCATAGATCGTGATATCCCACATTAAAATCCAGTCAAAATCGGGTTACAACTTCCCTTTTTCTTTCCAGTGGTGAAATGAAATAACCGTTATAATTATCACAGTTTTTTCCCTCTCCTGCAGCCCGTTTCTGTATCGTTGCGATACGAATTATAACGCAAAGTGCAACCCTGATTCATGGTTATCGCAAGGTAGTGTTTCTGTATGAGTGGTGAGTATGTATTTTCGATATCTCTTGCGTTATTCATATCACTTGGCGGGAAGGTCGTGATATTATACGTAAAAACGAAAATGAGTGAAGTTAGTTCATTTCTAATTTCTCAAATCACTGATATTTCTAATTTTTTCATTAATAAATGCATTTATTTATGATTTAATAAGTGTTTTGTATGAATGTTTACAAACAAAATGCACTAGTACACGGCATTGAGGACTTCAACTGAAATGGATACATATATCTCAAAATAAACTGCCGGAACTTATTTAACGCTATTGCCATCATAACAAAACCCCAAATCACTGATATTTCACAAATTTTTCTTTAATAAATATTTTTCTCAAAATAAACTGCCGGAACTTATTTATTTAACGCAATTGCTATCATAACAAATTAACATTAATATCTGCAGATATTTACCAATTTTTCATTTAACAAATCTCCACAAAACAAAATACAAACTCGAGATGACAAATGGTTTGTTTCATTCCAATTGTTTCATCGATACGTAGGCAATCTCACCATTCTCATATCGCAAGGTGAGTTACTTCTCATACAGAAACACTTATCATAACGAAAGCGATACGAGCCTTGCGATAGGATATCGATCGTTATTATAACGAAAAGTTACAGAAACGGGCTACTGAAAACTTTTTGGTTTTGGACATACAGGGTTTTGCAGTGTGGCTGTCGATATTCTGTTTTGTACCTATGGACTTAAGGCAACATCAAATTCCGAATAATAAAGGAGCTCTGTTTCCACTTTCTTTGTTTTTAATCTCCTCCCTTCTTCCTTTTTCCACTCTCTCTTTCGGATCTCGAACGATATAAGTCGCGTGTTCCAGTTACGCTCCGTATATAATATATGAGTCGCTCAGTGTATAAAGGGAATGAGTCCATTTTTGGCTTTCTTGAGATTTCGCGTGGATATACTTCCTTTTATGACTAACTATGTATGGTAAAAATTTTGTTTTCAAATTTCAACGGCAAACCTCTTTTAAAGACAAAAGATTTTTTTGTACGAAACAAAAAATTTTTATTTTCAGTGGAAGAAGGGAATAAGTCCACGTGTGCATTTAAATTGCATTAATCACTTGTTAACTTTGCTTTTAATCACTCTTATTTGTTTCTAATTCTTGTCCCTCTTCGAGTTTTCGCTACCTGCCAATTTTTTTTGTGTTCTTTAAATTGTTGTTGTACTTAGTTTAATGTATGAGAGCAGCAATTGGAAGCGTAACTGTAATCTTACTTTATGCCTTATTACATAAGAAATCGACCTTTGATTGCTGTTATGATATCGCTGTGGTTAAAAGAGTTTCTTATTAAAAAGATTTCGTAAACATTTTTAATTTTTTGACCTGTGCATATTAAATAAGTAAAATTGAAGGGTATTTTTTTTAAATATTATAAATATAAGAAAGCAGAGTAAGACAATGTTATTGAATAGCCTGACTCAAAATCTATGGTATCCTCAAACTAGAGCTATAAGAAATGAAAAGAAAAAGGATATGATTGATTTATTAAAATATATCTCTCCCGTGCACCATACTTTTTATAAAAACTTGAAAACAGGTTCAAGTCAGAATGATCCTTCCGACGACGACATTATATTTTGTTAAATGAAATTGTTATAATAAAGATTCATTCAAAAAGAAGAAATTTTTAAAGTTATTTTTGTGTTCAAAATAAGAAATGTTTTATGTTATTTTTTAAGTTCATTAAAAATAAAACTGTGCAAATGCACTGAGCTAAAAAAAACAAATTATCTGCAGCCCTTTTTTACAAAATTAAAAAAAATTTTCTCTTTTCAAAATATACTAATTCAATAAAAACACTACGGGACATTTTTTCTTTTTATTTCCGAACGAATGCTCAAATTCAAAACATAATTAATTTGCATTTTCACGGTATCGATATTAACAACAAAAATTTTGGTGGACTTATTCCCTTTTTCCACTGAAACTCTTATCAATAAAAACGTATTTGTATCATATTAACAGGTTTTGCGAACACATCCACTTACATACTAACATTAAATTTTTAGAAATTGTAAAAGGAGTCCTAATAACTAATTTTGGAACTTTACTTTTTAGTTTTGTCGTAACAAATAGTTTTAATATCAACGTCAACTGTTTTGTCGTTTTTCTCCATTTCAAATTTTTGGACTCATTCCCTTTATACACTGAACGACTCATATGCCATAATGACAGACCGACAAAAAACTGACGACGCTACCCTCAACCACCCAGTCGTACCACAAGCAAATGCCGCAGTCGCACCATTGGGCCAAAGTACATAAACCGTAAGTGAACAGTTTCTCAGCACGAGTACAAGTTCCGCAGCTAAACGGGTTCTCCCTGCAAACAATCGAGTTATAGTTCACTCGCCTTGAAGCATTTTTTGGGATCAGTAATTTTGAAAAGATGTATCAAGATCAACGTGACAATACCAAATTTAATATAGCCGTCATGTATATGGACGAACAAGCGTTCGATGTTGTGTGAAATCCCCTCGCGAAAGGTAAGTACGATGCATTGCGTACAACAATTTTGAACAAATTTTCCGTTTCGAGATTGCCCGCCTGGAACAGTTGACTTCAGGCATCTAACTAGGCGACAAAAAGCCAAGCCACATGTTAACCCAACTCCCACAAACTGGAGTTACATCAGAAAAACAACCAATAGATGTGGTTCGCGCGAATTCGGGGGATGCTGTCACTGCCCGCAGTGATTAACCGCATTCTGGAAAGAAAACAACAATTTTAACAACAACATTAAGTTATCAATTAACCCACGAAATTTTTGAGCTAGTCTGCTGAACAGAATTATTAGCTTAATACTATAAATTATTAAAGAATTATAAATTTGGTCATAAACAAGGCTTACGATTGTAGCTAATTATTTAATATAAATTATATATAAAACAAAATAAATCTTGATATTAGCTTATTTTTGATTAGCGCTATTAGATAAGAACTAAAAACGCAATTTATTTCGCAGGTATATAAGATGGTCGTTGCATTTAAAATGGTTATCAAGGATGATTCCCAAGTATTTATAGGTTCGTACGGTTTCAATGCTTATATCACAGGAATGCGTTGTTAACGGTTTATGGAGACATTCGGTTCTGTGAAATCTTAGATTTATGTTTGATGTTTGTAAATGCGAAGGGTTAAAATGCAACTTAAAGGACTGCAGGTCCTTACAATTAAAAAAATAATGCTACTGGGCCAACTCGGCCAGATATCCCAATAATATAAAACCACCACAATTTGGGGAGAACACAGTTTATTTTTCAATTACTTAATTCAAAACTAATAATAAGCAATTACAGTTACAATCCACGTCCCCGAACTCGACTGCTCGCTCCGTGGCCTCTGCTTCCCTGAAATAACTCATGAGTTTTCTTAAATACTCCATTGTTTACCTTGTACTGTTAATTGCTGCTTAGTACTAACGAGTCCAGGCAGGCACGTATTCAGGGGGGGGTCTCGGGTGTTCAAATAAATATAAAATTTACTATAATCAGTACATACAACACTTTTTGCTAGGTCCTGCAGATTCAAACATAGTAAACAATCATTACGGATTATTAAAAATTTTTTTGTAAAAATATAAAAAAATTTGTACTTTGCGAGGAAGCATCTCGAAAACTTTTTGTTTTTTTTTGCAGATATTTTTTCCCCCCTCTAAGCTCTGTTTTATTACAAAAAAAAACAAGCTATCAGTGAACAAAATCAATGAACTAATACAAAAGTTATAAGCATTCAAGTAAATATATCCATTTAATACTTAAGTACCCTACAAATAATAGCATATGTACATATGGTTCTGTCTTAACTCTATGATCTTATTTTATAATTGAAAAAGTTATGTGTCTTGTTTTGACGCTTATTTAGATTAGGATCGGTTTCTCTTATGAGAAACCAACAGTAGTCCCCATAGCGACATCCCAGAATCCTTGATACCGACTTTCAATCACTTTCATTTGCTGGTGAAACCTTTCGCTATGCTCGTCACTTTCGTCGCCAAGATTTTGTGGGAAAAAATTTAAGTGGGAGTGTAAGAAATGAATTTTTAAAGACATATTTACTCCTGAAAGAAAATAAACAAGTAAGGAAAGGGCTGTCTTCGGCTGTGCCGAAGGCTTTATACCTTTCATGAATGCCAAACCACACTTATCGGTACAATCGATTGTATGGGAGCTATACGTTATGTTGGTCCGATCTGGCTGATTTTGCCTACATATGTTACATATATAATATGTAGCAAACGTGCAAAGTTTAACGTTCCTAGCTCTTTAACTGCAAAATTGATAGCCCAAAACCCATTTATCGAAACTATTGATTATATGGGAGCTATATGTCATGTTGGTCCGATCTGAGTCATTTTCACTACACACGTTACAAATACAATATGTACTAAACATGCAAAATTTTACGTTCCTAGCTTTTGAATTGCAAAAGTTATAGGCCAAAACCCATTTATCGGAACAATCGATTGTATGGGAGCTATGACATGTATCGGTCCGATCTTGCTGGTTCCGACAAATGATTAATCCTATGCAAAATGGCGCCTGCTTGCAAAATTTCATCGAGATATCTCTAAAACTGAGGGACTAGCGTTCAAACAGACGGACGGACGGACGGACGGACGGATGGATGGACAGACGGACATGGCTAAATCAACTCGTCTCATCGCCCTGATCATTTCGGTATACTTAATAGTGGGTCTATCTCTTCTTCTTCCCATACTTACAAACATCGGACCAAAGTTATAATACCATTTCATGTTCATGAAAGGTATAAAAAGTAAATTAGATAAATACATAAGTGACACATTAGTATATAATTTTCTTAGGCTGGATTTATCTTTCAATTCAGAACAAATTTTTTGTTTATATTTTTCCCGTTCTTGTTTGTTCGGAACTGGACGATGAATTCAGATTTATGGCTATATATTCTCATGTAAATTTATGTAATAGATATATAATTTATTATAATATGTTTTTTTATTTACCCATTTCCGCATAGTTTTTGATTAAGTCGTTCACTATCATCTCGTAGTTAGGACTTTTGTGTTTGCCTAAAAAAGAAGTAGCGACCTTTTCAAAAGAATCCCACGCTGCTGCCTCCACTGGTGACAATAGTTCTTTGAAATGGTTATTGGTCATCATTTTCGTTATTTGCGGTCCCACAAAAATAGCTTCCTTTATTTTTGCTTCTGAAATCTCTGGGAAGATTGTCTTCAAATGATGAAAAGCTTCGTCTTCTTTGTCCAACGCCTTCACAAAGTTTTTGATAAGTCCGAGCTTGATGTGGAGCGTAGGTAGAATTATTTTTTCCTTCTTTGTAAGTGGAGAGTATTTTATGTTATCTACCCCAACTTGAAACTCGATTCGTTCTGGCCAATCCTTTATGATGTAGTGGTCTTGACGAGCTCGGCTATCCCATTTGCATAGAAAGCGGCAGTATTTTGTGTATCCACTTTGTAGACCACATAGCATTCCAACGACTTTAAGATCGGCACATATTTTCCAATCATGTTCTTCGTATTTGATTAACTTGAGCAATTTTTGCATTATTATCTCATATGTTTCCTTCATATTTACTGCATGCGCGATCGGGATAGATGGCTTTTGGTTGCCAATATGCAATAATACGGCCTTTAAACTTAATTTATTGCCGTCTATGAACAATCGCCACTCTTTTGAATCATATGGTTCACCAAATTGTTTGAATAGACCAGCAATGTCTTTGCAGTAACAAACAATGTCCTCCTTCGTATAGTACTTGGAAAATTCTTCGTGACGAGTTCTATAATATGTTACCTTAACATCGGATGAAACAAATTTAAATTGTTGCATTCGAGAGGCGTGTAGTTCGGCCTTTTCCTTTGACAATTCCAAATCCCTTATCCAATCATTGAGTTGTGCTTGTGACAAAGAATTTCTTTCGTTTTCCGTATGAAATTCAGTACAACATGATGCCGCGTAATCAGATACTACTGTTGACAATGAAACTGGAGCCGGAACTAAAGTTAAATTTGATTCTGGCAATGTCGCTTCTGTTGAAATTAGTTCTGGTAATGACACTGTAGATACGCTCTCATAGGTTACTTTTCTGGACTTTCCAACCCCAAGTACTTTTGTAGTACAAATATAGCAGTCCGTTGAATGGCAAGTTGGTTCCCTCCACTTCATTGGTGTAATAAACTTCACACGTCGCCTAAATAGATAGTTTCAGAAATTAGTCAGCTATGCATTAAAAGGGAACAAATTCCTAATTTTTACAACGTACCTTTTTGTTCCGGTTTCCGAAGAAATCAATTCGACTCGGCATGTGGTGCACACAGTGTTCGGTGTCCATGGTTTTTAGGCTCAATTCCAAAACACTTATAGTATGTAACTTTCAAAGGATTTGAAAACACACGTCTCATACTTTTAATAATAAATTGACCGCAGATGAAACAGAACATATCTGGATCATTTGTACACTCAAACTCTCGCGCCCTTTTATTCATTTTTTATTTTTAAGTAAATTACGGGTTATAAACTGCAATTATAAACTGAACAGTATCCGGCGAGCCTTGCAGATATTATGAAGGAACAAGGCGCATATACTCTTATTTAAAAAGGTTCCCTAGTTCTACAAAGAAAACACTACCTGCCTCAAAAATATGCTCTTGTTTAAAATGTACCTAGGTTTGAGAAAACGACACTAACAGCTTTTTGTATCTAATCACTTTTCGAAAATCTACCTGCTAACTAACTGATATACGAATACTAACACATATGTACCAGTGAGGTACTTAAGCATTAAATGGATATATTTACTTGAATGCTTATAACTTTTGTATTAGTTCATCGATTTTGTTCACTGATAGCTTATTTTTTTTATAATAAAACAGAGCTTAGAGGGGGGAAAAAATATCTGCAAAAAAACAAAAAGTTTTCGAGATGCTTCCTCGCAAAGTACAATTTTTTTTATATTTTTACAAAAAAAATTTTAAAAATCCGTAATGATTGTTCACTATGTTTGAATCTGCAGGACCTAGCAAAAAGTGTTGTATGTACTGATTATAGTAAATTTTATAAGCTTTCAAATTTTTCCAACCGTTTTGGAAGAGCTCAGTTTGTTCTTGAGATATGCACGATTAAGTGGAGCCATCTTTTTTGTTTTTTGAAATAACGGTAAATCGTAAATATCTCAAAAACGGTACCATTCAAGTAAAAATAACCTTGATTTTCGGAGTTAGGAGGTGATTTTACATAGGAATTTCACTAAGGCGTCTCTGGTGCAGAAAAAAAGTTGGAATTTGTGATCCAGTGTAGTCGGAGAGTCGACAAATAGGCTACCTTCACCCCTCGCGTATATGAATTAGGGCTGCATAGCTTTGAAGTCAAAATATCAGAAAGTCATTTTTTGGATAAATTCTAAAATTTCCAAATAAAAGAGAAGTTTTTATATTTTTACAAGCTACCCGTTGTCCGGCGATGCTCGGACACAATAGATATATCTATGATACATCTTATAAATAAAAATGAATGTGTGTCTGTGTGTCTGTGTGTCCTTTATGGGCGTCCAAAGTACTCAACCGATTTTTATGAAATTTTCACAGTATATTCTTGAGATCATGGGATAAAGCATAGGCTATATTAATTTTTGGAAAAGTGGGCGGTGCCACGCCCCCAGGCTATATAAAACTACAATTCTTCATAACTCTGAACATATTAGGTCTAAATTAATGATTTTTGGATATGTGTGTCCTTTGGTCAAGATTTATGTAATTTTGGAAAAGTGGGCGGTGCCACGCCCACATTTTTTGTGTTTTGTTTGTACTTCAATAATGTCCAAAGCTTATGGTCGATCTGTTTTAAACTTTCAAGATTGGTTCAGAAGATTGTTGTGTACGATTTAGGCTATACCAATTTTTGGAAAAGTAGGCTGTGCCACGCCCCCAGGCTATATTAAAATTAAATTCTTCATAGCTCTGAACATATTTGGTCTAAATTAATGATTTCTGGATATGTGTGTCCTTTAGTCACGATTTATGTAATTTTGGAAAAGTGGGCGGTGCCACGCCCACATTTTTTGTGTTTTGTTTGTACTTCAATAATGTCCAAAGTTTATGGTCGATCTCTTTTAAACTTTCAAGATTGGTTAAGAAAATTGTTGTGTACGATTTAGGCTATATCAATTTTTGGAAAAGTAGGCGGTGCCACGCCCCAAGGCTATATAAAATTTAAATTCTTCATAGCTCTGAACATATTTGGTCTAAATTAATGATTTCTGGATATGTGTGTCCTTCGGTCAAGATTTATGTAATTTTGGAAAAGTGGGCGGTGCCACGCCCACATTTTTTTGTGTTTTGTTTGTACTTCAATAATGTCCAAAGTTTATGGTCGATCTCTTTTAAACTTTCAAGATTGGTTCAGAAAATTGTTGTGTACGATTCAGGCTATATCAATTTTTGGAAAAGTAGCCAGTGCCACGCCCCCAGGCTATATAAAACTACAATTCTTCATAACTCTGAACATATTAGGTCTAAATTAATGATTTCTGGATATGTGTGTCCTTTGGTCAAGATTTATGTAATTTTGGAAAAGTGGGCGGTACCACGCCCACATTTTTTGTGTTTTGTTTGTACTTCAATAATGTCCAAAGCTTATGGTCGATCTCTTTTAAACTTTCAAGATTGGTTCAGAAGATTGTTGTGTACGATTTAGGCTATACCAATTTTTGGAAAAGTAGGCGGTGCCACGCCCCCAGGCTATATAAAAATTAAATTCTTCATAGCTCTGAACATATTTGGTCTAAATTAATGATTTCTGGATATGTGTGTCCTTTAGTCACGATTTATGTAATTTTGGAAAAGTGGGCGGTGCCACGCCCACATTTTTTGTGTTTTGTTCGTACTTCAATAATGTCCAAAGTTTATGGTCGATCTCTTTTAAACTTTCAGGATTGGTTAAGAAAATTGTTGGGTACGATTTAGGCTATATCAATTTTTGGAAAAGTAGCCAGTGCCACGCCCCCAGGCTATATAAAATTTAAATTCTTCATAACTCTGAACATATTGGGTCTAAATTAAAGATTTTTGGATATGTGTGTCCTTTAGTCAAGATGTATATAATTTTGGAAAAGTGGGCGGTGCCACTCCCACATTTTTTGTGTTTTGTTTGTACTTCAATAATGTCCAAAGTTTATGGTCGATCTCTTTTAAACTGTCAAGATTGGTTCAGAAGATTGTTGTGTACGATTTAGGCTATATCAATTTTTGGAAAAGTAGGCGGTGCCACGCCCCCAGGCTATATAAAATTTAAATTCTTCATAGCTCTGAACATATTTGGTCTAAATTAATGATTTCTGGATATGTGTGTCCTTTGGTCAAGATTTATGTAATTTTGGAAAAGTGGGCGGTGCCACGCCCACATTTTTTGTGTTTTGTTTGTACTTCAATAATGTCCAAAGTTTATGGTCGATCTCTTTTAAACTTTCAAGATTGGTTAAGAAAATTATTGTGTACGATTCAGGCTATATGAATTTTTGGAAAAGTAGCCAGTGCCACGCCCCCAGGCTATATAAAATTTAAATTCTTCATAACTCTGAACATATTGGGTCTAAATTAAAGATTTTTGGATATGTGTGTCCTTTAGTCAAGATGTATATAATTTTGGAAAAGTGGGCGGTGCCACGCCCACATTTTTTGTGTTTTGTTTGTACTTCAATAATGTCCAAAGTTTATGGTCGATCTCTTTTAAACTGTCAAGATTGGTTCAGAAGATTGTTGTGTACGATTTAGGCTATATCAATTTTTGGAAAAGTAGGCGGTGCCACGCCCCCAGGCTATATAAAATTTAAATTCTTCATAGCTCTGAACATATTTGGTCTAAATTAATGATTTCTGGATATGTGTGTCCTTTGGTCAAGATTTATGTAATTTTGGAAAAGTGGGCGGTGCCACGCCCACATTTTTTGTGTTTTGTTTGTACTTCAATAATGTCCAAAGTTTATGGTCGATCTCTTTTAAACTTTCAAGATTGGTTAAGAAAATTATTGTGTACGATTCAGGCTATATGAATTTTTGGAAAAGTAGCCAGTGCCACGCCCCCAGGCTATATAAAATTTAAATTCTTCATAACTCTGAACATATTGGGTCTAAATTAAAGATTTTTGGATATGTGTGTCCTTTAGTCAAGATGTATATAATTTTGGAAAAGTGGGCGGTGCCACGCCCACATTTTTTGTGTTTTGTTTGTACTTCAATAATGTCCAAAGTTTATGGTCGATCTCTTTTAAACTTTCAAGATTGGTTAAGAAAATTATTGTGTACGATTCAGGCTATATGAATTTTTGGAAAAGTAGCCAGTGCCACGCCCCCAGGCTATATAAAATTTAAATTCTTCATAACTCTGAACATATTAGGTCTAAATTAAAGATTTTTGGATATGTGTGTCCTTTAGTCAAGATGGATATAATTTGGGAAAAGTGGGCGGTCCCACGCCCACATTTTTTGTGTTTTGTTTGTACTTCAATAAGTTCAAAGTTTATGGTCGATCTTCTCTAAATTTCCAGATTGGTTCAGAAGATTGTTGTGCCACGCCCCCAGGCTATATAAAATTAAAATCATCATAACTTTGAATATTTTTGGTCTAAACTAATGATTTTTGGATATGTGTGTCCCTTGGTCAAGAATTATATAATTTGGGAAATGTGGGCCGTGCCACGCCCACATTTTTTGTATTCAGTGCTTTGTTTGTACTTCAATAATGTCCAAAGTTTATGGTTGATCTGTTTTAAACTTTTCCAATACGTTAAAATCTTCGTTGGGTACGACATACATAGGCTACATTTGTAAATTCTTTGGAAAAGTGGGCAGTTCCAGGACCACAAGCTAAGTAATATTTCAATTCGTTATATCCCTGAATGTATTTGCTTTAGTGACATTTTAACGTTCTTAAATCTTAATCAAAGCACTTAATTTTTTTTGTTTGTTATTGCCGTTCATACATATCCAGAGTATTATAGGTAGATATAGGATATAATTAAATAAGTACTAACTATACATCTGCTCAGCAGCGCATAATGGTTTTTGTCATACCCATTGAGTTCAAAAGATCCGTTTTTTGAGTTGGACATCCAAAAAATTTATTTGTTTATACCAAAGACTTTAAAGCCAGAAACATTGTATGTCCTAAAGCACTGCAATAAATGGAATGTTCAAAGTTAAAGAAAAATATTTGAAAATGTATTTCTAGGGAAGTCACTGGTCAGGCAGAACAACGTCTGCCGGGTCTGCTAGTATAATACTAAAAACTTGGGGTGTATTGAATTCTTAATATGAATTAATTTTATTCATATGTTTTTCATTTCATTTACTGGTACTTATTCTAACAATTAGTTATAGACCACAATCGACCGGTAAATTTTCGTATATTTATATTTAATGTGTCTTACTTTCCGATTCATGGTTACATCCAGAATATTCTTCGATCGTTTTCTCGTTTGTACCTTTTACAAGGTCTTCAACTGTTGAGGGTGATTGTTCACCAATGAATATTATTGCTTTTAGAAAGACGTCCAATACCCAACCGCAACTTTCAGGTTGGATTTTTATGCATGTTGGCTCGGTTGCGTTTAGCCACATAGAGTTCACGAAAATGGTTCTCAATATTTTTTGTTTCAGTGATATTCAGCATGGTGGTATGGTGTTAGAGTCAAAACCTTAAATTTTTCTTAATATGTAATTGTTTACGACCTTCTTCGGCAGAGTAACTTTGAAAAAAGTGTCACATCTCGCGTAATTCACTCGAGTGCAATGCTTTATGCCATACATAGCAGCGGTAAACTCTTGAACAATATCCATTTTCTCATAAATTAACACACCAGAAAAATGTTTCTCTAATGAGGCACACACTTTTTGATGTATTTGACTTCTCCAAAATATCTTGAGTGTTAACTTTTCCATTATAAAACGGCGCAGTGTAACCGCAGCTTGTGAATGCGTTGAAAGCGGGCAGACTTTGACATAATTGGGCTCCCAACCAGGGCTGCCATTAAAAAATTTTTTATGGTAACCAAATTTAAAAAAAAAGTAACCAAGAGTAGAAAAAAGTAACCACATTAATAAAACTTGTGTTTCCACTAAGCATTGTTAAAATAATATTAAAAGTATGCAAAAAGCTTAGAAGTACCCAAAATGGTTAAGCGGTAACCACGTAACCAAATAAAAATTGGTAACCATTTTGGTGAAAAGTAACCAAAAACGGCAGCCCTGCTCACAACTTCGAGGCCAAATTGCTGCAATTTATACAAAAAAGGTCTTGATAATTTTTTTTGTTGAACTGCCTAGCCAAATTTCTGATTAACGAATTTTGTGCATACATATTTCCCAACAAAAATACCAATACATCGGTATCAGAGGATTTAATTAAAATTTTAGAGATTTATATTGGAACGATTTTCCGTCATACCTTGTCAATTTTTGTTTGTTTACAAACCGGTTTCGGCGATCCGCCATCTTCAGTGTAAGTTTTCGTTCTGATCTGTGTCTATCCGTTGTCCAATATTTATAGTTTGAATGCTGTAGGTAAAGTTAGTATGCGTGTATATAGTTCGTGCGTTAGGTTCGTGTTTCACGAATGTTCCCGAGCGGCAAGCTGCAATAGGGTTGTTTTGAAACTCGTCTATTAGTTTGTTTGTCAGGCACTGCTGAACGCTATGTAATGTCAGGTAATGCTGAATGTTCTCGAGCGGCAACTCGTTAACTAGTTTGTGGGTCAGGTAATGTTAATCTTGTGCTTGAATAGAAGTCGGTAATTTTTGTCCTTTGGTTTGTTTTGTGTGTTCGCTAGTTTATCGTTACTTGTCTGGTTATTGTACCTGCTGCGTTGTGTTGTTTTTTGTAGAGGTTCGAATATTGCATCAGAATTGGTGCTAGTTTGTTCGTTTATTATTCTTCCGTCAAATGTCTTTAGTTTGTATATTTCCATGTTCTCAAGCACATTTAAGCGTCGCCCTTTTGTTTGCACGTGAAGTGTTTTGGCTGTGCTTTTGATTTTAGCCGGGGTGCATTTGTTTTCATACATGTGGTTAGCAAAGTTTGATTCTGGATTCGGAATAAGGAGGTGATTTTACATAGCAATTTCCCTATGGCGTCTCTGGTGCAGAAAAAAAGTTGGAATTTGTGATCCAGTGATATCAGAGCAAGTCTGAGAGGTCACAACTAAATTCCTGCAACGGTTCACTCATTTGGCGCATTAAGAAACTCGCGCAAAATTATCAGACTTGCTCTGCATAAGATCAACTTAGTATCTCATCTATGTACATAGCATGTTAACAATAGCAAGAGTGATTCGAGCTCAAGTCTGTTGAAATTCATATTAACTGCTTTTCGAGTTATTAATACAGCAGGCAAAAATCGTAAGAATGAGTGCCTCTCGTTATTGTAGTCACGGTTGCCATAAGCTTAACCAAAATCATTACCAAGAAGTTAAAAAAAAATACCAAAAATTCCCAAGCAGCACACAACGCAGTGGTATTGAATTACCAGAGAAAGTGACAATTAAATTGTACTTATACTTGTCGGGTGATAATAAAAAGTGACGCTAATTTGGCAAAAAAGGATTGAAAAAGTTTAAAAGTAAAAGCCCGGTATGCTTTTGAAAAGAAAATGCTCATGAAATATTTTCAATTATTTCTTGACCATGGAATTGTCATGAATAGCCAAGAAGTTTTGACGTTCCGTTTTGCATGTTGAATAATTGCAAATAACCCGCTTTTTATATGAATTTCAGTGTTATTTTGCTATATTTTTTTTTGTTTTTCCGAAGCTTCAGTTTTTCTAAAGCGACAACTAGTTATTTATTTCTTGCCAAAGCCAGAGTTGCGCAGGTCTCGTTTTTGTAAACATTTTCCAGAAATTAGCAGTAGAAAAGTAGAAGAGATTCTGACACAAGAAATTTTTCTTAAGCGGTTCATAAGTGTCATTTTATATGGAGTTTTTGGATTTCTTTTGAACAGCCTAAAGCCCTGAAAAAGAAAAATATTTTCTAATCCCAAAGGAGGAGCGACCGAGTAGGTTTATTGATGCATTAAATAATTGTTCCATGTCTTTTTTCCCTATGATATATCGATATATAAAAATTGCTGCAACGCTTCCAGTTTCCGTTGGTCCTAGCGAACGGTCCTTCTCTTCCCTTCGAAGGTTAAAAACTTCGCCAGGAGATGCTGGCTCTACTCAACATCCACTCTACTTTTGAAGTAACTCCTGAAGAAATCCTAAACAAAATTTCAATGCAAACAAGAAAAATAAATATTATTTTGTACACGGCTAAAAGTTTTAGCCTAGATTTAAAACTTTTTGGGGCTGCATATACACCTAGACCAGTATGTCTGCGTTCAAAGTGTGGTTTGTTAAAAACTTTGTGGAAAATTCATGAAAATTCAAGAAACCTCGCGAAATTCTCATCAAAATTTCTAACTTTTTAGTAAAAGTTTTTAAAATTGCTAAAATCGAGTAAATCTTCTAGCAGCTAAAGATTGGTATCTTTGTTCACTACAATTGAAGGAACTACAAAACTACATACGCGAAAAAAAATCTAAAATTTTACTAAAAAGTTAGAAATTTTGATGGAAATTTTTCGAGATTTCTTGAATTTTCATGAATTCTTCACAAAGTTCTTAACTTTGAGTTGCAGTATTTTTATTGTGTATTTACACAATATTTTCATTCAAAAATAATTAAATTAGTCTAAAGAAGTTAATTTTACTGAAAATTCCAAAAAAAAACCCTTTGAACACACACATACTGGTCTAGGTGTATGACCAAATCAAATTTGGTTTAGAATTAAATTTACGCCGGTTGTTTAAACCGAAAATGTTGTTAACAATTTTTTATTTTATTTTTTTAAATGTTAGGCCTCGAACCGATATGCTCCAAATCAGTGCGCAATGGTACGGCGCACTCATAAATTTTGTGCAGGGAAAAAACAAAACTATTTTTGGAATGATAGATTTAATTAATTTTTATTTCTGATTGACATGTCTCCAAATTGAATAATTTATTTCGTTTAAAGCATGATCCAATAATACAGGTCGTGTCGATAGGCCAGCTGATTTTTATTTTTTTCTCGAATTTTGACAATCAAAATATTTTTCAGTACGATTTTGACTAAACCCACATATTACAAAAACAAAATACATGGAAAATTTTTGTGTGTTTGTATGTTTGTCGAGCTGCTACGAAATGATATGGTTGGATCATGGTTTAAAGCAAGTACTTTCTGAATTTAATATCAAAAGTTTTGATTTTGAACTCTTTGTAAATAATTTATTGAATAGAAAAAAAAACTTTAATGCATGGTTTGAATCATGGTATAAGTATAGAGGTAAACGCAGTTATTGACGTAGGCAGCCATCTTAGCCATTTGACTTTTATTGAATTCATGACATTTCATTAAAATCATGCTACCAGAGTTAACAGCAGCAAATGTTTTTTTGGCCCGAAATTAATTTATTTTCAAAAAAGCAATTGCTTCGAAAGCCGCGCGTGAATTTATTATTTAAATTAATTTACTTTTAAAATCGTAATTTGTTAAAAAATATTTGAAAAAGGATGCGAAAACACCACCCACTTTTGCAAGGGCTCAACAGTGAAGTTTTTTCAGTTTCCCGCAACTCCCTTTGTAAGAAATCAATGGGTTTAAGCATGCCAAATAGAGGATGTTGATCTTCCTAAAAATCCGTTGATGTGCTCAGTGCATTTCGCTGCTAGCGATATTAGTATTACAAACAATAAAACTTTATTAGTATTATAGCGCAGTTAGCCAAAAAACGAGTTGCCGCACGTCATTGCGGTCACTCGCATCTACGTATGAGGGATTATTGTAACCCGCAGTGGCAACGTAGAAATCAGCTGTTTTCATTTATTTACATTTGTTTACATTTTGTATAATGTTGCCATCGATCAGTTTTCATGCAAGTATCCACTTATAAATTTACAGTTTTTCACTTTTTTAATGGTCGCAACTTATATAAAATATGTATGACTAGTTAATTTTTTCATTATTTAAATCTTTTAATATTAATTCCGCGTTATTTTGATAATATTGGAAAAATGTTTTAGGCATTTTTTTGTAATAACCGCAAACGGGCTATACTCAGCATAATATTAATAGGCAACTCTGTTGCTTGAGAGAGCAATCAGCTGACACAGTTTTACGTAAAAAATCAAATCAAATCAGATTTTTACGTACGGTATTGCGTCACCCACGGGTTTCGGTAATCGCTTACATTGATTCTCATAAGATATTTTCGATCAGCTGACACTGTAACTCGTCAACTACGGCAACTCGTCGTTCGCTAACTGCACTATTACAAACAATAAAACTTTTATAAAATGGACGACGTGTCAGCTGACACGATCTACCTTATGAGAATTGCGTGTAAGCGATTTTTCACCGACGTTCGTGACGTACGTGTTACGCACGTCGCTACGTCAAAACCAAAAAAATTCTGATTTTTACGTAAGAAACGTGTCAGCTGATCGCTCTTCGCCACACAGTGTTTCCTATTCAACTATTTGCATGTTGAGTTTGGGCCGTTTGCAATTATTTTACAAAAATACCCAAAAAAGTTTTAAAGATTGTCGAAATATCTTAAAAATTTTGACTTATGTTAAAGTTTATAAATAAATATACTATATCGTTAGCTTCATAAGAAAAGGTGCTAAGTCAATATTTTCTAACTTTTCAGGAGAGGCAAAGAACATCCTAACTTTTCCTGTTGTTGCTATTTTTAAAATCTGAAAATGCAGCTTCCTTCCTTATGTGAGCGTGCTAAAGTACCCGTCATCGGCATATTTTAGAATAAAGCTTGTGCAAAGTTATGAGCTTCTTTGTGACTTAGCACATTTTCCTTCCATAATTTTTTTTTTTTTAGGTCGACTTAGCACATTTTCTTTCAAATTAGTTTTTCATAGAAAAATGTGATCGCCCAAAAATTTCCCTACAATATGGGTATCAAATGAAAGGGGAGGTCCCCAGGTTTCACTTAGACTACGATATATTTCGATAATTTTATCGGTCAAAATGTGTTGCCCAAAAACCTTAAAATCTCCGTAGAATATGGGTGTCAAACGAAGTGCATGGCCACAGCTTTCATTTTTCTTTCACTTTTCGATATTGCGGTTGATCTATACTATAATAAAACTCTAGAAAAGTTTTGTCTGTATATTGGGAATTTCTTTGAAAAAATATCTGTGGATGACTTGGGGAATGTTTAGGTACAACTAAAAAGTCAAATGGAAAGGAGATGACAAAATGTCTAAGTTAGACTATTAAAAAACGCGTTTACTTTAGTTGGTTGCCGTAGACATAAACGGGATAGAATATGGGGAAAAAAGTTTCAAACTGAGCGGGAGGTGGTCAAATTCCCTTCCCCCTGGGTCCGCCGTTGTTGGCAAGGCAGATGCATTTTTTCTGAGAAGCTTTTAATTGCAGAAATACACTCATAGATATAGGCAAACCACTGCCGGTAAGCTGACAGAAACAACTTTTTCTAAAGAACCTACGAAATTCGATATCTGAGGCTAATAACACCATCTCTATACCTCAGGGACCAGCTTATAAAAGTGGTATAGTAATAACTGCATATCAATATATAAAAAAATTTTATGAAATGAATAATTTTCATTTTCATATGGACTTAGCACGTTGATTTTTTGTAATATTTTTTTTATTGACTTAGCACATTTGCATATCACTACATTACAACATGTAAAACCAAAATTATGGTAACTTTTTGGTAGGTAGACGATGTATTTTTAGTTGTAGCATCTTACTGCATTAAAATCTCAGTTTCTAAAAAAGTTGACTAAGCACCTTTTCTTATGAAGCTAACGATATGTAGTTATTTAATATTATTTTCGACATTTTACAAAATGAAAAATTACAAATACAAAAGTAGAGGTTTGGGTAAGCATACATGAAAACTGAGGAATTTTAACACTGTATTGAATGTTTCTACTTAAGCCCAACCAACGTTCATAAAAAATCGCAAATTTGATCACGTACGTCAACCGTTACCGTCCGTCAGACACGTCGGTGGCTGTTTGCAGCTTTAATTTATGAATTTTTTTTCCTGGGAACTCTTCAGATAAAATTTGATATAGAATTCGACGGGCTGGAAAATTTTGGTGGCTACATTATGGCAAAGATGCAAGGTGCGAGCAAAAGGACCAAAATTATTCGTATATAAATTGTTTATCTCAGGGAGGCTTATACAAGAAAAATTCAAATTTGGTCTTTATTAAGTTTAACGCAGAAAAATTATGTACACAAAAACATTATTTTAAAGCTTTAGTACAAAATTCAAACTTTAATTGTGATGTCAAAATTGTGCAACGGTTTTTCCTAGGGAGAAACTTTTTTTTCGAATACGCTACCTAAATAAGAAAATGAAAGAGAAGAAAAAAGAGTGTAATAACAAAAAAATTACCACCTAAATGAGTTTAATAAAGAACTTAAACATATACTTTCTTGTTTCATTTAACCTGAATTCAGCATTCCTGTTCCAGCAAATCTTTTGTTTACATTTTACTCCTTCTCTTCCCATTCGTTAAGATAGATGTGGAAAAGAGCCAGCAAAATGTAAAAAAAATAGTTGTTCGCACATATCGATGAATCTCCTTTGTTGAATGCTCCTTGTCTGCTGTATTGTGTAAGGCTGTGATATAAATATGCGGGCCGTTCCCCACTTTTCAAATCCCATTTAATAAAATATATCACTTTCTTTAAATATTTCTTACTTTCTTCAACTAAAAGTAAAATTACCAAAATTTTTGTAAAAATCACCATTTTTTAATTTTTCCGATATGGCAACCTCACTCATAATGTGTACAAAAAAGATACTTCAGAAAAATTCAGTAGCCGTCAAAAATTTTGAGCTGAAAATACCTTCTGAATTTTTATACCATGGTTTGAATGTTTTAAACACATAAAGCCTATGCTGCCAATATTTTTTAATCCATTAAACTGCGATATTACTGAACTAAATCATAAATTACAATTGGAAATGTGTAATTTGCAAGCCGACTCAAAAGTTAGATGTCTAGTTATCAAGGAATTGAGTTTTGGAAATCAGTTGACAAAATTAAATACCCCTGCCAGGTGCGTATTCAGGGGGGTTCCGGGGTTCAAATACATAGCAAGAGTGATTCGAACTCAAGTCTGTTGAAATTCAAATTAACTGCTTTTCGAGTTATGAATACAGCGTGCAAAAATAGTAATAATGAGTGTCTCTCGTTATTGCAGTCACGGTTGCCATAAGTTTCACCAAAAAAATGACCACGAAGTTAAAAAAAAATACCAAAAATTACCAAGCAGTACACAACGCAGTCGTATTGAATTATCAAAGAAAGTAACAATTAGATTGTACTTATACTTGTCATGCCCATATGACACTACGTATTTTTCTTGTATTTTTCGTGTATTTAATGCTTGAAATACTGACGAAAACTTATCGAAAATCAGATTACAAAAACAATTTCGCATTTGTTGAAGAGGGACAAACAGTGCCTGTAATTTCAATTGGGTTGACGTTTAGTTGAAAGCTGAACAAAAATCAAATTCAAAAATAAACAAACAAAATATTAATTTCAGGAGATAAAAGTTTAAAAGTAAAAGCCCGGTATGCTGTTAAAAAGAAAATGCTGAAGAAATATTTTCAATTATTTCTTGACCATGAAATTATCATGAAAAGCCAAGAAATTTTGACGTTCCGTTCTGCATGTTGAATAATTGCAAATAACCCGCTTTTTATATGAATTTCAATGTTATTTTATTATATTCTTTGTTTTTATTTTTCCGAAACTTCAATTTTTCTCCAAGAAATAAAGCGACAACTACATATTTATTTCTTGCCAAAGCCAGATTTTAGCAGTAGAAAAGTAGAAGAGATTCTGACACGAGAAATTTTTCTTAAGCGTTTCATAAGTGTCATTTTATATAGAGTTTTTGGATTTCTTTTGAACAGCTCAAAGCGCTAAAAAAGAAAAATATTTTCCAATCCCAAAGGAGGAACGAACAAGCACGTTCATTGATGCATTAAATAATTGTTCCGTCGATATATAAAAATTGCTGCAACGCTTCTAGTTTCCGTTGCCTCTTCCGAACGGTCTTTCTCTTCCCTTCGAAGGTTAAAAACTTATCTAAGAAGTACAATGGGGCAGGAGAGGCTGGCTCTACTCAACATCCACTATACTTTTGAAGTAACTCCTGAAGAAATTCTAAACAAAATTTCAAAACAAACAATAAAAATAAATATTATTTTGTACACGGCTAAAAGTTTTAGCCTAGATTTAAAACTTTTTGGGGCATTTCTTGAATTCTCACCAAAGTTCTTAACTTTGAGTTGCAGTATTTTTATTGTGTTTTTACACATACTTTCATACAAAAATAATGAAATTAGTTGAAGTTAATTTTACTGGAAATTCCAAAAACCTTTTGAACGCAGACATACTGGTCAAGGTGTATGACCAAACCAAATTTGGTTTAGAATTAAATTGACACCGTTTGTCATAGAAATGCGCGTAAATAAAATTATTTTAATTTTAAACCGAAAATGTTAACAATTTTTTTAATTTGTTTTAAATGTTAGGACTCGAACCGACGTGCCCCAAATCAGTGCGCAATGCTCTACCTAGTGAGATACCGCGCACCCATGAATTTTGTGCGAAAAGTACACATATTCGCTGTTTATCCTAGTAAAGTTTTAAAAAATTAAGAATTTTTGTAGGAAATTTAAAGAATTGGAAATTATTACCAAAAAGGTTAATAATTGTGTAAACCAATGAATGGTTTAAAAGTTAGGCTCAAATTTTTAGCCGTGTAGAAAGAGAAAAATTTCAAATAAATAAAAGTATAAATATCCCAGCAAAAAATGCCTAACGCATTCACAAACACAAAAGCAAATTCTTCTGCTGTCACCCAACACTATTAAAGCAAAAATTATAGTCTCGCTGCATGCCAAAATGAGATGGGAATATGTTATTGCTGACATAGTTGTCAATTAGTATATTGTATGCGTTCCCACTCATTGTTGTTTCTTATATTGCTAACTTAAAGAAGAATTTTGTGCCACTGCTCATTGGCAGCATTGCCATATGTATTCGGTTATGTAACGAGTTGAAACTCGTGGTACTTCTTTACACAATATGTATTCGGTTATGCAACGAGTTTAAACTTGTGGTACTCCTTTTCACAATACGTCAGCTTCTAAAAATGCATTTAAAGTTCGGGAGAGTTGTCAAAACACGAGTTGCGGTTCAAAAAAGTATAATCCACAGGCAGGAAAGTAGTATATGTAATTGGTCTTTTTAAATTTATAAAATTATTCGGTGCAGAAATATTCTAGATTGCTGAACTTTAATAAAATTTTCAATAAAAAATAAGTAGTATTTTCGATAAAAAGTCTGCTTTTGTTGCATGAGTTCGATAAAGAACAAATTAAATTATACTATAGATACTTTAAATTAATCATTTGGTTAGTTTTTGACCTTTAAATTCGCAGACGCAGATGTATAAGTACGGAAACGAATCTGCATTTTTCGACTCATACCCGAAACTTGGTTATTCTATACGACCGCACCACCTGCTAATAACGAAAAATATCAGAAAAGGCAACAAGAGATGCGTTTTTAACTCGGTATCAATAATCCAAAGGCGAAAAACAAATATTTTGTTTCAGTAAAAAATTATTTAGGAAATAAATATGCAATCGAATTTTCGAGTACGGATTATAGATGCAGAGATCAAAACGCGTCTTCTGATAAAATTCCCGATATTTGTGAACATGTATTACCTTACCTATGGTCAAATGGATTTAACCAAATTCTTAACATTAGATTCACATCAAATCCGGTTACTTTTAAAGATCTTTTGGCTTACCCATATGGAAGTTAAAAGTTGCGTCACTATTATTTATTGTGTATACTAGTGAAAATTTTTATGCGAATCGTGTGGACGGACTTCCCAAATCTAGAAAATTGTACGGAGCTGCTATTTAAACCATTTAAAACTACAGAAGTGGAGAAAAACGGCAAGTATTTTTATAAATATTGTATTCTGTGTAATAAATTGTATTGTGTGTGCAAAAATAATAATTAACTTCCAAACTATAATGTAAATAATATTGTTTTATACTAATGCACCTATGTACATTTATTTATTTTTCTCGTAATAGTTTAATATAATGGATAATAGTTATGTATACAGATAAAAAGAAAATGTATACCAAATTAAAACATGTTTAATTTAACTGTTTTGTATTTTATTAAATATGCATTGGGAATATGCGGTAAGTATAACAGCTATATAATATGTTATTTATGCCATAGCGATAACGCATAGTTGTACCGGATTTTTTTACGCTATATAACATGTTATTTATGCCATAGCGATAACGCATAGTTGTACCGGATTTTGTTTCGCTATATAACATGTTAAGGTAAATGTCCATAATTTCGTGGTACTAAGGAATTTTCTGACTTTCTACCTCTCTTGCGTAAAAACGGATGAAGGAAAACTAAAAAAGTAAATTTTTCCCATTGAGTTGATCTATTAAGATAGCTTTCCATTTAATTTCAAACAAAACTAACAAATGTTTTATTTTATATAAATAAAAATGTGTGAGTACCTCAAATGTCCCTAATTTCGTGGCAAAAATTTTCTGATGTACCTAACTTCGTGGTAAAGTGTCCCTAATTTCGTGGTATTTGGTTAAACTCTAATTTTATGGAAAATGAAAGTTATTTTAAACGCCAATTCCTAAAATTTATTTATTAAAATTTATGTTCAAAAATTTTAAATTTTAAATAATTTTTTTATTGTTATTGTATTTATGAAAAGAAAGCGTTTTAAGACCAAGTAAGTATTAATTTGTTTAGTACTTAGTAATCAATTGATTAGACGGATTTTTTAATTGTTAATGATTACTTCAATTGGTTTTTGAGAAAAGGCAATTAGTAATTGATTGCGATTGAAAAAATCAAAAAAAAACCAATAAAAAAAAATTTATTTAACTGATGTAATTTGTTACTTTTCTCAAAATTTCTTTTATTTATTATTAGTAAAAATGTTTTTTTTTAATTTTTGTGTTTTTTTGGTCTTTTAAGTTTTTTTTATTTTTAAACAAAATAAATAATTAAAAAAAATAGTTTTAAAACAAATATAAAAAATAAAAAAAATTAGTTCAATTGATGTAGCTTATTATTTTTTATTATTTCAAAAAATGTTTTTTTTTTTAATTTTTTTGGTATATTTTTAATTTATTTGTATTTTTTTAATTTTTTGATTTTTTTTAAATTAATTTGGTTTTTTATTCTTTTTTTTAATTTTTTGGTTTCTTGTTAACAATGTATCTAAATGCGCAGTATACCACGAAATTAGGGGCATGCGATAAAATTGATGTAGGTAATTTCGTGGTATCGCTTTAAGCGGTAATATGAGTTTTATATTTAAATTTTTTTGTTTATTATCGCTATTCATTCATTACAAAAGCAAAAAAGTATAAATCTTGGCATATTTTTTTAAATTAAATGAAAAATTATTGAATAAACAAAAGTTCTATAATGCCATTATTTCGTTAAAACACAAGCACAAGCAGAGCTTTTCGATTAAAATATTAACGAATGGGTTAATAAAAGTGTACCACGAAATTACGTCAAAATCTTCCTCAGGGGTTTATTTAATAATTAAAATACTTAAAATAATAGGGTATCTTATGAAATGTGAAAGAAAATAAGGAGAACAGAAAATATTATATTCCCATAATTTCGTGGGTACCACGAAATTAGGTACATCACAAAAAACATGTGTTCCTAATTTCGTGGTATTTAAATATTAAATAAAATGTAAATGAAAAGTTATTGAAATAAGTTTTACAGTATTAAAAACGTTTAAGAAATGTTAAATAAAACCAAAAAAATTATCGTCAAAAAAAAAAATTTAAAGATACAATTTTTACAGGCTTAACAAATTCTACTGGTCTCCTTAACAGTTTCCTTAAGAGGCCTCCCTACAAAAGGCTCATTTTCTGAGCTTCCAACTTTATAATGATTGTTGTTGTCATAGGTTCAATTTTAAAAAATTTGTAAAATATCCATTATTACACCCGAAAAGTTAATCTTTATTATAAAATTTTCAGTTTAAAAAAAAACTCGCCAAATTTCTTGTTTGAAAGAAAAAATCGAAATACCACGAAATAACGTACTACCACGAAATTATGGACATTTACCTTATTTATGCCATAGCGATAACGCATAGTTGTACCGGATTTTGTTTCGCTATATAACATGTTATTTATGCCATAGCGATAACGCATAGCTTTACGTGATTTTTTCCCGTTATATAACATGTTATATATTCCATATTAATAGCAGATTGAAAAGAGAAAGCTATGTGAAAACCTTATGGCAAATCATACTGCGAAAAAAAGAGAAGGCTTGTGCACACGTATAGTAAAGTATATGTGAGGATTTGTCACTCGGCTTGTACAAACTGATGGAAAGTTTTTGAATTCCTCACGCATACTTTTTGTAGTACTACAGGTGGTTTAATGCATTATATAACAGATAGTGTTCTAGCTGGGATGTAATATGTAAAAATATAAATATGTATGTATTTACAGGTACATACAGTGACGTTAATTCGCATCCAAAAAGCGAATTAATGTCAGTGACATTAAGACGCATGACCAAAAACGAATTAAAGTCAGTGCCCTTAATTCGTTTAATATTTTGACTTTAGTTCGCTTTGGACATGCGAATTAATGTCATTGAGGCATTTGGGTTTGAGATTCGGCGAAGTAGCGCTGCAGGCGAAAATTTTACTTAGGTCAGATCCCCAATTCGGGGCGTGATCCATGGTATTTATGTGCAGAACTCCTTTTCGCATTGGCGGCCTTCGGCCGCGCTTCAAAAAATAACCGGCTATGGCAACCACCCGGAGTTGGAATGGCGTAGCCCAGGGTTATTTTTGAAGCGCGGCCGAAGGCCGCCATTGCGGAAAGGAGTTCTGCACATAAATACCATTGATCACGCCCCGAATTGGGGATCTGACCTAAGTCAATCCCAGATTCATTTTTTAAATCCCAGATTCATGATATAATGATCATAAGTCGAAGGTGATAATGAAAAATGAAAATTTGGAATATAAAAAAAATGTACTGACTTTAGTTGGCTTTCTTAATGCGAATTAATGTCAATGACGTTAGTTCGCTAAAAATATTGACCTTAGTTCGCTTTTGGCATGCGTCTTAATGTCACTGACATTAATTCGCTTTTGGGGTGCGAATTAACAGTTTTCTGTTAGGGTTGAGTGTAAGCTCTCTATTTGCCCATTGGCTCCACTCCGTTGAGTGGGTGTTTGATAAATCTTAACCCCTTTTTTTGTTAATACCTACTTTCCCCCCAGAGGAAACCTCATCACAACCGTTTCACTTATGAAATTTAGTTGCGCCTGTATCAATAAGGAAGTCTAGAGTGCTGCCGTTAGGGAGCGTATGCTCTACGCATGGTACGCTGGGTCCTTTTCGTTCTGACTTCCTCACTCGTCTTCGATTTTTGCATCGTCATCGTTGATGCCGGTGGTCGAATGGAAGAGCCCCTGTTGCTTCCTAGGGAAGTTTTCCGAGCTTGCCGATCGTTTCACAGCTCGTGATTGGGTAGAGCCGTCAACCTCCATATTTTCAACGGGGGGTGTCTCAACTGGAGTACTTGTTGCTGCTCGGTGGTTTCCGGAAGACCATTTATTTCTTTCGTATTGCTGGTTACTGCTGAGACCAGGTGGGTCGCGGTGGGACAGTTGGTGGCTTAGCTTCGTTCATGTTATTGATAGGGACAACTACCACGAATAAAAACATCAAGTGCCCTGTTGAGGACCCTTACAGTTTCGTCCATATAGGACTCTGTTTTCAGTTCGTTAATTATTAAAGAGAACAGATGGTTTACTTAAGCGTAAAGCTCATCAATTCTAGAACCTTTCTGTTGCAGTAGATGTTCTAGGGTACAAATATCGCGCTTGTCCGCGTAATGGAGTGAAAGGCACTCCTTGATCTTTGACCAATTGTTGTCAAATATATTGACGACACTAAGACCAAAAAAATTAGTTTTTTTAAATTGTTTTCCCGAAACGAATTTCTTAAAGATTGTTGAATAGAGTTCCAAAGTCTAACACCATTGACAAAGAAAAGCCTGGAGGAGCTCAAGAAGTTGAATTTCGGCAGAAATAAGTTTGATGATCATCTGCTAATGGAAAACCTCAACTTATTATAAAAATACTCCGACTTTTAATTCATTAGCAATTTAAACATAAAAATACAGCTCCAAGCTTTAATAAAATTTGTTCACGTCCAAGTATTGAATTTTTAAAAGTTGATATGTGATCAAATTTCTTTAATCCATGTACATACCTAGTAGCATGGTTGAATGCAACATCAAGTTTATTGTAAACGACTTCGAAGTAATTTATAAGGGGAACAATTAAGCTAACAACAAGCTTTTTTTTCATGTCAGAGGGCACAAAAAGTGGGGATAGTCTAAGACACCGCAAAGGATTTTTCCCACCATTTCATTGACGTTGTCGTCACAAGTTAACCTTTAATTAATTTTTAGCCTTTTCGATTACCTGAAGCTTTGTAGAACCAATATAACTGTCTGGATTTTATCTTTATATATTGGGAGTACAAAGGACTTCAGTGGGTTAAGTTGAAGTTTGTTTACAAATGACCACTCAAGAATTGAACGCAAGTACTCATTAAGTTTGGAAGATAAATCCTGCAACATACCAAAATGGTTGGATACGTATAGTTGCACATCAGCGGTGTAAGCATGTAGTTTAACATGAGCGCAAGTATTGAAAATATCATTTAAAAAAATGCTAAGAGAAGGCGGTCCAGTACAGAGCCCTGTGGTACTCCGGAACTGAAGTGCCCTACTCTTGAATAAATGTTACCGACTTTAACTTTTTGCTTTATGCAGCTCAAATAACATTTTACAAGCTTCAAAGCACTATCACAGAATCCGAAATTTGTGACAAGCTTATCGCAAAGAAGGCTATGATTGACAAAGTAAAATGCTTTGGAGAAATCCAAAAGACACAAAAATGTGAAAATGACCACCATCAAATTCCTGGCGGACAGTGACCAGCTCTGAAACTAAATTGAAACGGACTTGGTTTTCTTCGACTTCGTTCACTTGATATGGCGCACTGGAAGTATGTCTGGCACGGTCCAAATCTGTGACACGTCTTTTCAATGTCCTCATTTTCTCTAGTAGGGCATTGACGGCCCCCGTCAGGTTTGTGACATTGGTTTTTAAGTCCTCCATCTGTAAGTATATAAAAAAATTTATGCTGAGTTTAATCTATACTTACAACCACACAAGGTTCATAGAAATTGGCACTGTTCACTGTTCACTGTTGTATTTCTCTTTTCGAGTTTATTGATAGTTTTTCACTTTGCTTTTCTGCTATAACGTTTTATTTCATGCGTTTCAACTTTTATTTTTCACATTCAAACGTTAGCAGAATTTGTAGCTTTCACTATAATAGCTCATTTTGTTATACCTTGTTCGGCTTTTACATTTTTTTATCACTTTCTTTTTCACTCCGAGTCCCCGCTCGGGCGCCACTTAAAGGACTGCAGGTACTTACACTTAAAAAAATAATGTTACTGGGCCCTTTCAACATTTCATTCATGGTAATAGTAACCAGTGTTATATTTGGATTTTTGGAACTTTTATAACTTTTTTAGTTACGAACAAAAGTAGTTACTGTTAAAGAAAAAGTTTCCCAGAATTTAAAGGCGTTTTCGACAGACTAAAAAAAATTGGAATGAAGGTATGATGTGAAACGAGATACCGATAGTCACTACTAGTATTTGAACTCGGAGTAAAAAATGATTATGGTAAGAATTGTGGCGGCTTTCAAGCCAGGAACAACGGTGTACGGCTTATTAAAATTGGACTTAAATGGCGACGAAGTGTCAAAAAAAGTAAATAGCCCATCGTGGGGGCGGGGCAAAAAAAAAAAAAATTTTGCGATCGCCTTTAAAATATCTTTAATCCTAATGATGGACTGGAAAAACTTTTTTTTGTATGGGGAGCGATCCACACTAATGAGCAATTACATAAGCATGTGAAATAGAATTATGCTGACGATGCGTCTGGATTAATGACTCTGCATACGTATTAGCCGCGGGTACTAATCATGGCCTTGAGGTCGCGTGTACGGTTGCCATACGCTGTGAGAATATAATTGTGTTGACTTGGCAGCACGTGTAACGGTCAGCCGTGGGAGCGTCTCAGCGAGCGAGACTGATAAGTGCTAACTTGCATTAATTTTGTTTTCATGCGACCACTTGACAACGATGTCGAGTTTACGCTGCATAATATTTCTAGCTTCTTTTACGGTTTTTGTGGGACACTACTACAGTGCTGTCGCAAGCGTATGCAAAATCTTCGCAATTCCTCAAAAGACTTATCGAGCTATGTATGTATATTAAGGTGCCTCGCCAAAAAAAGTTGCACTGTTTCCACCGGAATTTCAAAATTCACCCGTTTCTAAGGACTCCCCCAAAATATTTCGAAAAAATATTAAGATTTACCGAAGCTAAACCACGTTAAAAAAACGCTAAAAATATCGTTTTTTATGTATAAAAGGAGCATGAAAAAATATTTTTTAATAAAAAACATCTGAGATGATAGAGTGCGAAAGGTAAGCATAAATAAGTTTAAAAATTTTATCAATACTATTATTGTATTCCTGTGTGCTAATATTCGCAATGTTTAAAATTGGATCAAAAATTGTTAAATTTTGCAGAAATGGCAACGTCTTGAAAATACTTTTCAAATGATATCCTTTTCGTCCAAATCCGTCAATAATTGGCTGAGTTATTAAAGTTTTCCACAAACCTACCCCTCGAAATATGACCACAAACAGCATCATACATCTCAATATTTGGATTGCGTTGATAAAATTTTCAAACTTTTCTATGCTTATCTTTTGTACTCCAGCTAATTCATCATCTCAGTTGCTTTTTATTAAAAAATATGTTATCATAGTCCTTTTATACATAAAAAAAGGATATTTTTAGCGTTTTTTTAACGCGGTTTAGCTCCGGTAAATCTTAATATTTTTTCGAAATATTTTTACCGAGGTCTTAAAATACAGTGAAGTTTATAATTCCGATGGAAACAGGTAGTCCAATTTTTTTTGTATGGAGCATGAGGCGCCTTAATGTATATGCGTAAATCAAGTACAGAATAGTCCCCAAATTTGATCCTTGGGGAACACCGTACGAAACCAACGCTTAATTGATTGCAGACTTTGACTCTGTACGCTATATGTTCCAGGTAAGAGATCCCTCTTATACCGGATGTGATAAGGTGTCGGATGCTTTGGAAAAGTCTATAAACAGTGCAAGGCTGTGTATATTTTTCCCAAGATTTTCATTTATTTTGTTTGCAAACAGTCCTAGAACCTGGATAATAAATTTTTCTTTTGGAAACCAAACTGATTTCGGTCGATTATTTTATATTTTTCTATAAAACCAGTTGGTATCGTTGCTAAAACCTCTTCCAATATTTTTTCGGCGAACCCAACCCGCTTAAACGTGTTAACGACTCTTCTATATCGCGCAAGTACGACTTGGTAAACTGTTTGGTATTGCCCTTAATGGAGACGAACCCGCGTTATAGTAAACGGAACCTACATCATCATCACTGCCTGGGTCATCACTCTCACCGTCAACGTTCATACCAAAATGCTCTAGGAGACTATACTGCAGGGTGACTTTCCGACCGGTAGTGGCTAGACCTAGTTCCAATAGCTTTTGTCTTAGTCCTAAAACATTCAAATCTATCACTTCAAGTTACAATGAATGTGTGAGAAAACACAAGGAAATACAAATCTTTACTCTTTCAGTTAAGCTAATTATCCCTTTATGTGCCACAATTCTCAAAAGGGGATTTAATCGAAAACACTCACAAATAAACATTGATACATTAGTTCAATTTTGTACTGAGAATGCCATACCTTACTTCATGTGTAAATATATGATAAACTCTCCACTGGTGGATGCTGCGCTTCTGCGCAATGTGTAAATGGGAGAAATGGCGGAAAAAGGCATATTCGACGTATTTAAATCTCCCCGAAAAAAATGTTATCGATCGCAGGGTTTTTGGGCTCCGTCGCTAGATGGACCCAAAACAAGTTTGGTTTTGTCCCGGGGCGTACAAGCATACGCCCTTTGAAGCGCGTGCGGGGATCTCTCGTGTTTTTACAAATTTAACAACAAATCGTCTAAAGTTTTGCCCCTTTTCGGAATGAGACAAAAGGGAAAGAGAATGGAACAACAAAACAACGGTAATATAATTTTTTTTTTATTGTTTTCATAGGTTAATTTTGATGGAAAAATTAAAAATTACTGAAAGTCCAAAATCTTCAAATTTTCAGGCTGATCCAAAATGATGACCTTTTTTAGATAATTTTGATGGAGGGGACGCGTTACAATATGCGTTCGAGCTTCGACTGGAAAACTCGGTGAAAACTTCAGCGGAGTATCACGCCAACTGAAATTTTGAATTGTCTTAGGCCAACGCAAAGTCCCTGCCAGTAGAGAGGTCACAAATTGTCGTTCCGATGCCCCGCCACCGTTATAGACCAATGCTTTCTGCTTTTCGTTCGAAGTCGAGGACACACTTCAAGTATGGGGAACTCGCGTATTATAACATTATCTAATGTTTAATGTTGCACGAATTGTAGTTTGAATCCACGTGAAAGGTTCCTTAGAGCTCACAGATGCATAGGTGGAATCATTCTCAAATTTCCGCTTCATGAATTTCGAATTTCGTGTTTGGAAGATGCCACGGAGGGGACATTTGAGGTAGTTTTCGGTTGTCTCCGGGTTGCTGGGACTATATGATACCATTTTCGATGCAGGAAAGGGTTTATTGCAGGCATTTTCAATAACTGTCGCATTTATTTTGCCTTAATTTGCAATATTAATCCAAATATTGGATGTGGACACGTATATGCCCTTTTCCGTGTTTTTGCCCAAATATGTCAAACCCTGTTTCGCAAATTCTGCCGCTTCTTTTAGATATTGTCTTTGATTTTTTCAAAATTTTCACCACCTTGAACTGTACACTGCTCTGTAGGCGTTTTATTCTTGCAGCGATCCCGATTCTGGCACCATTTTGGACGAGATGATTCGAGTAAACCGAAGAATTTGTTTTGTTAATTTGGATGGTTTTAATATTGTTTATTGAAATAGTTAATACATATAAATATGCCCAATTTGTTGAGAAAGATTTAAATATACGAAACGTGCTGAATTTCGATTTAGGGCAAAATTGGTTTTGTTGAGAGAGCCTTAAATTTTTTACGACTCCGACTACGACGCAGTAAAGTTTTAGTATCCAATTTTTTAAATCGGAAAAATTTGTGATTTAAGCTTGTGATTTATAAAATACTAGCAGGATACCCGGATTTACCCAGGATTTAAGTAGTTAGGGGGCCTTTCAAAATCAATAATATACTTTAAGATTTCATATTTATATAATACTAGCAGACCCGGCAGACGTTGTTCTGCCTGACCAGCAAATACATTCAGGGATATAACGAATTGAAATATTACTTAGCTTGTGGTCTTGGAACTGCCTACTTTTCCAAAGAATTTACAAATGTAGCCTATGTATTAGAGCTCTTGAAAATCGACTAATCGATTAGTCGGCTAATCGATTAGCAAAAGTCGTTTACCAAAATAATCGATTACCACTAATCGACTAATCGTTTCTTTCCGACTAATCGATTTTTCGTCCATAATCGATTATTCGTCCATAATCGATTAGCTGTTTGCATTCGACTACTTGACAGAATCGAATATTTTATTAGTTATTTTTTCACGATCAATGGAATTTGTGTAACACAACAGTTTTTGGTCACAGAAACTCACCTCTCATTACCGACCGAAGAGGGGGTTAAAAGACCTCGAAGGTTCCAACGGTAATAACAAATCGTTCTCACCCATTCAAATACTAACAAAAATACTAAAAAAAAAATACAAAAAAAATTTATTAAAAAAAACTATCAGTAATCGATTAATGACAGCTAACCGATTGCGCTGTATGATGAAGTCGATTACTTGTTATTCGATTTTCAACCAAAACAAAAGTTCCTTTCGACTATTCGAATAGTCGATTAGCCAGATAATCGATTCTGAACAAGAGCCTTACTATGTATGTCGTACCCAACGAAGATTTTAACGTATTGGAAAAGTTTAAAACAGATCAACCATAAACTTTGGACATTATTGAAGTACAAACAAAGCACTGAATACAAAAAATGTGGGCGTGGCACCGCCCACATTTCCCAAATTATATAATTCTTGACCAAGGGACACACATATCCAAAAATCATTAGTTTAGACCAAAAATATTCAAAGTTATGATGATTTAAATTTTATATAGCCTGGGGGCGTGGCACAAAAATCTTCTGAACCAATCTGGAAATTTAAAGAAGATCGACCATAAACTTTGAACTTATTGAGGTACAAACAAAACACAAAAAATGTGGGCGTTGCACCGCCCACTTTTCCAAAATTACACACATATCCAAAAATTTTTAATTTAGACCCAATATGTTCAGAGCTATGAAGAATTTAAATTTTATATAGCCTGGGGGCGTGGCACTGGCTACTTTTCCAAAAATTGATATAGCCTGAATCGTACACAACAATTTTCTTAACCAATCTTGAAAGTTTAAAAGAGATCGACCATAAATTTTGGACATTATTGAAGTACAAACAAAACACAAAAAATGTGGGCGTGGCACCGCCCACTTTTCCAAAATTACATAAATCTTGACCAAAGTACACACATATCCAGAAATCGTTAATTTAGACCAAATATGCTCAGAGCTATGAAGAATTTAAATTTTATATAGCCTGAGGGCGTGGCACCGCCCACTTTTCCAAAAACTGATATAGCCTGAATTGTACACAACAACTTTCTTAACCAATCTTGGAAGTTTAAAAGAGATCGACCATAAACTTTGGACATTATTGAAGTACAAACAAAACACAAAAAATGTGGGCGTTGCACCGCCCACTTTTCCAAAATTATATACATCTTGACTAAAGGACACACATATCCAAAAATCTTTAATTTAGACCCAATATGTTCAGAGTTATGAAGAATTTAAATTTTATATAGCCTGGGGGCGTGGCACTGGCTACTTTTCCAAAAATTGATATATCCTGAATCGTACACAACAACTTTCTTAACCAATCTTGAAAGTTTAAAAGAGATCGACCATAAACTTTGGACATTATTGAAGTACAAACAAAACACAAAAGATGTGGGCGTTGCACCGCCCACTTTTCCAAAATTATATACATCTTGACTAAAGGACACACATATCCAAAAATCTTTAATTTAGACCCAATATGTTCAGAGCTATGAAGAATTTAAATTTTATATAGCCTGGGGGCGTGGCACTGGCTACCTTTCCAAAAATTGATATAGCCTGAATCGTACACAACAACTTTCTTAACCAATCTTGAAAGTTTAAAAGAGATCGACCATAAATTTTGGACATTATTGAAGTACACACAAAACACAAAAAATGGGGGCGTGGCACCGCCCACTTTTCGAAAAATGTATAAATCTTGACCAAAGGACACACATATCTAAAAATCATTAATTTAGACCAAATATGTTCATAGTTAGGACGATTTGAAATTTTATATAGCATGTGGGCGTGGCACCGCCCACTTTTCCAAAAATGTATACAACCTAAATCCTACACAATAATCTTCTAAATCAAAGTGGAGGGTTTAAAAGAGATCGACCATAAACTTTGGATATTATTGAATTACAAACAAAACACAAAAAATGGGGGCGTGGCACAGCCCACTTTTCGAAAAATGTATAAATCTTGACCAAAGGACACACATATCTAAAAATCATTAATTTAGACCAAATATGTTCATAGTTAGGACGATTTGAAATTTTATATAGCCTGTGGGCGTGGCACCGCCCACTTTTCCAAAAATGTATACAACCTAAATCCTACACAATAATCTTCTAAATCAAAGTGGAGAGTTTAAAAGAGATCGACCATAAACTTTGGATATTATTGAATTACAAACAAAACACAAAAAATGGGGGCGTGGCACCGCCCACTTTTCGAAAAATGTATAAATCTTGACCAAAGGAGACACATATCTAAAAATCATTAATTTAGACCAAATATGTTCATAGTTAGGACGATTTGAAATTTTATATAGCCTGTGGGCGTGGCACCGCCCACTTTTCCAAAAATGTATACAACCTAAATCCTACACAATAATCTTCTAAATCAAGGTGGAGAGTTTAAAAGAGATCGACCGTAAACTTTTTATATTATTGAATTACAAACAAAACACAAAAAATGGGGGCGTGGCACCGCCCACTTTTCGAAAATTGAATAAATCTTGACCAAAGGACACACATATCCAAAAATCATTAATTAAGACCAAATATGTTCATAGTTATGACGATTTGAAATTCATAGCTATGACAATTTGAATTTTTATATAGCCTATGCTTTAACTCGTGATCCCAAGAATATACTGTGAAAATTTCATAAAAATCGGTTGAGTACTTTGGACGCCTATAAAGGACACACAGACACACAGACACACAGACACACTGACACACAGACACACATTCATTTTTATTTATAAGATTATTGCCTACTGAAGAATTTACCAAATTCGAATATTTTGAAAATTTTGAAAAAAGAGTATTTAAAACCCGTTTTTCAAAAATTTTATTTTGCGGTATTCGTTGGTAACGTTAGGGGGCCTTTCAAGAATTCAATTTTGACAGATTGTGCATGGATGAATGCAAATTCAAATGTTGATTTGATACCATATTGTAGGGTAATATTAAGGTTTTTGGGCAATCACATTTTTACCGATAACACATCATCGATAAATTTATCGAAACCTATCGAAGTCCAAATGAAACCTGCGGCCTTCTCCTTTCGTTTTATACCCATATTATAGGGTAACGTTAAGTTTTTTGGGCAATCACAGATAACTCAGTTATCGATAAATTTATCGAAGTCCAAATGAAACCTGGAGCTATCCGCTTTCGTTTGATAGCCATATTGTAATGTAATATAGAGGTTTTCGGGCAATCGCATTTTGACCGATAACTCACGATAAATTTATCGAAATATATCGAAGTACAAATGTAACCTGGGGCCTTCCCCTTTCGTTTGATACAAATATTGTAGGGCAAGTTTAAGGTTTTTGGGCAATCACATTTTCACCGATAACTCAGTTATCGGTCAATTTATCGAAGTCCAAATAAAACCCGCGGCCTTCTCCTTACGTTTTATACCCATATAGGGTAATGTTAAGTTTTTTGGAAAATCACGGATAACTCAGTTATCGATAAATTTATCGAAATATATCGAAGTCCAAATGAAACCTGGAGCTATCCCCTTTCGTTTGATACCCATATTGTAGGGTAATTTTAAGGTTTTTGGGAAATCACATTTTCACCGATAACTTAGTCCCCTTTCGGTTGATACCCATATTGTAGGGCAAGTTTAAGGTTTTTGCGAAATCATATTTTCACCGATAACTTAGTCATCGGTAAATTTCTCGAAACCTGCCGAAGTTCAAATGAAACCTGGGGCCATCCCCTTTCGTTTGATACCCATATTGTAGGGGAATATTAAGGTTTTCGGGCAATCGCATTTTGACCGATAACTTAGTTATCGATCAATTTATCGAAATATATCGAAGCCAAAATGAAACCTGCGGCCTTCCCCGTTCGTTTGATACCCATATTGTACGATCTTTCTATACCTATATGCGAAATATCATAAGTATAGGTTCAATATACTTAGAGTTATATGGAATAAAAAAATTTCGAACAGTAACGGTCCCTAGCAGGGTCGGAGCCCCCAAAATAAAAAAAAAAATTGCCTATAGCTCCTTCCAGACTACAACCTGTAGGCATGCCAAATTTCAACAAAATCCGTCTTGCCGTTCTCACGTCTTTAGGGAACAAAAGCAAACGTCTGGACATCCAAACATCGCTACATTCACATTTATATTATTATTGCTATTAATTTGGCTAGAATGTATCATCTGCCAGTTAATAATTGGGTCAGTGATGATAATGACACAGATGAAAATGGTACAGTGGAAATGGTGCCACGGCAGCCCTACACTTTCTTTTGGCGTTTTATCGAGAAACACGGATTTTTAGCTTCGGAAAAATTTAGGTTCCCTATATGTATATTGTTGTTGTAGCGCTATTTTGCCCTACCTAGGTAGTTAGTATCTCAGTAGTGTCATCAAACTCTTCTACCGGAAGTTCTAGAAATGGGAAATGGGTGTTAGAAGAGTAGGTTTGTGTTGTGTGGGGACCAGCCGCATGCCGGACAGACATTCGGCAAGGCGGGCTTCAGTCTATTACAATATCCATAGCGAAGTTGGGCCAGAACCGCTCTTGTCTCCCTAGGCAGTTTCCGCAACTCTCGGCAACAGGTGGAGTTGTTTCCTGAAGAATGGCGTTCTCTGGGAGAGAGCTGACAGGAGTTTGCCGACTCTGTGCAGATAAGGGAATGGACCTATCGGTGCACTTTAGGAACAAACGGCATGGAAATCAGGTACCGGATCGCATTAAAATGTTTGCGTAGATGGCTTCTTATTCTTCTGGGTTGACCAGGTGCCTGTTCGGGTGCTGCGGTTTAGTGCAAGCCCCATAGTGTAAGCCACCATATTGGCCTCGCGTAGCTCAACACCGGCTGACCAATTGCCTTTACCCCAAGTGCTGCCAGCTAGAGACTTCAGAATTTTAACGTTTCTTTGTCTTTACCCTAAGTGCTACCCGCTAGCGACTTGAGAATTTTGTTACGGCTTTGGACTTTATTGGCAATTGCGGTTACATGAGCCCCGTATTTGAACATGTTATCAATTGCGACCCCTACGATTTTGGGGTGTGAGACCGTTGGTAGCTTGGCACCATCAACGTAGACGTCTAATTGCATGTTCACCTGCTTTGTCCACGGCGTGAATAGAGTGGCCGAGGACTTGGTCGGTGATAATGTCAGGTTTCTCCCATCGAAAAGTTCCGGCAAGGCTGGGAGTATGAATTAATGCGAGATCAGAGCTCTTCAACGGAGGGGCCTGGTGCCAGTATCGTACAATCATCGGCGTATGAGACGGTCGAGACACCCTCTGGTGGGGAGGGAAGTGTTGATATATAACCTGATGGTCCAACGTTTAGGACAGGGGGGTAGGGATGAATATTCCAGGTCTTTCAATAGTTGCGCCGTGTTGAAAGCTTTGGGCAAGTCAAGCGCGACCAGCAATGTCCTGTGGTTTTGGCGCTTTTGGTTTAGTTCGTCCCCTATCTGAGTGGTGATGGTGTTCAGCGCGGTGGTGGTGCTGCGGTTTTTGCGAAAACCATGCTGATGTTCGGCGAGCGCAAATTTTCGGTGAAGTACGGTAGTAAGACAGATTCCAAGACTATCACTATTGGCTCGCTATTTTTGGGTGTGTGTGCTTCCCTGGTGGTTTGGCGAATTTCCTTGTCCAGCGGAGGATGCAGTACAAATTGTCGGCAGAAGGCGATCCCGCATCATTTTGATTTCGACGGAACCTTATCGCCGAAGGTTATTAATTATAAAAAACTAGCAGACCCGGCAGACGTTGTTCTGCCTGACCAGTGACTTCCCTAGAAATACATTTTCAAATATTTTTCTTTAACTTTTAACATTCCATTTATTGCAGTGCTTTAGGATATACAATGTTTCTGGCTTTAAAGTCTTTGGTATAAACAAATAAATTTTTTGGATGTCCAACTCAAAAAACGGATCTTTTGAACTCAATGGGTATGACAAAAACCATTATGCGCTGCTGAGCAGATGTATAGTTAGTACTTATTTAATTATATCCTATATCTACCTATAATACTCTGGATATGTATGAACGGCAATAACAAACAAAAAAAATTAAGTGCTTTGATTAAGATTTAAGAACGTTAAAATGTCACTAAAGCAAATATATTTAGGGATATAACGAATTGAAATATTACTTAGCTTGTGGTCCTGGAACTGCCCACTTTTCCAAAGAATTTACAAATGTAGCCTATGTATGTCGTACCCAACGAAGATTTTAACGTATTGGAAAAGTTTAAAACAGATCAACCATAAACTTTGGACATTATTGAAGTACAAACAAAGCACTGAATACATAAAATGTGGGCGTGGCACGGCCCACATTTCCCAAATTATATAATTCTTGACCAAGGGACACACATATCCAAAAATCATTAGTTTAGACCAAAAATATTCAAAGTTATGATGATTTAAATTTTATATAGCCTGGGGGCGTGGCACCGCCCACTTTTCTAAAAATTAGTATAGCCTAGGCTTTAACCCATGATCTCAAGAATATACTGTGAAAATTTCATAAAAATCGGTTGAGTACTTTGGACGCCCATAAAGGACACACAGACACACATTCATTTTTATTTATAAGATGTATTTATTTTTAAAAAATTAGTCGTAAACTGACAATTCAGCTCATATAAGCGGCTTAAATCTATGTCGTAAAAGTACAATTACAACGAGTAGTAAATATAATTATTTTTTTTAACAAACCAGAAAATTTAAGCTGCGTTATAAGTGGTGTCGTATTTTAAACTAAGATTTAACTAAAGCGATTTCTAGACAAGTTTACGACTCTGTGGACCAATTGGGCAATAATATACACGTTAAAGTTTAGTTTAGCTTAGTCGCTTGCTTTGCTTGCACAACATATTCATATCGAAGATAGACTTATTCTTCTTATTTTCGGCGGCAGTTAGATTAAGTCGGACATCATTTACAAGCTTTCGTCAGGTCAAGGTAAGGTAAATGTCCATAATTTCGTGGTAGTACGTTATTTCGTGGTATTTCGATATTTTCTTTCAAACAAGGAATTTGGCGAGTTTTTTTTAAAACTGAAAATTTCATAATAAAGATTAACTTTTCGGGTGTAATAATGGATATTTTACAAATTTTTCAAAATTAAACCTATTAAATAACAAGCATTATAAAGTTGGAAGCTCAGAAAATGAGCCCTTTGTAGGGAGGCCTCTTAAGGAAACTGTTAAGGAGACCAGTAGATTTTGTTAAGCCTGTAAAAATTGTATCTTTAAATTTTTTTTTTTGATGATAATTTTTTTGGTTTTATTTAACATTTCTTTAACGTTTTTATTACTGCAAAACTTATTTCAATAACTTTTCATTTACATTTTATTTAATATTTAAATACCACGAATTTAGGGACACATGTTTTTTGTGATGTACCTAATTTCGTGGTACCCACGAAATTAGGGGAATATAATACTTTATGTTTTCCTTATTTTCTTTCACATTTCATAGGATACCCTATTATTTTAAGTATTTTAATTATTAAATAGACCCCTGAGGAAGATTTTGACGTAATTTCGTGGTACACTTTTATTAACCCATTCGTCAATATTTTAATCGAAAAGCTCTGCGAAGCACAACATTTTAACGAAATAATGGCATTATAGAACTTTTGTTTATTCAATAAATTTTGATTTAATTTAAAAAAATATGTCAAGACTTATACTTTTTTGCTTTTGTTATGAATGAATAGCGATAATAAACAAAAAAATGTAAATATAAAACTCATATTAAAGCTTAAAGCGATACCACGAAATTACGTACATCAATTTTATTGCATGCTCCTAATTTCGTGGTATACTACGCATTTACATTCCAGCAGTGAAACGGAAAGCACGAGTAAAAGCAAGAGTAAAATGTTATATCATTGAATTCATTTTTTTATTGTTAACAAGAAACCAAAAAATAAAAAAAAGAATAAAAAAACCAAATAAAATTAAAAAGAATCAAAAAATTTAAAAATACAAAAAAAATTAAAAAAATACCAAAAAAATAAAAAAAAAAAAAACATTTTTTGAAATAATAAACAAAATAAGTTACACCAATTGAATTAATTTTTTTTATTGTTTATTTTTGTTTTAAAACTTTTTTATTTAATGTTATTTTATTTTGTTTAAAAATAAAAAAAAACCTTAAAGACAAAAAAAAACACAAAAATAAAAAAAAAAACATTTTTAGGAATAATAAATAAAAGTAATTGCCTTTTCTCGAAAACCAATTGAAATAATCATTAACAATTAAAAAATCCGTCTAATCAATTTATTACTAATTACTAATCAAATTTAACAGGTCTGCTTACAAGTAATTTTTTACTTACTTGGTCTTAAAACGCTTTCTTTTCATAAATACGATAACAATAAAAAAATTATTTAAAATTTAAAATTTTTAAACATAAATTTTAATAAATAAATTTGTGTATCTTTAGGAATTTGCGTTTAAAATAACTTTTATTTTCCATAAAATTAGAGTTTAACCAAATACCACGAAATTAGGGACACTTTACCACGAAGTTAGGTACATCAGAAAATTTTTGCCACGAAATTAGGGACATTTGAGGTACTCACACATTTTTATTTATATAAAATAAAACATTTGTTAGTTTTGTTTGAAATTAAGTGGAAAGCTATCTTAATAGATCAACTCAATGGGAAAAATTTACTTTTTTAGTTTTCCTTCATCCGTTTTTACGCAAGAGAGGTAGAAAGTCAGAAAATTCCTTAGTACCACGAAATTATGGACATTTACCTTAGTAGGTTTGACTACTATTGGGGTTGCAGGCAGTTGGTGCTGCCACAGGAATATTGGTTCCATACCGAACTGAAGGTAAATTCAACAAATATTATATTGTAACTGCTTTTATAGGTATAATTTGTTAAATACATGCTTGAGCTTAACACCAGCTAAAAATAAATAGCATTGAAATAGTTTTCTGGCATTTGGCATTATGCACATTTAAAGTGCGTTGTAATAAAGTGACGCCTAAGAAACTTGCGAGTACTATGTGAATCAACTTTTAGTTGACATATTTACATGACAAAAAGATATTTGAGCCTGCGTTTTGTTTGTAAACACTTTAAAATGGTGGGGAACTTCATTTAGATACGAAATAAATAAGAAAAGTTACTATTTAGTTCAAGTATTTACTGAAATTTCCTAAACTAGCACATAGTATTTTAGTGTAAACAAAGAAGAATAAGAGAATTCCCATGGCAACATCAACTACATGGTTGCTTTTGCAAGTACTACAGGAAAGTTTTATAAAGTTTCAGAAGTTATCATAAAATAGTCTTTAAACCAGATGTCGGCAGTTTCATACATCTTATGGTTCAGTTATGCTTGCATAGCATGGCAATACATTGCATGGGTTCTGTCATTTTCGATATCTGTTAAATGGGTTTTACATGTATTCGATTATACAACGCATGGCAACCCAGAGCATGGCATAGAAGTCTGTTGAATTTTGATCTCTATGTAACTTAACATACCTACTGTCAAAGCTTTTGCTTATTATTCTTATAAATTTTAGTAAAAAACAAATAAAAGCGTTGTAATGGAAGAAGAAAAGCTGAAAGAATGTGTGCGGGCTCATGAAATTCTGTATGTTTCGCGAATATCTGATTTTGAGGGGCTGTGCGTTGTGCGAAGTATAATCAACATTTTCTTTTACGTGCTGTGTATTGCTATGCTATGCCCTGCTATGCAAGCTTAACTGAACCATTAAGATGCAGCGCAATTCACACGGATAGGTTACGCTCTTTGTTCGGTGATTGATTTAGTCGTCGCTGAGCAAGTGGCGTGCCAACATCGTGCAGGGCGATCGCTTGTTTGCGCAGCAAATAATATATGCATGTATGTACGTAGCATTTTTCCTTATGTACCTTCATATTATGAAATGAATAATTGTTTTGTTTAGTCAGAAAAAATGTATATTCATAGAAATAAAACGGAGTTATTAGATTATTGCATTTTAATTTTGTAATTTACATAAAAAAAGTGCCACGGTATCATAAATATGTGCTTTTGCTTCGCTGTCTAGCAGGCAACTAATAAACATATCAACTGGTTCGTGCGTTGAGAGCGCTTCACCAATACTAACCCACTTACGATTTTGCCGACCCTTGCTTTAAACATATAGCATCAAACCATATGTATTTAAACTCTCGACAATTCATTCATGTTCTTATAGTTATTAAATAGAATAAAGTCGGGTTCAGAGGTGACGTATCGGTAACCTTATAAAACAGCTGATTCGACCAACCTTATGAGAAACAATGTAATCGATTATTGATGCTACTATCTGTAACGTAACCTTACCGACCAAGTGCATGTTGGTTTTTCTCTTACGTTAAGGATACGACTACAGCGATACGACTACTGCACCAATGAACCGGGCTTAAAGCTAGTTTCCGAAAGCTTTGTTCAAATAGCCTTTAAATCAGGCCCAGGCATTTAGTGGGACAATTGTCCGTATAATTGAGAACCAAATTCACACATATTATTTCGCTCTTTGCTTGCTTCGCTTGTGTCAGCGCACTGATAAACGAAGTGCTGTTGTTTATTTCTGTTCAGTGTCTTACTATCAAGCAACAAAGGAACAGCTTATGCGGAAATATTTCACTAATGCGCAACATTAGTTTAATTGTTAACTATTTTCTTTCAACGGCTCGTACATCAAATGAAAAAACATAAAAGCTTGCTTTTGCTAAAAGCATTGATCAACTATACATGAAATAATTATATTCATACACATTGTGTAATAATATTTATTTCTTGCGCGATAACAAAAATGATGCGCACCACCTTGCTTCTTTCTTAAGTTGCAAACAGCCACCGACGTGTCTAACGGACGGTGGCGGTGGACGTACACGAGCAAATTTGCGATTTTTTATGAACGTTGGGCTTACGTAGAAACATTCAATACAGTGTTACCATTCCTCAGTTTGCATGTATGCTTACCCAAACCTCTACTTTTGTATTTGTAATTTTTCATTTTGTAAAATGTCGAAAGTAATATTAGATAACTACATATAGTATATTTATTTATAAACTTTAACATAAGTCAAAACTTTAAGATATTTCGACAATACTTAAAACTTTTTTGGGTATTTTTGTAAAATAATTGCAAACGGCCCAAACTCAACATGCAAATAGTTGAATAGGCAACACTGTGTGTCGAAGAGCGATCAGCTGACACGTTTCCTACGTAAAAATTAGAAATGTTTTGGTTTTGACGTAGCGACGTGCGTAAAACGTACGTCACGAACGTCGGTGAAAAATCGCTTACATGCAATTCCCATAAGGTAGATCGTGTCAGCTGACACGTCGTCCGTTTTTCCGTCGGTGGCTGTTTGCAGCATTAGCTAGCGACGCACTGAACACAAACAAACGACAGCATTTCAGTGGTGCGCTCTCACTAACACTACCTCAATTGCAAAATTGCCTAGGCCTGCTTTAAATCAAAGGTGGGCAAATGAAATGTAAGCATGTATTGGTAACCGCGAGCATAAAGTGGCTACCATGGGACAAAGAACATTTGCAGTCAGTTGATTAACAAACAACAGCGAAGCAACATCGTGCGCCGCTTGATTGTTTTATGATACTATTTATGCGCGTACCTATATGTGTTTGTTCAAAATGAATGACAAATATTGCTCTATGATTTTCGATGCTTTTGGTAATATGCAATGTCTATTGTGTAATATGTGTGTAAAGGGGACCCGGGCATATAATTTGAGGAGGCACTATAATACCTTTCATAAAGACTTTGAGAAATATGAGGGTATTGAGAGAGATAATATGTATGTTTTTTGAAGTTTGTACGAACTCCTTAAATTTCCGCTAACTAGTTTGCTAGTAAAAGTAGTCAACTCCGAATTTACCCCACCAAAGGTATCTGAAAATATAACATTTTATTTATGTTATACATTTCAAATGGGGCAAAAATATACTAGGACATAAAAAAAACATCAACATGCCGAATACCTATGTTACCTCGTTGCTGTCTGCAGCGCGACTGGCAGGAAAATCAATTCCTTATCCCACAGTGCCAAACTGGCTTTTTCGCTCTCAATAGCGACTGAAATAAGAGCGTAAGAATACGTGTGCTGAGAGTAACTGCTCGTTTGAGTCAAATCGCCCATGTCTGCTTTAAATCCTCTTAAATATTAACTAGAATCTAGTTACTAGAACCTCTTCAAGAGTGTCAGGGGCATACAAAAAGGTTCCAACATTAGCATTGAATTTTGGAGTTCCCTTCAAATCTAATTTAAATGATTTGTTGATATATGATGCATTTCATATCAAAGATTTTGAACCCGACCCCCTCAGAATTTGATGGAATTTTGCATAGAGGTACATCTTACCGACAAACCAAACACAACCTCATACAATTTTGTTTACAAAGGCTTATTTAATATATATAACATATCTAAAAAGTAGAATGGCGTTTTTTTCTTTTCTTTTAAAACAATGTTTAAGTAAAATCATCTCTTGATTTTTTTTTGTTTATATATTATTGTGTCACAAAAAAAGGTACCTAGCTATTCTTCGGAAGTTATACAGATTTTTTTTAATCCTATTCTTAAATTTTTCAGGCATTCTCAAAATATATAACACAAATATTTAACCGCTCATCAAAGGATACCGCGAAAATAATTGTTTCTACCTGTTTGTTGTGCTGTTTACCCCAACAACTGAAACAAATTTCTAGGAATCGCTATGAAGCTAGTCAGGTAGAAATAGTATCTAAATGAAGGGTGTATGTTTATGTTGAACAATAGATCCTATGCATAGTAGTGCCGAAACGTACAACACAAACATACGCCCTTCGTTTAGATAGTACTATAAACTTTTAATGATACATACATACAATCGATTGCTCCGATAAATGTGGTTCGGGCTATGTATCTTTAAGTTAACAGTTTTAAAGAGTTTCTATTAATTGTAAGTACGGATTGGACACTTAAAAAGTTATGCGTATTCATGAAAGGTATAAAGTCTTCAGAACAGCCGAAGACAGCCCTTTCCCTACTTGTTTTTATACCCAGCTGTACTTGTACACAGGGTATTATAACTTTGTTGGGATTACGATTGGTTGTACAGGTATAAAGGAATCGAGATAGATATAGACTTCCATATATCAATATGATGAGGATCGAAAAAATATTTTATTGAGCCATGCCCGTCCGTCTGCCCGTTAACACGATAACTTGAGCAAATAATGAGATATCTTCACCAAATTCGGCATGTGTACTTATTTGGGTTCAGAATAGACTGGTATTGAAAATCGGACCATAACAACGCCCCTTTTTCGATATCGAAAATTTCGAAAAACGTATAAAACGGGTTAATTCAATATTAGAAGCAGCTACAATGATAAAATTTGCAATATGTATTGATTTAGATGCTCTAGGCCGATTTTATCAAACTTTTTGAAAAGGGCGTGGCACCGCCCACATATATTTGAAGAAATTTTCAAATTTTGACTCTTAATAACTTCAGAACAGTTTATGCCAGTATAACGAAATTTGTAAAGGGCATACTATTGTTGTGTTAAATTCAGCTATAGAAAGTAAACGAAATCGCTTAGCGACTACGCCTACTTTTTCATAAAAGTTATATTGAAAGGAGGTGGAAATATTGAAAAGTCCATATCTAATTAACTGATACCGCTATAATAATATAATTTGGTACATACATCAATTTTCGTATTATTTACATTATTTTTGCAAAATTTTGGAAAGTGGGCGTGGCACCGCCCACTTATGAGTCAAGCAATTTTCAAATTCGACTGCTAATAACTTCAGAACGGTGTGAGATAGATTTTCGAAACTCGGTACCAGGCATGTTATGTTTATATAGAGTACTACCACAGAAAATAAGAAAAATCGGTGAACCACCACGCCCACTTTTAGACTAAAGTTCTCTAAACGAGAGTTAGGAAACCGAAATATGCAATATATGTTTAACTGATAAAGATATAATGCTAAAATTTAGTACACTCATTCACCTGATGATGTTACTAGTGTTGTTTAAGTTTTTTGGTAATATTTTGGAAAATGGGCGTGGCACCGCTCACAAGCGAATAAACAAAATATAAACATTTCAGTATTAACAAGCCACTGTGAAAGTATCATAAAGATCTGCAATGAAAACTGATCTTCAAATAGGGACAAACAACATAATAAAATCCGTGGGCGTGCCACCACCCACTTTTTTAAAATTATGTAAATATTGATTAATGGACACATATATCCGTATATCAAAAATTTCACAAAATACGTAAAAAGTTATGGCCATGGCACGCCTTCTTTTCCAAAGTTATATATAGGACATGGTATAACCCTTGAAAAGATCGATTGAGTACTTTTGGCTCATGTAAGCGGGTAAAGCTTTATAAACAAGGGGCGTGGCCGCCCCCACCAAATTCGCTATTGTTTAGGCTCAGAATAGATTGGTTTTTAAAATGAGCTTTATCGGGCGATAACCACACCCCTTTTCCTATATCGAAAATATCGAAAAATTTAAAAAGTTTGATAGTTTGAAAACGAATATCACTAAATTAAAGAAATTTGGTAGGTGGACTGATTTTATAACGCAAAACACAAGTTCAGTAAAATTTTGGAATATATTTCTATTGTGACATTGAAACCGATCTATCCGAAAGAAGTAGTATTGCTTAGGTTTTTGACTTAGTATGAAATTTTGCTTTAAGCTTTGCAAATAAATCTTATTATAAAAGTCAACTTTTGATATTTTGTAATCAGTGGAACATAGTTTTTTCCCCAGTGAATTCAATTTAATTTATTAATAAATTTATATATATTTACTTCAAACAAAGGCTTTTATTATTTATATAAATAACTAATGTTTATAATATAATACTTCTTAAGAATTAGATAAATATGTACTTAATTAGGTACAGTTAATCACATAGTTAGTATATAAATATCTTAATCTACCTTAGATAGTTTCACTATTTTCATAAAAAGAGGCGCAAATGCTGGATATGGCCTTAACATGGGTAGTGTCAATATTTGAAAATGCCCAGTCAATTTGCGTACCAGCAGGTGTGGTGAAATATTGGTGGTCTAGCAGTGAATTGAAATTATAATCTCTAAGCAGATGTTCGATTCTATTATTCCCAGACTTAAATAGATTAAAGTACATAGATTAAAGTCACCCAAAATTAAGACATTTTTATCACGGAGATCTGTAGTAAGAATCTCGCGCAGCTCTGATTCAAAATGCTTGGTGGGGAATGTTGAATTTCTATAAAGCACCAATATGTAATAACCTTTGCATTTGAATACAACGATTTCCAAAACCTTGCGACGAGAACAAATTTTTTTCAACTTACATAATTCGATTCCGGCAGCAAAGTTAGGTCTTGCATACACTAATACACCTCGCCTATTTCTGTTTTCAGTTTCGGTGCTGTCTATCTGTAAAGCATTTAGTAAAACAAAACCGGGAATTTCAAAATGTTCATATGGATAGCTCCATGTCTCAACAAAGCACATAATATCTGAGGATAGCATCAGGATGTCATTATTTATATCATTTATGTGGGCATGAAGATGTTGAGCATTATGAAATATAATTTGACTTTTGTGAATGGTTATTGCCTCAGCAGGAACAATTGGAAACTGGTTTCTTTCAATGGTTATCTGCTCATTTCTCTTATATTGAAAGGCCCTAACAGTCTTCTCAATGGGTGTCCGCGAAGGTTCGTTAGGATGGGCCTTTTTCGATCTAGCTATCAAACCAACAGAAGGTTCTAAAAATTTCCTCCACAGTGTTATTGGATCTATCTGCATAAGCTGGCCAGTTACACCATTTACCAAACCGTGGTTTTTAGCGTTAAGCTATACGTAAGACCCTGAGTCTCCGAAGTTTTCAATAGTCTGGCCCGTTCTAAGATATTGGCATTTTGGCAACTAACGGCAAATCCTTTAACTACGTGTTTAGCGATTGATAAAACTGCTGTAGAAGGAATTTGACTCAGTTTAAGTGCATTATAGTTGGCAGACTCCTCGTTTGACCAAAATAAGTGCATTGCTTCGTCGGGAACCTAGTCAGAATTAACGACTATTTGCAATCAAAGATACGTATTCACTGGTCATAGCCCCAGAGGCCAAATTGTTCAAAGCAATAGCAAACGGTTGATCCCCACGCTGTCTCATTATTTCATTTAATTCATAATATTTAAAGAGCTCCCATAATGGCGAGCCGACTAAAACGCCTACAGGAGATAATTGTTTCAAGTCGCCAAAAACAATAACAGGTATACCACAAAATGGAATATTATTCTTGAAAATCTTCTTTAGTCTGGCGTCAATATAACTAAACATTCGAGCGCCAACCATTGAAACTTCATCTATAACAATTAAAGAAGTCTAAGTTCGGGTGAAACCGAACATTACATACCCAGCTGTGCACATAAAATGCTGTTATTCTTTGTTTTGTATAGTTAATGGTGTTAAAGCCTGGCCAGTAATACATATGTACATGGTTTCATTCTGGACTCATTTTCGTTTAAAAGAAGCAGAAGCCAGAAAAAAATGTCGGGGGGGTTTTGGCCAAAGTGTCAGTAAATAAGAATTACCTATAAATACACACATATTCATATTTTTACATATTACATGTGTATTTATACTTTTATTTATTTGACACGGCTAAAAATTTGAGCCTCAATTTTAAACCATTCATTGGTTTACACTATTACCCTTATGGAAATTTTCATCAAAATGTGAGACGGTCGAATTTAAATGTGCCTTCCATCTTATGAGAAAGCATATTTTCATACATATTTTCCCCCATTAATGAACAATTTTTCAGCGATTTATGGATAGAATTAAACACTTCAAGAAAAGGGGTACATATTTATAAGTTTTCGAGCCGAAATTCCTCATAGTTCAGGAGATATGACGTTTTGAGTTTTATCATGAGCAATACAAATAAAAATCAAGCTATAATTATTATTTCTGAGTAAAAAAAATAAAAATCACAAGATAATTATTATGCGTGAGCGAAAATTTTAAAAATCAAAAATAATAATTATGTTTGAGGAAAATTTATAAAAATCAAAGGTAATGATTATTCTTAAAGAAAAAAGATAAAAATCGACGATAATGATTATGATTGAAGGAAAATTTATAAAAATAATGGATAATGATTACGGCTGAGGAAAATAATAAAAATCAAGAGATAATTATTATGATTGAGTAAAATCCATTAAAATCACATATAATAACTATCCGCGATCAAAAATATTGAAATCGAGATATAATTATTATTGATGATTTAAATAATTAAAATCAAAGTTTAATAATTACTGCCAATCGAAAAGATAAAACTCTACAAATAATAATTATTCCTCAATCAAAAAAATATTTATCAAAGAATAATAATTAAATGCTGATTTTTATTATTTAACACACAATGATTACCGTCCCTGTGGAAAATTCAAATTCAATCAATATAAAATTATTACGCTTATAAATTTGGATGGAAGAATATGCACTTGGGTGACTAGAAAAAAGTTGAAAAAAATCGAGCAATTCTTCTAGCGGCTTGAGATTGGTATCTTGGTCACTTCAAAAATTTCTAAAAAATTTTACTAAAAAGTTAGAAATTTTGATGAAAATTTTTCTAGTTTTCTGGAATTTTTATGAGTTTTCCACAAAGTTCTTAACTTTTAGTTGCAGTATTTTTATTGTGTTTTTACACATACTGTCATACAAGAATAATGAAATTAGTCAAAGGGAGTTAACCATACTGGAAATTCCAAACAACACTTTGAACGCAGACATACTGGTCTAGGTGTATATGTAGCCCCAAAAAGTTTTAAATCTAGGCTAAAACTTTTAGCCATGTACAAAAAAATATTTATTTTTCTTGTTTGTTTTGAAATCTTGTTTAGGATTTCTTCAGGAGTTACTTCAAAAGTAGAGTGGATGTTGAGTAGAGCCAGCCTCTCCTGCCCCATTGTACTTGCAAGATAAGTTTTTAACCTTCAAAGGGAAGAGAAAGGCCTTTAGCTAGCAGCAACGGAAACTGGAAGCGTTGCAGCAATTTTTATATATCGATGTACCATAGGGAAAAAAGACACGGAAGAATTATTTAATGCATCATGAACGTGCTTGGTCGCTCCTCGTTTGGGATTAGAAAATGTTTTTCTTTTTTAGGGCATTGCGCTGTTCAAAGAAATTCAAAAACTCTATATAAAATGACACTTTTGAAACGCTTAAGAAAAATTTCTTGTGTCAGAATATCTTCTACTTTTCTATTGCTAATTTCTGGAAAATTTTTCCAAAAAAGCGACCTGCACAAAACAGAACCTCAAAATTTCTTGGATATTCATGAAAATTTCATGGTCAAGACGTAATTTAAAATATTTCTTGAGCATTTTCTTTTCAATAGCATACCGGGCTTTTACTTTTAAACTTTTTCAATCCTTTTTTGCCAAATTAGAGTCACTTTTTACTATCACCTGCCAAGTATAAGTACAATCTAGTTGTTACTTTCCCTGATAATTCAATACGACTGCCTTGTGTACTGCTTGGTGCTTTTTGGTAATTTTTTTTTACTTTTTGGTAATTTTTATACCTTTCATGAACATGAAATGGTATTATAACTTTGGTCCGATGTTTGTAAGTATGAAAAGAAGAAGAGATAGACCCACTATTAAGTATACCGAAATGATCAGGGCGATGAGACGAGTTGATTTAGCCATGTCCGTCTGTCCGTCCGTCCGTCCGTCCGTCCGTCTGTTTGAACGCAAACTAGTCCCTCAGTTTTAGAGATATCTCGATGAAATTTTGCAAGCAGGCGCCATTTTGCATAGGATTAATCATTTGTCGGAACCAGCAAGATCGGACCGATACATGTCATAGCTCCCATACAATCGATTGTTCCGATAAATGGGTTTTGGCCTATAACTTTTGCAATTCAAAAGCTAGGAACGTAAAATTTTGCATGTTTAGTACATATTGTATTTGTAACGTGTGTAGTGAAAATGACTCAGATCGGACCAACATGACATATAGCTCCCATATAATCGATAGTTTCGATAAATGGGTTTTGGGCTATCAATTTTGCAGTTTAAGAGCTAGGAACGTTAAACTTTGCAAGTTTGCTACATATTATATATGTAACATATGTATGTAGGCAAAATCAGCCAGATCGGACCAACATAACGTATAGCTCCCATACAATCGATTGTTCCGATAAGTGTGGTTTGGCATTCATGAAAGGTATAAAGCCTTCGGCACAGCCGAAGACAGCCCTTTCCTTACTTGTTTTGGTTAAGCTTATGACAACCGTGACTACAATAACGAGAGACACTGATTTTTACGATTTTTCCCGATGTATTCATAACTCGAAAAGCAGTTAATTTCAATTTCAACAGACTTGAGTTCGAATCACTCTTGCTGTTGTTAATATGCTATGTAGTTGAGATGCTAAGTTGATCTTATGCAGAGCAAGTCTGATAGTTTTGCGCGAATTTCTTAAAGCGCTAAATGAGTGAACCGTTGCAGGAATTTAGTTGTGACCTCTCAGACTTGCTCTGGTAATTGATTAGCGACTACCAATAACTTCTCTCAGTGTGAAATATTATTTAATTTTATTCTTCCGTATTTTCATTATTGCTATTAACTAGCATTATTCTTAACAGGGGTTTTAAAGTTGAATATAGTAATTATTCTAGTACAAACGTACATTTTATAATTTTCGGAAATTTCGGGGGGGTTTGAACCCCCAAAACCCCCCTGAATACGCGCCTGCATGCCAGTCATCGCATTCTATATATTGTAACTGATACTGAGCGAGGCCAAGTGGTCACACAGCGGTTTTTACCTCTCTGAAATTCGGATGTCTATAGTAAGATTCTCCACCTGAGTCTTGAGATATATCCCCTCAATTTCAATTACATATTCTATAGCTAGTTTGTAAAATTATGGTTAAATACTCCTAGCGTGAGACCCCTGGCATGTCACAATCCATTAAACGGTTAATAAAGTTATCGTCAAAACAATATCCTATATTTATTCCATATTTTTTTGCTTCTGGGCATTTCCATCGTAACTAACGTTACATCAGAGACAAAATTTCACAAGTTAAAGCTATATATTTTCTTATATTGGACATTTTTTAATAATATTGTAACATCGTTATATCCCTCGTGTGGAGCTCTGTTGGATATGCCAATTTTTTTTAAATTAAATTAATTTAATTAAATAAAAAATAAAAATCTTGTTCGTAACTCACGTTACAATTTTGGACAAAGGGTTTTGTATTATGCAACATTCTCTGAAGTGAATATTATTAACTTGTTTTTAATAATGGGACTTTGATTAGAATTTATTGAAGTACGATATATGCAATTTTGCAAACCTACTATAATTTGTTTCAAAGATATTTAAAAAAAACCTCCGTAACTCACGTTACAGGCATTTCGTAACTCACGTTACTTGCGAATTGTACTAAAGTAAAACTTTATAAAGTCAATACTGAGACAACAGGCTTGTCGAAAATACCCTCAAACAAAGTAATAGAGACACGCATCTCCTTTTTTTGCTTCTAATCAAAGAATTTTGCACCATTTTACTATCCAGAATTAACATTTTTCCACACATACATTTTTCGGTTCCAAAATCAAAAAAACGGCGTTAATGAAAGAGAGTATACGTATTTTGCAGAAGCAGCTTTATTACATTAGTACATGAAAGTAGATACAGATTAAAACATAAGTAAGAGTTCAGTATAAGTTTATTTAATTCTACTTTACGAGCTATAAAAGAGTATTGAATAAAGTTTATAAGCAACTATAAGCATTTATTCCAATACCTAGCCAAGGGGAAGTCATCTTCGTTGATGTAAGTATAAAAATGTTGAAAGGAAAGATTTTTTTTTTTCACTAAATTATGATATAAGTCAAATGATGTATATGCCTTATGCAATTGGCCATTACTCCAATAAATTGAGTGAATTTTAGAAATACCTTTAAGCGGTGGTGCGCTTTTAAAAATATAGTCAAGCTGCATCTCTTCTAATGTATTTTCTATTTTTTCGGGGGAAAACTTTATTTAAATCGACGAAGGACTCCATGCAAAGCCGCTTAGATCTCGAAAGTAAAAAATCATTTACCGTAGGCTACAGAAAATTATCTATTATCCGGTATTTGGACATCACAATTTGAGAACGGCGGTTAAATTGAATATTGACCAAAAAATATATTTTCGCCCTCTGGCGAAAGTCAACGGCTACAAAACTATGAAAAATTAAATATTTGTTAATAAATGTAGTTATACTGGTATTTTAGAAGATTTTTATAAAAATCGTAACTCACGTTACAACAATAAATCAGTAATAAAAATGTACCCCGATTAGATGAAGCGGTAAAAACACATTATACCGAGATGACCTCCTGGTCAAATAGAGAATATGATTTTTTTTTCAATTTCAACAAAAATCTTGGATTTTAAGAGCAAAATGCTGTATTGTCGTAACTCACGTTACATACCCAAACCTACTTTGCATTTTCCTTAATAACAACGAAACTATAAGTAGGCTATTAATTTTTTTTTTGAGAAATTCACTGTTAAGACAACAGTAATGAATGTAGTGGATATAAAGATAGATAAAATTAAAAAATAATGACACTAATATCTCCTCAAAAATTGGATGATTTTAAATTTTTTTTTTTTAATGTAGTCATTATTTTAAGTAGGCATTTCATGTAGTTAAGTTTTAAATTTGACCAAGATAACACCTTTTCATGAAAACTGCGTGTTTTTACTATAACTTACATGCTATATAAATCAAAAGCAAAAGAAAAAAAATTTACGATTTTCACTTTCTTCGGATGGAAATGCCCTTCTATGCTTTATTTAATATATTTTTAAAGCCCATTCAATAGATTTACTAATGCGATCTATAATAATAGATGGTAGTGCTTCAGTGAGATGAAGAACAAAAAATATTAAAGGTAGCCATTATGATATCACTTCCAGCGTAACTTTTACCCAGTCTATTTATACGGTTCCACTCAAATCTTCAGTCCCCTGGCTGGCTTCTGTTTTTTTAGTGGCTATATTTCGTTTTAATTTATACGTGGTTAAATGTGAGTCTTATGGACATATTATCTTAAATATTTAAGGTTAAGCTAGGACGTTAACTTTAGATATAATCTCATATTATGTGCAATTCGTCAGCCCCCTGGCGTCAGTCTCCTGGCGTCAGTCCCTCGGCTTTTGTACTGATGCTCGATGTAAATATGTATGTATAAGATTTTTTTAACTCAAAATTCAAATTTTTTTAGATAGTACGATACATTTTAATAGCTACCCAAGTTTTAAGCCGATTAGAAATTTCCCTGAGTTTTGCGAATTTGTTTGCAAAAATGCAGAATACCACAAACTCCCAAACTAAAAAATAAAATACAGGGATAGATACTTATAGTTAAGGTGAGTATAACTCTTTTTTTAGCGGGGGACACAACAACAACACAAGTTATTAAAGATCAAACTTCATATGAAGCATTTTTTTAATTATAATTACTCGAAAAGTACCAAACCTATTTTGAATATTTTTATACCATTATTATTATTATTTTATTATTATCTCGTTTTTCCCAAAAATGTGTGTTTTATACATATCAGTAATTGAAAAAATGCAAAAACGCACAAAAGAGGTGAAAAAGTCACCGGCCCTGCATATCTGTGTCGTTTTATTATAACAACTTAAGTCGACTTAAGAAATTAGATCAATATAAAAACTTTCTGGCGATTTTGAATGAGAAAATCGTGCACGTTTCCAAGATTTCAATCGGCCTAATATTATTTTGTTTATAATCGATTAAATCTAACTTGCGCTAAGTTGTGAAGCATTTTTGTTATTTGAGAACGACAGAAAATTTTTGATTGGTCTAATTTTTTCAGTCGACTTAAGTTGTTATGTTAAAACAACACAGATATAAGAAGGTAAGAAGTGCATACCGCGCAGTGTAAATGTAAAATGTGTTAAAAAATTATGTTTTCAAAATAACCCCGAAAGTTGTATCACTTTCGTATTTTCACCCATATATGTATTTGTTTGTAAACGTAGTTACTACATTCTATGCAACTCTGTTTAGTTTCAAAACGACGTGCGTTGGTTTTCCGGCATTTTTTTTCGGAAACGTTCGTACAGAGAGCACGAATAAGTAAGGCTCAGAGATATAATATGGATTTTTAAACACATTGTAACTTAATCCTCTTTTATTAGGTATCAAAACCCTGCAAATACATTCATCGTTATTGATACTTCGTGAATTTTAATTTTTCTTGTCGCTCACGCGACAGGTATCCACTACAAGTCGATTTTTTAAGAAACATTAAGTTTCCTTGTTGAGATCTACAATTTAATAACCCAAAATTTCATTGCAAGAACGACCAATTTCTTCAAAAAAAAAAAAAATAGTTTGCGGTTCGAAAAAATCACGTTTGTTTAGCGAATTAAATGCCCTTTTTACAGAAAAAAAATCATTTATCATCATATTACAGCTACGCCAGTATTTTACGCCAACTAAATGCCAAATTAAGGCAGTAAAAAATTTATAATCGCATTTGCAAGAAATTGGGTAACACATTTGTGTTAGTGAAGTGTCAAATACTTAACAACCTAATATTCGTTGTATTTAGGCCCGTTTACTCAATGTCTGGTTATGATAAAATTTCGTTTACACAAAAGTATTATTAAGTTATCATAATAAAGTTGGTCATTGTGAAAGTTTTTAGATCAAAAATCACAAAACTTGCATTGTGAATGCATAAAAAGTGACAGCTGCTCGCTCTTGTTTACAATTTTAAACGAACCATTTTGGTGTAGGAATTTCGTTTGTGATATTTCACTGCATGGATATCATGGCCCAATTATACTGATAGTCTCGTTATAACCATAATAGGCGAACAACAACTATTCCCATGTATTTTGTTAGTGTTTTTGGTACTTGTTTGTCATATTTTACTGTCAAAATCATTATTCGCTGTATTCGCCTTGCCAGGCGAGGATCCAGAAAATATTTTCGGGGGAGTCCAAATTTTTTCCATTTTAAGTGGAAGCTAGAAATTACAAAATTGACGTTTCATTTGTCTCCTGTGGGGACGCAAAATAAATTTATCAAAACCTATGAAAAAATACCATAAATAAAAACCTCTTCTTTTGAAAGGACACCACGTTTTTTTATGCCAATAATATTGAGAACTTAAATACTCGTAGTAATAAAAGAAAAATGATTTAGGTTTATTTCATTTATTATTATTTAATAAACAAACAAAAAGTTGAACACATACAGACCAAGCCTAAATAACCGACCCCGGGCCGTCTCCCCCTCAGGTCCGTGCGCAGGAATTGGCCTTGGGGGGGGTTTTAATTTAGATTTGCATTCGCATACATTTTTCACTAAGATAAACATATTTGCTGAAACAGATACCTAGACCCATACATCATAAATATAAATGTTCTTTAACTTTTCTGAAACTGCATACTCTGATGCCTAAAACTATACCCAAAAAATTTTTTTGGTTGTACACATTTTTCTGTATTTGATAGAGACTTGGTGATATGATGGCATATCCCAGCTAACTAAAAGTGCAAAAAAAGACTCCTTTCGGAGCCCAAATGGAGCGAAAAATCGCTCTACCCGGGCACTCCAACGGAGTCATAAAAAAGAGTGCGAAATGAGTCCAATTTCGATGAATTTGAAGAGTTTTTTGACTATTTTTAAATGAACTGCGGAGCCTTTTATTGGTGCTTTCCTGAACCTTTTTCGGAGCCTTTTATTCCTCCATTCTGAGGGTTTTTAGTGCCTTTTCAGACGGCTTTCGGAGCCCTTTAATTGGTGCTTTTCTTTTATTCATCCATTCAGAGGGTTTTTGGACTCTTTTCGGAGCCTTTTATTGGTGTTTTTCTGAAGCTTATTTGGGGCCGTTTTTTATTTCTTTTGGGTCATAATTTCTTTGCGCAATTTTTCATATCTAACTATTCTGCCGTCACCAATTCGGACTTTCTAAATTATCCCTATGAGCTCCATGGGAACAATTTAATTAATTGTCGAACTATATGCGCCAATGATGTTCTTATTTATCTGAAAACCTTGAAGGAATCTTTTAAATGCGGTCCTGATAGGATTCCTACATGCTTCTTGAAGAAGAGTGCTAACAATCTTTACCAACCCCTTACCAATTTGTTCAATCTGTCACTAAAGTGTGGTGTTTTTCCAAAAGCATGAAAAGAGTCGTTCTTTCTACCGCTTCATAAAAGCGGAAGCAAGGCTTCTATAGAGCACTATCGTGGCATAGCAAAGCTTTCTGCCATCCCAAAAGTGTGTGAAGCTATTGTTACCAATCAGCTTACGAATCCTATCTCTACCTTGATTTCGTACTGTCAAGACGGGTTCTTAAGGGAAAGTCCACCGTTACAAACTTAGGGTAAAACCAGGATAGATGCCCCACTTTTTGGAAAAGCTGCCTAAATTTGAAAATATTAGTTTTATTTGAATAATTTTTTTTAATATAGCTAGTTCAATATTTTAACTTTAATTATTTAAATTTTGGTTTACTTATCTTACACAGTTTTTCCAGAAATTAGTTTTTCCTGAAACCTTCTGTTTGAGGGATAGATGCCTACCTTAGGGATAGTTGCCCCACCATGAAAATATTGCGAAGGATTGATGCCCTTTATGGCATGTAAGCGAAAAACACAAATCGAACGCAACGTACTTCTACCCCTACTCAAAACCATAATAAATGAAACATGTTGGGTTTTTAATCTTTTAATTACTATCATGAGAAGATACTTAAATCTAGTATTAGGTACATCAATAGCCATACCTACCTTATTAAATTGAAGCGTTTGCTTTCAAGAATTGACATGCATGGTTATATATGTTTATTAAATTCAATTTTATAGGTACGTGTTTATTTAGAAAAAAATAAAAATGATTTTTATAACAATACATTTTACATACAATCTTACACTAAAATAAAAACTACTTAGTAAATCTATAGGAAACTAGAGGCAGCCAAAGGTTAGATAAACGTTTATTATATCCCGTAGGTACTACAAGATCTTGAATACATACCCAGTGTCGCCTTTGCTGTTTTTTTTAGCAGCATATCGTCAAATTACTGTCCTTCGTTTATCCCCATGGTATTTTTGTTCATTTTGTCGAACGCGGCCTGCAGGCTCTCTGTAGTCCCTTTTGTACTTTCGCGGCATAATTTTGCTGAAAACTGTTAGAAGTCCATAAAGTAGTACATAAAACATATATCAGACTCCAAAAGTATTTAAAAACAAGTAAGGAAAGGGCTGTCTTCGGCTGTGCCGAAGGCTTTATACCTTTCATGAATGCCAAACCACACTTATCGGAACAATCGATTGTATGGGAGCTATACGTTATGTTGGTCCGATCTGGCTGATTTTGCCTACATATGTTACATATATAATATGTAGCAAACTTGCAAAGTTTAACGTTCCTAGCTCTTAAACTGCAAAATTGATAGCCCAAAACCCATTTATGGAAACTATCGATTATATGGGAGCTATATGTCATGTTGGTCCGATCTGAGTCATTTTCACTACACACGTTACAAATACAATATGTACTAAACATGCAAAATTTTACGTTCCTAGCTTTTGAATTGCAAAAGTTATAGGCCAAAACCCATTTATCGGAACAATCGATTGTATGGGAGCTATGACATGTATCGGTCCGATCTTGCTGGTTCCAACAAATGATTAATCCTATGCAAAATGGCGCCTGCTTGCAAAATTTCATCGAGATATCTCTAAAACTGAGGGACTAGTTTGCGTTCAAACAGACGGACGGACGGACGGACGGACGGACAGACGGACATGGCTAAATCAACTCGTCTCATCGCCCTGATCATTTCTGTATACTTAATAGTGGGTCTATCTCTTCTTCTTCTCATACTTACAAACATCGGACCAAAGTTATAATACCATTTCATGTTCATGAAAGGTATAAAAACATCTATTTTTAGTTAGATGTAGTCTCAATGAATGAGTTTATTAAGGTACTAAAAAATATAATGGAATTTATTACTAGTTATAAAGTTATACAAAGCACAATACTTACTTTTAAAACTTTTACGGGTATTTCAATTTCGTCGCAAACAAAATGTTTTATACTAACAAAACGCGTGTTCACTGCTCCAAGCCCTTAGATAACTACAATGCGCTGTGGCTGCGGCTGCTAATTATTAAATTAATTGTTAGTCACGAGCTCGGGAAGTTAGATTTTTTGAATATGGGGCATCTATCCCGGTTTTACCCTACTTGAATTTACTTTGATTTCAGCAAAGCTTTCGATAAAGTGTGTCACTCTTTACTTATTCATAAACTGGATCAGTTGGGTTTCCAGCCAGGTCTCAATCGCTAGATCTCTTCTTACCTTAGCGACAGGCACAAAAAGTAGTGTTTAAAAATTGTGAATCCGATGTTATTTATGTCTCCTCAGGAGTTCCTCAAGGAAGCCATCTTGGCCCGATTCTGTTCTTGTTGTTTATAAATGATATTTCATTTTATTTCATTTATTTTATTGAGTCTATGATTTACAAAAATCTTACAGACTAAATACCATACCAAAATACATGTGTTATGGATATAACTTAACTATTTAGCGTAAAGCAGAGAGCAGCATATTCTTAAAACAAGGTCTAGAATTAGAAAAATCAATGTCATGTTCAGAGTTTATTGAGTTGATTGCAATTAGAGCGCGTGTGATAGGTTCATTCCGTGCATAATTAGTCCTTAGATTTCCAGTAGCAAACATAGTATGTTGCCGCAGATTACGTTGTGGTACATGAAAGTTCAATGCCTCAAGAAGTATTGGACAGTCAATAATGCCATTAACAATATCATAAATGAATATAATAGATGAAACAACCCTCCTTACTTCTAATGTATGCAAATTAACTAGCCTACATCTTGAAACATATGGAGGGAGTGGCAGATCGAATCTTATATCAGATAAGCAGTACTTTATAAATATCCTTTGGACACGTTCAATCCTATTAATGTGAACAGCCGCATAGGGACACCAGATTATAGCACCATATTCAAGCCTTGATCTTACAAAGGCATTATACAAAAGCTTTTTAGTATATGGGTCTCTAAACTCTGAGCTATTCCTTTTAACAAATGCCAGTAACGAGTAAGCTTTGGGGATTATAAAATTAAGATGCTCAATAAACGTAAATGACGAGTCAAATACAATACCTAAGTCACGAATTTTATTAACCCTAGCCAAAGGCATATCAGAGACGTAGTATGTCGAAATCAAGTTATTATTACATTTGGAATACGTAACACTATAACATTTATTGACATTGAGAGCGAGCCTATTCCTAGAACACCAATCATTAAAAGCAGTCAATTCATTCTGCAGCATGAGAACATCAGCCTCATTTTTTATTTTGAAAAAGATCTTTAAGTCATCAGCGTACATAAGATAACCGCAGTGTTTAAAACAAGAACTTACGTCATTAATAAACATAATGAAGAAAAGCGGACCAAGGATACTTCCCTGAGGCACACCCGAAGTAGCCACGTAGGGTGCTGATTTAACATTATTGATAACAACAAAGTTTAGTCTACTGGATAAATATGAATTTATCCATTGTAAAAATGTCGAACAGAAACCCCACTTCTGTAATTTTGTCAGCAATACCCGATGAGATACTCTATCAAAGGCTTTGGATAAGTCCGTATAAATGCAATCGACTTGACAACCCTCTAAGAAGGACGAAATACAGTAATATGAAAATACTGAAAGATTAGAAATTGTTGAGCGTCCTGGAACAAACCCATGCTGATAGGGACAGATATATTGTTTAACCAAGGATGCTAATTTGCGCATTACCACGTTCTCAAAAAGTTTAGATATAACTGGAAGTTTTGAAATTGGCCGATAATTTGACACATTACTCTTATTACCACTTTTATGAATTGGTTCAATATAAGCAATTTTCCATTCATCCAAAAAAATGCCAGACTGCAAAGATAAATTAAATATATGCAACAAAGGTTCCGCAACCGAAGTCATACATTTCTTTAGAAAAAAAGACGAAAATTGCTGATAATCGCATTGTTTTGAATTCTTGATGGACTGAATACCCAAAACAATATCATCAACATCAAGAACTAATGAGCAGAAGTCAAGACAAGATGCTATGTTATTTAACACACCACTATTGTCATTCCACGCATCATCAGTGTCGAAATTTGCTTGAAAAAACTCAGCAAATAAATTTGCTGAATCATAGGCAGACGCGGAACTTCTCCCTTCGTAAGACACAGACAGCGGAATTGCTGAGGATGACTTTTTGGAACGAATGAAGTTCCAAAACGATTTAGGATTCGATCTGATATTATTTTCGAAGTTATTAATATACTGACTATATAAGAATTTGTCAAGGCAATTGAACTCCTTCACATACTTCAAGTATTCTAGCTTGTGCTGAGGGGAACCAGTTTCCTTAAAAAGCTTATGATATTTATTTCGCAAGTTTTTAAGTTTCTTTAGATTTTTAGTGTACCAAGGTAGCTTATACACCCTTGCTGGAAATCGAGGAATATTTTTTACTGATATATCCAAAATATTCGTTTTAAATAAATCGAAACATTCCGCAAGGTTGCGGCCATCAAAAAGAACTTGCCAGTCGATATTGGCAATTAAATTATTTATCGAACCGAAATCACACCGATTATAATTGAAACCAGGCTCAATACCATGTACAATATATGCAAATTCATAAAACTCTAGCTCCAAAATTAGAGGTACATGATGTTTATCAGTAATTGATAACGGGCAGCAAGACCGAAGCAGATTACAATTTAGATCACTGCTAACAAAGATTAGATCTAGGATTTTATCCCGCAAATTTACATAATTATTTATTTGAACTAGTTGTAAACTATAAAAACTATCAACTAAATAAATTTCCTTAGCGTGATTAACATTAGTTGGTATAAGTGTATTTTCTCCTGGAATATGAGACCAGATGATTTTACTCAAATTAAAATCACCTAATACACATAACTGATGATTTAAATTCGACCTTGCAACATGCATAATATTATTCACGTGATCTTCATACATTTTGTCACTACTATCTGGTGGTATATAAGATACACTAACAAAAAGAATATCCGTCTTACCGTTAACTGAAATTATCAATTGGTCAATAACAGTATCGGTAATACTAAGAGGAACCAGAGTAGAATTTAGCCCCTTATTTACGGCTATCAGGACTCCTCCTCCTCGGGATAGACCAGTGCGTAAGCTATCCCGATCTTTGCGGAAAACATTATAAAGATTTTTGTCGAAAAATTCACTGTCACTAAAGTCCCCAGTTAGCCATGTCTCCACAAGAACAATCAAATCATAGTCATTACTACACGTAGCCGCATAAACAGCCGAGGCTTTAGTTCTCATTCCCGATATATTTTGAAAATAAACTTTTAATGACTTCTTTGGGAGGCGGGAAGAACTAGTGGAACTTTGGACAAATGACGGATTATTAGAAGTGGAGTTATCACTCACACATTGTCTAGCTGAGTCCCAGTTCTTTGAAAAAAACGGAATGGTCTAATTTTGACACCAGTTGGCCAAATTGAACCATCAATAATATCTTCATAATTGGATGAGGATATACCAAATTTAAAATTAACATTGCTTAGAAGATTGAGATCAGCATCCTTTTTAGTCAGCCTTTCACAACGCATAAAAGTTTTAGATACATTAGCAGCATTTGAAACATATTCGATAATTGCATTAGCATCTACTGACGGCTTAAAAGATGACAAGTGAAGCCATTTAAAACGCACCCTAACACCAATATCAACATTGGAATTACTACCAATAACAATTGCGCGCGCCTTTTGATTCCTCTTCACATCTACTTTGTTTTTTATTTTTGCATTAGTTGAGCCTGCAGTGCGAGACGAAGCACCCAACTCTGCAGAATCAGCAGCAGCATCAGCAGCGGCGACGTCAATTAGTTCACTTATGACAGGAGGGGCAGCACCAGCAACAACAGCAGAAACATCATTATTGTTGTTGCTTTTATTGGAAGCCAGAACACTAATACCATTTACCTTGTCAACTGGAACAGAATGCTTCATTGTCATTGCCGAAGCAATGCTATTGTCTCTGTTTGATCTATTTGTTTTTGATTCTGTATTATTATTTGGCGCAGAATTCGCTGTTGTTGTAGCATTAGTAGTAGTAGTTTTACTCTTTCTGTTTGACATTTTTGTTTGTTTGGTCTCATTTGCATTAGATAACTTTTTTTTTTTATGATTATCTTCATTTGATACACTAGCACATTTCTACAGTAATATAATTTTCGAAAATTTTAATGCTCTGTAGCTGAGCAGTTTCAGATCTCGACGATTAACAAACCAAAGCCAGACTATTGATAAACGTCCATGAAAAATGCGATCTTTATCTTCTGTTAGGTAAAATAAAGTAAAGTTTAACCCCCAAAACCCCCCGTGCGCACGGGCCTGCTCCCTCTCTATACGCGCCTTTCTCAAAATTTGAATTCGCCAGCTAACGTAACAACCCAACAAGCATTTCTGTAAATTTTTTAAAAAAGATTTTAGAGTGAACCATGGTACAAGAAAATCAAGGTATTTCCACTATGACATAAACTGTGTTTGCCGTCATTCGCATCATTTGTCATATGTTCCATCTTACAAAAAAAAAATGGTTTGACTATTTTTATAACATTAAAGAACATTTTTGGAATATAAGAAACAAAGTTAAATATTTACAAAATCAGACCAATAGGTTTTTCTATTTCGTTTAAACTTAAAAAAAGGAGCAACGCTTTTCAAGTTTTTTCATCGCGATATTTAGCTTTATATTATTGAAAGCTATAGATCCCGATAACTGACAAGAATAAATAAAGGGCAAAATCCCACAAATTGGATTCGTTATTAAAATCAAATTGTTTTAGATTTTAACAATTAACAGTTACGACACCCGAACGTAATCTGGCACAATATTATATGTATAACTGCAATAACTTCAATTTATTTAATTGCAAATAGTTTCCAAATCAATTAAAAAGGTAATAGATTAAGATAATCTGCCATGTCACCTGGTACGGTGTTGCGATCCGATTGGGAACGTCGGTTACGAAGCTTAAAGTCTTCAGCGCTACAGTGGTCTTAACATTCAAACTACTTATGAAGCACGACTTTGGCTACATTCATGAATATATAAAAACTAAAAAATATGAATTAACAAAAATTAGTTCGTTTTTTGTTAAAGAATAGGTTTATGTTAAGTTGTGACAATGGCGGTGAAGAAGAAGAAGTGGAACTACCTTTATATATTTGTACCATGAAGTAAACTTGCTACAATAAGCGATATGTTGGCTGCATCTTTCTTAACTGCGGCGAAAAAAAAAAAAACAAATCTGCTGATGGCTCGATATCACCATAGTAATTACGCCATGATGGATACCATTAAAAATGGAATTTTAATTTCAGCTATCATTTTTTCTTTTGACAATCAGATAATCAGTAGCCGATCCTTTGATAACTTTTATCAGAAGATAATCAGCGAGTCTTCGTTCTTCAGACAGTGAGTAAACGGGTTTTGGCCAGCCTCTGATAAAGTCTTGATTAAACAGTTAATCAGTCATTGAGTAAACGGGCCTTAGTTATAAAAAATTCAATTTTATTCGAAACTTGGATTTCTGTCTGTCCACCAGATAGAATATTTGCAATATTACCATTAACTAAAGAGAAAAGAAGTAAACGCAGAATACGACAAAGCATTTTTGGAACATAAAATTACATTTTTAATAGTGAAATGATAGTGACCGCAAACGATAGTTTTCGAAAAGATGAATTTCATATCAAAGGCTGAGAAAAAAACGTACATTTTGAACCCGACCCCCTCACTAAAAGTAAGCAAGTGATGGTTTTGCTTAAACACTTTTTTAAAAGAAAAGAAACAATAGAAATTTTTATTTTTTTAAATCGCTTTATCTTTGAAATGTTTTTTTTTTTTGTTTAAAATTTTATTTTGTTGTTGGTTTTGCGGTCTATTTTGTTTACAAATTTGTAAGTTTTTGCAAGCTCGAGACCAGCTGACAATAATTCTAAGCGAATTAATATTGTCAGTTTTTGGGAAAAATTGATAATTGGAGAAAAATTACAAAGTTAAATCAACAGCGATGGATAGGATTACATGTTTCAGAGTTTCCAGGCTCATCATCAGATCAGTTTTCGGACACTTGGATATGAACCAGTGTTTGCACCAAAGCCGCTGTTGAAAATTCTAACACTAAACTATGATGCCCTGTGACATCACGATGCAATCGTCTAAACTTCAATTAATTCCCTTTTTGGAAAAACAAATTTTTTTGTATACTAAAATTTTTTAGTGTATTTTTTTTAAATCAAATTTCAATACCTCTCCAATGGTATGAAGATATTTGAAATCGACAAAGCCATTCCGTAGTAATCACACTTTAAAATTACCTATTATCGTCATTTATCGAATATTTTCGATACCTTGCCACGCCCACAATTGAATTCGAATATGCAATTTCTAAAAATGAGTTTGTGTTTGGGTCGGTACGATGTACCTCCATGGAAAATTTCATCAAATTCTGAGGGGGTCGGGTTCAATGCATATTGGGTTTGATATAAAATCCATCAAAACAAATATTACAAATGGCTAAATTGGTCATTAATTTGTCTTAAGGATTCCGAAGTAAGTATAAACATATGTGTCAGTGCCAACATTTACCTATTGGATATATCTGAAAATTCAGTTACGCGGTGAAATAATCCAAATTGTTTTTTAAAATAACGTTTGTAATGAAAGTTTACACATAGTTCCTTACATTAGGTAGAGGTATATTTCTAATTTAACAGTATATTAAAGAGAAAGTAAGAAACAGAAATATTACTAGACACGGAAATGCCAGAAGTTACTTTGACGAATTTGGTTTTCCAATAAGCAGTGTTACTTGTTCGTGCAAAGTAACTGATAAAATACGGAAAACATGCTTTGCCTTTTTGAATATTTAATGAACTTTTGAATGAATGTTATTTTTTAACGTCAAAAGATATTGTTGGAGCGAGAGCATGATCCAACCATAACAGGTAGTAGCAGCTCGACAAACATACAAACACACAAAAGTATTATTGGATCATGAGCGAGAGAGTGACAGATGGTGCAGTTGCGATTTTAGTGTAGAACGAATTGGTTGTGCAAAAGTCGATAATATGTAAATCAAAATGAATTATGTAAGTTAACACAGGTAACCAACCATCCGGCCAAAATATCACTTAATGCTGACGGTGCGTCTGCAACTTTTCCAAATAATAAGTTAATATCGCAATGCTTCCGGTCATTATGCTGATCGAACACTTTTTACCTTGCGCGTGACAACAACAAACTAAGCGCAAGCGGAATTGGGTCGGCAGTTGCTAATGCAAGCAACTAAGAAGTCACGCGGCTAACAACGTGCAGTAACTAAAGTTAGGGCAATTCAGTGTAGGTATTTAGACGCTAGCGTCGCTTGCATGTAATCAGTTATTTCAACTCTTCCGCTGAGACCGGCTGCCCTTGGGATAACCAAGGGAAATCAAATTTTTAAACAAACATAAAGATTTGTTTTACTGGCGCCCAACGTGGGGCCAAGCCAGAGAAAATCCTTGTAAAAGGACACGCGAACGCGAGTTTGGCCGTGGGTTCGGACCCACCTCCTAGAAAATTAAAAAAATAAACAAAACCTTTGAGACTAAGTGCCACACTGAATATAAGCACTACCATCAAGTGAAAATACAAAAAATTAAGAAAACCTACAAGTAAAATCATCGAAAAGAAAATTTTGACACTACCATCAAGTGAAAATACAAAAAATTAAGAAAAACTACAAGTAAAATCATCGAAATAAAATTTTGAGAATAAGTGCCATAATAAATATTAGCACTACAAAATAGAACCATCATCGAGTGAAAATACTTAAAAAAAAAATCATCGAAAATATAAGGCTTTGCACGCCACGCAGAGGCGTTGCTAACGAGGGAGTGCAACAAATAAGGATCATCAAATAAGAAAACAGGACCCCAGCAATCATCCACTGAAGACGAGCACTGGCAAATAATATAAGAATGAGAATATTCATGTAAGTAGGAAACTCAGCAGCTGTATAGAGTGTAATTTTTAAAAAGTGAAAACTCCGACTTCAGATTAAAATTTAATCAATTAATAAACGAAGATAGTACTTGAATTCGAGAAGTAAATTTTTAAATAAAGACAATACTTGAATTTGAGATTTCCCCTAAACGATGGACTCCCAAACTCTCCAGACCCTTCTTAATACCGCCATCCGTACGGCAACCGAACATTCCAGGCAGGAATTTCAGACCCGAATAGACCAACTTACAAATAGATTAGCTAGGATTGAGACCCCAACTCAGGTGGTTCAATATGAGCCGGTTACAATTACACCAAATGTATCGTGTGACGAATCCTTAGACCTAGTAAAGACCATGCCAGAATTCAAGGGTGACCCTACGCGTTATGTATCCTGGAGACAAGCGGCGCACACTGCGTATAAGGTATTCGAGGAATACCAAGGGAGTTCTAAGCACTACCAGGCAGTGGGCATCATAAGGAACAAAGTGGTAGGGGCGGCGGACAGTGTGCTTTCGTCCTTCAACACAGTCCTGAATTTCAAGGCAATTATTTCACGTTTAGATTTCGCTTACGCCGATAAAAGGCCCATCCATCTAATAGAGCAAGAGTTGTTTACCTTGAGGCAGGGTAAATTATCAGTGATAGGTTTCTACGATGAGGTTGAAAGGAAGCTGACACTCATAATAAACAAAACGATCATGACTCACAGTGGAAATGCCATCCTAATAGAGTCACTCAATAGTAAATACCGCGAGGATGCCCTCCGTGTTTTTATTTCGGGTCTCAATCGTCCTTTATGTGACATACTGTTTTCCTCCAGACCTAATGATCTTCCCTCTGCTTTGGCTTTGGCACAGGAGCTTGAATCTAATCAAGCTAGGTCCATGTTTTCCCAATCCTTTAACAGACAAACAATTCAGGGTCCCAACCAGTTTCCATATTTACCGCAGTACCGAACGATTCGGCCTGACCAACAGCGACAGACTCAGGCACAAAGGGTCGTTCCAATGGATGTAGACCCATCGCTCTCAAGGTTCAGACGAAATGGACCTCAACCAATAAATGGTAATGGTGAGAGGTTCCATCAAGGAGACTATCCAAGGGCTCCTCGTCCAAATATTGGTAATCCGAGTGGCTTGTCCAATCGAAACACCACCAACCAGACTATCGGACAGGTAGCAGCACGACCAGAAAAAAGATCGCACGGGAGTGATCAACAGCCAATACAAAAGGTACAACGAATAAACAACCTTGTCCAGGAATATGATGAACTCGAGGAGGAATATGGTAATGATGCTCTATATGACAGCTACTACCATGATGAGGATTGGAACCCAGTCGAGTGTCAAGACCAACCCAAAGATGACGTGAATTTTTTAGGACGAAATCCCTCTTGCCCTACGTCGAGCGGACAATCGGGGGAAGAGGCATAAAACTCCTTATAGACACCGGTGCAGCAAAGAGCTACATACAACCGCTCAAAGATTTAAAGGGAATCAAACCCGTAAGTCACACCTTTACGGTGAAATCAATCCATGGCACCACTAGGATTGACAAATACTGCACCATAAACATTTTTAATAGAGACACCAGCTTCTTCATCCTACCCAGTCTTAACACCTTTGATGGTATTATAGGTTTCGACCTACTCAAAGAAGTGAACGGTAAAATAGATTTGATGAGTGGACTTCTAAGTTACAAAGGTGGTCAGGAAAAGCTTTTATATCATGATTGTCCTGACGTTAACGAACTAATAGAAACGGATGCCGAAACACCGAAACACGAGTTAAGTATTCCTGCATTGTTGAGGCGGCACGCTAGAGTCTTCGCGGACCCTAACGAGGCACTACCATATAACACCCATATTGTAGGAACAATAAGGACCACCGACGATGTTCCCGTTTACTCTAGGAGCTACCCATATCCCATGGCCTCGGCCGAATTCGTCAATAAAGAGATAACCAATTTATTACAGGACGGTATAATAAGACCATCCCGTTCTCCTTACAATAATCCAATTTGGGTAGTAAGTAAAAAGGGCGTCGATGAAGATGGCAATAGGAAGTCACGACTAGTAATTGACTTTAGGAAACTAAACTTAAAAACAGTGAGCGACAAGTATCCTATACCCGACACGTCTGTAATTTTGGCAAACATGGGAAATGCTAAATTTTTCTCAACGATAGACCTTAAGTCTGGTTTTCACCAGATTAAACTAGCCGAGAGAGATCGAGAAAAAACTGCATTTTCGGTCAATAACGGAAAGTACGAGTTCTGTAGGCTTCCCTTTGGCTTAAAAAATGCTCCCAGTATTTTCCAGAGAGCCATTGACGATGTACTTAGAGCAGAAATCGGAAAAATATGCCACGTCTACGTAGATGACGTCATAATTTTTTCAGAAAGCGCTGAGCAACACTTAAAGGACATCGACCAAGTATTAAACAAACTCTACTCTGCTAATATGCGAGTGTCCGCCGACAAGTCTAAATTCTTTCAGGAAAGTGTCGAGTTTCTAGGCTTTACAGTATCCAAAGGAGGTATCAAGACATGCCCCGATAAAGTCAGGGACATTTTGGACTTTGCCACTCCCAAATCACTTAGAGCTTTACGATCTTTTTTGGGATTGGCTGGTTATTACAGACGGTTTGTAAAAGACTACGCCTCGGTTACCAAACCCCTAACAAAATACCTACGTGGGGAAAATGGGAACATTGGGACTAGCCAATCTCGGAAGATAGAAATAAACTTAGATGAAGAAGCACTTAACGCGTTTAGTAAAGTTAAAAATATTCTTGCATCAGAGGATGTGCTTCTCCTTTATCCCGACTATAAACAACCATTTGACTTAACAACAGACGCTTCTTCACACGCCATAGGCGCCGTTTTATCCCAAAACGGCAGACCTATCACCATGATCTCAAGAACCCTTTCTCCAGCAGAGGAGAACTATGCAACCAACGAAAGGGAACTCTTGGCGATTGTGTGGGCCCTACAAAAACTTCGCAATTATTTGTACGGTGTAAAACACCTGAACATCTTCACGGACCACCAACCGCTCACCTTCGCTTTATCTGACAAAAACTCAAATGCAAAGATGAAAAGGTGGCGCGCTTTTGTGGAAGAATATTCACCAAAGTTCCATTACAAACCAGGCAAGGAAAATTTTGTGGCTGATGCGCTCTCACGGCAACATATAAACACACTAGGCCACGAGCCAGACTCAGAAAGCATGGTCGCTAGCAGTGAGTTGTCACTGACTCAAACGATACCCACAGTAAAAAAGCCGATTAACTGCTTCAAAACCCAAATTATTCTGGAAGAGGGAAAGACATCACCAGTTAGCACAGCTATTATTTTTAGGACACGAGTAAGGCATCGAATATCTTTTAGTAACCTACAAGATTTATTGAAAACCATGAAACAATGCGTAAATCCGAATGTCGTTAACGGGCTGCTATGCGAACTCCCAACTTTGGCACTAATCCAAAACGAGCTTACCACATCTTTTCCAGGGGTAAAGTTCCGTCATACTACAAAACAGGTTATCGACGTTTTTAATAAGGAAGACCAAAGAGAAATCCTCCAAACAGAACATAATCGCGCACATAGATCTTGTCGCGAAAATGAGCAACAAGTCATGGAAAATTACTACTTCCCCGACTTGAGGAAAACCCTAAAAGAAATAGTTTCAAATTGCAAAATATGTCACGAAGCAAAATACCAACGACGTCCCCCAAACCCCGAAATAGGATCAACCCCCATACCCTCATACCCAGGAGAAATCCTTCACGTTGACATTTATTCAACAGACAAAACACATTTTCTCACAACAATAGATAAATTCTCAAAGTTTGCAATGGTTTTCCCAATAAAATCCAGGGCCATAGTGGATATTAAGGAACCAATCTACGAACTCCTCAACTTTTACAAAAACACTAAATTTATGATTTGCGATAACGAGAGGTTGCTGAATTCAGAAACTATTAAAGCAATCTTAAAAAACCACTTCGGAGTCACGATCTACACTAGGCCACCGGCTCACAGTACAACGAACGGCCAGGTGGAGAGGTTCCACAGTACACTTACGGAAATTGCACGCTGCCAAAAGCTCGCGACTTGCATTTCCGACACGGCCGAATTAATTCTGCTAGCAACGGCTAAATACAACCGCACCATACACTCCGTTACAGGCAAAAAACCCATAGATGTCATCCACGCAGCCCCTGACGAACTTCTTAACGAAATAAAGAATAAACTTATAACCACCCAACAAAATGACTTAAAAACATACAATGTAAAAAGGCAAACGAGACAATATAAGTCAGGAGAAAAGGTTTTTGTAAAGACCAACAAGAGAATAGGAAATAAATTCACTAAACTTTACACCGAAAAAATAGTCCAAAGCGATTTAGGTACCTATGTTTTGATAGACGGGCGTAAAGTTCACAAATCCAACTTAAAAAAACTGAAATTTCTCCCTCCTCCTCAAATTAACTCTGCTCCTGATAATGGACCGTTGGGCCAACGCAAGGATATTTAACTATACAGGCTCTCACTACATCCCGATAGCAACAGGAAAAGTAATCATCCATGAAAATTATGACTTTTTACTCCACAAGACAAACTTATCAGAATTTGAGGCGATAGCCGAAGAGACGGACACAATAGTAGAGCAATTCCCACATTCCCATGCCCGGCAACTTCTCCGAAACGACGCTGATGAAATATTAAAACTACTGGACGCGGTCAGGATACATCACCGACATGCGCGAGGTATAAATATCTTAGGGACTGCATTAAAGTACATAACCGGCACACCGGACTTTGACGACTTTCAGACAATTGAGACTAGAGCCGAAGCCCTAATAGAAGCAAATGAACAACAGGCAACGGTTAATCTAGCTACCCAGAGACAAATTAACGATTTGACCGTGACAGTTAATAAGCTTTTAACACAGGCAAAACGGACGCAGATTGACACAGGAAATCTCTTTTCTTTAGTCAGTGCTAGAAATAGAGCGGTAATAATGCAATTAGAAACTATCATTACATCAGTAGCACTAGCAAAGGTAAATATTATTAATCCCATTCTGCTTAATGGCATGGAAATAAGTAATATATTGGCTGCTGAGCTCTCTACAGATACTAGTATAACTGACATACTTTCTGTTTCTAAATTTAAGATATTTCAAAATACACAACTTATTTATTTCATTATTAAATACCCAAAAATAGCTAGAATTTGTAATAGTGTAAAGTTGCTGCCCGTAATCCAAGAAGGGAAGATTATTTCCTTAGAAACGAATCTTATGGCCGAATGCGACAGAGAATACATCCCACTTTATAATTGCAAGGAAGCCATAATAGCAAACTTCTGCCAGCCCTTGAAAGAAAGTCCCTGTGTACGACAACTACTGAACCAACACTACGCAAATTGCAAATCCAAATCCGCCGATCACGTGCCCGTCATTGAGGAGATCGATGACGGCGTAATTCTAATTAATGACCAACCCGCTATAATACATAACGAGAATTTAACAAGATTAGCTAGAGGAACTTTTTTGATAACATTCAAGGGTGATATTACAATAAACTCCACCGTTTATAGCAACTGGAATGAGGTAATGCGTTCAAATCCCAAGGCGGTACCCGCACAACACGTCAACTTTACCGAACATATTGAGCTATTATCACTTCCACACCTAGAAAGAATTAACATAAAAAACCTCAAACACATAGCTCACTTACGAAACCTTATTGAGACCCGCTCCATACAATCGGGAACCGCCTTGCTCCTAATCATATTGGCCGTAGCTATAAGCGTGGCAATATTTCTGCGAAAACGGCAGAGAAATATGGTGGTACTGACGCTTTCACTTCAAGAGGGGGAGTAGTTAACACAGGTAACCAACCATCCGGCCAAAATATCACTTAATGCTGACGGTGCGTCTGCAACTTTTCCAAATAATAAGTTAATATCGCAATGCTTCCGGTCATTATGCTGATCGAACACTTTTTACCTTGCGCGTGACAACAACAAACTAAGCGCAAACGGAATTGGGTCGGCAGTTGCTAATGCAAGCAACTAAGAAGTCACGCGGCTAACAACGTGCAGTAACTAAAGTTAGGGCAATTCAGTGTAGGTATTTAGACGCTAGCGTCGCTTGCATGTAATCAGTTATTTCAACTCTTCCGCTGAGACCGGCTGCCCTTGGGATAACCAAGGGAAATCAAATTTTTAAACAAACATAAAGATTTGTTTTACTTGTATATGAATTTAAAACAAAGCAAAGTGTACCTTTTATTTGATAGGCGAGAACATTTGGTCCATCGAGCCAAAGGGTTAAAATTTACAGTCAATTTTTTCGTAAATACTTGGTTAAGTAAAAGTTTCTTGCATAATCATGCGTGCGGCTAGACGTGCGAATGTGCGAGTGAATATGTACAATATATTAATATTGTTTTAAAATTTAAATCTGAGTGCTGCGGGTAAATGAGAGAATAATTGAAATCAAGATGAGTTGAGAGAAGCATATCTCATCATCTCAAAACCGAATCAAGAAAAACAAGTAAGGAAGTCTAAGTTCGGGTGAACCGAACATTAAATACCCAGCGTTAGTTTTTAGAAAAAGGGGGCGTGGTTTTCATCCGATTTCGCCCATTTTAAAAACCAATCTATGCCGAGCCTAAACAATAGCGAATTTGGTGGGCGCGGCCACGCTCCTTGCTTATAAAGCTTTAACCGCTTACATGAGCCAAAAGTACTGAATCGATCTTTTCAAGGGTTATACCATGTCCTATACATAACTTTGGAAAAGAAGGCGTGCCATGCCCATAACTTTTAACGTATTTTGTGAAATTTTTCGATGTTCGGATATATGTGTCCATTAATCAATATTTACATAATTTTAAAAAAGTGGGTGGTGGCACGCCCACGGATTTTATTATGTTGTTTGTCCCTATTGAAGATCAGTTTTCATTGCAGATCTTTATGATACTTTCACAGTGGCTTGTTAATAGTGAAATGTTGATATTTTGTTTATTCACTTGTGGGCGGTGCCACGCCCATTTTCCAAAATATTACCAAAAAACCTTTAAACATCACTAATAACATCATCAGGTGAATGAGTGTACTAAATTTTAGCATTATATCTGTATCAGTTAAACAGATATTGCATATTCCGGTTTCCTAACTCTCGTTTAGAGAACTTTAGTCCAAAAAGGGGCGTGGTCGTTCACCGATTTTTCTTATTTTCTGTGGTAGTACTCTACATAAACATAACATGCCTGGAACCTAGTTTCGTAAACCTATCTCACACCGTTCTGAAGTTATTAGCAGTCGAATTTGAAAATTGCTTGACTCATAAGTGGGCGGTGCCACGCCCACTTTCCAAAATTTTGCAAAAATAATGTAAAGAATATGAAAATTGATGTATGTACAAAATTATATTATTATAGCGGTATCAGTTAATTAGATATGGACTTTTCAATATTTCCACCTCCTTTCAATATAACTTTTATAAAAAAGTAGGCGTGGTCGCCAAGCGATTTCGTTTATTTTCTATATCTGAATTTAACACAACAATAGTATGCCCTCTACAAAATTTCGTTATACTAGCATAAACTGTTCTCAAGTTATTAGGAGTCAACATTTTAAAATTTCTTCAAATATATGGGGGCGGTGCCACGCCCCTTTTCAAAAAATTTGGTAAAATCCGCCTAAGAACATATAAATCAATACATATTGCAAATTTTATCATTGTAGCAGCTTCTGATATTGAATTAACCCGTTTTATACGTTTTTCGAAATTTTCGATATCGAAAAAGGGGGCGTGGTTATCATCCGATTTCGCCCATTTTTAATAGCAACCTACCTTGGCCAGAAAGTAACCTGTATGCAAAATTTCATGCAAATATCTCAATTTTTACTCAACTTATCGTGTACACGGACGGACAGACGGACAGACGGACGGACATGCCTTAATCAATTCCTCTTTTCAACCTAAGAACTTTCATATGTGGAACTCTATATCTAACTCGATTATTTTGTGCCGTTACATAGTACCGTTATGTGGACAAAATTAATATACCCTTGTACTAGTACTAGTACGCTGGGTATAAAAATGAGTCAACACGAAATGTTCGAAAGTATCAGCAAAGAGAAACAGCAGCTGCGCATGCTGTTGGCGTTATATGTTGTCTTTTATATGTATCTTTGTACAGAGAAACAGCGAAGGCACATGGTAGTCATGTTTCGATTTATGTGTATGCGATGGTCTTGCGTGAATGTACACATGTAGCAAAGATGACTTGATACGAAACTCTCTCCAGCTCTCTCATTTCGGTCATCGATTATGCAGTGTTGCCTACTTTTTTATGTGTGCGCTAGTTGGCAATACTACACAATCGAGGACCATCTGACTTTAGATCAGGCCTAGGCAATTTTGCAATTGAGGTAGTGTTAGTGAGAGCGCACCACTGAAATGCTGTCGTTTGTTTGTGTTCAGTGCGTCGCTAGCTAAGAAAGAAGCAAGGTGGTGCGCATCATTTTTATGAAACATTTCATAATGCCTTTTAATGGCACGTACATTTCCTGAGAAACATTTGTAGCATAATATGCATTGCATTTGTTGAAACGCATTTGTTATCATGAAATAATTACATTCATTCAGTTTGAATAAATTTTTTGTTGCGCATTAGTGAAATACTTCCGCATAAGCTGTTGCTTTGTTGCTTGATAGCACAGTATAATTATAATATATATATAACTATGCTTGATAGTAAGACACTGAACAGAAATAAACAACAGCACTTCGTTTATCAGTGCGCTCACACAAGCGAAGCAAGCAAAGAGCGTAATAATCTGTTTGAATTTGGTTCTCAATTGTACCGACAATTGTCCCACTAAATGCCTGGGACTGGCTTAGAAATAAATTGCATTGGTTCCAGTCCGAAGGCTGATATTTATGTTCACGTATGTCTACTTTATTGTTATATGCCATTTGTTTATATTTTGATATCGTGATGGAGATGTAAACGCCTCCCAAAGTTCACAACATTATGATATTAAACAACTTTAAAATCGTGTATTTTTATCAAAGTTTTCGATTTTTGACGGATATTTAATTGACTACGTGGATTTTTACATATTTTTCTCTACTTGGGCTTCACTTTCAAGATTCTGTGAAATAAGTATGAATCCCAGTAATTAATTAAATTTAAGCAAAATTGGTGTCGCGCCCGTTACAAAAAAAGGATTTAGTTTTGTGGTAGCAGGATTAGTAATTAGTGTTTTGAGTTTCTTCAAGAGAAAAACTTCAACGGTATAACAATTCTCTACCATTCGATGGAAGACATCGCGGCTGAGCAAGTATTTTTAGAGCAGAGATGAGCCCACATTGCTCCTATACAAAATTTGCAAGAGAAGCACTTCTTCACTAAGAATGAAGAATCTGGTGGCTGTCTATTTGCTGGTGGTACAGCAAAATCTAAGCTTTTTATCAGCATAAATATTGAATTAGAATTATGATTTATATTTGGCTACTTTAACCAAACCTTAAAGCTGATATCAGGAAGGATCGTTTATAAATAACATACCCATGTACTCACTTTTAACGTGTTAACTTGTTTAAACATAGATATATTTTTCTATTTTGGATTGAAATTGAATTATCGTAATGAAAAAATATAATAATATAAATAATAATAAATAGTTGAAAGACCTAATAAAAAAAATAGACATGTCGCACCCGTTACAACGATGTCGCGCCCGTTACACTTTAAAATGTTTAAGAAGTGTATTTTCTCTGAATGCGGAAATAATTTGAAACATTCAAAATTTAAATATGCCAAGGTATATTTAGTCAGTTTAATACAAAAATTTCACACTGTTTCGTGTGAAAGTGGATTACACGCAATTTAACAATTTTATAACGTCGCGCCCGTTACGCTCTTCTTTGTCATTTTCTGGTTGGTGCTGATTTATTTTTGAAATTTAGTTCATATGGGTTAATTCCTTACTTCTGACAGCATTTTAATCGTATAATATTTCAATGATTACCTTATTAGTTTTCTTCAAAATGAAAGAATTATGCACAAAGGTGTCGCTCCCGTTATATCGACAGCCAGACTGCCAAACCCGGTAAGTCACTGTTTTTCCAAAAATAAGGTTCTGAGCCTTTCCCATAGATCCTAATATTTCGCGCATTAAAATGCAGTCACAATCGTGTTACAACCTCCCGTCTCTTTCCAGTGGTGAAATGTAATAACCGTCGCTCATATACATACATACGTTATAATTATTACAGTTTTTTTCCTCTCCTAAAAACTTTTTGGTTTTGAACATACAGGGTTTTGCAGTGTGGTTGTCGATATGCTGCTTTCGTTTTAAAAGTTGTTGTGTGCAATCGGTGACTGCGAATAATTTTCGTCGAATTCTCAAGTATTGCAATTAGAAGCACAGAGCAACAGCGGAAAGTTCTAGTATGTCTTAGCAAAAAAGGTGTCACAACAACGTTTTAAACAAGAACCAGCATTAAAAGAGAAATACCAGAGTTTCATAAAGAAGTACATAGACAAGGATTGGTTAAGGCCAGCAACTGGGCCACCGGAAGGCAAAGCTTATTATATACCGCATCATGCAATCACGAAAAAATTTCGAGTGGTCTTCGATGCTTCATGTCCAACAGACAATGGGATTTCATTGAACGATGTGCAATTGATTGGACCTGAGTTGCAACCAGACTTGGTTGATCTGCTATGGGGGTTCAGTCTGCACGCGCTTGGTATATCTGTAGACATTAAGCAGATGTTTCCTCAGGTAAAAATATCTCCCCACCATTGGGACCTTCAACGAATATTCTGGCGAGATGAGGCCGGGAAAATATGCGAATACTGGCTCACGCGAGTTACTTTTGGGATGACATCGGAAAAATAAGCTAGGAAGGAAGTATCGAAAACACCCGGCCAAAGCAAACCTTCGTAGCCGGTATTTAAAGCTATGTAGAGAGCTAAGAAGAGATGTACGTTTGGAGCGGGATAGTTTTTACCATAATGAGTTTAGGTCCTCGTATGGTAACCCAAAAAAAGAATGGGATGTCATTAACAGCCTTCTAAACAGAGATTCTAAGAAAAGTATCACAGCAATTGTTTTATGTGATAGTGGTGAGACTTTTTCGGACCCTGCAGTAGTAGCCAACCTTTTTAAGGACCACTTCTCGTCAGTGGGTAATTCTGATATTTCCGTATCTACAACTGAGTCTTTATCCTCGCTACCTATGGCACGCGCGGCGGGGAATAGCTTTTTCTTTGAGCCTTTCACTGGCTTTGAAGTCTTAAAAACTATTAAATCGTTAAATAACTCTAAATCATGTGGCGCTGATGGTATTTCTAATCAGATGCTGAAACCCGTGGCTTTGAATATAGTCGATATATTCAACACAAACGTATTGTCCGGATGCTTTCCTGCAGAGTTAAAGTGTGCTATTGTGCTTTGTTTAAAAAAGTGACAAAAAAAATATGAGCAACTATAGGGCGATTTCATTATTATCATCTATTTCCAAAATCTTCGAAAAACTTATTAAAGTTAGAATTCTTTGTTTTCTTGAAAATAAGAATTATTTCAGTCCAATGCAATTCGGTTTTTGATGTGGACGCTCTACAGAAGACGCCCTGTTGCACTTTTGTTCCTTTTTATACAGGCAGCTAGATAACAAAAAAAATGCGGTGGTCTGTTTGTGGATATCACGAAAGCGTTTGATATGGTATACCACACTATTTTGCTAAGTAAATTGTATTACGCTGGCTTTCGTGGCCTTTTCTATAACTGGCTTAAGAGCTACCTATCAAGCAGAGTGCAGAAAGTTAAGGTTGGAAATTAATTAAGCAATCCTGTGGAAATTAGTTTGGGAGTACCTCAAGGATCTGTTTTAGGTCCGATACTATTTCTTATATACTTGAACTCAATATTTTGTTTGCCGTTCTCTGGAAAGGTTACTGCTTTTGCTGACGACCTTGCTATTGCCTATGGTTCATCGAACTTCCTGGACTTGGTAGCAGGCGTCAATAACGATGTACATTTATTGAGGGTGTGGTTTGCTGAACATAAGCTAAGAGTAAGCACGAAAACGAAGATGATGTATTTCAGTCTACATCCAGCAACCGTACCCGACTTAGCTATTATATTTCATGCCACTGAATGCAAGCGGTTTACCCTTAATAGTTTATTTTGTTCTGGCAATCTTTTCATTCGGATGAAAACTGTTGCGACAAGTGTTTCTCTATTGAACAAGTAAGTGATTTCCAATATCTGGGTGTTTCTGTTGACCAAAATTTAAGTTGGTCCACGCATATTTCTCGTTTGAAGACTCTTTATTATGCTTTGGTCCAATCTAAGCTCCAATATGGTATAAGTTGCTTTGGCGGTGCGTCTACAACTAAAATCCACCAGCGTCTAGCTATTCAAAAATGCATCATAAGGAAAATATGCAATGTGAACCGTTTTCACCACACCATGGAGTTGTTCAGAGATCTGAAGATTCTACCAGTTAAACACATGTACTACTATAAATCTTTAAAGGTATTTTTTATACGAGGTGGGTATTTACATAGTCTGGTCTCGGATAATTCACCCTTATCGCGAGTTATATTTTCACCCGAAAAGATTCACTTTTTTTGTTCTCCCAGACGGTGGCGAACAAATTTTTCGTGTTCGAAAAACATTCCGCCATATTGCCAACTCTTTATTCGGGCGAAATGAACAACGGAAAATGGCAAATCTATTCACTTTTATTTTAGAGGCGAACATGAAACAAATTGTACGCATTTGTATGTCTTGAATATTAGATATTCTTTTAAAGTAATATACTTTTATTTTTAAGAGTAAATCAATAAGTAAAGTCCAAAAAAGAGCACGAAATGATTACAAAAGTGCGGTTTTACATTTCTATTGCAGAATTGATTTATGTGTGCTTTAATGGATGTTTTGTTAGTTTTCGTCATAAGCGCATCTTAAGACCTCCAGAATTGGCAGCTTCATATAAAAGTCCTACGCAAATTGACGCTTCTCAGGGAATGCAAGCTGTCCACTTTACAAAGCGAAGTACTCCAATTTTTTGTTTCTATGACTAGCTACCAAGAATATCTAGAAAATATTTAAATGCTGGCTTATTTAGGGCAACTTTCATAAAAGCTGGTTAAGCCGTACAAAAATGTCAATTAAACTCCGGTTAGCGGTTACCGGTTTTTACCGGAAAACTAGTAAAGTAACAATTAATTTGCTATTGAAAACTGCAAAAAAAAAACTTTTTTCAACTCACTTAGCTCCAAATTGCCTCCGGATTGTTCTCCCACTTGCATTCTCCTCGCGTTCAATCAGTAACAACCTAAGGCCAACACTATATATGTTTTTGAATAATTTTTTAACTTAATTTTAGTAAAATGTACGATTCTTTACAAAATTCACAAAATAGCACGCAAATTTATTTGTTCGCTATTAATTCGAAGTAGGGCATCAGCTGATTCGAAGTGAACATTCGTTCGCCCGAGCTTGTCGATAGGCGGAACTAGTTCGCCCGAACAAAAAAAATGAAGGCGAACACTCGCTCGGGCGAACTCTGCGATAAGGGTGATTATAATTTGAGGCAAAATTCCCACGGACTGGTAATTGTTCCGACATTTCGTACAACCCACTTCAATCACTTTTTTTCTGTTGTTTCCTTTAAAATTTTCAATGCGCTTCCTGTATCTATACGTGCCATTAGGAATTTGCGTGAATTTCTATCAAAAGCTAAAACTTTTCTATTAGAAAAATCACACAGCGGAATGAAAAATTTGCTTAACCGTAGCACTTAGTAAATTTGAGCTAAATCTTTAAACGAATTTAATCCAAAACTGTTATTTCTTATTGCCTGTACACATCTTTTGTATAATTTTAAGTAATTTAAATTAGTGATATTAATTACTCTCACCCCACACATATTTGTTAACATTTGTAAATGCTTTGTATATATTAATCTATTTCAGTGCATGGCGGCATTCGATACAAAATACTATATTTTACAGAATGCCCTTACTTTTCTTTTATTTAATATTAGGGAGTTTCCATTGTAACGGGCGCGACACTTTTGTGCATAGTTCTTTAATTTTGAAGAAAACTATTAAAGTAATCATTGAAATAATATACGCTTAAAATGCTGTTAGAAGTAAGGAATTAACTCATATGAACTACATTTTAGAAATAAATCAGTACCAACCACAAAATGCCAAAGAAGAGCGTAACGGGCGCGACGTTATAAAATATATAAATTGCGTGTAATCCACTTTCACACGAAGCAGTGTAAAATTTTTGTATTAAACTGACTAAAAATGCCTTGGCATATTTAAATTTAGAATGTTTCCTATTATTTCCGCATTCGAAGAAAAAACACTTCTTAATCCATTTAGATTTATTAACATTTTAAAGTGTAACGGGCGCGACACCTCGTTGTAACGGGTGCGACATGTCTATTTTTTTTTACATATTTCAACTATTTATTATATTTTTTCATTACGATAGCTCAATTTCAAGCCAAAACAGGAAAATATATCTATGTTTAAACAAGTTAACACGTTAAAAGTAAGTACATGGGAATGTTATTTATAAACGATCTTTCCTGACGCCAGCTTTAAGGTTTGGTTAAAGTAGCCAAATATAAATCATAATTCTAATTCAATATTTATGCTGATGGCATTATGCATGATCAAATAATTAATTCTATTGTTTTAGAAAAAAAAATGTATAAAAAATTAATAATTAAAGAACAATTTCTATAAAATTATTTTCTTAGGCAAAATTTCTTAAGCGTAGATTTTGCTGTCTTACCAGCAAAACAGACAGCCGTCAGATTCTTTATCCTTAATGACGAAGTGCTTCTCTTGCAAAAAAAAATACTTTCTCAGCCGCGATGTCTTCCATCGAATGGTAGAGAATTTTTATACCGTTGAAGTTTTCTCTTGAAGAAACTTAAAACACTCTATGACGCATACGCATATATTTTGTGGAGTTTCTCTTATTGGACGGACAAAACTTGGTCGCAAGGCAAAAAATAAAAAAATTTATTAAAAATGTAACGGGCGCGATACGTGCTAAAAAATTAATACAGAGAAAACGGGTTAACAAATTTGTTTGACATTTTCGCAATATAATCCTTAGCAGTTACTTGTTACGTATGCAAAGATTTATTCATGTAAAGTTACTAATCCTTTTACCACAAAACTAAATCCTTTTTTTTTGTAACGGGCGCGACACCAATTTTGCTTAAATTTAAATAATTGCTGTGATTTATACTTAGTTCGCAGAATCTTGAAAGTCAAGGCCAAGTGAAGAAAAAATATGTAAAATTTCAAGCAGCTCAAATAAATATCCGTCAAAAATCGAAAACTTTGAAAAAAATACTATGCAACTATGATCACGATTTTGAAGTTTTTTAATATCATAGTGTTGTGAAATTTGCCAGGCGTTCACACCTCCATCACGATATCAAAATATAAAAAAATGGTATATAACAATAGAGTAGACATGCGTCAACACAAATATCAGCCTTCGGACTGGAAGCAATGCAATTTATATCTAGGCTCAATGGGGTCTGATTTCGTGGAAACTCCCATTAGTCTTTAAGTTACTGTTGTAATATACACATGCTTGTTTTGAAAGAAAATGAATAAATAATAATAATAATAATAATTGTGCAGTTAGAGCAATGCAGCAGTGCGCTAAAGATAACGCTACTACATAGGTGGCCTCGCGCATCTGAGGTAGTATTGGATCACTTTCATATGGACGATTGTTTGACTAGTGTTGACACGGAAGAAGAGCTGCTACCTTATGAAACCAGTTACAACAACTTTTAGCGGATGGGGGATTTGAGCTTTCTAAGCGGCGTTCCAATTCAAGCAATGTTCTACGATCTCTGCATATAGAGACTGAACTCGATGATAATTGGCTCAACACCCACACCGAAGCATCAGTGCTTGGTCTTAAATGGATTACACCAACGGATGAGTTGTCTTATGCTGTGAAGTCATTACCTCAGGTAGATCCCGATTCTTGGCCTAAGCGTATGGTATTAAGTTTCACCGCAAGGATGTATGACCCTGATAGATTGGCATCACCTTTCGTGATAAAGACCAAGATCTTACTTCAAAGAATCTGGAAAGAAAAACTAGGTTGGGATACGACTTTACCCGAAACTCTGAGCCTTACGTGGCAGAACATATTTTCTCAGATACAAGATTCGCGTATCACCCTGGATAGTGTTTTCACAACGACTAGATATGACATTACATGGGTTTGCCGACGCTTCTATTCAAGCATTTGGAGCGGCGATATGTGTAGTTATTCGCGATAAAGAGTCAGTAATATCCAATCTCGTGCTGACAAATTCCAGAGAGGCACCTTTAAAAAATGAAACCATACCCCGACTTGAGTGTTGGCCTGGTTGAAACGAGATAGAAAAAGTCGGAAACAGTTCGTGGCGAATAGGGTACGGCTAATCAACAAAAACACACCAAATTTCACTTGGAGTTATGTGCCTACTAACGCTAATCCGGCTGACTTGATTTCGAGAGGTATGTTCATAGACCAATTGATTGTTTCCAAACTATGTTGGCATGGTCCCGAATTTCTTTGCCTCCAGGAAGCCTTGTGGCCAAAACCGCCAGATGGCACACACGAAAAAATAAGCACAGAGGTTAACAACGACTGCCGAGTAAAGGTTGATCGAATATCAAAGGGAGGAGGGGATCGGTCTATGGCAGCTTGCAACGTATTTTTACTTAAAGATCAGTCATTATTACAGCGATATTCGTCTTTGACTCATTTAATTCTAGCACAGCTTGGGTGTTAAGGTTCGTTCGAAATTTTAGAGCAACATCAGAAAGCAGGCAGAAATCACACTTGGAAGTCGACGAACTTAGCGGTGCGTTAACATTTTGGGTCAAACGGAGTAATCGGAATATTTATCAGACGATATTCGAAAGATCGAACGGAATGCACAAGATAAGGTGGCTGGTGAAAATCCTCGACTGTCAAACGCGATTAGGACATTGGCACCATTTCTGCAAGATGAAATACTTCGGATGAGCGGTCCCTTACAAAAGGCAGATCTACCTGACTGGAATCCGGTAATCCTACCAGAGAAGGGAAGATAAGCTTGGCTAATTGCTCATTCCACCCACTTGACTTTACTTCATTGCGGAGCGCAGCAGCTGATAGTGACATTACGACAAAATTATTGGATCATAAGGATACGAGCGTTAGCAAGGCCGTTGACCAAGAACTGTGCGAAGTAAAGGGCAAAGGCAAAAATGTTCCAACAGATGATGGGCGATTTACCAGCCTGTCGAGTACGACCGGCACGCCCATTCCTGCATTCGGCGGTGGACTATGCCGGCCCCATTCAGGTTCGCCCGGATCGTCGCAGAGGTAACGTGATAATAAAGGGTTATATCGCGGTATTCATTTGCATGGTATCCAAAGCAGTCCACCTTGAGTTAGTATTTGATCTTCATAATGGCATTCATTCGTTTTACTTCGCGGTATGGGCATTGCAGGCACCTCTGGAGCGACAACGGAACTAATTTTGTTGGTGGAGAGCGAGCCAATTACTGCGGACTTAGCAAGATTCAGAACTTTTCAACCAACTATCAACACGACAAACCGAGTAGCATTTCATAACGCCATCAGCCCCTCACCAAGGAGGCTTATGGGAAGCCGCTGTAAAGGCAACCAAACACCATCTTCATTAGCAGAGATAGGAGCAGTTCTCAACTCACGAACGCTGTGTGCCCAAAGCGCTGACCCAAAGGATTTGAACCCATTGACTCCCGGGCATTTATTAATTGGAGAAGTTTTAGTCTCCGCTTTGGGCGAGCAAATACCAGTGGCACGGCCAGAGCTCCTCACGCAACGATTCTGGAAATTGTGGAGCGATAGTTATCTACATGAGCTTCAACAGCGTCCAAAATGGAGGTTAGCTAGGCAGAACATGAAGGTGGGTGACTTAGTAGTAGTTAAAAATGAAGCTACGCCACCTACTCTACGGAAAATGGGACGTGTGACAGCGATGGTTTAGTCCGCAAATGTGACAGAATACGATCAGCCGCCCCAAGCAAAAACTTTACATTCTTCCAGTAGAACACGTTGAGCCTCGAGTTGCATCGGGGTTCAAATTTAAATTATGTAAATTAAAAAATATTTTATATTTGATGTGTTTTACTTGAATTACAAATGCCTCAGCAGTTCTATTATATTTGTCAATAAAAATTTATGAAATCACTAAAAAATAAAACTCGTTCGGGGGTTCAAAATATACGTCTGTACTAGAATAATTACTCTATTCATTTTTAAAACCCCTGTTAAGAAATTTGCATTAATAGCAATAATGAAAACACGAAAGAATAAAATTAAATAATATTTCACACTGAGAGAAGTTATTGGTAGTTGCTTATCAATTATCAGAGCAAGTCTGAGAGGTCACAACTAAATTTCTGCAATGGTTCACTCATTTGAAGCTTTAAGAATTTCGCGCAAAACTATCAGACTAGCTCTGCATAAGATCAACTTAGCATCTCAACCACATAGCATGTTGACAATAGCAAGAGTGATTCGAACTCAACTATGTTGAAATTTAAATTAACCGCGGGCAAAAATCGTAAAAATTAGTGTCTCTCGTTATTGTAGTCACGGTTGCCATAAGCTTAACCAAAAAATTACCAAGAAGTTAAAAAAAAAACCAAAAATTACCAAGCAGTACACAACTCAGTCGTATTGAATTATCAGAGAAAGTAACAATTAGATTGTACTTATACTTGGCAGGTGATAATAAAAATTGAAGCTAATTTGGCAAAAAAGGATTGAATAAGTTTTAAAGTAAAAGCCCGGTATGCTGTTGAAAAGAAAATGCTCAAGAAATATTTTCATTTATTTCCTGACCATGAAATTGTCATGAATAGCCAAGAAATTTTGACGTTCCGTTCTGCATGTTGAATAATTGCAATTTGCCGCTTTGTATATGAATGTCAATGTTATTTTGAAAAGTAGAAGAGATTCTGACGCAACATAGTTTTCTTAAGAGGTTCATAAGTGTCATTTGATATATAGTTTTTGGATTTCTTTTGAACAGCCTAAAGCTCTTAAAAAGAAAAATATTTTCCAATCCCAAAGGAGGAGCGACCAAGCACGTTCATTGATGCATTAAATAATTGTTCCGTGTCTTTTTTCCCTATGGTATATCGATATATAAAAATTGCTGCAATGCTTCCAGATTCCGTTGCTCCTAGCGAACGGTCCTTCTCTTCCCTTCGAAGGTTAAAAACTTCGCTAGGAGATGCTGGCTTTACTCAACATCCACTCTACTTTTGAAGTAACTCCTGAAGAAATCCTAAACAAAATTTCAAAACAAACAAGAAAAATAAATATTGTTTTGTACACGGCTAAAAGTTTTAGCCTAGATTTAAAACTTTTTTGGGGCTGCATATACACCTAGACCAGTATGTCTGCGTTCAAAGTGTTAAGAACTTTGTGGAAAATTCATGAAAATTCAAGAAACCTCGCAAAATTCTCATCAAAATTTCTAACTTTTTAGTTAAAGTTTTTAAAATTGCTAAAACCGAGTAAATCTTCTAGCGGCTTAAGATTGGTATCTTTGTTCACTGCAATTGAACGGGCTACAAAGCTGCATACGCGAAAAAAATCAAAAAAATTTTACTAAAAAATTAGAAATTTCGATGAAAATTTTTCGAGTTTTCTTGAATTTTCATGAATTTTCCACCAAGCTCTTAACTTTGAGTTGCAGTATTTTTATTGTGTTTTTACACATACTTTCATACAAAAATAATGAAATTAGTCAAAGATGTTAATTTTACTGGAAATTCCAAAAAAACCTTTTGAACGCAGACATACTGGGCTAGGTGTATGACCAAACCAAATTTGGTTTAGAATTAAATTGACTCCGTTTGTCATAGAAATGCGCGTAAATAAAATTATTTTAATTTTAAACCGAAACTGTTACAATTTTTTATTGTTTTAAAAAATGTTAGGACTCGAACCAAATCAGTACGCAATGCTCTACCTACTGAATTACGGCGCACTCATGAATATTGTGCGAAAAGTACACATATTCGCTGTTTATCCTAGTAAAGTTTTAAAAAATTTAGAATTTTTGTAGGTAATTGAAAGGTTTGGAATTTATTACCAAAAAGTTTAAAAATTGTGTAAACCAATGAATGATTTAAAAGTTAGGCTCAAATTTTTAGCCGTGTAGAAAGAGAAAAATTTCAAATAAATAAAAGTATAAATATGTAATATGTAAAAATATAAATATGTATGTATTTACAGGTAATTCTTATTTACAGGTAATTCTTATTTACTGAAACTTTGGCCAAAACCCCCCCCGAAATTTTTTTCTGGCTGCGCGCCTGATATGTATATATAAATTACATTAAAATATGCTAATATCTGTGGTCATAAACAATAACAGCCTAAGTCGACTTAGGAAATTAGACCAGTTGAAATTTTTACGGGCGATTTTGAATAGCAACATCGAGACATTTTTCCAGACTTTCATTGGTCTTTTATTATTTTATTTATAAACAATTAAATCCAATATATTTGCTTAAGTTATAAAGCAGTTTAGTTACAAAAAATCACCAGAAGAAATTTCAATTGGTCTAATTTCTTAAGTCGACTTAGGTTGTTATCGCTTATGACCACAGATATGTACATTTGAATGCCAATAAATATTTACCATTTACGCAATATCCTCACCCAATAACCCCAACCCTAATCAGAAGCCCCCCTCGCCCTATGGTTTATATGGTGGTTGAATAATTGCTAATAACCCGCTTTTTATATGAATTTCAATATTATTTTACTATATTTTATTTTTTTTTTCCGAAACTTCAGTTTTTCTTCAAGAAATAAAGCGACAACTATTTATTTCTTTCCAGAAATTAGCAGTAGAAAAGTAGAAGAGATTGAGACACAAGAAATTTTTCTTAAGCGTTTCATAAGTGTTATTTTATATAGAGTTTTTGGATTTCTTTTGAACAGCGTATAGCTTTAAAAACGAAAAATATTTCCAATGCCAAAGAAGGAGCGACCAAGCACGTTCATTGATGCATTAAATAATTGTTCCGTGTCTTTTTTCCCTATGGTACATCTATATATAAAAATTGCTGCAAATCTTCCAGTTTCCGTTGCTCCTAGCGAACGCTCTTTCTCTTCCCTTCGGAGGTTAAAAATGTATCTAAGAAGTACAATAGGGCAGGAGAGGCTGGCTCTACTTAACATCCACTCTACTTGTTGGAGACATGAGCTCCAATCTAATTGAATTTAAAAAAAAATACAAATCAAATACATACATATACACAAGCCATGAAATTACAAAATGAATTATATATATATATACAATTTAAAAATACTTACCTTACTATATTTACACTCACCTGAATTTAAATACTTACCTTTACTGTTAAACTACTTACCTTTGCTGTTAAAATACTTACCTTTGCTTAAAATACCAAATTTTACTTAAATACTTACCTTTGTTACTTATTTCCATACATACACCTACCTTCCAGTCTCCTTGCTGCGCATAAGATCAAAGCAAGAGTTTAAGTTAGTTCTGATACACCCGTCGAGCTAGTACCACCGTGCGTGCGATCTGTGAGTGAATAATAAAGTTGCATATATATACACCAAATTAAAGGAAAATAAAATCGTGTGTTTGTTCTAAAGCGGAGGTGACCCCTAGACCCCTAAAAATATACATGGTCCTTCGAGCCGTTACTGTTTCTTTCAGTGCGCGCGTACCGGGTAGGTATGTATATGTGTTTGTTTTTATTTTTATGTTTTAACTTTTTCTCTCTTCACTTGTAAGTATATATTTACATATGTATGTACTTTTCCCACTTGTTTTTTATGTATAATTTTTTTTTTTTTTTAAGAATATTATTTTAAATTTTTCACTTAGGTCACTTTATATTAAAAAGGGTAAGTAGACTTCTTTCTCACTTCCTTTACACCTTTAGATTTTTTTTTGTTGCATTATAATTTTTGTATATGTATATTTATTTTTATTCTAGGTCACTGTTGGCCACTATGGCTTCCAAGGACCATGTATATATATGTTCTTCAAAACTCCCTGATGAAACCCTATCCCTATGGGAGCAATCACTCGACTCTAGAAAAGAGCTACCACTTTGGTCAGAGATGGACAAATTTCTCACGACAAGGTACGAAGTGGTAGAACGACTCGGTACTTATCGACCGAATAAACCCCGCAACCCTAACTCCAGTTTTACCCACAGATCTTCCACGCCCCAAAACCAGTCAAACTTCAGAAATAAGACCCAGGCATTCCACGCGGACTCAAGAATGCAACCCTCATGTAAACTATGCAATCTGAATCACTCATTGATGAGCTGCATAAAATTCAGAAATCTCTCGACTCAAGAGCGAAGCAAATTTGGGAAAGAAAACAATTATTGCAGAAATTGTTTAGCTTGCTCGCACTTGGAAAAAGATTGTCGTAGTAATTTTACTTGTGTATATTGCCAAAAAACGACATCACTCACTACTCCATTTCCAAGCATAACCCCAAAACCAAACCTCAGTGCAGAGGCAACAAAGGAGTAAGGCGTATACCACACCTCACGTGGCGCCACCCTGACAGGCCAACGACCTCAAAAGATGCTACTCGAACCCAAGCAACTCAAAATGCATCTGGGAAAAACACGACATCAACCTACTTTGCGAGTAGTTGCGAAACTACTCTCTTACCCACCGCTTTAGTCACAGTGTCAGCTAATGGCGAATGTTACAAAATTCGTGCACTGATAGACCAAGGCTCTGAAAAAACCTTTGTAGCCTCTAGAATACAAGCGCTCTTACAACTACCGACCAAAGAAACTCATTATAAAATATCTGGAATGGGAGGATCGGTAGTCCAAAACTCCAATAAGGTCTGCGAGATAGCCCCCTGCTCGGCTGATCTGAAAACACAAATAAAAACACAGGCCATTTTACTGCCAAAATTGACGCACTTCCTGCCTAGCGTCAAAGTGTCAACAGTAAATTTGAAGGAACTTGCAACATTGCCACTCGCGATCTCACCCCACAAGCACTACTCCATGGACTACATGCCAATGTAACACCACAAAACACCATATTCGGGTGGATACTCAGCGGTCCCATCAAAGAGCAAGTGCACTCATTCTCGACTCAAGTTCACGAAAACCCCGACGACACACTCAACACGTTATTGCAGCAGTTCTGGCAACAAGAGGAAATACCCGCTACCCAATCTCGTTCGGCAGAAGATACATTTTGCCAGGAACTCTACCGCAAAACTACACACCGCCTAGATGATGGTCGATATGTGGTCAAGTTGCCTTTCAAGGAGGACTTTCCACATACTCTTGCATTAGGACACTCACGCATTGCAGCACAACAACAATACATTAGCGTCGAGAGATCCCTGGAACGGAACCCAACACTACGGGAAAAATACTCCGAAGTTTTGCAATAGTACCTTTCCCTTAATCATATGGAGGAAACCTCACCCCACGAGGTAATCGAAAAGGGAAAATACCTCTCTTTTTACCTCCCCCATCAGGCTGTCTTAAAACCCGACAGTAAAACAACAAAAGTTCGAGTGGTCTTCAACGCATCCAGGACCACTCACTCTGGCAAAGGTTTTACACACAGGCCCTGTACTTCAAAGCCATATAATGATCGTCATACTCAATTGGCGACTTTCTAAGTACGTGTTCAACAGCGACATCGAAAAAATGTACCGCCAAATACTCGTTTACCCGGAAGATCAGGATTTCCAAAGAACTCTCTTCCGGAGATCCCCACAATTGCCAATGGAAGATTTCAAATTGAACACAGTCACGTTTGGCGTAAACTGTGCCCTGTATCTCGCTATACGCACACTGCACCAACTCGCAAACGACACAAATCCCACCCACCCACTCGCCCATAATATCTTGCTACAAGAAACTTACGTAGACGATATCCTCTCGGGCGGAAACAATATACAGTCCACTCTCGACTCGCTTCAGCAAGTTATCGAAGCTTTAAAATCGGCCGGTTTTCCACTTAAGAAAATCACGCAAATCACCCAGAAATATTGCAATGCATCCCTAAATCTGATCTTTTGGATGTAGATTTTCTCACGACGCCAGTTCAACAAAAACCCGCGGCATAAAATGGAATGCTATTAACGACTCTTTTTCGTATCCTTTGACCCCCTCCCAGCAACAAACTAACACAAAGGGGCAAATATTATCGGCGGTTGCAAAATTGTTTGACCCGGCAGGATGGCTATCGCCAATTATGATATTAGCCAGGACTCTCCTCCAGCAACTCTGGCTTGAAGGCACAGACTGGGACGACCAAGTCAAACCCCTCGCTTTCAGCATTTCAAAATCCCCCGATGGATCGATTTCTCACCCGAAAAACCCTTCCAGATACACGGGTTCTCATATGCCTAAGAGAAAGCTTTTTGCGCATGTGTGTATCTGCGAGTGCAGAATAGCGAAAGCAATTTCTCCACTCATTTACTCGTGGCAAAGAGCAAAGTTGCTCCTTTGCAAACTGTGTGCCTTCCTCGGCTTGAACTCTGCGGAGCGGTTTTGCTCACAAAATTAATCAAACAAATACGCTCACACTTAAATCTGACCCCCCATGAGCTCTATCTCTGGTCGGACTCCGCCATCGTGCTAGCATGGTTGGAAAAACCCACTCATACATGGAAGACCTATGTAGCAAACAGGACATCTCAAATATTGGACAACGTTGGCAATGCCACTTGACGTCATGTACCCAGTGGAGAAAATCCCGCAGATCTCGGCACACGTGGCTGCACACCCAAGGATCTAGCCGATTGCTCTCTATGGTGGAAGGGCAGGGAGTGGCTGTCAAAAACCTCAATGCCCTGACCCAAAATAATGACTCAAACCCTCACTCCACCGGAGCAGAAGCGCGCCCAAGTATTCCACACAGTAGAAACCCCGGATCTCCTGGATCGCTTTTCGTCCTACTCAAGAGCCCTACGAGTAACTGCATATGTATATGTATCGTTTTATACATAGGGCGAAAAAACTCGGCACCTCCAAAACACTCGCCCTAACGCAAGAGGAAGTACATCAGGCAAAGGTGTGCCTGATTCGGCTGACGCAACGCAGGTGTTACCCGGCCGTAATTGCGGACCTACAATCAGGTAACCCAATCAGCAAAAAATGCCCGCTACTATCACTGAACCCTATGCTCGACAAATCAGGGATACTGCGCGTGAATGGTAGGCTCGCTTACGCCACTCTCACCTATAACGAGCGCTACCCTATTATCATTCCCGAGAGGTCTCGTTTTTGCTCCTTACTCCTTGACTTTATCCACTCCGAATTTTTGCATGCAGAAAAACAGTTGATGACTCACATGATTCAGCAAGCATACTACATTCCTAGACTCAAGAAAAGGTGAAGAAGTGCATATTCCGTTGCAAACCCTGCACTATCTATAAGCAACAGGCCAAATCTCAAATAATGGCCGCACTCCCTCCTGAAAGATCCACCTACACCCTACCCGTTCATACGACCGGCGTGGACTTTGTGGGACCCTTTTTAGTCAAAAAATCAATGCTACGAAAAGCTTCGTATGCAAAGGCTTATGTTTGCGTGTTTGTCTGCTTTTCGACAAAAGCAATACACCTCGAACCCTGCTCAAATCTGACGACAGCCGCCTTTAAAGCAGCATTCTCGCGGTTTGTCAGTCGTCGTGGACTACCACATAAAGTCATGTCAGATAATGGTAAAACTTTCGTAGGTGCCAGCCGCACAATTCAGAAGGAGCTTACGGCTTTCCTCAAAGAAGCCGCACCTGACATAGCTGATAAATACTCAACTCATGGACTGTCCTGGCAATTTATCCCTCCATATGCTCCGCACATGGGCGGATTGTGGGAAGCAGCTGTCAAGAGCTTTAAAACCCATTTTCTCAAGGTTGCAGGAAACCATAAATTCCCATTTGAAGAATTTACGACTCCTCGGGCGGATCGAAGCAGCTCTCAACTCGAGACCTCTGTCGTCAATGTCGGACGATCCAAATGATTTACTCGCTCTCACCCCTGGGCATTTTCTCCGTGGGGCTCCACTACTCTCAGTGCCAGAGCCCAACTCCAAAAGTCTTCCGCTCATCAACAAATGGAAAAAATTGCAAGCTCTACACCATCAGTTTAGTACGCGCTGGAAAAATGAGTATCTCAAGGAAATCAACAAGCGCACTAAGTGGAAAACCCAGCAGATCAACGTTAAGGAAGGCGATCTCGTCGTGGTCAAAGACGACCTTCTCCGTCCGAATGAATGGCGCCTTGGACGTGTCATGCGACTCCATTCCGGTTCGGACCAAAATGTTAGAGTCGTCGAGGTCCGCACTCAGGGGGGGATCTACACGCGACCCATAACTAAATTGTGCTTACTCTCACCCTCAGAATAGAACTGCTACCTCTACCCTTCAAACCTCCCGTCTTAGCCCCTGTACTAACCACACACATCATTTCTCTTTTTTTTAATCTCGTTACAGACGTTACGGAAGTTACAGCACTTACCGATTGTGCTGCCAGAAGCACTCGCTGCGTTGTTGCCCCGCTTTCATGGCCATGACGCCGGAGCAACGATAAGAGTCTGTTCGGGCTCACAAATACTGCGTCAATTGTTTGGCAACCTCACATGTCACCGGGGCGTGCAATTCGCGTGACAGTTGTCACTGGTGCGGCCTGGCGCATCACACACTGATCCATAGGGAACAACCATGAGAAGCTCGCCCGAAGAAGAGCATTCGACGTACGGCATCGGGACAGAATAGCAACTACACCAATCGACGAGTTATCGTCCAACCGGGTCCCACTAATCGGCGAGTCATCGTCAAACCAAGGGAGCGACGTAATAAACCCGAAGATACCCAGCGGCGCTTACGGGCCTCTTCTCCAAGGCAGTGAACACATTGGCCGAGATGCAGGAGTTACTGCTTCCACCATCGGAGCAGGCCGGTCGCCATGTTGGAGACATGAGCTCCAATCTAATTGAATTTAAAAGAAAATACAAATCAAATACATACATATACACAAGCCATGAAATTACAAAATGAATTATATATATATATATAATTTAAAAATACTTACCTTACTATATTTACACTCACCTGAATTTAAATACTTACCTTTGCTGTTAAACTACTTACCTTTGCTGTTAAAATACTTACCTTTGCTTAAAATACCAAGTTTTACTTAAATACTTACCTTTGTTATTATTACGAAACACCCTGTAAATAATACAATGTACTTACCGCTTTAACTTATCAAATTCTTACCGTTTGCCTATTATACATTTTTACTTATTTCCATACATACACCTACCTTCCAGTCTCCTTGCTGCGCAAGAGATCAAAGCTAGAGTTTAAGTTAGTTCTGATACACCCGTCGAGCTATTACCACCGTGCGTGATCTGTGAGTGAATAATAAAGTTGCATATATATACACTAAGGCGCCTCACGCTCCATACAAAAAAAATTGGACTACCTGTTTCCATCGGAATTAAAAACTTCAATGTATTTTAAGACCTTGGTCAAAATATTTCGAAAAAATATTAAGATTTACCGGAGCTAAACCGTGTTAAAAAGACGCTAAAAATATCCTTTTTTATGTATAAAAGGACTATGATAACATATTTTTTAATAAAAAGCACCTGAGATGATGAATTAGCTGGAGTACAAAAGGTAAGCATAAAAAAGTTTGAAAATTTTATCAACGCAATCCAAATATTGAGATATATGATGCTGTTTTTGGTCATATTTCGACGGGTAGGTTTCTGGAAAACTTTAATAACTCAGCCAATTATTGACGGATTTGGACGATAAGGATATCATTTGAAAGGTATTTTCAAGACGTTGCCATTTCTGCAAAATTTAACAACAATAATAGTATTGATAAAATTTTTAAACTTTTTTATTCTTACCTTTCGCACTCTATCATCTCAGATGCTTTTTATTAAAAAATATTTTTTCATGCTCCGTTTATACATAAAAAACGATAGTTTTAGCGTTTTTTTTAACGCGGTTTAGCTCCGGTAAATCTTAATATTTTTTCGAAATATTTTGGGGGAGTCCTTAGAAACGAGTGAATTTTGAAATTCCGGTCGAAACAGTGCAACTTTTTTTGGCGAGGCACCTTAATATACACCTAATTAACGGAAAATAAAATCGTGTGTTTGTTCTAAAGTGGAGGTGACCCCTAGACCCCTAAAATATACACTACTTTTAAATTAACTCCTCAAGAAATCCTAAACAAAATTTCAAAACTGTTATACAGAATTTTATTCGGAAAGAAAAAATAGTTTTTGATTTATAAAATGTGTGTGGCTAGATTAGCCACAACACTGGCGGGTACAATCCTGCCGCCAACATTCACCACACCACACACACACTTACACAGTCACGCACATATAATTTGTCAACACAAAACACACACACTTTTGTAAACAAATATCACAATTCGTAAATTTCTGTGCAAAACGGTCGCATATCGCCTGAGCCAAACGAATAAATAGATTTACCAATTTTTAAAACTCATAAATCTTTACATTTTTATTGAAAGTTCGGTAGTGAGTGCGAAGGTGAGTGAAGTGCCGTGCCCTAAATTGTATATGGTCCTACATCGCCTCAAAGACAGGCACCTATGGACAGTGGAAAATAATAATAACAATATATAAAAAGAAAAATTTAAGTGCAGTGAAGTGTCCCGAATTATATATGTATGCCCTAAAACATAAAAGTGCAAAAAACAAGCACAAACACTAGGGTGACGAAAAAAAAAACAACTAAACATAAAAATATACATACATATAAAAACTAAAAATTAATATTCGGGCACGCCGGTTAACAACACGGCAATTACATATCAAACAAAAAAAAATACAAGGAAAAGGATAAGTATAACCCCCCTTTCCCCTGAAAAAAGAGCGGTGAGTTGAAAAACTTCCAACATTATACAAAATATTTAGCACAAAATTTTGGTGTTACAAAAACAATAGTAACCAAAAGCAAAACCTTCTTTTGTACTTGCTGACGAAGTACACATTTTTATTAAAATTAAAAAATGTAAACATTTTTCCATCGGAAACGGATTATTTCAGGGTAAACATTACATGAAGAAAAATCTGTATTCCGTATTTATTTTCAAACTGTTACATTCATACCAATCGGGTTAGGGGGTTACAATATACCCGCGGTTGGTATGGCTGTCGTAAAATGCGACTAAAATCCACGATTTAACCTGCTGGCGCTGTCCGACGGGCATATTCCTTTTGCTAATTCCTACTGCAAATTGTGCGCCGCAACATAAAAAGTCCCCAATGAAACTCAAGAGCTTTGTTGGTAGGTTAAAACTTTTCATACGGTTAATGGCATTTAAGTATTACATTCATCTGCATTAAAAATAAGGTATTTACAATTTCTATTATTTAATTTCATCAAAGTAGTATCAAACCCGATTTGATATACAATTCCTTTGGGTAATTTGACTAATGTTACTGTGAAAGTATGTAGTTTGCTTGTCAAACCCATGTAATAATTTTATTTTACTCATATAAAGGTAGTGGAGTAATTTTAAGTAAAATAATTGACTTACAATCATTTGAGTAAAGAACACGAAGTGGACTTATATTCCTTTTGATAAACAAAAAAGTGATTTTATTAATTTTGAAAGTGGTTTAAGTCCATTCGAGGTTCTGAAATACATCTTATTTTTCTAGTAAAGTTTATAAAATGTATTACATTATATATTCTAACATGTGTACGGCCGCAAAGCCATGAAAACAACTTGATACCTGTTAACAATATTTTTGAAACAATGCAAACGCAAACCCTTAAATATCTCAGTTCAAGAACAAATGGACTTGAACCACTTTCAAAATAATCGGCTCATATAGAAGTATACAGTCTTCCCAATTTTGTCGAAGTTCCGATCACCAGCTACACAAATTAAAAAATATTTACATAAATATTTTTCCACATTAAGTACCGCACAAAAGTATAGAAACAATATACTTAACTAAATTTAAAATCGCGGCTTTCATCGTGTCATCAAGCACAAACAAAAACTAGTAAGGAAGTCTAAGTTCGGGTGCAACCGAACATTAAATACCTAGTAGTGATCTGTTTTGGTATCCCAATTTACTCAGGTCTATTTTGATAACGGAAAAGTTGTTATAAAGACAACTGATTGTTTTCGATTAAAAACACTTCTTTTGTGAGTGGTAAATTCAATTATCACTAAATAACAAAATATAAATAGCTTTCCTCATGTTCATGAAAGGTATGAAAATAAAAAAAATTAATTTAAAAAAAGGCAGTAGGGTGTTAACTACTTGCCCGTAAATCTTGCTTGTTTGTTATTCGATTTGCGTAATTTTTGGCAGGAGTATACTACATACTATTGGGAAGCATCTCACAAAATTTCATTGAAATACATTTTTGAAATTCCAAGCAATCGCTTTTGAAAATAGCAGAGCTTTTATGCTAAAAAGTGGGAGGCGCCACGCCTACTTCACCAAAATCCACAAAATTTTTTTACAGTTTAGTTTTGTTTAAAAGGCTAATATGTGTGTAAAATCTTATTTATATAACTTATACAATTATGGAAATATCGCGATTTTAATTTTACGAAGAAATATTTTAGAACTATGTTCAAAAAGTGGGCGTGTCCGTTCACCGATTTTGTTTATTTTTTCAGCAAAGAGTTAGCTTTATATGTTGAACAATTTCTCCAAATATCGTTTTAATAAATCAATTTTTACCGGAGTTATGGCATGGAAAGTTTTGTGGAATAATCCCCCATAAAGGGGCGGGGCCACGCCCATTTTAGAAAAATTTTTTGCTTTCGACTTTTTTTGCCCACGAACACTTTAGGGCTGAAATAGAAATGATATACAGCTAGTTTAAGCAAAGTTATAGCATATTCAATATATCCATGATCCTTTTCAAAATCTTTCGTATAAAATTGGGCGTGGACCTAATCCGATTTCGCTAATTTTTTTTCGAAATATTGCCTGTATTAATATAAATATGTGTGCTGAATTTTATTTTGCTATCTTGAGCGGTTTTTGATTTATGATTAATAATATTTCCAAATTTGACTTAATCAAAAGTGGGCGGTGCCACGCCCTTTTTTAAAAATTTCTTCACAAATTTATTTTCTGCCTTAACGGTAAGGTACACACCAAATTTTATCCTTATAGGTGTATTATGTACTGAATAATCACTCTTTTTGTATTTTCGAAAATATTATATATATAGAAAGTGGGCGTGGCTTTTAACCGATTTTGCCTATTTTCAATACCGTTCAGAGATATGTAAAAAGGAACCTGCATACCAAGTTTCATTGAGATATCTCAAGATTTACTCAAGTTATCGTGTTCACAGACGGACGGACGGACGGACGGACATGGCTCAATCAATTTCTCTTCTCCTCCTGAACATTTTGATATATATAAGTCAATATCTATCTCGATTCGTTTATGCCGTTACATACTACCGTTAGGCGAATGAAGTTAATATACCTTGTGTGCGAAGCACTACTAGGTATAATTAACAAAAACAAAATACATAGGTTCAAGTTTTCACTTGCAAATTTATCCCGCAATACCCCCTTTGCTTGCATTACCTTACATACATTAGCCAAGCAAAGGCAGGATTGTGTACCCGAAATAAGCAGAAACTAGAAAGAAAAAGGAAACAAAAATAATAAAATAACATTTAACTGAATTCTGACTTCCCATCATAATTAATATATTCACGGGAAAATATAGACAAACGCACAAACGTGTGTTAAACGAAAAATTAGACCAAAAAATAGGGTAAACAAACAACAAAGTTCCTTGCACTCAATTGCATTGAACTTAGAATTGCATTGGCATAAGTAAAGCCGAACACATTTATTATATTGGTTACCTGCTTTGCTTTTGTCCACCGCGGCTATTGTCACTGCTAAACATATAGACAAACACACAAACTTGTGTTTAGCCACCCTCACTAAAAATACAGTACATACAAAAGTACATATATGTATATAAAGAATTTAATAACTGACCTTACTCAAGCGAGTAACCCAACAAACTTTTTGTGCACAAAAGCATAAAGTAAATTACCAATATACAAACGTATATATTTTTATTAAACGTAATAAGTATAATCAAACCCGACTTGGAAATTACAGTCGAGAGTAAAATAAAATCAGTGATACCCATAAAATCGCGGTAAACTAAAAATTATTATATATACATAAATAAACATACAGTATTATATTGATTATTAAAATCAAATCAGTAACGACTGAAAAACTACAGTCGCGCTCAAAAAATAAGCACCGATAAACAAAAAAGTTCGGTACATTAATTAAATACAAAATATAAATAGAAACTTATCAGTAATTCTATAGTAAAAGAGGTTCAGCTTCGACTCAAAATGTCAACGGACCCTAAATCACCTCATCTATTATTAGATATACCCGAAATGGGTGAAGAAGAAAAGCCTCAAGGCAGCCCAGCGGAAAGCACCCGTTCAAAACAGGGTGCAAAGCAAAAAAAGGGCAACGATTTTTCAGCTGCAAAATTCATTGCAGAAAGTGACAGTCTCATAAGATACTGCACAAGGTTTTCCTCAATCCCCATAGAGGAAAATACAGAATCTGTTCTCGAGGTGAAAGAAAAGTTCCTCGAAAAATTTTGGACACGACTCCAATCGGCATATGACGCAATCATCGAAACCAATGATTCAAAGTTGCCTGAAAACTTTAAAAACTCGGCGTATTCCAAATATGAAAACTGCTTAGACCAGTACGAAGAAACTAAGGCTTTGATCTCCGATCAACTCAAACTTCTTAAGCCTATTACTGCACCTGCTCCACCCCAGCGAGTAGAGCTGCCCTAAAAACACATGAGCGACACAAGTTCCGGCATATATCTCAAAGTGACACCCTGTGATACTGAAGTATTTCATGGGGTTATGAACAATGGCCGTCCTTCCGGGATATGTTCTCAGCCGTGTACATAAACCACCCAAAGCTATGACAGGCGCAAAAACTATATCATTTAAGAAATAAAACAAAAGGTCAAGCAGCGGCTATAGTAAAACAGTTCGCACTCAATGATGACAGTTTTAATCTGGCTTGGGAAGCGTTAAAAGCTAGATATGAAAATGAAAGAGTCTTGGTCGATAAACAAATAACCAAAAATTCAAAAAGAAACAAGTGAGGAGTTTCTGAAGTTACAGTCGACAGTAACAAACTGTTTATCGGTTCTAGCAACCCAAAAAGTCCCCACTGAAAACTGGGACCCCATTCTGGTCAATATCTGTGCTGCCACATTACCAGAAAAATAACTAATTTTATGGGAGCAATCGCTCTCATCCCGCAAAAAATGCCCAACGTGGTAACAAATGAAAGATTTCCTCACCAGCCAGTTCGAAATTGCAGAACGGGTAGATAATAAAGCATCAAAGCCGAGAAATGTAAACGAAGACCATAATAGAAGCTTCTTTAAACCCCAAGCCAATAAATATAACTGCAACTGCTAGATCGGAAAATCCCGAAAGAGACAATCCCGAAAGTTGTCAAGAACAACCATGCTGCTCAAATGCAGCCAGAGTACAAACGCTTCATTCAGAAAATGAAAGCAAAATACTGTTACCGACAGCAATAGTCTCCATCGAACACAGAGGAGAACTATTTAAGCTAAGAGCCTTAATAGATCAAGGATCACAGCGATCATTTATAGCATCTAAGGTCCAAAAAAGTTTAAATTTACCAACAAAATCAGCCAATTTTGAAATATCGGGAATGGGTGGAAGAGTAGTTCAAAATTCAAATAAAATCTGCCTCATTACCTTGATGTCTTCAAATGCGGATCAACGAATAAAAGCACAAGCTATAGTTCTACCGCGACTGACAAATATGCTCCCAAGCTATAATGTAAGAAGCGAGCACTGGCAAAAGTTTTCACATCTGAAACTAGCCGATCCCAACTGCCATACACCCGATCAAATCGACATGTTATTGGGAAGCGATCTAATCCCCCAAATAATACTTCAAGGTGTTGAGAAAATCTTCAACAACCTACTAGCCCAAAATACCATCTTTGGATGGATTTTAAGCGGTCAAGTCAAAGAGAAAATCTCCAGCTTCACAACGCAAGTGGAATATATTTCGAATTACTATCTTAACTCACAATTGAGAAAATTCTGGGAGGTAGAAGAACTACCCCCAATACCCGTTACTACAGCTGACGACAAGTATTGTGAAGACTTCTACGAGTCCACAACTACGAGATCAGCAAACGGGCGGTACGTCGTACGACTACCATTCAAACAACAATTTCCTGATACACTCGCCTTAGGTCACTCACGAACCTCAGCTCTACAGCAGTTTCTAAGTATGGAAAGAAACCTACTTAAAAAAGGCGAGCTCAAAACCTCATATGACAACGTTCTTGAGGAATATCTAACACTAGATCATATGGAATCAGTAAATTCCTATGAAAAAATTACAAAAGGCAAACACGCCTCATTTTATCTCCACACCACGCGGTTATAAAACCCGAAAAACTTACAACAAAAGTAAGAGTGGTATTCAATGCATCTAAATGCACAAGCTCAGGCAATTCATTAAATGACGTTTTATACACGGGTCCAACATTACAACCCGACTTAATGCTCCTTATCTTACAGTGGCGGATACAAATACGTATTCAATGGTGACGTCGAAAAAATGTACAGACAAATCCTAGTACATGACGACGACCAATACCACCAGCGCATTATATTCCGCAATTCACCTAGCAGTCCAATCCGCGACTACAAGCTAAAAACGGTGATATTTGGCGTAAACTGCGCCCCTTTCCTAGCCATTCGTACATTACACGAACTGGCAAAAGATACAAAAACCAAATTACCACTAGCCGCCCCGGTGCTTAGCTCTCAAACGTACGTAGACGACATACTGTCAGAAGCCATAGCCTTCCATTAGCGTGCGAGTCACTAGCGCAAGTTATCGAAGCCCTCGATTCAGCAGGGTTCCCATTAAAAAAGATAACTTATAACCATCCAGAAATACTAGCAAAAATAAATAAAGAAAACTTGCTAGATACCAATTTTTTAAAGTTCGAAAAAGAGAGCACCACTAAAACTCTGGGCATACAATGGAATGCAAATCAGACCAATTTTCTTACACTCTTGAGTCGGTATCTGAGAAATCGTCCTAGCATGGCTAGAAAAGCCACCACATGCGTGGAAAATATACGTTTCTAACCGCACAGCTCAAATCATTGACTTAGTTGGGCCAGCAACTTGGCGACATATAGCCAGTGTAGAAGAATAGAAGGCTTTCATACAACGTTGGAGGATTCAGACATCCTAGAGCGATTTTCGTCGTTCCCCCGAGCCTTAAGAGTAATAGCGTATATGTTTCAATTTGTAAATCGCTTAAAGAATAAGGTGAAAGGGATAGCCAATACCGCAAGCTATGCACTTACGCATCAAGACTTGCAACGGGCAAAAATAGCCCTTATATTCCTCGATTAAAGCCTCTGATAAAAAAATCCATCTTTATGTGTAAAGTCTGTACGCTACACAAGCAAAATATGCGCACGCAGATCATGGCAGCTCTACCACCCGAACGCTGCAATTATTCAATGCCTTTCACCATCACTGGTGTAGATTTTGCCGGGCCTTTCCAGCTAAAGGCCTCGATGTTAAGGTCTTCTACCACAATGAAAGGTTACGTGGCTGTTTTTGTATGCTTCACGACAAAAGCCGTACATTTAGAATTATGTTCAGATCTGACAACGGCAGCTTTTCTCGCGGCATTTGCACGCTTTGTCGGACGGCGAGGATTTCCCTCGAAAATCATGAGCGACAATAGCAAAACCTTTATCGGCGCCCAACGAGCTACCGAAAAGGAGTTCATACAGTTCGCCAAAGAAGTCTCGCCGCACATCATTGCAAAATACGCACCTCAAGGCATTAATTGGCAATTTATCCCTCCAAGTGCCCCACATATGGGTGGACTATGGGAATCCGCGGTTAAAAGCTTTAAATCACATTTTAAGAAAACCGCTGGCAATAATAAATTTACATTTGAAGAGTTCACTATGTGACTCATTCGAGTTGAAGCCGTTTTAAACTCACGGCCACTATCATCACTCTCGCAAGATCCCTCCGACTTTACAGCCCTCACCCCTGCGCATTTTCTTAGAGGAACTCCACTTCTGGCCATACCAGAACAAAACGTGGACTCACTCTCCCTCATAAATCGATGGGAACGGATCAAAATCCTCCATCATGAGTTTAGTCGCCGATGGAAGGAAGAATACCTTAAAGACCTTCACAAACGATATCGGTGGAAAAATACTCAAGAAGCACCTAAAATTGGAGCATGCGTCTTAATTCATGACGAATGTCTACCTCCTACCGAATGGCGGCTAGCCCGCATCGAAAAGGTACATTACGGTTCCGACGGTCACATCCGAGTAGTTGACCTAAGTACGCAAAACGGCAAACTAACTCGACCGCTCGTAAAACTTTGTTTTCTACCAACCGAGTCTAATACCGCTAATACCGGTCGCGCAAATAACTTATAAACAATATAAAATCAAATACGATGTTGCTATCCGAAATAAATACCTCACTCCTAAAGAGGTAGCTCGAAGGACTCTCGTTTCCTCGAACTAAACGTGAAGTTATACCGCAACTAAAAACCCGTATAAAAGATACAATAATCATATCACATTTCAGACTATATGTTGATAAAGTGCTAAAATCAAGCACCCCTATACTTAATAAGACACTAAAGTCCATAATTTCTATCCATACAGATAATCATGAATATGGAAATCGAAGAAGTCGCCCCTACACCAACAATCCGCTCTGCGGTTACCGTGCCACGAGTACGAGCAGTGCCCACTGCAACACCGCGCACTCTCACTCCAAGGGCCGCAACAGCGCCCACCGTACCACCGGAACGACCACAAGTCACCAGGGCCGATGCATGGCCGGAAACCACCCGAAGGGACCCCGTGGTAGCTCATGGCGTGCGTTGCCCGCTTTGCTGTCGTCCACATTCGTTACGCCTATGCGCCATTTTTAAAGGCATGCAGTAGCAGCAACGTCAACAAGTAGCGCAGGCCCACGGGTACTGCTTCAACTGCTTGGCACTGTGGCATGCCACGGCAGAGTGCACCTCGACGGTCATGTGCCACCTGTGCGACAGGCCTCACCATACGCTCCTGCACCGTAACCAAGCTGGGCGTCATCAGGCGCGCTCAAGGCCCCAGCCAATTTTCGCACCACGCCCCCGCGTCACACACACATCGGGCTACCTGGTCACAGCAACAGCGTCCGCGTACATGGAATCATCCCGCGGCCCGTTATCAACATCCAGCAGCATCCACGCACCAGCGACAGCCAGCAAGTCGAGGCCGACGTCGCCCAACCGGGCTTAGTAACGTGGTGGAGACCTTGCAGCAGCTGCAAAGACTGCTAGGCTGATCACTCGCCTAGGGGGGCCGCAACACTGGCGGGTACAACCCTGCCGCCAACATTCACCACACCACACACACACTTACACAGTCACGCACATATAATTTGTCAACACAAAGCACACACACTTTTGTAAACAAATATCACAATTCGTAAATTTCTGTGCAAAACGGTCGCATATCGCCTGAGCCAAACGAATAAATAGATTTACCAATTTTTAAAACTCATAAATCTTTACATTTTCATTGAAAGTTCGGTAGTGAGTGCGAAGGTAAGTGAAGTGCCGTGCCCTTAATTGTATAGTGTGAATTGCAAAGTATAATATCAACAAGTATTATAACAAACTTCCGCTCAAATCAAACATAAAACAAACAAGTAAGGAAGTCTAAGTTCGGGTGAACCGAACAAAAAGGGGGCGTGGTTTTCATCCGATTTCGCCCATTTTAAAAACCAATCTATGCCGAGCCTAAACAATAGCGAATTTGGTGGGAGCGGCCACGCTCCTTGCTTATAAAGCTTTAACCGCTTACATGAGCCAAAAGTACTGAATCGATCTTTTCAAGGGTTATACCATGTCCTATATATAACTTTGGAAAAGAAGGCGTGCCATGCCCATAACTTTTAACGTATTTTGTGAAATTTTTCGATGTACGGATATATGTGTCCATTAATCAATATTTACATAATTTTAAAAAAGTGGGTGGTGGCACGCCCACGGATTTTATTATGTTGTTTGTCCCTATTGAAGATCAGTTTTCATTGCAGATCTTTATGATACTTTCACAGTGGCTTGTTAATAGTGAAATGTTGATATTTTGTTTATTCACTTGTGGGCGGTGCCACGCCCATTTTCCAAAATATTACCAAAAAACCTTTAAACATCACAAATAACATCATCAGGTGAATGAGTGTACTAAATTTTAGCATTATATCTGTATCAGTTAAACAGATATTGCATATTCCGGTTTCCTAACTCTCGTTTAGAGAACTTTAGTCCAAAAAGGGGCGTGGTCGTTCACCGATTTTTCTTATTTTCTGTGGTAGTACTCTACATAAACATAACATACCTGGAACCTAGTTTCGTAAACCTATCTCAGATCGTTCTGAAGTTATTAGCAGTCGAATTTGAAAATTGCTTGACTCCAAAATTTTGCAAAAATAATGTAAAGAATATGAAAATTGATGTATGTACAAAATTATATTATTATAGCGGTATCAGTTAATTAGATATGGACTTTTGAATATTTCCACCTCCTTTCAATATAACTTTTATAAAAAAGTAGGCGTGGTCGCCAAGCGATTTCGTTTATTTTCTATATCTGAATTTAACACAACAATAGTATGCCCTCTACAAAATTTCGTTATACTAGCATAAACTGTTCTCAAGTTATTAGGAGTCAACATTTTAAAATTTCTTCAAATATATGGGGGCGGTGCCACGCCCCTTTTCAAAAAATTTGGTAAAATCCGCCTAAGAACATATAAATCAATACATATTGCAAATTTTATCATTGTAGCAGCTTCTGATATTGAATTAACCCGTTTTATACGTTTTTCGAAATTTTCGATATCGAAAAAGGGGGCGTGGTTATCATCCGATTTCGCCCATTTTTAATAGCAACCTACCTTGGCCAGAAAGTAACCTGTATGCAAAATTTCATGCAAATATCTCAATTTTTACTCAACTTATCGTGTACACGGACGGACAGACGGACAGACGGACGGACATGCCTTAATCAATTCCTCTTTTCAACCTAAGAACTTTCATATGTGGAACTCTATATCTAACTCGATTATTTTGTGCCGTTACATAGTACCGTTATGTGGACAAAATTAATATACCCTTGTACTAGTACTAGTACGCTGGGTATAAATATTTACTAATCATCATATTTATTATATATATTATTTCTGTAAGGTCTTTTTGTGTTTGCTCCTATTTTTCTGCTCTCATTTCGAACCAATATTAATAAGTAAGGTATCGTTTTAAAGGTGTGGGTTACCTCTACATGCGAAACTATATATTAATTACAGCAGTGCTTTTGTTTAAGCGTATTTTATAAAAATTAATTTGTTTAAATAAACCATTGTGAATGCACAAAAAAATCAATTTGTACTGCAACGCCATTGTGAATCAGAGACTTTATTTACTGGGTTGTAGATGTCGCTGATGGTAGTGGTGAACATAGGATTTAATAAGTTATACTAATTTAAGGTGGTCGATTTTCGACCACGGGATATACTAGTTTATATTTAATAAATTACAGCAATTGTTATGTTTGCCTTTAGTTAACGGTTTTGTTAATACATCTGCTGCGTTTTCTTCAGATGGAACGTATTCAATATCTATTTGATGAGCTTCGTATATCTCTCGAACGTAATGGTAATGTATGTCTATATGTTTTCTCTTCTTTTGGGCTGTTGGATTTTTAACCATAAATTCAGCTCCCTGATTGTCGCAGTTAACAATTGTTGGATTCTGAACCTCTTTGGTGAAACCCATTTCTTCCAGATTACCACGTAGAAAAACCACTTCCTTTGCCCCTTGACATACTGCAATATATTCTGCTTCCATTGTACTTAATGCCACCACTGATTGTTTTCTTGATTCCCAAGACACCGGCCCACCAGCCATAAGTATAGCGTACCCTGTATAAGACTTTCGATCTCCTGAATCTGTACCCCAATCAGCATCTGTGAAGCAACTAAATTTATCAACATTGGCAGAATACGATATTTTAGTCAATGGTTGTTTTCTTAAATATCTTAAAACATGCTTCGCAGCTTGCATATGTTCCTCGTGTGGATGGGTGTTATATTGCGACAGTTTTGATAACGTTTAATATCCAAATTTTCGCAGTTTTTATCACACTTGTTCAATACAGTTCCGGATGCCCTTCGAGTAGAAGCTGGCTTACAATTTGTCATACCCCAATTTTTAAGTATTTCTTCGGTATACTTTTTCTGATGTATCGTTATATCACCATCCTGTTCATTTCTCTCAACTTCCATGCCTAAATATAATGATATTGGTCCTCGATCAACCGCCTCTATATGTGTGTTGAGATTCAAAATTATGTCTTCCATCTCCCGCTGACTCGAGCATGCAATCATCATGTCATCGACATAAAGGGCCACAATACAAATGCTTTGCTTATACCTCTTTATGAAAATACAAGTATCAAATTTGCATCTTTTAAATTGCATATCGATCAATATTTCGGTTACTTTTTTATTCCATTCGCGGCCATATTGTTTCAACCCATATAGCGACTTTTTCAACTTGCATACTGATGTATACATAGTTGTGAATCTGGCAACGCAGTTTCATGTTGACGTCTTACTAATTCCTGTTTCGCAATGTGTAACCGTCAGTTTTGGCACTTCGTCTTCTGCCATCACTACGATCGTTTCAACATTCTATTTTTTCATTAACTAATTTAATATTGTACTTCGTATTCTAATAACTTTAAATAAAGTAGAGTTTAAAATTAACTTAAAGTTGTAACATCTGGTGACGAGGTAAACCATCATGGCTAAAGGAGTAAAAGAATTGCTGGAACAGCAGAAAGCGTTTTTCGTAGATTTGCTGGGATCACAACGATCGTGGATGGAGTCGCAGCTCGAAATACAACGGTGGGAGTCACAAAATCGAGAAACTAAAATCAAAACAGCATTGGAAACGTCAGGCTCCAAGCAGCCATCGACCGGAGATAGCACTCATATAGCCGTACCCGCATTTGCACCTTTTAATCGCGAGAAACAGCAGTGGGAGTCGTATGTCGCGCAGTTGACCCAACACTTCACGGCATATAAAGTAGTCGATGTTGACCAAAAAAGGGCTTTCTGCCTTTCGTGGATTGGCGCCGAAACCTTTGAACTTTTGGTTAAGCTATTCGGTAGCACAGATGTGCAGTCGAAATCATACGATGAGCTTATTGCGAAACTAACCTCACATTTTAAAGCAAAAGTGCATGTGCTTGCATCGCGGTACGAGCTGTTTAAGCTAAAAATGAAACCTAACCAAAAATATTCGGAATGGTTGGCGGAATTACGCGGAGTGGCTCGGAACTGTAAGTACGTATGTAGCAATAAGGAATGCAATAAAGAATTTGTAGACGAGCTTATTAGAGATATAATTGTTTTAAATACGCCACATGAACCTGTGCGAACTGCAGCTCTTCAAAAATTAGAGCCAACCCTTGAAGACATTATATTGATAGCTGAGGCGTTTGAAGCAGCTCAAACGGTTAAAAAACAAGTTGGTACAGAAAATGAAACGATGAACGAAGTATTTCACCTAAAGCCTGTGCAAGCACAAAATCAAATCAGCGAGCAATTTCCTTCGTGCTCTGGATGTGGAAAACATCATACGCGTGTAAAATGCAAATTTCGAAATGCGCAGTGCCGTAAATGTAAACGCTTTGGCCATATAGCTCCAGTTTGCAAGACTGGATCCAATGTAAATAACGCACCTAAGCACCAAAGCAGTCGTCAACAAAAGGCACAAAAGCCAAAAGCAAAACAAAACTCGGTGTTATCAATTAATCAAGTGAGCTCGCCTAGCAATAAAGTAAACAAAATTAATCGCAAATTTATGGTTGAATTAAATGTGAACGGTATTCCCTGTCCGTTCCAACTAGACTCTGGGGCAACCTGTTCTGTTATAGGTTTAAAAGGATATAAGCAAATATAAAGACCACAATTGCTGCCGTATAGTCAAGGGTACCTCACCACGTATGGTGGCGGGCACGTTAAAGTTCTAGGGACTGTTAATGTTGTTCTTCAACGTGAAGGAATCGAAAAACAAGCTCAACTGATCGTAACGAATGTGCAGCAAAACGGGGAGATTTGATCGACGAACTAGATTTATGCACATGCCAAGCTCAGGTAAGGACACTTACTTCAAGCGCCGGTGAGGAACTTATAAAAAAATTTCCAAACGTTTTCAATGAGTCGATCGGTCATTGCATTACATTCAAAGCACATTTACAGCTGAAGCCAAACGCTGTACCTAAGTATTTTAAAACTCGACCTTTACCATTTTCCCAACTGGGTTCTTTCAAGGCCGAAGCACAACGCTTAGTATATAAGGGCATCTGGAAGCCATTACGTTTTAGCAGCTGGGTAGCCCCCATCTTAGTGGTCCCTAAAGCAAATGGAGGCATACGAATTTGTGGCGACTTCAAAGCGTTGAACGCTCAACTAGATGTCGACCAGTATCCAATTCCACGTATTGAGGAGCTATTCCAATCATTGCGTGGCAGCCAATTGTTTGCCAAGATTGACTTATCCGACGCGTACCTTCAAGTAGAACTAGACGACGAGTCTAAGAGACTTACCATAGTAAACACACCCTCCCGCCTCTTTGAATACCAGCGTCTGCCTTTTGGTATAGCTAGCGCACCAGCTATATTTCAGCGTCTTCTTGAACAAATAATTGTCAATATCCCTATGTGCGTTAATTATCTAGATGACGTAATAATAGGAGGGAAATCGGTAGATGATCTTAATGCAAATGTGAATCAAGTTCTTCAAGCCTTGCAGGAGCACGGCTTTTCATGTAAGCCGTCCAAATGCTGTTTTATGCAAAGTGAAGTGGAATATCTTGGATTCGTCATCAATTCCAAGGGAATTAGTCCCACTCGTACAAAAGTTGCAGCAATACATGAGTTGCCGCAACCAAGCAACATTAAAGAACTTCAGGCATTTTTAGGTAAGATCAATTATTACAACAAATTTATTAAAAAATTCGCGCAGTTAGCAGCACCACTTAACAAACTGCGCCGCTCAAGTGAAACATTTAGGTGGGGAGAGGAGCAACAAAAATCATTCACGGAGTTGAAGAGACAACTTTCTTCTGCCCCACTACTTTCTCACTTTGATGACAAACTGGCAATTGTGCTCGCGACTGATGCATCTTCACACGGCATTGGTGCCGTATTATCGCACCGTCTACCTGATGGCTCAGAAAAGCCTGTCGCATTCGCTTCGCAAACGCTAGATGTGCATCAAAGGCGTTACAGCCAACTTGAAAAAGAGGGGCTATCGATTATTTTTGGGGTGAAAAAATTTCACCAGTACCTATACGGTCGATCTTTTATGCTGCTAACGGACCACAAGCCATTAGTAGCAATATTCAGCCCGGATAAACAGCTACCTGTGCAAACCGTCCAACGTCTTCAAAGGTGGGCACTCATTCTCATGGCCTACCGTTATACAATTCAATACAGATCCACTGAAAGACACAGTAATGCCGATGCACTGTCGCGCCTACCAAAGGGGACCGACTTGGCTTTCGATGAAGAAAACCTTTGTTTTCAAATGGACGTGCAACAACAGCTTGATGAATTCCCGCTGAGCCCTTCACGTCTCAGAAAATTAACTCAACATGATATAGTTCTTAAAAAGGTTATCAAATATATAGATGAGGGTTGGCCGGAAAGCTTTCAGAAGCCAATGTATCTTTGCAGCCATACTTTTCACGTCGATTATCACTTAGCATCGAAATGGGCATCGTTATTTTGCAAACGAACTACAGTCGTGTCGTCGTACCAGAAAGTGCCAGAGCAGCCGTTTTAGACATGCTACACGAGGGGCATTGGGGCATCACCCGTATGAAGCAGATGGCTCGTAGACATTGTTGGTGGCCTCACATAGATTCGGATATCGAACGGCGTGTATCTAAATGCAAGCCTTGTCAGGAATATAGCTCTTCTCCAGCCCGAGAGTTCTCATCGTGGCCCACGGCAGAAAGACCATGGCAGCGTCTCCATATAGATTTTTCAGGGCCGTTCTTGGACTCGACGTGGTTTCTGTGTGTAGACGCCTACTCAAAATTTCCGTTCGTAGTAAGAATGCAGAGCATAACAGCCAACGCAACTGTAGAAGCTCTGAAAGCAATTTTTGCACTCGAAGGGTTCCCTGAAACCATCGTGTCCGATAATGGACGACAGTTCACAGCCTCAATATTTCAAGATTTTTGTAAGAATCGGGGGATTTCGCATCTTACTACAGCGTTATTTCATCCGGCATCCAACGGTGAAGCTGAAAGATTTGTTCGAACGTTCAAGCAAAGCCTTAAGAAAGCACTTGCCGAGGGAAAAAACAAAACGGATAACGTTTCTATCTACTTTCAGGGCCTCGCCAAATCCAATAACCAGTAAATCGCCTGCTGAGTTGCAGCATGGGCGACAACCCAGAGGATTGCTAACGCTGCTGCATCCGGAGCCGCAAAATAAGAATAACGGGAATCGGACAGCGTTATCATTTGATACATCCGACCCTGTTTTTGTGAAGAACTTTGCGAAAGGTCCACCTTGGATTCCAGGTACTATCGTCACTAAACTTGGAGGTGTCATGTATAAAGTAAAGACCGATCAAGGCGTACTGAGAAGACACCGAAATCAAATAAAAGTCCAGAAAGGAACCCTTGGTCCCGTACCTGAAGAAAGACCGAGTTCTCATGACATAGTGTTACGTAGATCAGCCCGTATTAGACGACGTAACAAGGTTCAAAAATAGGTTTGGAGGAGATGATGTATACATTGTTGGGAATCTGGCAACGCAGTTTCATGTTGACGTCTTACTAATTCCTGTTTCGCAATGTGTAGCCGTCAGTTTTGGCACTTCGTCTTCTGCCATCACTACGATCGTTTCAACATTCTATTTCTTCATTAACTAATTTAATATTGTACTTCGTATTCTAATAACTTTAAATAAAGTAGAGTTTAAAATTAACTTAAAGTTTGCTCTTCTTTTGGGCTGTTGGATTTTTAACCATAAATTCAGCCCCCTGATTGTCGCAGTTAACAATTGTTGGATTCTGAACCTCTTTGGTGAAACCCATTTCTTCCAGATTACCACGTAGAAAAACCACTTCCTTTGCCCCTTGACATACTGCAATATATTCTGCTTCCATTGTGCTTAATGCCACCACTGATTGTTTTCTTGATTCCCAAGACACCGGCCCACCAGCCATAAGTATAGCGTACCCTGTATAAGACTTTCGATCTCCTGAATCTGTACCCCAATCAGCATCTGTGAAGCAAATAAATTTATCAACATTGGCAGAATACGATATTTTAGTCAATGGTTGTTTTCTTAAATATCTTAAAACATGCTTCGCAGCTTGCATATGTTCCTCGTGTGGATGAGTGTTATATTGCGACAGTTTTGATAACGTTTAATATCCAAATTTTCGCAGTTTTTAACACACTTGTTCAATACAGTTCCGGATGCCCTTCGAGTAGAAGCTGGCTTACAATTTGTCATACCCCAATTTTTAAGTATTTCTTCGGTATACTTTTCCTGATGTATCGTTATATCACTATCCTGTTCATTTCTCTCAACTTCCATGCCTAAATATAATGATATTGGTCATCGATCAACCGCCTCTATATGTGTGTTGAGATTCAAAATTATGTCTTCCATCTCCCGCTGACTCGAGCATGCAATCATGCCATCGACATAAAGGGCCACAATACAAATGCTTTGCTTATACCTCTTTATGTAAATATAGGGTGTTTTTTTTACAGGTTTGTTTTTCGAATAGAGATAAAACTGGCATTTTGTGGTCAAATCTGGCAACTCTAATGTACCTTTTCAGGATGCTTCTCATCTTTAAACATTGTGGGCTGCTGCATGTATATTTCGTCCTTCAGTTCACTGTTCAGATAAGCTGCAACAATATCTACGTGATTGACAATTAAACCATCAAATTTGGGAAGAGAGTTTCTGCGTTCTATAGCCACTACGAAATTGTCCATATCGTCCGGAAGACTACATAGCAATAGTATACAGAGAAAATCCTCATTTAAATTTATGTCAATTTCTTTCAATTCATCGACAATCGAATAAAAAATATTTATTTGTGTAGCAAATTTATCTTGTATACTTAGCTTGAATCGCAATAACTTCTTGATTAAGTTAAGCCGAGGGCATTGGTGCGTTATCGGTAACCTTATAAAACAGCTGATTCGACCAACCTTATGAGGATCAATGTAATCGATTATTGGTGCTACTATCTGTAACGTAACCTTACCGACCAAATGCATTTTGGTTTTTCTCTTACGTTAAGGATACGACTACAGCGATACCGGCCTTTAACTTTACATGATGCTGTATTAGTTTTTTAAAGGCCACTTAATACATCCCACGCACTCCTCGCCGTATTGCAGTTTTTAGCATGAATCAATTCTCCGGATTTAACAGTAAAAATTAAAGTTGCAAGAGCTTTTTGATCTCGACACATCCATACTGCCTTTTGATTATCATCTTAAGGACATTCTTCCTCGATTGTACTCCAAAGATCAAGCGTAACCAGCAAACTCTTAACTGGAATACTCAAAGCCGTATAATTCTCGCTGCTCAGCTTTTCGATTTTTGCAATCGCTCCAGACATTCCATCTGCTTCTTTTTTAACTCCGGAAAAATGAGAAAACCGATCAACTAACGATTAACAAGGGAAATCGTTCGCCCGTTCCGAATACGAGTATTTGCGCAGATTAAAATTATTAATTCAATGAGCTATCTGGGCCCATAACCTTTGTTAGACAGAATTTTATTCGGAAAGAAAAAATTGTTTTCTACATTTGATTATGTGCAAAAAGTAAATTGATTTACAAAATGTTTGAATTGCAAAGTATAATATCAACAAGTATTATAACAAAAACAAACAAAAAAAATAAATATTGTTTTGTACACGGCTAAAAATTTTAGCCTAGATTTAAAACCTTTTGGGGCTACATATACTTACCTACACCTAGACCAGTATGTCTGCGTTCAAAGTGTTGTTTGGAATTTCCAGTAATATTAACTTCCATTGACTAATGTCAATATTTTTGTATGAAAGTATGAGTAAAAACACTTTTTGGAAAATTCATGAAAATTCAAGAAAACTCGAAAAACTTTCATCAAAATTTCTAAGTTTTTAGTACAAATGTTTAGATTTTTTTCGAGCATGCAGTTTTGTAGCTCGTTCAATCTTAAGCCGCTATAAGAGTTACTCGATTTTTGGCAATTTTTTTTCTACCCGACCAAGTGAATTATCTTTCATACAAATTTATAAGCGTAATATTTTTATATTGAACAAAATTGTCTTGATGGGCTAGAAAAAAAATTTACAAAAATGTAGTAATTCTTCTAGCAGCTTAAGATTGGTATCTTTGTTCACTTCAATTGAACGAGCTACAAAACTGCATACGCGAAAAAATCTAGAATATTACTAAAAAGTTAGAAGTTTTACTAAAAAGTTAGAGTAATAAAAATTATATAAATTTTAAACCGAAAATGTGACCAATTTTTTATTTTTTTAAAAAATGTTACGACTCGAACCGTGCGCAATGCTCTACCTACTGAGCTACGGCGCACTAAATTTTGTGCGAAAACTACACATATTCGCTGCGTATAAGACTTTTGTTGTATTTTTGTTTATCCCAGCTAAGTTTTAAATCTAAACGGCAAAAAATTTAGAATTTGTGAAGGTGATTGAAAGGTCTGGAATTTATTTCCAAAAAGTTTTAAAGATTGTGTAAACCAATGAATGGTTTAAAATCTAGGCTCAAATTTTTAGCCGTGTAGAAAGAGAAAAATTTCAAATAAATAAAAGTATAAATATGTAATATGTAAAAATATAAATATGTATGTATTTACAGGTAATTCTTATTTACTGAGACTTTGGCCAAAACCCCCCCTCGAAATTTTTTTCTGGCTGCGCGCCTGATATGTATATATACATAAATTACATTAAAATATGCTAATATGTACATTTGAATGCCACTACAAATTTTTATCCATTTACGCACAGGTCACTGGCCGATTGGCACACATGCGGAAAAAATGGGTATTCCGAATAACGACCACTGCAGAAGCTGTAATGACACCACTGCCAAAGAAACCGTTGAGCACTTCCTGTGTAAATTCCCGGCTCTAGCTAGAACACGATTAAAATCTTTCGGGACCCCTTTTTTTGGAAAACCTACGGAGGGTATCTGAAATAGGGATTCCAAGCATTCTAGAATTTATAAACAACTCTGGTTGGTTTTAGAGAAACATCCGCATTACAGTTAGTAGGCTCGACGAGTCCTTATGGCATCAAAACGGCTTCTAAGAAAGCTACTTGGGCGGCCTTTTCCAGGTCGCAGCCATTTTTCTTACCTACCTACCTTCTGCCCCTCTATTTCTATGTCTCAAGTTATTATTTGATGTTCTTTTCTATTCTTCCTCTTCATTTTCCTTATACTTTCTAAACACTATATTTTTCTGCAGTCATATACATATATACCTATCTCTGTTTTGGTTTTTATGTATTGCTTTCCTTTGGTAGTTGTCCCTTTGCTTTATGATGGTCACCTGTAGGAAATCCGCCTTCAGCAATAATAGTCACAAGGCGCTAGTAGAAATTATGTGCAAACAATCTAATGGGCTAAATAGTGATAAGCTGGACTATGTTAGGGATATATTTTCCGATTCGAACGTCGATATTAGCCGTGTTCGCGATGTTAACAATTTGTACAAATTTGTACAAAACATCTATCTTGTTTTCTGATATTTTTCCGTTCGCGATGTAAAATTATCCAGTAAGGAGAGAGGAATTGAGAGAGAAAAATGACATTTCATTTTGCGAGAACTAGATGATTCTTACGGGATAAATTTCAGCCAGCACAAATTAGCAATCACGAAAATCAGCTGATTTTGTCAACAAATAAATTTTAGTTTTTGCAAACGGGGAAATTGTTAACTAAATTAATAAAAAACAAGTAAGGAAAGGGCTGTCTTCGGCTGTGCCGAAGGCTTTATACCTTTCATGAATGCCAAACCACACTTATCGGAACAATCGATTGTATGGGAGCTATACGTTATGTTGGTCCGATCTGGCTGATTTTTCCTACATATGTTACATATATAATATGTAGCAAACGTGCAAAGTTTAACGTTCCTAGCTCTTTAACTGCAAAATTGATAGCCCAAAACGCATTTATCGAAACTATCGATTATATGGGAGCTATATGTCATGTTGGTCCGATCTGAGTCATTTTCACTACACACGTTACAAATACAATATGTAATAAACTTGCAAAATTTTACGTTCCTAGCTTTTGAATTGCAAGAGTTATAGGCCAAAACCCATTTATCGGAACAATCGATTGTATGGGAGCTATGCCTTGTATCGGTCCGATCATGCTGGTTCCGACAAATGATTAATCCTAAGCAAAATGGCGACTGCTTGCAAAATTTCATCGAGATATCTCTAAAACTGAGGGACTAGTTTGCGTTCAAACAGACGGACGGACGGACGGACGGACGGACGGACGGACGGACGGACGGACAGACGGACATGGCTAAATCAACTCGCCTCATCGCCCTGATCATTTCGGTATACTTAATAGTGGGTCTATCTCTTCTTCTTCTCATACTTACAAACATCGGACCAAAGTTATAATACCATTTCATGTTCATGAAAGGTATAAAAAGCAAAAGCGAAGTAGTTATTAGCAAATATACATATGTATATATATATATATATCAGGGATACCTCGACCGTGAAATTTCCTTTGTTTTCCATATTTTAATAAAAATGCGCGAAAATCAAATTAAAGTTATATTTTGTCACGGCTGGATTTTGTATGACATGCAACCGTGGATCAGCTGGCAGCTAAACTTGCAAACTTTTTGCAAATTTCGCGTTCGCGTAAAAATTAGCAATCATCTCTCATTGAGAGAGAATCTGACGGCAGAGAGAAAAACTTCGTTACTGGATAATTCTTACTGAACTTTTAGACGAACACACCTATTATTTGTGTATCGGAAACATGCTTTTCCTGTGACCAAGCGCGTATAAACCCCCAGACTTGCTCTGCATAAGATCAACTTAGCATCTCAACTACATACATAGCATATTAACAACAGCAAGAGTGATTCGAACTCAAGTCTGTTGTAATTCAAATTAACTGCTTTTCGAGTTATGAATACAGGGGGCAAAAATCGTAAAAATGAGTGCCTCTTGTTTTTGTAGTCACGGTTGCCATAAGCTTAACCAAAAAAAAATCCAAGAAGTTAAAAAAAATTACCAAGCGGTACACAACGCAGTCGTATTGAATTATCAGAGAAAGTAACAATTAGATTGTACTTATACTTGTCAGGTGATAGTAAAAAGTGACGCTAATTTAGCAAAAAGGGATTGAAAAAGTTTAATAGTAAAAGCCCGGTATGCTGTTGAAAAATTCTCATGAATAGCCAAGAAATTTTGACGTTCTGTTTTGCATGTTGAATAATTGCAATTTGGCGCTTTTTGTATGAATTTCAAGGTTATTTTATTATATCTTTCAAGAAATAAAGCGACAACTATTTATTTCTTGCCAAAGCCAGAGTTTCGCAGGTCCCTTTTTTGTAAAAATTTTCCAGAAATTAGCAGTAGAAAAGTAGAAGAGATTCTGACACGAAATTTTTCTTAAGCGTTTCATAAGTGCATAAAAGCATGATATAGAGTTTTTGGATTTATTTTGAACAGTGTAAAGCCCTAAAAAAGAAAAATATTTTCCAATCCCAAAGTAGGAGCGACCAAGCACGTTCATTGATGCATTAAATAATTATTCCGTTTCTTTTTTCCCTATATAAAAATTGCTCCTAGCGAACGGTCTTTCTCTTCCCTTCGAAGGTTAAAAACTTATCTAAGAAGTACAATGGGGCAGGAGAGCCCTGACTAATTTCATTACACTCTACTACAGTGAAAATACACTCATCAAGCGAAGTAGCTAAGATTGTTTAACTAGTCAAGTGTAACACGAAACGTTTTTTGAAAAATACCCTAAAATTTTTTTTTATTGTTAAAAAACCGTTTTTTCAGTTTCTACTTAAAAAAAAATCATTATAAAACCCATTTTCCAAAATTCTCAACTGTTTTGGGTAGAGAATTGTTGACTTTTTCGAAATATCTATAGTGTTTTATTCATTTGAAAAAAGCAGGATATGTTTTTTAAGCCGCAAGTTTAAATTTGTGGAAATTTCATCCGGTTTTCCGCATTCGGCGTCATTTTTAGATACTAATTAACAATGAATGAACCTCTTTGGGCATGTATAATCAAGAGGCACTCACTACTTAATTATACCAGTTTTTATGTTTTGAAAATGACTTCAAGTTTTTACGTTATGAAGCATGTCTTGGTGTATGACCAAACAAAATTTGGTTTAGAAATTGGTGGCGCGAACTAACGTCAATGGAATTAACGTCACTGACGTTAATTCCGTTGACTTTAGTTCGCGCCACCTTAGAAATTTGGTCCTGTTGTTATAGAAAAGCGCGTAATAAAAATACACATATTCGCTGTGTATACGACTTTTGTTGTATTTTTGTTTATCCCAGTTAAGTTTTAAATCTAAACCGCAAAAAATTTAGAATTTTTGTAGGTCATTGAAAGGTATGGAATTTATTACCAAAAAGTTTTACAAATTGTGCAAATCAATGAATGGTTTACAATTTAGAGAAAAATTTCATATAAATAAAAGTATAAATATGTAATATGTAAAAATATAAGTATGTGTGTATTGACAGGTAATTCTTATTTACTGAGACTTTGGCCAAAACCCCCCCCAGAAATTTTTTTCTGGTTACGCGCCTGGCGAAAGGCGATAATAAATCAAAATGAATTATATGAATTTAAAACTAAGCGATGTGTACCTTTTATTTGATAGGCGAGAACAGATAGAATCACTTTAAAATACATTTTCCAAGAAAAATGGACGAAAATAAGAATTTGTACCATCCCTAGAAGTTTTTATTTAACTTCCAAGCGTTAAACGTTTTTAGCAAAACGCCCTATGTAAATAACAATGAAATTACGCTGTATTGGAGGTACTTAAGAGAATCAAATTTTGTCATTTCAATCTCAGTTTACATAAAAAATGTAGAAGATAGGTACAAATTTATTTGAAATCAGGGTACTTCAGTTAACCTACAAACGAAATACACCCCTTATTCTGTTTTTTCCCTCTTTTTATATGGGGGCACAGCACTGTGCGGCGTGGATAGATAGGGATGGGAGTAAAACCATGCCAGCTTTCCATGAGAGCTTTCATTGGTTAATTCACGAGATGTGGTATCAAAACGACGCATTACCTCTAATTGAGAGTCGTCACTAGTTAACGTAGTTAACGACCTACACTCATTTCAGGTCTCGTACACTATGATAAGCGTTTACATGTAGACAACCTTTAAACAATAGAACTTGTTTTTACATGCTTTATCATACAAATAAAATAACAACACGAAATCGTTATAGTCATCGTTGAGATAAAATGTCGGTTCCGAATTTCCCTTTAGAAATTTGCGAACTCCACCATTGGCTGAACGGCAAGCAATAAGATCGTTCACAGTGGACATAAGTGTCTCCGCTTAGTCCACCCTAACCTAGCCTGGAACTTACAATAACTTAACAGCGAAAAAAGAAAAATCACTTTATCAAAAGATCACCATCATTGAGGAATTACCTCCCGAATAATTTCCTTTTATGAAAAGCCTGTGAAGAGCGGAAATGGAGAAAACTCATTGTTTAATTTTATTTGTGTTGGTGATTTCCGTTTTACTACCTTTATATTGAGGCACTCTCTTATTTTTCCGCTCATTTCCATTCAAATTTTCGGAATCTTGTAAAGTATTTTTAAGGTACTCGGTACTTGGTATTTCATGATTGATTTCTAAGTAATTAGAACCAGAAAACTTGAAACATAGATCAGCAATGAAATTCTATGCAATACTTTGTACACACAATTTTTCAACATGGCGCGCTTATGAAGAAAATTGAAAATCGCTGAAAAATAGCGAGGAATCTCTCATTCGGTTTCTGAATAACTTCTCAGTGGGCTAGAGACTCTAAACATCTCACATAATTCAGAGCGTTGGGACAACGCAATACTTCGTACCAAAAATATTCGGTAGGTGTCGCACGGATTTACCAATTTCGAATGTTTATTTGAAATTGGGAGTGTTCCTATCGATTATTAGATATCTGACCTTGGTGGCGCGCTAATCGTATTATTTATTACAGAAGCCCTTACGGCGAATCGAACCCCTACATTTCCGATTGCAAGCGAAGCCACCTAACAAATGTCTGAGCTTTAATGGGGCAAGTATTTTTAATTTTTATACCTTCCATGAACATGAAATGGTATTATAGCTTTGGTCCGATGTTTGTAATATGAGAAGAAGAAGAGACATACGTCTGTCTGTTTGAACGCCAACTAGTCCCTCAATTTTAGAGATATCTCTATGAAATTTGGTATGGAGCCGCCATTTTGTATTATATTAATCATTTGTCGGAACCAGTAAGATCGGACCAATACAACGCATAGCTCCCATACAATCGATTGTTCCGATAAATTGGTTTTGGCCTATAACTCTTGCAATTAAAATGCTAGGAGAGCGAAGTTTTGCAGGTTTAGTACATATTATATTTGTACCCTGTGAAGTGAAAATCACCAAGATCGGCAGAACAAAACATATAGCTCCCATATAATCGATAGTTTCGATAAATAAGTTTTGGACTATAAATTTTGCAGTTAAGAAGCTAGGAACGTAAAATTTTGCAAGGTTGGTACTTATTATAAATGTGATGTGTGTGAGTAACATAACATATAGCTTCCATATAACCGATTGCTCCGATAAATGTGGTTTGGCCATGTAGGGCACTTAAAAAAGATATGCGTATTCATGAAAGGTATAATGCCTTCGGCACAGCCGAAGACAGCCCTTTCCTTACTTTTTTTTTTTTTTTTGGTTGGAAAAGGGGGCGTGCAGAGCACATATTTACTTGGGAGTTTTTTTCTGGTATATATTTATTTATTTTATTATTATTATTTTATTTTATTTATTTGTTCTATATAGAACTTTGAACCTGTTTACACCTTGTTTGTGAGCACGGGGGGGGGTCTGGGGTAAAAGCGGGTTATGCAACCATAAATTATATCTTCAGAATATTTCATAAGCTGGTTGCGAATTATAAAAGAGTGCGAGTGTAAAAACTTTGAGACGAACGCACGGAATCTTCCGATCTAATTTTGTGAAACATAGCGGTAAACTAGAGGATTGAAACTGAACACATGTGAATGAACAATTCTTTTTGGAACTTTTATAGAGCCATCTAGCGTAGAAATAGCATTTAAGGGACCGCAGAAATGAGTTCCTCGTACCCAAAAACCCATAAATTGGTATTTAAAAAAGTTTTATTCGATAAATCTTATAAATAAAAATGAAAGTGTGTCTGTGTGTCCTTTATGGGCGTCCAAAGTACTCAACCGATTTTTATGAAATTTTCACAGTATATTCTTGATATTCATGGGTTAAAGCATAGGCTATATTAATTTTTGGAAAAGTGGGCGGTGCCACGCCCCCAGGCTATATAAAACTACAATTCTTCATAACTCTGAACATATTTGGTCTAAATTAATGATTTTTGGATATGTGTGTCCTTTGGTCAAGATTTATGAAATTTTGGAAAAGTGGGCGGTGCCACGCCCACATTTTTTGTGTTTTGTTTGTACTTCAATAATGTCCAAAGTTTATGGTCGATCTCTTTTAAACTTTCCAGATTGGTTCAGAAGATTGTTGTGTACGATTTAGGCTATATCAATTTTTGGAAAAGTAGGCGGTGCCACGCCCCCAGGCTATATAAAATTTAAATTCTTCATAGCTCTCAACATATTTGGTCTAAATTAATGATTTCTGGATATGTGTGTCCTTTGGTCAAGATTTATGTAATTTTGGAAAAGTGGGCGGTGCCACGCCCACATTTTTTGTGTTTTGTTTGTACTTCAATAATGTCCAAAGTTTATGGTCGATCTCTTTTCAACTTTCAAGATTGGTTAAGAAAATTGTTGTGTATGATTCAGGCTATATCAATTTTTGAAAAGTAGCCAGTGCCACGCCCCCAGGCTATATAAAATTTAAATTCTTCATAACTCTGAACATATTGGGTCTAAATTAAAGATTTTTGGATATGTTTGTCCTTTAGTCAAGATGTATATAATTTTGGAAAAGTGGGCGGAGCCACGCTATATCAATTTTTGGAAAAGTAGGCGGTGCCACGCCCCCAGGCTATATAAAATTTAAGTTCTTCATAGCTCTGAACATATTTGGTCTAAATTAATGATTTCTGGATATGTGTGTCCTTTGGTCAAGATTTATGTAATTTTGGAAAAGTGGGCGGTGCCACGCCCCCCTTTTTGTGTTTTGTTTGTACTTCAATAATGTCCAAAGTTTATGGTCGATCTCTTTTAAACTTTCAAGATTGGTTAAGAAAATTGTTGTGTACGATTCAGGCTATATGAATTTTTGGAAAAGTAGCCAGTGCCACGCCCCCAGGCTATATTAAATTTAAATTCTTCATAACTCTGAACATATTAGGTCTAAATTAAAGATTTTTGGATATGTGTGTCCTTTAGTCAAGATGGATATAATTTGGGAAAAGTGGGCGGTCCCACGCCCACATTTTTTGTGTTTTGTTTGTACTTCAATAAGTTCAAAGTTTATGGTCGATCTTCTCTAAATTTGCAGATTGGTTCAGAAGATTGTTGTGCCACGCCCCCAGGCTATATAAAATTTAAATCATCATAACTTTGAATATTTTTGGTCTAAACTAATGATTTTTGGATATGTGTGTCCCTTGGTCAAGAATTATATAATTTGGGAAATGTGGGCTGTGCCACGCCCACATTTTATGTATTCTGTGCTTTGTTTGTACTTCAATAATGTCCAAAGTTTATGGTTGATCTGTTTTAAACTTTTCCAATACGTTAAAATCTTCGTTGGGTACGACATACATAGGCTACATTTGTAAATTCTTTGGAAAAGTGGGCAGTTCCAGGACCACAAGCTAAGTAATATTTCAATTCGTTATATCCCTGAATATATTTGCTTTAGTGACATTTTAACGTTCTTAAATCTTAATCAAAGCACTTAATTTTTATACCTAGTAGTGCTTCCCACACAAGGTATATTAACTTCATTGGCCTAACGGTAGTATGTAACGGCATAAACGAATCGAGATAGATATTGACTTATGTATATCAAAATGTTCAGGAGGAAAAGAGAAATTGATTGAGCCATGTCCGTCCGTCCGTCCGTCCGTCCGTCCGTCCGTCTGTGAACACGATAACTTGAGTAAATCTTGAGATATCTCAATGAAATTTGGTATGCAGGTTCCTTTTCACTAATCTCGGAGTGCTATTGAAAATAGGCAAAATCGGTTAAAAGCCACGCCCACTTTCTATATATATAATATTTTCGAAAATACAAAAAGAGTGATTATTCAGTACATAATAAACCTATAAGGATAAAATTTGGTGTGCACTTTAGCGTTAAGGCAAAAAATTAATTTTTGAAGAAATTTTTAAAAGGGGCGTGGCACCGCCCACTTTTGATTAAGTCAAATTTGGAAATATTATTAGTCATAAATCAAAAACCGCTCAAGATAGCAAAATAAAATTCAGCACACATATTTATATTAATACAAGCAATATTTCGAAAAAAAATTATTTAAATCGGGTTAGGTCCACGCCCAATTTTATACGAAAGATTTTGAAAAGGATCATAGATATATTGAATATGCTATAACTTTGCTGAAACTACTTGTGTATCATTTCTATTTCACTTCTAAAGTGTTCGTGGGCAAAGAAAGTCGAAAGCACAAAATTTTTGGAAAATGGGCGTGGCCCCGCCCCTTAATGGGGGATTATTCCAAAAAACTTTTCATGCCATAACTCCGGTAAAAATTGACTTATTGAAGCGATATTTAGAGAAATTGTTCAACATATAAAGCTAACTCTTTGCTGTAAAAATAAACAAAATTGGTGAACGGACACGCCCACTTTTTGAACACAGTTCTAAAAAATTTCTTCGTATAATTAAAATCGCGATATTTCCTTAATTGTATAAGTTATATAAATAAGATTTTACACACATAACAAGCTTTTTAAGCAAAACTGAACTGTATAAAAATTTTGTGGATTTTGGTGAAGTAGGCGTGGCGCCGCCCACTTTTTAGCATAAAAGGTCAGCTATTTTCAAAAGCAATTGCTTGAAATTTAGAGAAGGTATTTAAATGAAAGTTAGTGAGATGCTTCCCAATAGTATATAGTATACTCCTGCCAAAAATTACGCAAATCGGATAGCAAACACGCAAAATATACTGACAAGTAATTAACACCCTACTGCCTTTTTTTTATTAATTTTTTCTATTTTCATACCTTTCATGAACATGGGGAAAGCTATTTATATTTTGTTATTTAGTGATAGTTTAATTTCCCACTTACAATAGAAATGTTTTTATCGAAAACAATCAGTTGCCTTTATAACAAATTTTCAGGTATGTATTAAAATAGACCTGAGTAAATTAGGATACCAAAACAGATCACTACTAGGTATTTAATGTTCGGTTACACCCGAACTTAGACTTCCTTACTAGTTTTTGTTTGTTATTGCCGTTCATACATATCCAGAGTATTATAGGTAGATATAGGATATAATTAAATAAGTACTAACTATACATCTGCTCAGCAGCGCATAATGGTTTTTGTCATACCCATTGAGTTCAAAAGATCCGTTTTTTGAGTTGGACATCCAAAAAATTTATTTGTTTATACCAAAGACTTTAAAGCCAGAAACATTGTATATCCTAAAGCACTGCAATAAATGGAATCTTAAAAGTTAAAGAAAAATATTTGGAAATGTATTTCTAGGGAAGTCACTGGTCAGGCAGAACAACGTCTGCCGGGTCTGCTAGTTATAAAATAAGATCATAGAGTTAAGACAGAACCATATGTACATATGCTATTATTTGTAGGGTACTTAAGTATTAAATGGATATATTTACTTGAATTCTTATAACTTTTGTATTAGTTCATCGATTTTGTTCACTGATAGCTTGTTTTTTTTGTAATAAAACAGGGCTTAGAGGGGGGAAAAATATCTGCAAAAAAAACAAAAAGTTTCGAGATGCTTCCTCGCAAAGTACAAATTTTTTTATATTTTTACAAAAAAAATTTTAAAAATCCGTAATGATTGTTCAATATGTTTGAATCTGCAGGACCTAGCAAAAAGTGTTGTATGTACTGATTATAGTAAATTTTATAAGCTTTATTTAAACCGTTTTGGAAGAGCTCAGTTTGTTCTTGAGATATACACGATTAAGTGGAGCCATCTTTTTTGTTTTTTGAAATAACGGTAAATGGTAAATATCTCAAAAACGGTACCATTCAAGTAAAAATAACCTTGATTTTCGGAATTAGGTGATTTTACATAGGAATTTCACTACGACGTCTCTGGTGCATTTTGGCTGTAAACCAGTATAATTTATACATTAAATGGTTTAGAAAAATCGGGTTGGAAAAGTGCAACTTGCTCTTGTAAGGCGTTTTTTATTTTTTTCAAGACTTCTACTGCTGCTAAGTCTAATTCTATTGATACTTATCACTTTGACTTTTCGATACCACTCCCAATTTTCTTCTCAAATGGATTGTTAGAGGCTTCGTGATTTTGGCGAAATCTTTAATGAATTTCATGTAATAACTAGCAAGTCCTAAGAAGGATCATTATTCATTTAAGTTTTTTTTGTTGTGGGTAGTTTTTTATAGTATCGATGTTTTTTGGGTCTACTGTGATTTTGTTGTGTTTTATAATATGTCCAAGGTATTCAACTGAATCCTGGAAAAAATTTGATTTTCGTCAGAAATTTTCATGTTAGCATTAATTAATATAATCCGGATGTGTTTCATATGTTCTTCTGTTGTAGATGAATAAACTAGCACGTCATCAATATAAACATACGCACACTTTCCGAGATATTCTCTAAGAATGTCGTCGACGCATCGTTGAAATATGAAGGGCGCTTTCTTTAATACGAATGGCATTCTGATAAATTCATACTTTGCACCGTTGCAAGAGAATGCTGTATTTTCTCGATCAGATTCTTTAATTAATATCTGATGAAACCCTGATCCTAAATCTGTTGTGGAAAAAATCTTTGCTTTTCCGAGGTTTCGTATTATCATATTAATATCTGGGATTGGATATATGTAAGTAATCGTATGACAATTTATCTTGGAAGTCAACAACCATTCTCCGTTTGGGATTTCCTTGGTCATCGGTGCCCTTTTTTGGTACAGTCCATATAAGAGAATTATATGGGCTTTTGCTTGGCTGTATTATACCTTCATTTAAAAGCTTCTCAATTTCTTTCCTGACAAAGTCGTGATCAGACATGGGAATGGATATTGTTTTGTCCATATGGGGTCTTCAGATTCGGTTCGGATAGCTGCTTGTATTGTGGTTGTAAAGGGCAATTTCCTAATGTATTATTATTTCTATTCATTATTTCATCGACCTGATCTTTAAATTTTTCATTGCTAATCGTATAATTAATTGTTGGTTCTACTTTTCATGCCTTCTTTTTTTGATATTTCAAACTATAATCAAAGAAACTAATTTCTGCTTTTATTTGGCGTAATCCCTGTTCTCCGAGTATCATGTCAAAGTCGTTTTATTATTTCATTTCAAAGAAAGTTAAATGATGCCCCTACATCAATAATTTAGTACCCATGTAGCGTTCTGGTTTTAAATGGTTTCATTTAATTGATTTTCCTATACTACAATTGATATTTGACTCTACCATCGCCAAATCGGCCTAACACACAAATTTCAGATTTTGATATTTTGGGCCTAAGTTGTTCCCCAAACATATTACTATGCAAATCAACTTGTGCCGCCATCTGCTACTGTTCAAAAGTTGCAGCTGGTTATATACTTTTGCCTTAAAAATTTTTTCAAGATATTATACGCCAAATCGGCCTAACCCACAATTGTGTGAGTTTTAATAGAATGTAAGCCAAACCTTACCTTGGCCTAGCAAGTAATTTTTTGATGCTTTTATAAATCATTTTCTCTCAGACATAAGTCACATAAGTGTCAAAAGCTCTGTTTTTTTGCAACAACAGAACTAAAATCAAATAAAACAGTGTTGTGGGGGAAATAACTGAAACTGATTCCAATAAAACATAAACTGAATTTGTTAAAGAGAGATGTTGACGCCAACATCTCACACAGCAGCTCACAGCTACTCCCTACGTAGCACTTCCCAAGTGGATTTGAGCAATGCTGAGCGTCCGCTCTCTCCCACCCCCTCGGTCAGCCCCTCTTCTTCCAGCATCAGTACGAGTATAAGCCACAACCATCAGCTCCTGGTCCCTTATACTACTTGCACTGTCTGTCGGTTAAGATTATACACGCCTTTGGCATCAGTTAAGTGCAATAACTGCCTTGGCCTGTGTCACCTGCTTATATGCTCTGGACTCGCAAACAGGAACCGATGGACTGATACGTACGTTGCGCCATGCGTCGAGCTACGCAACATTCAACGTCGTCTGACTCGCCTCTACCTTCTGGTAACGCGATTCCTTCGACTTCAAGAATGCGCCGTAGTCATTGTAAAGCTCTACAAGTAAGTTATCAATCAGCTGTTCGACTAACAGCTGTGCTCACCTGACTGGGAGCTCCGAATTCAGAGGCGAAATACGCAGGGTCTCATTCATGCGGACTGAAAAAAAAGTACATCTACCTATTGAAAAATGTATGAAAACTATGTAAATATGAGAAATTAGTTGTTGAAAACTATTTATTGTTGCAGGTAATTTAATTTAGAGTAGTTTGTACAAAAGTTTTCTCTGTTTAAAGACCATTTTATGATATCTTCTTAAACTTTGTAAAACTTTCCTGTGGTTCTCGCGGAAGCAACCATGTAGTTGATGTTGCCATGGTAATTCTCTTGTTCTTCCTTGTTTACACTAAAATATCACGTGCTAATTTGGTAAATTTCAGTAAATACTTGAACTTAGCAGGTGTTAAGCTCAATCATGTATTTAACCAATTATACCAGTAAAAGTAGTAACTATATAATACTAGCAGACCCGGCAGACGTTGTTCTGCCTGACCAGTGACTTCCCTAGAAATACATTTTCAACTATTTTTCTATTAATTTTTAACATTCCATTTATTGCAGTGCTTTAGTATATGCAATGTTTCCGGTTTTAACGTATTTGGTATAAACAAATAAATTTGTTGGATGTCCAACTCACAAAACGAATCTTTTGAACTCAATGGCTATGACACAAACCATTATGCGCTGCTGAGCAGATGTGTAGTTAGTATTTATTTAATTATATCCTATATCTACCACTTAACGCCACTAATATGATTTTATGGAAATCCTATAATACTCTGGATATGTATAAACGGCAATAACAAACAAAAAAATTAAGTGCTTTGATTAAGATTTAAGAACGTTAAAATGTCACTAAAGCAAATACATTCAGGGATATAACGAATTGAAATATTACTTAGCTGTGGTCTTAGAACTGACCACTTTTCCAAAAAATTTACAAATGTATGTATGTCGTACCCCACGAAGATTTTCACGTATTGGAAAAGTTTAAAACAGATCAACCATAAACTTTGGACATTATGGAAGTACAAACAAAGTACTGGATACAAAAAATGTGGGCGTGGCACCGCTGTATAAAATACGAATAACGGGGTTTCACAAAATGCGTTCACTACAAAATATGTACATATATGGATTTGATTTTTACTTATCCCTCAGCAACACGAAAGCGTACATATGTACATATGAATGTTAATTTTGTTTTTATTTAAAGCGTCATACATACATACATATGTATGCATGTACGAAGCGAAGTACCGCTACCGAGCGCTCGCTTAACTTAAATCGATTCATTTGGTTGACAGCGAACAAACACACAAACACCTTTTTTTAGAAAAGGTGCTCCTATTGTTTAAACAATTTTGGTTAAATAATATATGAATCAACTATTTTTTTTTGATGCAGAACGAAAGTAAATATTTCAAAGTTTAAGTTCAAGTAAGTTTCATTCTAATCGGTGGATCCGTTTATGATTTGTGGCTGTGTAAACAAAAAAATTTATGGTTTTTTACCGATTTCCACTCCCCCTTGAGATATAAGGTATCCTATCTTTCAAGTTGGATCAAACTGTAGATGCTGTGCAAATTTCATTAAAATCGGTTGAGTAGTTTAGGAGCTCACCCTGATTGAACATGTGACACGTGATTTTTATATATTAAGATTAGTTGAATTTGTCTTCAGTTCGGTATGGAACCAATTTTCGTGTTTTAATTAGTTTTAGCACATCCCCAAAACCTTCGGGGAGTGATTTTGTTGTTAAAACAACAACAACAACAAAATATCCATCGCCTTCGTTGATAAGGTTCAGTCGAAGCCCAAAAGATGAGCGAGCGCCTTCTGCCGACAATTTGTAATGCATAATGTAATGCAGGGAAGCGCATAACGCGCCCATTGCCATCTCCACAACAGAAGTTCATGAGGCAATTCGGAGATCTAAAAACACCAAGTATATTGGCCCCGATGGTATTTCCATGCTGATGCTGAATCACCTCGGCGACGAATGCATAAAATACCTTACACACATTTTCAACCTTTCCCTGTCCACCTTTGTCATTCCTGAAAGATGGAGACAGGCAAAGGTGGTCTCACTACTAAAGCCTGGCAAGCCAGCTGCCGTAGGGGAGTCATATCGCCCGATATCACTCCTCTCGCCAGTAGTGAAGGTGTTGGAATCTATCTTGTTACCGTATTTCACCGCAAACCTGCGGCTCGCCGAGCATCAACATGAATTTCGCAAAAACGCCATCACCACATTAAACCAAAAGCGTCCCAACCACAGTACAGTGCTAGTTGCGCTTGACCTGGCCAAAACTTTTGACACGGTCAACCATGCACAACTATTGAAAGACCTTGAAGACTCGTCCCTTCCCCCCTGCCTTAAACGTTGGACTGCCAACTACCTGAGTGGCCGTCAATCGTCGGTTGAATTCAGAGGCGCCAGATCAAAACCCAGAATAGTTAAACAAGGGGTGCCACAGGGTGGTGTCCTATCCCCGTTTCTGTTTAACTATTATGTATCGAAACTTCCCCTCCCCACCAGAGGGTGTCTCGATCGTCTCTTACTCCGACGATTGTACGATTATCATACCTCCCAGCCGTGTCCGAATTCTTCGCAGGGAGAAACCTGGCATTGTCAGCGAATAAGTCCTCGGCCACCATATTCACGAAGTGGACAACGCAAGTAAACATGGAACTAGACGTCTACGTTGATAGTGTCAAGCTACCAACTGTCTCACACCCCAAAATCTTAGGGGTGACGTTTGATAACATGTTCAAATACGGCGCTCATGTAACCGCAATTGCCAATAAAGTCCAAAGCCGTAACAAAATCCTCAAGTCGTTAGCTGGCAGCACTTGGGGTAAAGACTCATGTAAACGCAATTGCCAATAAAGTCCAAAGCCGTAACAAAATCCTCAAGTCGCTAGCTGGCACCACTTGGGGTAAAGACAAAGAAACGTTACTAGCTACATATAAGGCAATTGGTCAGTCGGTGCTGAGCTACGCGACGCCAATATGGTCGCCGGGGCTTGCTGACACCCACTGGCCGAGGCTTCAGTTCTGCCAGAACACCGCACTTCGAACCGCCACTGGGTGTCTTCTTATGTCTCCTGAGCACCACCTTCATAATGAATAAATAAAATGCTCGGCGTTAAAGAGCATAGCGAGATGTTGACGAGGCAATTCCTGTTCAACTGTTGCAAACCGCAACATCCGAACAGACGCCTGGTCAACGAGAATCCGCCCCCCAGGAGCATAAGGAGCCATCTACGCAAACACTTCGATGAGATCCGGCACCTGATTTCCACGCCGTTTGATCTTAAGGTGCACCGGCAGGACTTCACCCTCATCCATACGAATTAGATTCCTTAGAAAATAATCTCCTGTCTTCTCATACTTATTCAGCTGAAAATATGCAAAAATTTAAGAAAAGCTTATCTTATTATAAAGCACAGCTTAAGGAAAAGTGGACTAAAGCCAGAAGAAAGGAAGATGCTTTTCTAAAAGCTAACCAGTCTTGGTTAAATGGAACAATCGAAATTCCAAATGAGTCGCATTTTCGCCCTGGTCGTCCATCGAAATCATTCGAAGAGTCAAGTGTGCGAAGTAAACGTAGGAAAACGGAAGAAGTCCGTTCCATGGTAGAAGATGCAGTTATTATTCATGCTGCGCAATCCACTTTAATAGCAAAAGGGCAGAGGGACGCTTCGCGAATTCTGAAAGAAATCGCAGAATCACCATCACGCGCAGCAAAATACAAAAGTACATACAAAGAATCAGCAAGCCCGGGTAGAGGTAATATATTGTCACCACATGCAGCCTTAGCTATGTTTGTAGAAGCAGACTTAACAAGAGAGCAATATGCAATAATTCGTAATACAAATCCGTATTTGTATCCCTGTTACGATCGAGTATTAGAAGCTAAAAAAGAATGTTACCAAACGCAAATACGGGTAACTAGTTCTTACGCAGAAACTGACTTGCAAAGCCTCATCGATAAGACAATTGTGCGCTTATCAATGTACTTAGAGGAGGTACTCCTCACTCTTAGCGAGGACGAAAGACAATCTCTTACAATAATATGCAAGTGGGGGTGCGATGGTTCCCAGTAAACTAAATATAAACAAAAAATCGACGATAATTCTGGTTCGGATGCCAATATTTTTCTTAGCTCTTTTGTGCCGCTACAAATAACCTGTGGAAACGAAAACAGAAAAATTGTTTGGCAGAACCCTTCTCCGTCATCTCCTAGGTTTTGTAGACCGATAAGATTTAGGTTTATCAAAGAAAGTACAGACGTCACGAAAGAAGAAATCAATTTTGTTGAATCCTCAGTAAAAAACTTAGTTGCTTCTGAAATAGAGCTGCAAGGAAATAAATTCGTTTTCCGGCATATTTTTAAGATGACGATGATTGATGGTAAGGTTTGCAATGCTGCCACCGATACTAAATCCACTAGCCAATGTTATTTATGTAAAGCGAAATCGAATGACTTTAACAATCTAGACAAAAAGTATGAAGTTAGTTCCCTTGACTTTGGACTGTCTGTCCTGCATGCTAGAATAAGATTATTTGAAAGTATTCTGCATTTGGCTTACAAATTGCAAGTGAAAAAGTATAGAGCAAAGAGAACAGCTGAGGACGAATTGATGGAAAAAACCACAAAATAAACTATTCAAAAAAGATTTCGGGATGAGTTAGGTTTACTTATAGACATGCCCAAAGCAAATTATGGCAACACAAATGATGGTAATACAAGCCGGCGATTTTTCGAAAACCCACAATTGGCTGCAGATATCACAGGTGTTGATTATAAGTTAATTTACAGGTTTAAAATAATATTGGAAGCCATATCTAGTGGCTATGAAATTGATTCTGCAAAATATGACGAATATGCGTTGGATACCGCCAAATTATATATACAGCTTTACGCGTGGCATCCGATGACACCCACAACGCACAAGATACTAGTCCATGGCGCTGCTATAATTGAAAATTCATTATTACCAATAGGTCAGCTGTCAGAGGAGGCTCAAGAGGCTCGCAACAAGCACTTCCGGATGTACCGAGAAAATTATGCACGGAAGTTTTCCCGTGAAGAATGCAACCGCGACATATATCACCGATTGTTGCTAAGCTCGGACCCCTTTTTGAGCAGTATTTCAGTTCATCGTCAAAGAAAGAAACAAGCATCAAAGTCGTTTTCCCCAGACACAATTAAGCTGCTCTTACCCTCTAAGTACGTGGCCAAAGATGTGACAGAACACTCTTTTGGTGTCAGCGCTATTTCTAAAGGCGGAAACTGATATATCAATCAATTTCTGTATATATGTATATATTTTGCATTTTGGTGTATTTTAACAAACATAAATATAGATATAAAAATGTTGTGAGTTTTATTTGAGAAGTGGTAATTAATATATAGAAGGTAAGACTATACAATTGTGTAAATATTTTTATATTATAGTTGGTGATGTGATTTTTACATTAAAATTTAAAAAAATCACTCAATATGAAACCAATTTTTCAAAATCGGCATAGTTTATTTTTATGCAAATGCTAGTAAAATATGGGTTCTACTTGTATATAAACTCCTGTTGAATAACATTAACAAAGTTAAAAAATCAAATCCGTAAAATCCGAATTATTTTTTTTTGCTGCCTCAAGAATTTATTGAGCTAGCATTTTTACTTCTGGAAAGGTCAAAATTTGTTGTATTAAGTCAATGTGTAGCCCTCAATAAGACACAAATAAGGTATTACAGTTCGTGTTATACTACAAGAAAAAGAGTTGCACTGCGAAAGGATTTTTCAGTGTTACACAGTGTAATACCTATATTATTTTTAATGTAACCGATTAGTAAAACAAATTATTATAAATTTGTTATTATTAAACAGTTTTAAGAAGATATATGCAGTCAAATATTTTTGGCCGCCTAAATCTTCAAAATCTACCTATGTGCGCCGTGCCGATGACGATTCAATATTTCATTTGAAAATTTTCGGATCTACGAAAATTTGGAATTTAGCAATTGATGTGTTACTAGTTTCCTCTTGACGTAGGGACTTGAAACTAAGCACAATCTCACAACTCCTTACCGATATAGTTTTTAGAAATACAAATTTCCATAGGTTCCTCGTTTTTCGTGATAAATATAAATCGCTGGAAAAATTAATTGAGTAACTTCTCGATAAGCTACAGATTTGAAACATTCTTCAAAGCCCGGTGACTACCCAAAGTGTCTTGAAAATAATATACAATAGGTGGAGCACGGATCGGTATATACGCAAAATAGGTTTCAAATTTGGTATGGTGCGATTAATTTGTAAATAGTTTGCCGAGGCTAGAGCATTGAAACTTAACATATAATTTAGAGCCCAGATCAGCCAATTTCAAAAATTAATTTGAAATTTGCAATCTCGCTTTCGAATCTTGCCATTGATTTTTGAGAAACTTAGCGGTAAGCTAGATACTTGACACCAGGGATGGAAAATAAGGATTATTCTTCATTATTTAGACCGAAAAAATCACAATGTTCTAAACATTGCAGAATAATTCTAAATATACCACCATATTTGCTATAGTATAAATTGTGTCATTCTGCACTGATTTATATTTCTTAGTTTTATCCATATTAATCAAGGATAATTATCCTTAATGATTATGATTATAATCATTAAACCTTGATACGAGTAATCATTAAAAGAGGTTGAGCCATTCCGTAGTAGTCACAACTTAAAAATGTCTATTACCGTTAATTTTCAAACATTTTTGTAAATTGCCACTCCCACAATTGTCCGAAAATACATTTTCTCAAAATGAAGTTGTGTTTATGTATGCCAAATGTAGCTTTGTTCAAAATTTCATCACAATCTAAAAGGGTCGCGTTTAAAATGCACCTTTCAGCTTATGACGAGCATATTACATGAACATTTTTTCCCCTCCTTCATGGACGATTTTTAAATTACTTATCTATAAGAGCAGATCGACAGCCCCACTAGAAGAAACCCCCGTAAGTCACTATTTTTCCAAAGATAAGGTTTTGAGCCTTTCCCATAGATAGTGATGTTTCGCGCATTAAAAAGCAGTCAAAATCGGTTACAACTTCCCGTTTCTTTTCAGTGGTGAAATGTAATAACCGTCGATCATATACTTATGTTATAACTATCACAGTTTTTTCCCTCTCCTGACAACTTTTTGGTTTTGAACATACAGGGTTTTGCAGTGAGGTATTCCCTTCTAAATTTTTAAACCAAAATTCGTCATGGTTAAGAATATAAGACGTTTTGAGTTTTATCATGAGCAATAAAAATAAAAACAAGCTACAATTATTATTCTTGGGTTTAAAAATATATGTAAATCACAAGATATTTATTATGCGTGTGCGAAAATTAAAAAAAAAAAACAAGTAAGGAAAGGGCTGTCTTCGGCTGTGCCGAAGGCTTTATACCTTTCATGAATACGCATATCTTTTTTAAGTGTCCTTCATGGCCAAACCACATTTATCGGAGCAATCGGTTCTATAGGAAGCTATATGTTATGTTACTCCGATCTGTATGTTTTTCATTACACACATCACATTTATAATAAGTACCATCCTTGCAAAATTTTACGATCCTAGCTTCTTAACTGCCAAATTATAGCCCAAAACCCATTTATCGAAACTATCGATTATATGGGAGCTATATGTTTTGTTTGTCCGATCTTGGTGATTATCACTACACAGATTACAAATATAATATGTACTAAACCTGCAAAATTTCGCTCCCCTATCTTTTTGATTGCAAGAGTTATAGGCCAAAACCCATTTATCGGAACAATCGATTGTATGGGAGCTATGCGTTGTATTGGTCCCATCTTACTGGTTCCGACAAATGATTAATATAATACAAAATGGCGGCTCCATACCAACTTTCATCGCGATATCTCTAAAATTGAGGGACTAGTTCGCGTTCAAACAGACAGACGGACAGACGGACATGGCTAAATCAACTCAGCTCGTCGCCCTGACCATTACGGTGTACTTAATGATGGGTCTATCTCTTCTTCTTCTCATACTTACAAACATCGGACCAAAGTTATAATACCATTTCATGTTCATGAAAGGTATAACAAGTGGGGAAATGGCTGTCTTCGGCTGTGCCGAAGGCTTTATACCTTTCATGAATACGCATATCTTTGTTAAGTGTCCTTCATGGTCAAACCACATTTATCGGAGCAATCGGTTATATAGGAAGCAATATGTTATGCTACTCCGATCTGTATGTTTGTCATTACACACATCACATTTATAATAAGTACCAACCTTGCAAATTTTACGTTCCTAGCTTCTTAACTGCAAAATTTATAGCCCAAAACCCGTTTATCGGAACAATCGATTGTATGGGAGCTATGCCTTGTATCGGTCCGACCTTGCTGGTTCCTACAAATGATTAATCCCATGCAAAACGGCGGCTATATACCAAATTTCATCTAGGTATCTCTAAAATTGAGTGACTAGTTTGCGTTCAAACAGACAGACGGACGGACGGACAGACGGACATGGCCAAATCAACTCTGCTCGTCGCCCTGATCATTTCGGTATACTTAATGGTGGGTCTATCCCTTCTTCTTCTCATACTTACAAACATAGGACCAAAGTTATAATACCATTTCGTGTTCATGAAAGATATAATACTTACAAACATCGGACCAAAGTTATAATACCATTTTTATAAAAATCAAAGATAATGGTTATGGCTGAGGCAAATTATAAAAAGTAAGAGGAAAAAGTTATGATTGTGTAAAGAACTATAGAAATCGAACATTATCATTTTTAACGATAATTAAACCTAAAGTTTAATAACACTGTACAACAAAATTTAACTTTTTAAAAATCCCTCCGGGTTTCTCAACGGTTTCTATAGTTTTTGGGTCCGCTGAATCCGAATCTGAGGTCAGAATTTTCGGGTCACCCTAGGTTTTCTCTCCATAGCGTGACTTGCTCTGAGATCGGCATGTGTCCAAAAAATTTTATTTTTATTTTTTATTTGACCTAGGATAACTTAAGGATTTGGGATCAAGGAAACATAAAACTTTGACTTTAAATTAATTTTTTTTTAACGTGGTTCCGAAAAAAACAAGACTTTAGCGCATTAAAATATATTTATATATACAATCATTTAAAATTTGTTCTATTAATAAAGCCATACTTTATTATATAAGTATTAATATATTTATAATTTAAAAAAAAGGTTTTATTTCTCTAAGCCTGCGTTGTTGAATAAAATACCATAAAAGTGTGGAATAACATAATAACATTAGCCTCAAAAAAACTCAGTTAAGCATGGCTAAACTGAGTTGTTTTCTAAATTTGAAATTCGGTGTCCAATTTTTAAAAACTGTGTTTTTATCAAAGAAACTAAGGTATTGTGCTATGTTATAAAGACATTATAAATTTATAGTAGGCCCAAATACATAAACCTTTGAAGTTGCTTTGGAGTTGTCATTTCCATACAAAGTTTGTGGAACGTAAAGCAACTTTGTATGAAAGTGGGACCTAAAATGTTTTATGTATTTGAGCCCTAAGTTACTAATTCCTTATTACTACCTTTTGATATGTATTATCACTGACAAAATTGTTATTTTATTATCACTCTGTTTTCTTTTCAATTTCTAATGTTCATACATATCGTCGGAAAAAGTGCAAAACCGCACATCGCAATTCTGCAAAACCGCACATACGTATCCGCACAAATTTTACAGGAGAAACTGAAAACTGATTAGCTTTTGTACGAGCCACTATGTGGTGGGTTAAATTCAAATGTAATTTTTTTGACATTCTTTCGCACAAACTCGAACTTTTTTGTTACTAATGAATGGACCCGGGTACCCAGAAGCCCTGATAGGCAAATCTCATTTTTGTCAGAAATGTCGAATGTGCGATTTTGCGAGAAGTGCGATGTGCGGTTTTGCACTTTTTCCGACGATATGTATATTTTAAATGTATATTTTAAATACTTTGATACATAACTACTATCAATGAAGAGAAAATTTTTGCCCATACATATTCACATACAAACATATCGCACCCTAAATCAAAAACAGTCACAACTCAAAATTTTTTTAGGTCGCTTTCTTGGCATAGATTGCCTAATAAAAAGTAGTGCAGCCAATACATACAATATTTTTCTTTTTGACTATTATCGTTACTCTTTAAAGAGCACAGTGATGTCAAGTTTTTAAAAATCAAATCACTTTTGTGCGATCCAGAAGCAATTAACTGAAAGTTACTCGGATTTTGAGTTGTGACTCTTTTTGATTTAGTGTGCGATCCGCTAAGTTATTTAGGTGACGTAGTTTAACTCTCTTGTATATATCTTTTTTATGCGGTGATATTCCGGCGTCGCGCCCGCAATGGTATGAGGGTAGTGTGGTGGCCTAACATACCGAAGGTCTAGTGTTCGAGCACTGGAAAAGGCGAAAATCAAAATTGTTTAGAAAGTTTTTCTAAACGGGGCCGTCCCTCGTCAGTGGTGTGGCGAACACATTATATTAAAGATGTACAGTAAAAAGAATTTGTTATTGTTGCCATGGGTAAGGAGCACATACAATAAGTAAATATAGACTTTAATGCAATCTTTGTCAGCTTATAGAACAGAGTTATTGGTCATAAAAATTGCAGTTTGCACATAAATTGGAAAGTAAAAACCCCTTTTTTTATTTATTTAAAAACTTGTGCTGAAAAATGAATAATGAAAATCGTGTAATGCATAAAACCGACCCAAATGTATTTTGTGATATTTGTGGTGAGTACACTGTAAAGAAGCAAAGAAGAAATATAAATGAAACAGTGAAAATAGTGTATGAGCGATATTTCGGATTTGAAATAAGTGCTGGGGATAATGTAATATGCACCTAATGTGTTGTGAGAATTGCTACCGTGGACTATTACAATGGTGTAATGGAAAATCTGAATGTATGCCATTTGGAATACCTTTGTTGTGGGCGCCAGCGGTAGAGCATCGTCTGTTATAAGCTCTTATAAGCTATCCGAATTTGGATACAGCCATTCGTCCTATACCTCACACTAAAACAACACCTGTACCAGCCCGCGAGAGATGCACTAATGAATCGTCATTTTCTTATCATAGCAGCAATGTAGCATCAGTTACTAACCAGTCATTCGATAAAATTTCATATGATGATCTAACATATGAACCTTCCCAAACAGTTGAATGTAATCATATTTTGTTTGATAGTGCATCATTTGAACATTTTGTGAAAGCGTTATCTTTAAGCAAAACAAAGGCGGAAATTGCTGCTTCTATTCTTCGTGATCATAATTTACTACACAAAAATCTTAATATTACTGCAGTTCGTCATCGTTCAGATAACTTTCAGCGTTCTTTTACTAAAGCAGATGACTTTGTTTTTTGTAATGAAATTATTGGCTTGATGGAGAATATGAATATAAATTATAACAAAAAAGATTGGAGGTTGTCCATTGACGCTTCTAAAAGTAGTTTAAAGGTTGCACTAATTAATAAAGGTAAGCAATTGCCAACAATACCTGTTGCCTATTCAGTAAGAATGAAAGAGACTTACGAAACATTAAAAGTAATTTTGGAAAAAATAGAATACAGTAAAAACAAATGGTACGTCCCAGGAGATTTTAAAGTTATAAGCATTTCAATGGGAATGCAACAAGGATTCACAAAATATATTTGTTTTGTTTGCGAGTGGGATAGCAGAGATAGGGCAAACCATTATATCTACTGATTTTAAAGAGCCATTAAGGCAACGTCATTTAATTGGAAGTAAAAACGTTATCGCAAATTTTTTGGTACGAAAAAAAAAAATTCGTTTGCCTCCATTGCACATAAAACTTGGTATAGTAAAAAATTTTATGAAGGCAATGAATCAAAATGGAGAAGCATTTCAATATTTGAAAAACCTATTTCCTTGGATAAGTGAAGCAAAAATTAAAGAAGGGACGTCAGTAAATAAACATACCTTTGTAAACTTATGTATGTACATGCTGTATATAACAAAGTTAGTTTTTTGACCAGGTATTTTAATTGGACCAAATATTTGTATATTGATGAAAGATGTACTTGTAGTGCTTGAACAAAAAATGAGTAAGCAAGAAACAAAAAGGCGGAGAACTACAAAAAATTATTGAAAAACAAGTAAATAAATCTAGTTATTATCATAATATCCGTGTACTATAAGTATAAAGTTATACAAAGTTTTGAAAAATTAAAAAAGTTAAAAATACATATACTGAGCTGCAATTTTTGTACTATGGTGATGGCTGTATGCTGTCAAATCTGAAAATTTATATTATATTTAGATTATTTGACCACAAATAACAGTATAACATACAATACTTGTTGAAAAAAAATAAAAATTTTTTTTTTTATATATACCGATCTCTGCACAAACATGTTCTGCAGGGGAAACCTAGGGTGACCCGAAGATTCTGACCTCAGATTCGGATTCAGCGGACCCAAAAGCTGTAAAAACCATTGAGAAACCGGGTGGGATTTTTTGGCTGTTGTACAGTTTAATTACTGCCAATCGAAAAAACAAACCTCAAGAAACAATAACACAAGTTTACAAATTCAGGTCAACTTTTGGATCTGAGCAGATAAGATATATAATCTATCATCTACGTGTACACTCATTGTTACGTACTATATACATATCTATGCACATACTACTTGTATATTCATTTGAATATAAATAAAGTTCAGTCTTCTCTCAACTATCGTTCGTTTATGACATGGTGTCAGAATCGGTCAAATACGCGTAAAAATAAATCGTGAGAGTAACACACGCATTGCAAGCTATGCCAGACAACAGCAGCAGTGGTGCCTTCGTTAGACCACCAAAGCCTCTCCAAATCACTGGTAACAATGTATCAACCACGTGGAAGGAATGGCTCCAGCAATACAATTGGTTCGCAACAGCAGCCCAAATTGAAAACAAAAACGCCGAAATACAGGTCGTTACATTCATGTCCGGCATCGGCAGTGATGCGATCAATATATGCAACTCATTTTCGCTTTCAAGCCAACAGGCAAACAACGTGGAGGCAATAAAAAACAAATGTAATGAATATTTTGCTCCCAAAATAAGTGTTACATTTGAACGTTATATATTTAATACCATGGCTCAAAGCGAAATTGAGCTATTCGAGGAATTTTTTACGAAAATAAAAAACCAAGCAAAAAAATGCGTTTGCTAATTTAGAAGACTCTCTCGTGCGCGACAAAATCGCGGTTGGCATAAAAAACGACTCAATCAGGGAAAAACTGCTGGCAGAAGACGACGTCACTTTACAGAATGCCATTAAAATCTGCAAAGCCAGTGAAATGGCAACGCAACAAATTAGAGAACTGCATAAGAGGGAAGAAAAAAAAGTCGAAGCTATAAAAAAATATCATACACGCCAAAGCAAACACAACAAAAACAAAACGCACCCTAAAAATCTATCGATGTATAACTGTGTTTTCTGCGGTGAAATACATCAAAGAGGCGAATGCAAAGCATATAATGTAAAATGCAAAAATTGCGGAAAAAGGGGCATTTACCTGAATTGTGTTTTCGCCGCAGCAACAATAAAAGCAACACGAATAAAAAAGTAAACGCTCTGTACAAAGAAGATGAAAGCATCGAGGACTACGATAGCGATTTACTTGTTTTCAGCATAAACAAAAGAACAACAAATAAAGACGACACACTCAACTGGTATGAGCAAATATTAGTAAGTGGAAATAGTATTAAACCAAATTAGATTCCGCTGCTCAGTGCAATGTGATTCCGTTCAGCTCCCTTAAAAGAAACTCCATAAAACACATTAATCCAGTAAACCAAAAACTAATAGCCTTCGGTGGCACCAAGCTCAGTGTTCGCGGAGAAGTTTACCTGTCATGAGTTGTTAGGGAAAAAGCGAAAACCTTAAAATTCATCGTCGTGAATGACTTTGTTGGTTGCGAACCTATTTTAGGCAAAGAAGACTGCGAGAAGTTGGGCTTGTTATCAAGAACTACTGGAACTTTCGCCAAGAACGTACAGTGGAGGACCAAATAGTAAAAAAGGAACGAAAATAATTATACCAAAATCAATGCAGAAAGATATGATACGCAAAATCCATGAAAGACACTTAGGCATACAACGCTGCTTAAATCGTGGACGGGCAGCCGTATTCTGGATCGGCATGCAAAAGGATATACAAGACTTCATCGAACATTGCAGAATTTGTCAATCACATCAGTCATCGAATACCAAGGACCAATTACTCATGAAGAAAATTCCAACACTCTCTTGGGAAATCGTGGCGACAGACCTTTTCACATTTCACGACAACACCTACATACTAGTAGTAGACAGCTACTCCGGCTTTTTCGACTTCGCAAAACTAAATAACGCGACATCCACAGAGGTGATCAGCACGCTAAAGAACTGGTTTGCAACACACGGAATACCAGCTATACTGGAATCCAAAAATGGTCCGCAGTTCTCATCGAGGCAATTCGCCGAGTTTATTGAGTTATGGGAGATCGAACACCAGACATCCAGCCCACACTATCCACGCTCGAACGGATTGGCAGAGCGTTATGTACAAGTTGCAAAAAATATGTTGAAAAAATGCTACAAGGATAAATCTGACATACATTTAGCCCTCTTGAACTACAGAAATACCCCACGTAAAGAAAGTCTGCTCTCCCCCATGAGCAGAGTGACCAACAACCAGCGAAGTTCTAAAGCCAGCAATTGTAAAAAACGTTCATAAATCCAAAGAAAAATCGCGGTGCAATGATAGCGCCCAGTTACACACACAGCGCAGCACAAAAACATACGCTCCTGGGGATAGAGTCAGAATCCAACGCGGTCATAGGGACTGGGTAACTGGCATAGTCGAAAAACCACATCACAGCGCTCCACGGTCTCTAATGGTCAGTACAGATGACGGAAAGCTTCTAAGGCGGAATACGATTCACATTCATCCGACAAAATCTACAATCAAAACCGCACCGACAGTAGTAGCAAACCCCAGACCTGCTTCAAACTTAAGCACAACTGCATCATCATCAGAGCAACCACCAGCTACAACACAACACGTACAAAGCGAATCGCAACTGGTAACACCATCGTCCGCACCACAATGCAAAGAAGCAAAACCGGTAGACAAGCCGAAAATCTTCAAATATGGGCGGCCTATTAAGCAACAGAATTTTATAAAGCATAGAAAAATGTTATAAGATGTAAATATTAAATTTGCGTAAACTCGAATTACACTAAGTCAATTAAAAATTACACTGACATACATACATATATTTTCAATGAATTTGTTCAGTTTCGTATCAATTACTTACTCACTAAAATTACACTTAAGTATAAATTCAATGAATTTTTCCATTTACATACTTATTAATTACATACTTACTAATTATTTACTCATTAAAAAAAAAAAAAAAAAATTAAGGGGAAGATGTTACGTATATACCTACGTACATACTAATCTATCATCTACGTGTACACTCATTGTTACGTATATACATACATATGTATCTATGCACATTAAGGTGCCTCGCCAAAAAAAATTGCACTGTTTCCACCGGAATTTCAAAATTCACTCGTTTCTAAGGACTCCCCCAAAATATATCGAAAAAATATTAAGATTTACCGGAGCTAAACCGCGTTAAAAAAACGCTAAAAATATCGTTTTTTATGTATAAAAGGAGAATGAAAAAATATTTTTTAATAAAAAGCATCTGAGGTGATAGAGTGCGAAAGGTAAGCATAAAAAAGTTTAAAAATTTGATCAATACTATTCTTGTATACCTGTGTGCTAATATTCGCAATGTGTAAAATTGTATCAAAAAGGGTAAACTTTTGCAGAAATGGCAACGTCTCGAAAATACCTTTCAAATGATATCCTAATCGTCCAAGCCCGTCAATAATTGGCTGAGTTATTAAAGTTTTCCACAAAACTACCCCTCGAAATATGACGAAAAACAGCAACATACATCTCAATATTTGGATTGCGTTGATAAAATTTTCAAACTTTTTTATGCTTACCTTTTGTACTCCAGCTAGTTCATCATCTCAGGTGCTTTTTATTAAAAAATATTTTATCATAGTCCTTTTATACATAAAAAAGGATATTTTTAGCGTTTTTTTAACGCGGTTTAGCTCCGGTAAATCTTAATATTTTTTCGAAATATTTTGACCGAGGTCTTAAAATACATTGAAGTTTATAATTCCGATGGAAACAGGGTGTCCAATTTTGTTTGTATGGAGCGTGAGGCGCCTTAATGCACATACTACTTGTATACTCATTTGAATATAAATAAAGTTCAGTCTTCCCTCAACTTTCGTTCGTTTATGACAATAAGAGCGATTCTTAACTATATTTGATATGCTCCATTCGAATCTGCATTCAGTTTTTCAAGACAGCGGCTTTGGTGCACACACGGGTTCATATCCCAGTGTCCGAAAAGCGATCTGATGATAAGTGGGGACACTTTGAAACATGTAATCCTATCCATCGCTGTAATTAGCTTTGTAATTTTTCTCCAAATATAAATTTTCCACAAAAATCGGATATAATAATTAAAACCAATTATTATTGTTCACTGGTCTCGAGCTTGCAAATTTTACAAATATATGTAAATAAAAAGACCGTAAAAACCAAAAACAAAGGATTGATTATAGTTTCCGAGATATCGCATGATAGCACCTTTCTGCTGTTATAGCAGCTTTTAAATCGTGGCACTGCTTGATATTTAAGTAAGTAAAAATGGCAGAATGTTCATAAAAGTATGAACATAAAACTACGCCGCTCTAAAATAAGTAAATTTATACAGTCCACTAGAATTTAAGATCATATTGTCATACATACATACTTACAAAACAAACAGGATAAGGTATACCTAAACCTATCACACATGCACACTCATATGTAAACACATACAGTCCACTTGGGAAAAGATAAGTATAAACAACCCTCATACAAACAGATTGTTTCTTAATATTCAAGCAATGCCCTTGAACAAACAAACAATAGAATCAATAGAACATTAGGAACGTTTAGGAACACTAGAATGTTTGGGAACATAGTTTTAAGATTTAGTATATAAGCAAATGTAAAATAGTTTAAAACTCAGAATTAAAATATATTCTAAACCATCAACACCATTATATAAAAATAAAAATGCAGAGACAGTGTTGCAAAGTGTTTTTGTTACGTTTGTGCTGGTTATATGATTAAAAAAAGTGGCAATATAATAACAAATGCGCTCAAAGATGCGTATCTGCACTACTTCGATTTCAGAGTAGCAGACACTCATTAGCCATGGAGACCGAAATTTATTTGTAACGCATGCAAAACAAAGCTGTGTAAGTGGTCATTGGGAGAACGTGAGTACTTTTCCTTTTCAAAGCCAGCGCTCTGGAGAGAACCTAAAAACCATGAAGATGATTGCTACTTTTGTTTGATGAAAGTTACGGGTATAAATGCCAAAAAATTAGCAAAATATAATTATTTTGATGTATTATCAGTATCCAAGCCAGTTCCACGTACTGCTAATGATCCATTGCCAGTTTATCGAAGTATAAGTGCAAACGTCCTGGAAACTTTAACTCCATCGCCCCCGACCAGTGAAAGCGACTTTGTCATGGAAGGGCCACATTTCATTTCGCAAGATGAACTAAGCGATTTGATTCGTGACTTGAGTTTGGCCAAACAAAAAGCAGAGTTGCTAGCATCACGGCTGCAGCAATGGAAAAATCTAGACTCTCGAACACAAGTTACAGTATACAGAAATAAAATGAGGCACTTGGACCGTTCTTCAAAAAAGAAGACAACATAAGTTTCTGTAAGGATATTAATGGTTTATTTAATGAAATGAATGCACCCTACGATCGAAACGAATGGCGTTTATTCATTGATGGTTCCAAATACAGCCTAAAAGCTGCTCTTCCCCACAACGGGAATAACAAACCATCTATTCCGATTGCTCATGCAGTACAAACGAAGGAATGCTACGAAACAATGCGGAAGATACTGTGCTTCATCAAATACAATGATCATAAATGGAAAATATGTGGTGATCTAAAGGTACAAACATTAATTCCAATTAAATCGAAACACTTATTTTTTATATTATTTCAACAGGTTATTGGCATCTTAACTGAGATGCAATCTGGATTCACCAAATTTTGTTGTTTCTTATGCTTGTGGGATAGCCGCGCAACTGAACATCATTATGTGAGGAAAGAGTGGCAAAGTCGTACTCAATATGAGCCTGGACAGCAAAACGTCTCCGCTGAACCACTTGTAAATCCACAAGACATTTTCCTTCCAATTCTTCACATTAAACTTCTCCTTATAAATAACTTCGTCAAACCATTAAACCGTGAAGGACCGGCTTTTCAGTACTTAGTCAAGTTGTTTCCTAAATTGTCATATGCAAAAATCAAAGAAGGCATATTTGTGGGATCTGATATTAGAATGTAGCATAATGTTTATTTAAAGTATATAAGTAAATATACAAAAAATACAAAACTGATATTAGAAAACTAATGGCTGATAAAGAATTTACAAAATGTTTAACACCCGATGAAGCAGCTGCGTGGGCATCTTTTCAAAATATCGTTCACCACTTTCTTGGTAATCACAAATCCCATAATTTTGAGGAAACTATTGGCGATATGTTGGAAAATTATCGAAAGATTGGAGCTTGGATATCCCCAAAAATGCATTTTCTGCATTCCCATCTCGATTTCTTTCCCGAAAACTTGGGTGATACGAGCGACAAACAGGGAGAGCGGTTACATCAAGATCTAGCCAAAATTGAAAGACGATACCAAGGATTTTGGGATGAAGGCATGATGAGCGACTATTGTTGGCCTCTAATACGCGAAACAGATACTAAACAATACAAAAGGCAAAGTTCCACCAATCTTTATTTCTGATTTGTAACTTTTAAGTAATTAAAATGAATATTATTTGACAAAAATCTTAAAAAATGAATTTGAATTTTGTTGAAAGTTACAAAAAAAGTCCCCAAAAATAGAGTTTTTGCCGGATCTGCCTAATATTTTGCTAAAAGTGTTTGCTATTAAACACACTCATTTTAGGGAAAAAAAAAATATCCTGATTTTCACAACTTCGTACAAAAAAACCATTTTTAAAATCAAATTTTTTTCAAAAATCGTAAAAAAACGATCAAATTTCGACTTTGGCCAGCTATTGCTCCGCGATGGTTTGACCTTTCCCTACTGTCGTTAGAAGCGTATTTTAATTTCCTTTCGAACAGGCTATTGCTTCCGTTCGTCGCTTTTGTAAAATTGGCGAAACGATTTTTTGAATGAAGTGATACCTAAAAAAACACAAAATTACCGATATCTCGAAATCTTAAATCAATCTTAAAAAACGGAATGCAGATTCGGATTCAGCGTCATAAATTGACTGAAAAACCACTTTTAGTTGCCCCGATCCAAAACCGTGTATACTTTTGTAATTTTTCCTCAATCCCAAGAATATTGATAAAAAATAATAATCAACCGCCGATTTATATTATTTAACTTATAGTGATTACCGTCCCTGATATCTACTATCTACTTTGTGACCTGTTTCTGTTAAATCTCCTACAATTTGTGCTGCGCTGCTTCTAATTTATTTCTAAAAATTTTGGGAATATTTGCTGACAAGCCTTCCATGGTAGAAATACACTCTGGAGATGACCCTCCATGTATGTGGTCGACGAATGAAAATGACACCATCTGGAGGACTCAAAGTTGGTACGGGTATCTTCTAGCTGTGCTTATGTCCCACCTACACCAAGAAACAGAAATACTAAATATTAAAGAATTATTATATTAAGCAGGCACATGAAGGAGAGAGCGTGCTTCCCAAGAAGACTAGTGTCAATCTCACCTATCCGAATACACTCCGTGTATGTGGTATGTTCCATCATGACATCAATCATCATTTTAACTACATAGTTAACGACAACACCAGAAAGACTAACTATTTTGTGCACCATGGCTATATACAACCACAGCTTTAATAGCTCACAAATTTAATAAGCAAATAAACATTTATCAGTTTTTCAATTACTTTTGCAATTCCTTTAAGGAATGGGAAATTTGAAATTACTTTTGGGATTCCTTGTAATGTAATTGGAAAATTTTCAATTACATTTTCAATTCCTTTCGAAAGTATTTGAGAAAAAATTACATTTGCGCAAAGTACTTTTTTTCAATTCCAAAAAGAAATTTTTTTGTACTTGAGCCTCTGAGAGGAAATTACATTTGGTTTTTTTTTTGAGGAATTGAAATGTAATGAATTCCTTTTGTGTGGGACAAAGGAATTGATTACTTTTCCCATTACATGTAATTGGGAATTGAGAGTAATTTAATTCCTAAAGTAATGATTACTACCCAGCTCTGCTTCTCGTCCATCAAGACATTTTAAACCCCTTATCTTGAACAGTGCCGAACTAATTTTGAATTAAATGAGCCTTTTCGTTGTTTGTGTCAAGATTATAATTCTCATTCTGGTACGTTTGATATTTCAGACTCACTATGCAGCATAAAAAAGTCAATTCTTTCTATCCTAAATACATAGCAACAATTTTGTATACCTTTCATGAACATGAAATGGTATTATAACTTTGGTCCGATGTTTGTAAGTATGAGAAGAAGAAGAGATAGACCCACTATTAAGTATACCGAAATGATCAGGGAGATGAGGCGAGTTGATTTAGCCATGTCCGTCTGTCCGTCCGTCCGCCCGTCCGTCCGTCCGTCTGTTTGAACGCAAACTAGTCCCTCAGTTTTAGAGATATCTCGATGAAATTTTGCAAGCAGGTGCCATTTTGCATAGGATTAATCGTTTGTCGGAACCAGCAAGATCGGACCGATACAAGGCATAGCTCCCATACAATCGATTGTTCCGATAAATGGGTTTTGGCCTATAACTTTTGCAATTCAAAAGCTAGGAACGTAAAATTTTGCATGTTTAGTACATATTGTATTTGTAACGTGTGTAGTGAAAATGACTCAGATCGGACCAACAGGACATATAGCTCCCATATAATCGATAAATGGGTTTTGAGCTATCAATTTTGCAGTTAAAAAGCTAGGAACGTTAAACTTTGCACGTTTACTACATATTATATATGTAACATATATAGGCAAAATCAGCCAGATCGGACCAACATAACGTATAGCTCCCATACAATCGATTGTTCCGATAAGTGTGGTTTGGCATTCATGAAAGGTATAAAGCCTTCGGCACAGCCGAAGACAGCCCTTTCCTTACTTGTTTTTCATATCCTTTGATTCTTATCTTTATTCTTAACAATAACTTTTCGCTGTCAACTAATTATTTATTAATTGTGTAAGCTTTTTTCCTTAGCTGATGAGGTTTTCTCTGTAGCTGAGCAGTTTTAGATCTCGACGATAAACAAACCAAAACCTTTCAAAGACTCGGCACGAAAGAACAATCCGCGCATCATGCGGATGCGCCCCTCGCGCCGGTCGGGCGGGATATGGTGGGTAAACCGTTGGGAATTAAAACAAAAAAAAAAAAAAACAGAGAATATGATAGCCCTAACATTTTTCTTTACTACCCAATGTCAAAAAATTATGTGTCAATTACTAAAAGTGAGATGTCTTTTGGTAGATAGACCATATGCAATTCTTCATTATAAAAATTCCCAAGTAGAATTTTTTTTTTTCAAACTAAATAAAATGTGGATAGCTAATAATAATATGACTCCAATAAGTGTTATCATACTAATTTTATTTAAACAATTCAGTCAATTAAATATGCAAACTATTGTATGCGCAAATCGCTCTTTGAAGCTTTTCAAAATATAAGGGGTGATTGCTTGCAACTTTGTGATGCTCCCAAGCTTTCTGAAAGTCATGATGAACTGACTCAATGGCTTGCTCACTGAAAAATCCTACACCTATTTCTTTTAGTTTGCAGAACTGCTCCACATGGAAGAATACTACGTGAAATTTTGGAGTAATGGGGATTTCTAGAAGCATGTATGTAACTTGTTTTAAAAGATTTTAGGCGAAACGTGTAATTCGTGTCCAAATTATTTCCAAAGCATGAATTGACTACTTCTTTGAAGTCGTCGAAACTTTCACATATTTTAAGATGGCAATGTTGCATATTTGAATGATTTAATTATTTAAATAAAATTAATATAATAACACTTACTGGAGTCATATTATTATTTAGCTATCCAAAATTGGTTTAATATCAAAAAAAAAAAAAACAAGTAAGGAAGTCTAAGTTCGGGTGAACCGAACATTAAATACCCAGCGTTAGTTTTCAGAACGAGATACAAATACCATGACTTGGCAATGATATAGGCCCTAGAATCTTATTTGAAATTGTCTATATCAAAAAAGGGGGCGTGGTTATCATCAGATTTCGCCCATTTTAAACACCAACCTGCTTTGGCCGGAAAGTAACCTGTGTACCAAATTTCATGGGAATATCTCAAGTTTTACTCAACTTATGTTAATTTATGTGATTTTCGATATCGAAAAAGTGGGCGTGGTTATCATCCGATTTCGACAATTTTCACAGCAGCTCACCTTGGCCAGAAAGTAGCCTGCATAACAAATTCCATGCAAATATCTCAGTTTTTACTCAAGTTATGTTAATTTATGTGATTTTCAAAATTTTCGATATCGAAAATGCGGGCGTGGTTATAATTCGAGTACTCATCGTAAACCATCCATTTTCCGACCATGCCTTCCGCAGGCAGTCTCTTTTGATCGAAGATCAGCCTTCCAAATTCAAAAGAGATGAAGGAAAGAGCGTGCTTCCCAAGAAGACTAGTGTCAATATCACCTAACCGAATACGCTCCCTCTTTGTGGTATGTACTAAAGTACTGCACAAGCTGATTCGCTTTTCTATGCACACACTGTGATTCGGTGTTATTGCTTATGTTTGTTTTGATTCGTTTGGGCAAACGATCAGCACTCACACGACAGCAAACGAGAACAAGAGTTGAGCGGCAATGAAGCAGGTCTCGTGTTGAGTCGTTTGATCTATTTCGATTATTATTGTCTTTCGAGTGACGAGCGATATAACAGTAACAACACCATTTAATGCTGCAAATAACTCGCGTCATTCGGTGCATGCAATTAAATCGTAGCTGTCGGTCAGTCTTTTTTAAGCATAACAAGTTATAATAGAAGAGGACGCTAAGATGGAAGGAGGTGTAAGTAAATTTTATTATTGTGTATTTTATAAGCATTATCAATGCTCTATTACCTGATATGTTTATCTTCATATGTACTTACATTATAAGGAATTAAAATAAGTACAAATGTACCTGATTAAACTAATTTTGTTCTTTGGTTTTAATTATGCCTGCAAAAATTTAGAAAAAAGCATTTTTGTGCAGATAAAATAGCGTGTAATCATACAGACAACATATTCAGCCAGAAATCGGTTACATTTTCTAAAAAGTAACTATAAATAAATATCTATTTGTACATTTATATTTTTATTGAAGTTACATTTGCTTGGTGGGTTTTGTGCTAGGGCTTTAAGAAAAAGATGCCAGGGCCGAAATTCATTATGTATAGTGTTTATTATGGGACGGGTTTGTGCTGATTTCACATGTGTAAATAGTTTAATTTGCTTAAAGCAACATACACAAAATAAGACTACCTGCTTCCTATTTTTTGGTAAATACTCATAAAAATGTACTTACATATGTATGTATGGGTATGGTCATAGAAATTTGCGAACTCTTTGTATTGAATGGGCTGGTTAAGGATAAACAGCCGTAGGTAGATTTTTTATTGCGCTTGAACAATTGAAGAATTGCATAAACGGTGACTATTTGTTTTAAATTTGGGTGTCTAAACTCGTTAACTAAATAAACACAAAGGACATACTTGCAAGAGGGATTGCGAATTCACCCGGCAGTAGCAGGTAACTATTTTCGCTTTTGTCTTCCCTTAAAAACCTTTCATATATTTTAAACAATGATTAGGTATGCTAAATACGTGTTAAGATGCAAAATTTATGCATACCAATTTTTCCGTTACTCATTAAAAATAATATGAAAGAAGAAAGGCAAATCATGAGAAAAATACCATTAGTGGGATTCTTTAATGACCGGTTTTTACGATCGTAGTGGGATTTTTTGAGTTTTTCAGATCATGCAGGTTTGTAGTTTATTGAATTTTAGTGTAATAAGATATCAATCTTAAGCCTCTAATTTAATTACCTGTTTTTTGGCAATTTGTTTTCTAGCCAATAAAAAAAATCGACCTTAGCATTTCGGCTAAAAAAAATTTCCAAAAATCGGGTAATTAAATCAGAAGCTTAAGATTGCTATCTTATCATACTAAAAGTCAATAAACTACAAATTTGAATACTCGGAAACGCTCTAAAAATTCTTAGTAACAATCTCAAATATTTCCTAATAATTCGCTGAATTTTCCTGAATTTTGCACTTAATTCTAAACTTTTGTTTACAATATTTGTATTGTATTCCTACATACATTTTCATAAGAAATTAGCGAAATTATTTTTAAAGAATACCATTGGAGAAACCTGCAGTGTAACGTTTTGAAATAGATTAGAGACAAACTGTAAGCAAACGGTTGGAGTTGAATATGAAACTATTGCCTTTCGAATCAATTGTCAACCGACTCAACTGCCTTTCGAGTTAAGCATAAAACGAGCCACAAAACAAACACTCATTTCTAAATGCTTGCAGTGCCGTCTGATGCGACGTCTTGCTTGCTTACAAGCAGTTCGGCTCATATCGCGTGTTATTGTTGTGCATAGCAAGACACACAAATATTTGCGAGTGGCTTGAAAGGGCGAACGGATGATTCGTTGCAGGCGTTTAGTATGTACTATCATGACGTCAATCATCATTTCAACTACATAGTTAACAACCACACCAGTAAGATTAACTGTTTTGTGCAGCATGGCTATATACAACCCCAGCTTTAATAGCCAACAAATTTAATAAGCAAATAAACATTTATCAGTTTTTCAATTCCTTTAACACTGGAGTGCACGCGCGGCCTACTATAGTAGACCATTGGTATATTTTTGTTGATAACTTAACAATTCTGTATGTTAGAGCGGAGTAGTTCCAGGAAAGCCATATGCATTAAATTTGTCGTCAAGTCACTACCGTGAGAGCTTTCTGCTCGTACACATATTTCTGAAGATTAGCGAAAAAGTCTCGGGACTACCATAGCAGCAAGAAATCAATCATCAAAAAAGTGGTGCAAAACGTGCAATAAATGGATTTGTCCTAATTAACCGGCTGTGATGTGTAATAAATGTCACAAAAATAGGTTTTTGATAAACTTTAATAATGTAAGAAAAAAAATTTAATCATTGGTCTCAAAAGTACAAGTTTTGGTATTTTTTACTTTATAGAACAAAATTGGCTTTAATTTTAAAATGTTATTTTCTATGGATAAATAAAACCTTAAATTATTCTTTTAAATAAATATAAATACGCTTTCAATCATTAGTTTCAGTAATATGTAATGAAAAAAATTTTTATTGCTATTTTAAAATGGTCTACCATAGTAGGCCACGCGTGCGTTTGTGTAAATTGGTGCAGCTAAAATATACTTATTAGAGTATACTTTTCATATATGCAAATAGGGAATATGTACTTACCTCTTAAATTCTCTAAAATAAATTCAAGTTGAAATTCTGTCAGCAACGTTTTAAGAACAGCAGAACAGAATTTTCTGGAGCTTCTATTGCCGCTTGACATGGGCTTGTGTTTTCTTCTGCAGAGGTAACTGGTTGCCCCGTGGTAAAGAGAACCCAATTATTTACCAGGTTTTCATCACTAGTAGCGTCATTTGAGTAAACACAATAGTTTTCCATCTTTTATATTATTTATTTCGATTAATTATCTGATAAGTTACCGGTTTTCGGGCACAAATAAAATGAAAACGTCTGCAAAGTAAGTGAATGTTGTGTCAAAATAGCTAAACTCTTACTTCAATCTTGTAGCGTTCTGAAATTAAGAAGTGGTATCAATCACAGAACGGATAGAATATATTTAAGAACGGATGGTCTAAAATTAAGATCGTGTGCTCTAATAGCAAGAACTTGGGTCTTAATACTACAAATGTGGTCTAATATTAAGAACTTGTTCTTGACTTAAGAACTTTTTGGTCTCCTATCAAGACCGTTGGTTATCGAAAAAATTAAGAATAGTATAATCTAAAATTAAGCGCAACAGGCTTAAATTTAGACCGTGGTTTTTTCCTCAGTGTATGGGTAGCCATAGTCAACAGACTTCTGCAACCTCTGGGGAGAGAGGGAGGGACTAAGGTCATAGCGTATGCGGATGGTCTTGCGGTGGGAGTGCGGAGAAACCTTAGGGTCGTGGAAAGGTGGGCTGGTGACAAAGGTCAAGGTGTTAACTCGGGCAAAACAGAGCTTGTCCTGTTCACTAGGAAATACAAAATACCTACGCTGCAGTTACCAGTATTAGGTAACAATAGCCTCAAACTTAGCGATTCCGCTAAGTACCTGGGTATTATCATCGATAAAAAGCTCTCATGGAAAGAGAATATTCAGGAGCGTGCTAGAAAAGCATTGGTGGCCTTATACTCCTGTAGGGGTGACGCTGGCCAAAAATGCGGGTTGACTCCCAAAGTCACACTCTGGCTCTATAGCACTGTGGTTAGACCGATTCTTTTGTATGGGGCGATAGTCTGGTGGATGGAGTTGGAGAAAAATTCCAATATTATCTTAATGCAAAGAGTGCAGAGAAGCGCGCTCATGTGGCTAATTCCTTGGAAACTGATATATTTTCTGTGAAAAGTCAGTGTTGCGATAAATGACTTTTGAAAGTGTATACAGTGTAAATGGGGTATAAGAAATAGCCCCTGATTCGCATTGCACTACAACTTAACCCATTAACGCTAACTGTACCCATACAAGTACACTTATTCAAATATCGAAAAATGCATTCTAAATATCGAAAATATACAGTTTTGCTACAACTATGACATAAACTACAACTGGTTTAGAAAAAAAGCTGTGGTAAAGTTGTGACATGAGAAAGTGCGACACTTATATTAAACCCAAAATCGTCCCAACCCGTCTTCAAAATGGGAGCTGCTCTAGCTCATGTAAATGTTGACATTAGACTGATCATGTGTCAAAAAAATTAAGATTATATGTTAATTAATATTCGCACACGCCGCCTGTGACCACCATTTTTTGATTTTTTACAAAACTGGAGAACAAAGTTTAGTCCTCTATAGGACCCCAGTCAAGCAAATTGCTTTAAAAACAATTGTAGCTTATTGTAACGTTCTTTATTCTCTTTCAAAGCTTCTTCATGAAAATTTTGTTTTGATCACAATTTATAGCATGTAATGCCAATAAAAGTGCATGACCTCAGCAAAGGGACACTATAAATTGTGACATTTTTTTTTGTGTTTAAAAGTAGTCCATGGTATTAAACGAATAAATTTTGCATTTAATTTATATTTCTCGATGAGATTAATAAGACTGCATATCAGTTTATTTAAAAAAATGTCTCATTGTTTTAAATTTATGGCATTAAAGTCGGTGAACACAAATATATCATTTTCCAAGAAATCAGCCATATGTGTCAATGGGGCTACGGAGGGCTGCCGCAAATCTCTCAACGAGATGGCTGAGAAACTCTCTATTCACCTGGTAAAGATGCGGGGACACAGGGACATACCGGGAAATGAGACTGCAGACGAGCTCGCTTTCTGTTCTGGAAGGGTTTAGGCATGCCTCTGGCGATTAGTAAGCTCTTAACAAGGTAAAAGTTCCTCCAAGAGGCAAGTGACAGGTGGGATAAGATCGGTACCCTGCTGTCATGCAAATTTGATATGGCCGGAGATTAGTGCGTGTAGGTCGGAAGACCTACTCAAACTCAGAAGAGAAGATCTCTCAATACTTATGGGGCTCCTAACGGGGCATAAAGGTCTAGGTCGGCATGCAGAAAGGTTGGGTATCCCCTTTAATGACTTCTGCAGAAGATGCAGAGATGAGGAGGAGCCTGAAGCTGTGAGGCATCTCCTATGAGAATGCCCTGCGCTATGGGGCTGGAGGTTGAAATATCTGGGGTCGGGCTTTCTCCAGCATATCGGAGAATTAGCCACAATAAAGTCAAAAGACATTCTTCTCTTCGCGAAAACCACAAAAGGGTTCGAGTAGGGGGTCGTTAAAGATCCATGTGGTATCACAACGGGCCATCCGGGCCTATGTGTGCTAGCTCTTTCACTAGTAGCCACTGCAACCTACCTACCATGTTTGCGAGCTGCTATGACCTGTTATAGTTGGATCATGATGTAAACGTACATACATAAACTAATTCATTCACTTTCATCGGCTTGGTAGTCCTCGTCCAAGCTCTCATCAGCAACTTTCAACCATTATCATAGAGTTAGATAGTTCGCCTTGTTCATCCGATTCCTTTGAGAGTTGCCGCTCAAACCACTCGAGATGACTATGCATCAAACGCACTTACTGACATATTACCTTTTCCATTTGAAAATGCTTCCATTAGGTGCAAAAATTTTTTGTTTGGGGTTTATCTCTTTGAAAGTGTTTTTTTTTTAAATGTTAATTATAAAACTGATAAGATATGAACATCAAAATAAAGGGAAAAGAAGCACCAATATAACGGTGTAAAGATTTTCGAAGTCTGTGACAAAAAAGTTCGAAAAATATAACTTCAAGCGTTTTTTTTTGTATTTTTTCCCTTAGTGTTTTTTTACAAAATTTTTATAAAAAAAGTCATAAAAGTATGCATATCAGAAAAAAGGGAATCGGTTTGATGAAAAGTGAAATATTCGACTTTAAACTCTTGTTGATTGCCTAAAGAAGGCAGACCACACCCACATTTTTGTTTTTTAATTTTGTAAACAATGCACTGAAATGACCACTTCGAAAGCAAATTACTAAATTTTGGAGGCTAACTTCCAAAAAAGAAGTACAAACATTTTTTATTTTCATCTATTCAAAAAAATTGGGTTTGTTCAATACCCAGTCGGGTGCTGTACAGTGTAATAAAGAAAGTTGATTCTTTATTTTTGAAGCTTTTTATTCAAAGTGACCCATCCCTGGCTTGTATTTCTTGCTGAAGAGTAGTATATATGTACGTCTTATCCGGGTTTAGCCCAAGGCTAAATTTTTGTGCCCACCTACTCAGCTTTGGAAATCTATGCTTTCGTTGATAAATCGCACAAAATTATTGTTATCAAGGAACATGTTAACTGTGCGGGGCGAATTATTGTTGACTAACGAATTATATTATTTATTTGAAAAAAAAAAAAAACTTGTATATATTTAACTTTAAAACTTCATATTCATTTACACTAGGAAATGGAACTGATTGCTGTGGATAGATATCATTTTAGGCGTTGCCACGCATGGGTTGTGATAATAGATAATGCACCATGGAGTATTAAGCCCAGAAAAATGTGCACGAACGACGACGGTGATGAAGTCGCCGAGGCACCAAGAGGTCGCTTCATTGAACCATCAACAGGTTTTATGTGTGAAACACATTGCAAACAGTACATTCTTATTGACAGTGTGTGGGATCACCAAAATTACTACGTAAACATGCAAAAATGTAAGAGAGTTGGTGAAATACGCTGGAACTTACAAGATTCTACCGATTGGGAACATTTTTTGTCCGGAGAGCCTCCTGATATGAGAACGTACGATTTGGGATCAGATGAAAATATTACGGAAGGAGTGCGATCTCTAAATGAAGAAAAACATTTAGACATAATACAGTCATGGGTTATGAAATTGCATATTGGATTCAGGGAATTCGAAGAAAGATATCCCAACTTAGAAAAAACAATTTATTACTCCTGCGCCATCCATGACCGGTTTTCCCCTTACTCACAATGGGATGGTAAAGTTGGTCAAGTTACCTTGTACAAAGACATTCACTTAACAGAACAAAGAATACGGTGGGAATATTATGAAAGTAGATCCGATTTACTTCAACAAATCAAATTCATTTTTGACACAGGAAAAATCGAGGAAACGTTTCTTAAAGGCCGAGATGACAGTCTTCGATGTAAGTTACCGACATATTTTATTTCTATTTATAAGTATGTATGTCATTTATTACTAACCGAAAGCAATCCAGCGATTTTTTCAAAAATCAACATCAGGTTCCTGTAACAATGTGCATATATCCAAACAGAAAGGGCATAACTCAATAAGTTCTACAAGCAGGGTATAACTACTAAAAAAAAAACTACCAAAATCTGAAAAAACAACTACCAAATGGAAAAAAAAATCTACCAAATTTTATTTTCAGGTATTTATTATAAAGAAACAAAACTGTATTTAATTTTTTTTTAGTACTAAATATATATAATATTTCATACATGTAACATTTAAAGTTAACATAGTTTTGGAGATCCATCACAAACGTTGTTCATTTTTATATGCATTTTACAAATGCAAATAGAAATTTGCTTATAGATACTTAATACTAGTTTTGAACATTTAGAAATATAACGTCACTTGGCGCGCAATACAGCGTATTTTTTAAAAGGCAATTTTCTTGTAAAAAGTAAAAAAAAGACTTGGAAAAAATGAAGGCACTAAGATGAGTCTTTAGGTGACCAAACTTAGCTTGAGCCGCCTGGGCTTCTCCTTAGCTCTTTTGCAAAGCATGATATTGTTTATATATTTTGTTTTTATAAAAGACTAGAAGGACCCGGCAGACGTTGTTCTGCCCCAACGATAAATAAAAAAGTTTGGAATATTTCGGTCCCTGGTCAAGTTCCCGGAAAATAGTAATCCCAAATTTTAACAAAAGTAAAGAACTACCCTTGTACCAAATTTGAAGAAAATCGTCCAATAAATAAAAAAGTTAGGAATATTTCGGTCCTTGGTCCATTTTCCGGAAAAAAATTAACCCCAAATTTTAACAAAAGGAAAGGACTACCTTTGTACCAAACTTAAAGAAAATCGTACTATAAATAAAGTAGTTTGGAATATTTTGGTCCCTGGTCCATTTCCCAGAAAAAAATTAAACCAAATTTTAATAAAAGTAAAGAACTACCCTTGTACCAAATTTGAAGAAAATCGTCCCATAAATAAAAAAGTTTGGAATATCTCGGTCCCTGGTCCATTTTCCGGAATAAAACTTTACATAAACACTCTGCGGGTTCCTACTGAGCTATCCTGGAAATATGAACAAAAGCGGCGTGGTAGTTCCGGAGTCTATAACATACATACCCACATACATCCGTACATACATCCTATTTTATATACATATATAGATAAGTCAAAAAATTTCCTTTCAGCTGCAGCTGAGCTGTGAGGCAAACACATTAAATCAGTTATAAAATCACATAATTCTTTAAAACAACTATCTCCTAAACCGTCTTTTACACCTTTTACCTTTGGGACCGTTCAAGTATTACGTAAGCAGATTTATTACAATTATTTACCCCCCCATCCCCCTTGTCTTCGAAAATAAGCAAAGCGGTTACCCCTCCCACCATGCTTACGTAAACATTTTACAATTAATGTGCTGGTTTTTTTTATATTATAATTATAAATTTTAAAATAACAAAATAGATTTAGGATATACATGTATTAGATTAACTGATTCGATTAATCTTACGAGCATAACAAACTTATTTTAAATTTTTGGTAAGCATATTGAATTCAAATTAACAGTCTTCAGTCCATGAAACCCGAGTCCATGATTCTAAGTGGTCGATGACATTTTATTGCTGCTCACAGGTTATTAGCACGACGAGCAGCGACTCTTACAGGTCTAACTTTCCTGTCAATGTTCATGTTTACTTTTTTATGGATATTTTCAATGTGACGACTTCAGGGACGGATTCAGATGAGGGGTCCAGGGTGTTGAATATTCACAGAGATATCGAAGTTACTCATGAACAGATACTGGATATTCTGGCAAGAAAAGGAAGGAGATATTACTCTATAGGTAATGTATGTAAATTGATCTGGCATTATTATATAGATAAGCGTTAGTATGACTGAGTAGACGTGTTATTACTGTGCTGCCGGTTTTGTCATCTTTTCGTTTGTTTTTAAGTACTTAAAATCGTTTGTCAGCTGTGCCTGTGTGTTAATTATTGTTGGCTACCAGTTCAAACATAGCTTTTTGTGTCCTACGTGTGCAACTTCTGGATAAATTTAATTTAATTATTTGCATTATGTCGCTGGACAGAAAAATTACACGAAGCAGTAAGTTGTCCCCGCAAAAAAAACAGTACCCCGCTCCTTCATAAAGCAAAAGATGCTGAGAGCACACTTGCTAAAGCGGCTGGAAACGAGACTGGAGGCAAAATATGAGAGCATAATGGAACGGTTGACTGCTAATATAAAGAGTAGCGAAGAGAGGCTTATGAGTAAGATTGATGCGATCTCAGCTGAGATGCTCACTATTAAAAATAGTGTTATGTTTTTGGATGTGAGGTTAACGGCCGTCGAATCGGCATGTGAAGAGATAGCAAGTCTCAAAGCAGAGGTCTGTGCGCTCAAGAAAGATGCTAATAAGTACGAAAATGAAACAGCTGCTACAGACTTAATTATTAGCGGCATACCTAATTCTCATGATGAGAACTGTGTGGATATTTTCTCTAGCATATGTAAAGCTGTACATACAGACATACCTGCTGTTAGCAGTGTTGCCAGGATACAATTTATTTTGGAGCTAGATTTGAGAAAAAAAAAAAGATCTAGAAAAGAGCTAGATTTATTCAAGAAAATCCAAAACATGTAAAAAATAAGCTAAAAGACACTTAAGTATTGTAGGTAAGTTTTTACATTTATTTCATACTAGCAGGGTACCCAGCTTTGTTCGGTATGTACCTAAGTAGTTAATAAATTCCTGCTACTTTCAATTGCGAAAACAATTTACAGGCTGAGAAGGTTCAAAACAATATTTATTTTCCCACATTATATCTCCTTTATGTATGTCTACGGCAACCAACAAAAGTAAAGGCGTTTTTTAACAGTCTTACTTCGACATTTTGTCATCTCGCCTCTATTTGACTCTTTGGCTTTGCCTAAACATTCCCCAAGTCATCCCCAGTCATTTTTCAAAGAAATTTCAAATATACAGAAACAACTTATCTAGAGTTGTATTAAAGATATGCTGATACCCGCATAGAACGGCAGTGTACATATGCAATTGATTTTTGATTTAGCTGAAATTGAAAAAAAAGTGAACAAAAATTGTAGAGAGACCCGCTTAGCTTTTTTTTTGACAAATTAAGTGCATTTACCTTCATATAAATTTAAATCATCTTCAAGCAGTCCATTAGTGAAACTCTCATCAAAATTCATTCCTTAGTTTAAAAGTCATTTTTTTAAAGAAATTTTGAATGTACGACTTTTCTAGAGATGTATATATAGATTTAACTTAAACAATGTTTAAAACGTATAAAAAGTATAACTAAGTCACCAAAAAAAAAAAATAAGTGTGTTCTTGAAAAATTATCAAGCTTGATAAATAGTTAAGAAAAAAATATTTAATTTTTAGTAAAACTAAAAAAAAATGTTTATTTTTGCGTCAAAGCCAAATGAAGTAATTTTAATTCTGACTCACAATTTAAAACGCTTGAAATATTTTTTCTGAATATTTATCATGAAGACAAAATCGGGGGGTAAGATTGTTCAAAATCTTTAGCAACTTAGGAAAGTGTTTTTACACACAATTTACTTACCTTTCCATTTCGATTCTTGTTCGCAAAATAAACATATGGCATTTACGAATGTTACTCGACCAAGTTAACCGATTTAGGTATTTGTTATCGGTGAGGGAAACTGAGTTGCCACATGGTACACAATGAAACTAATATAATAATTTCGACGCCGATTATAAAAGAAATAAAAACTTTCTTCATTTTTCAATACAATTTGTACAAATAAATTTGGAGCCAAAAAAGAGCTAACAATAAAAAAAAGGACTAGAAAAAGAGCTAGGAGCTAAAACAGAATTTTGGAGCTAAACGCCAAAAAAAAGAGCTAGATCTAGCTCTAAAAGCACCAAAATGGCAACACTGGCTGTTAGAGAAGTTTTTCGTATCCCAACCAACAAAGAGAAACTTATCCACAACAACTCGTCTCCACCAATTGTTGTCAAACTATTCTCCCCGTATGCTCGACGCCAATTCTTCAAAGCTGTTGCTGGCTACTGCAAATGTAAGAAAAGAGGTCTTGTTGGTAGTGACATTTCAATGGATGGCTCTACTCGTATTCGCATACATGAAGGTCTGTCGAAAGCGAATTGCGAGATAATGCATTATGCTGCTCAACTGAGGCGGCAAAAACATTTAGCAGCAGCATTTTTTGTACGTGGTCAGGTGTTCGTACGAAAAAGAGATGGTGAAGCAGCGATCCGAGTTCTTGACAAGAGAATTATTGATGAAATTGTTGGCACGCCATAGCATTAAGACTAAGTTTTTAAATAATGTATAGTTGTAGTTCTCTAAGAGAAAAACTTAAGTTGAATCTTTTAAATAATCTTTTCCTTTTCTTTCCGTATTCCCTCCTTTCTCTTGCTATTGTTTTACTTTCACACTCTATTTATGCATGTTATAGTTTGATTATTTGTTGCACTGCGTATTCTAGTATACAAAAAGTAGTTAACAGAAATGAGTGCCTCTGTCAGCCCGTAGTGTTAGGTTAGCATCATAGATAAATAGATTTGAGACTCTTTGTTTCGAGAGAGCGCTGTCAAAATCCACATTTTTTATAACATTTGTGATTGGTGCCACTCCATAGAAAACCAAAAATGGGGATTTTTAACATTACTCTTGGGTATTTTTTAGTTTCCTGGTATAAATTGGCAGATTTTGCGAAAATTCAACTTTTTACACATTAATTTAACTGATATTGATAAAAATGCATTTATTTATACAATGATTTAAAAAATATTAACATCTGAAGTAAATAAAGCAGTAACTAGCAACTAATGAAGACACCACGGGCGTGTAGAAACAATTGTTTTGCAAAGAACAAAATAAAAATATTTGAACGACTAGCAAATTATTGCATGAAAATGCATTTTTAAGGGGCTTTTATTTACAGTTTCCACACCACCCAGGAGGTACGTACATTGCGTGTTACCGAAGTTAGTTTTGGGGCTCGGTTCCCCAGGAGGCATAATTAATCGAAGCCGATCCTAAAACACAAAACTTGAAAATAATAATATGCACTAAGCTTTACCAGACACTTCACCACTAAATTTACCTTTTAACTTTTACTTTGTGATTTATAATTTAATAAAATTGTCGAAGGCACATTGAAAAACACTTGCTTATAAGAAATCCACTGACTTTGACAATTATTTTCGCGCGAATTTGTTCTGGCTACCACATCAGCTGTCACGGGATATTTATTTGGACTCTATGCTGGCAACAAAGCCAAATAAATAGCTAATGAGAGCGACAAAAATGAGAGAGTAAAACGAAGTCTCAAATCAAGTCATCTTTGGTTAGCATGATGGATAATCTTACTACCAGTGCTAATGGAAATCATAGGATTATAGAATTTATAGAATAGGATAGAATTTATGATAGATGTTTTATGTAAGCAATATGTAGGTGTGAACATTGTTCACTTCAATGCGCGCAGCTTAAGTTATGAAAAAATGGATTATGTTAGATATATTTTTGAGGAATCGTTAGTAGATGTTATATGTGTTAGTGAAACGTGGTTTAATCAAAATACACCTGATCTTCATTGTTGTATAAATAACTACAATGTGGTTAGGAATGATAGAGGCCATAGAAAAGGGGGTGGTGTTGCAATTTATTGCAATAAAACCCTTAGGGCCACTTTCATAAAAGCCGGTTAAGCCTAATCGGTGATTAATTTGACAGCTAACCGTACAAAATACGTCAATTAAACTCCGGTTAGCGGCTACCGGCTTTTATGAAAGTGGCCCTTAGTATTAAGCCACTTGTTGTGTCTGCTGACTCTAATGTAGAATATATAATTTCGGAGGTCTCTGATGGTGTAACCAAAGTCCTAATTTCATGTGTCTACAATCCGAATAAATGTTATATGCTAGATTGTTTTTTTACTGTATTGTCCGCGTTTCTAATCGATTATGAGTGTTATGTTGTTAGTGGTGACTTCAATGTAAATTTATTTTCTAATGACTCGTACTGTGCTAAATTGCGTGATCAAGTTTCAACAGCAGGTTTCGCCGTAGTAAATGACACATTACCTACTCGGTATGCCAATAATTCCAGTGCTAGTTTGTTAGACTATTTTATTATATCAGACTTGACTTATGTACTTAAATTTGACCAATTGTGTTTTGTATCAGACCATGACTTAATTTTTTGTACTATTGATGTTGTTTTTAATCGTTCAGAGCCAGAATTTTTCCTGTATCACGACTTTCGTTCTTTAGACACAAATGCACTATTTCTTGATTGTTCCCGCATATCTTGGAATGATTGTTGGTACTTACATACTGTAGATGAAAAACTTGAAAACTTTAACAACAATGTAAATGTTCTGTTTAATAGACATGTCCCTACGCGTATTGCCCATGTTATGAATAAATCCTGTCCGTGGTTTTGTAGAAGGGTAACTTTGGCAATAAAAAAGCGCAACAAACTGCACGCTAAATGGAAAAGGTCCCAAACTGACACTTCGTGGCGCATTTATAAAGACGCTCGCAATGAAGCCACTTCTATCATTAGGCAGGCGAAAAGAACGTTTTTTCAAAAAAAGTTGAATGTTTCTCTTCCATCAAGAGAGCTATGGTGCAACTTGAAAAGTCTTAGGGTTCATGGTGAAAACAAAGATCCATGTACTATTGATCCGGATACGCTAAACAACTTTTTTGTAAGCTCGAGCGTCGTCTCTGATTCTGTCCCACCTGTGGAACTGCTTGCAGTTTCTGAAACAATGTCTGAAACTTTTTAGTTTCAGGGAGTCCGCGAGTGCGATGTAGCTAGGTCTATTGTAGCAATCAAGTCGATGGCAGTTGGTAATGATGGAGTTTCGTTAAAGTTTGTCAAAATTATACTCCCTTATATTCTAAACCCTCTGACCCACATTATCAATCACTGCTTTACAAGTGGTTGCTATCCTACAGCCTGGAAAAAAGCGATTGTTGTTCCCGTACCAAAGAAACCACTTTCAAATAATCCCCCGGACTATAGGCCCATTAGTATCGTACCATCTTTCTCGAAAGTATGCGAGTCTTTAATGGCGGAGCAAATCTCACACTTCCTACAGGAGAAGGACTTGCTCTCTCCGTTGCAGTCTGGCTTTAGGCCAAAACACATCTGTGCCACTGCTATGGTTAAAATCATGGACGATATTAGGGAGCCTTTTTATAACGGGGACTTAACTATACTATGCCTGTTAGATTTTTCCAAAGCTTTTGATTCGGTCAACCACGATTTGCTATGCAGCTAATTATACCCCACTTCACATATTTTGAGCTAGTTTATAGTAAACTTGATTCGGCGTCGTCCAATAAAATCAATGTAGCGTTTAACAATGTAACTAGGTATGTGTATGGTGTTGGACGATATGATCACATTTCACCTTGGAGTGATAAAATTTTAGGATGCCAAATTCTCAATTATTTGGCTGCCAGAAATTGTATTTTTATATTTAAACTCCTAGAGACGAAAGTTCCTGAGTATTTATATAACAAGCTTCATCTAACCAGATCGCGAAGAAATAATAAATTGGTTGTTCCGAGATTCAAATATCTATCCTCTAGCCGAATGTTTTTCATTAGTGCTGTTAGACTTTGGAACTCTATTCCTGAGTCTGTCATTGTTGGGCTAAATAGGGGCAACTTCAAAAGTGTTATACTTGAATACTTTAGCAGTATTAATATCTCGTCTATATATTGACTACAAATAATCTTACTATTGTCTGATTCCTATTTCTCCATCTTCTAACTGTTTTCTGTTTCTATTACCCTCTTTATCATTCACCTATGTGACTAGTTTTGTTATAATTGTAAGCATAATTTAAGTAAATACATCCAAAATATGTTTTTATAAGCTTATTTCTATTTTTATTTTTGTTAACATTAAACCTATACATAAGTTTGAGATTTTAATATGAGTTGATGTACATATAAAAGACCTTAAGATCTTAGTTGTACAAGAATCTTGAATATCAATATCAATAACAATTATCTCGTCATCGCTTATAGAAATGAACATCTTTACTCAACAATTCAATTTTATAATGAGAGAAGTATAGCAATGTCACTAAGTCCGTAGCGTTATATGTATGTATGTAGATATCGTCTGCCATTCGAAAATTAAAGAATACATTGCAAATATATAATAATTGTACTGTGTAAGTATACATACATATATGAGTGAGTTTTTGTTATTCATACCTCCGATTATTATCTTCCAACTTTTCTTGTGAATGTTGTATTGAAGATTTCAAATCTGGACCCCCCCCCCAAAAATTTTTCCAACGTATACATTATTTGCGGGATTCCCCGAAAATGCGTTTCGTTTTCAAGTATTGTCATTCGTGTAAAAAGTAAATAACTACTGATGACATAATCATCATGCCCCTGCGGGTTGGGGCTTAGAATATGCCCGCGGTAGGCATACCGGTCGTAAGAGGCGACCAATATGCACAAAGGTAATGATGTGCAACTCGATGGTTGATCTACGGATATGATGACTCCCACCTCTCATTACCCATCTTCTCTTTCCTTTCGGAAGGAGGGATGACATGACCTAGAAGGTTGCACTGGTCATACCAAATCGCTCCCACGACAGTCGGGCAGTACCGCAAGGGAGTACCGGAGCGTACCGGATTCATATCCGGCCAAGGACTGTTATTTCGACAACACTCCCCAAAACCTTCGGGGAGTGATTTTGTTGTTAAAACAACAGCAACAACATATTCATCATCTAGACTCCCCCACCCCCATGTCAGCGAACATAGCAAAACAAAGACCCACCCGCCCCCCAAAAGCGCTTATGTAATACTTGAACGGCCCCTTTTCCCAAAATTCTGGTATGGGTAGATTGGTATTAAAAGATTTACTTTGGAGGCGTAACAGTTTCCACTGTGTGGTAAGTTTGTCAAAATCACATTGAACTAAATATTAAAAATTGTTAATTTATGGCACTATTGATTCTTCTGATAAGGCTTTACTTGGAAAATTTAGGGAAAGACATTCCAGGTCCTCTCCTTCAAAATCGAAACGTTTTTGCATCTGTCTCAAAAGTTCTAAAATAAATTTAAGGATGTTAGTTTTAATGGTGATTCTTTGGCATTCCGAAAATATTTCAGATGCCAGAAATGCCTCCGCTTTACTTCCTATGAAAACGTCTTTTGCTGGCATAAAGTTTTGTTTATCAGCTACGTCAAAATTTTTTAGGGTAGACAGATTTTTCAAAACATTGTTTTTGCATCTGTCTCAACAGTTCTAAAATAAATTTAAGGATGTTAATTTTAATGGTGATTCTTTGGCATTCCGAAAATAGGTCAGATGCCAGAAATGCCTACGCTTTACTTCCCATGAAAACGTCTTTTGCTGGCATAAAGTTTTGTTTATCAGCTACGTCAAAATTTTTTAGGGTAGAAAGATTTTTCAAAACATTGTCTTTAATATAATGCGACAAAAATAACTCAAAATGTGTTTCCAATCGAGAATGCAAATACGGAAGTCGAATTGTTTCTGACTGAAATTCCTTATTAAAGAAATTTATTATTTTTAGAATGTAGGATAAGAAAAGCAAATAACTTTAATTTTCGAGTTAGTCATAACGTTAGCTCTTATCCCATTCACCACATGAAAACAATTTGTAAAATAAAGCTTTAAAGCAGGGATGGGCAGCGGGTGTTAGGTGAGACGTATGTTTTTTTTTTGCGGTGTTGGGGGAGTAAAAAAATGCATTGCAAAAATCTTACGCTCCGCCTCAAATTATATTCATCGCAGGAACGTTGCGGAAATACTAAACAACTGAACAAAAAAACATTATTTCTCAACCTCGACAACCAATTCTCAAACGGTGTTGCATTAAGTAGTACGAAAACAAAAACATACATTTTTTGGCAAGAAATACGAAAAGTGGAATAACCATAGGCTGAAGTCGACTTTATGTTAAGCAGCGCATTATTGACATCCATTTGGCCTTCACATACATTTAATTATATGCAAGCCGATTCATTTTGCAATATGTATATGCCTACAAATATTTAAAAAAGTATTTTTAAAGTAGTAGCATTAGAGGAAGTAGTAGTAGAAAAACGTGCTAATGCACATTCCTCGTACAATCGTAGGAAGACGAAACCCTTTTCAGACCTGTTTGGCAGAGTTGTTGTTGTTGGCCAAATACTCTCTTTATCAACCGTATGTGTGTTTGTACATACATTATTCTCTTCCTGCGCTCTTCGCCCCACATACCTGCACTTGAACGTCCCTCACCATGCACCTAAATGTGCAAAGGTCGCCCGTAAGTGCAAAATACTCGTACGAGCCGTTTTACCCATCCCTGCTTTAAGGGATCCCACTGTTCAACAATCCGCCCAATGACCCCTTCTAAGGATGCAATCCCTAAAATTGCATGATTCCGCAATATTCTTGAAATTTTTTAATTCGTTTTGCACTGTATGAAAAGTATTTGTAAACGTTGGGACAAAAGGTTTCGATTTCCGCATGTAGAGTTTTGCAAGCGTAATTGGAACATAAATGCAAGCTGTGACATGTACATTTCTGATAGGATATGTTTGAGCTAGTGAACTTTGTCTTCAATCCATTGAATTCCCCTGCCATCAGTAGCTAGCCCAATTAGATTTTCCATAGGGATATGATTTGCAAAACAAAAACTTTTTATAGATTCATAAATGGATTGAGAATAACTCAATCAATGAAAGGAATCTATCACGAATAATGTAATGTACGAATAATGTTTGCAGTTGTGTCGAAGTACCGCACCACTAAAACTAAAGCTTTCCTTGTGCTTATGTCAGTGGTTTCATCGACAATAAGGGAGAATTTGTTTTTCCTTAAATGCTGTAAAATCTTTTCTTTAGGTTTATCCGCAAGAGTTGCTGCTACATCCGTTGATTTGGATCGTGCACCTTTCAACTCCTTAGCAAGTTTTGAATCAGGGCAACAGGTGTATAACAACATAGACAAAAAATTCACGAGGAGCTTAGGAAGATTGTGATTAATACAAAACATTACTAAGGTAAATTCTGCATCGCGAATTTGTTTGATTAAACAACGACCAGTGGCGTAGCGTGCCTTGGCATGGCCCCTTATCACATTCTATTTGGAGGCCCTTAGAAAGGGTAAAGATTTCTCACAAAATAAAAATGCATAAAATTAAGAGAAATATGTATGTAAGTTTTTTGCAAGCTCGCGACCATTTAACAAAAATTCTAAGTGAATTAATATTGTCAGTTTTTGGGAAAAATTGATAATTGGAGAAAAATTACAAAGCTAAATCAACAGCGATGGATAGAATTACATGTTTCAGAGTTTCGAGGCTCATCATCAGATCAGTTTCCGGACACTGGGATATGAACCAAATAGCGAAGAAAAACATGTGACAAGTACTAAGAAGTCATAACTCTCTAAAATGTTAATTATATTTTTACATTGTTCACGTTCATCTTTTTTTTTTCGAAATTAAATTTAGTTGGTACAAGGTTTTCATTACTAATGAAAAAAAAAGTAAATTGCAAGATGCTAAGTAATTATAACATTAATTATCTCTCCAGAATGTTATTTTACTCTTAATTTCACTTTGCAACAGAGTGTCGATAGTATTTCCTGGTAACCCATTATAATAAGATACATAGAGATCCATTAATATGCTGCTTTGACCATTCATGGTCAAGTATACCTACTTTGTGAAAAATTGTTTCTAATGGAAACACCGTTAACCCATGCACAGGAGTACGATTTGCTTTGACGGTCTGCTAATAACCAACAGAAGTGGCAATACGGTTTTTTTTAAAACATTCGAAAAACATTTAAAGTATTTTTATGAGTTCAAGGCCGTTGCGTGAAAATATAAAACACAATGTGGGAATTTCCATGGCAGAGATTAATGAAAGCGAAAAAACCAACATTTTATTTTTAAGTTGGTAATATGGCTAAGTTGTTGTAAATATATTAAATCATGATGAATAAATGCCAGAATGACATTCGCATAAGCCTAACTTAAATATTCTTAAACTATTTAGGACAACCAAAAAAAATTTTTTTTTGTTTTTATCGAATGTCTATGTATAAATATTCCACACAATAGACTCGAACAATATTTGGTGGTTAGGTAGGTAGGTAGGTAAAATGCCTGCGATCTAGAAAAGGTCGCTCAAGTAGCTTTCTTAGAAGCCGTTTTGATGCCATAAGGACTTGTCGAACCTACTAATAGTAATGCGGATGTATCTCTACAACCAACCAGAGTTGTTTATAAATTCCAGAATGCTAGGGATCCCTATTTCAGATACCCTCCGAAGATTTTCCAAAAAAGGGGTCCCGAAAGATTTTAATCGTGATCTAGCTAGAGCCGGGCATTTACACAGGAAGTGCTCAACGGTCTCTTTGGTAGTGGTGTCATTACAGCTTCTGCAGTGGTCGTTATGCGGAATACCCATTTTTTCCGCATGCGTGCCAATCGGCCAGTGGCCTGTGCAGACCTCTATAAGTTTGTACGTATCCGCCCTGGACCTGCCTAGGAGACTCCTTGTTCTCCTCTGGTCGTACTCCGGCCAGGTGGCCCTTGATATTGCACACGTAGCGATGCCCCTCCACCTACGCTGTGCCTCACTTAGGTAATACTTATGGATGTCTCCCTTTGCTACTGCTAGGGGTACACCCGTCTCGAGTTTGCTTGCTTCTTCCCCTGATGAGCCCCTACGTGCCAGTTCATCAGCCTTCTCATTACCCTCGATTCCCCTATGACCCGGGACCCAGATAATGGATATTTCCAGATTATCGGCTAGCGCTGCCAATGCTTGCTTACATGCATGCACTGCGCTTGAAGTAGTATGCGGCGATGCGATTGCCTTTATCGCCGCCTGGCTATCCGAGAAGATAGTAGCCTTACCAATTATGTTTCTTTGCTCGAGCGCTTTGCATGCCTGGCAAATCGCAAGAACCTCTGCTTGAAAAACGCTGCAATACGAAGGGAGCCTGAATGCAGCAGAGATATCCAGGCTTCCCGAGAATATACCAGCCCCCACACCCGAGTCCATCTGGGAGCCGTCTGTGAAGATTTGTCACTTATTATCTCGCCCCTCCTCCATTCATTCCTGCTTGGAAATGCTGTGATTGCATTGCTCTAAAACTTCAGTTTGTGAGGAAAATAATCTGTTGAGTTGCTAACTACTCCCGCTGGGAGATCGCTAAGGATACTGCTGTGCCCTTGCTGAGTATCCTTCCAGCACCCAGACTCCCGGAGCCTCAGTGCGGATTGTGCCGATATGCATAATATGTGCAAGTCAATTGGGAGCAGGTTCAAAATAGGATCCAATGCCGCAGTGGGGCAGGTGCGTAAAGCCCCGGTGGTGCCAACACACGCTGTGCGCTGAACCTTTTGCAAGCTAGTGAGATTATAGTTCTTCCGAAGAGCTTCCCACCACACCAACGAACCGTAAGCCAGCACCGGTCTGACTACCGCTTCTTACATCCACAGCACTATCTTCGGCTTTGGACCCCACTTCTTGCCAAACATTGATTTGCAGGCGTAGAAAGCGATACAGGCCTTTCTCACCCGCTCCTCGATGCACGCTTTCCAATTTAACTTGCAATCAATTATTAGCCCCAAATACTTAGTGCTGGGAGACAGGGTTAGCTGTTGGCCATTTAGCCTAGGGAGTTTGAAGGTAGGTGGCTTGTACTTCCTCGTGAAGAGAAGAAGCTCCGTTTTATCCGGATTCAGCCTAAGGCCACTTTCCTGTGCCCACCTACTGAGTTTTGCCAACGTTTTCTCCATAATCTCGCTCATTACGGAAGGGAAGGGACCCGAAACTAGGATCGCCACGTCGTCGGCGTACGCCACGATCTTTACTCCATTTGTATTAAGTTTTAAGAGGATATCGTTCATGGTAATGATCCAAAGTAGAGGTGAGAGGACCCCTCCCTGTGGTGTACCTCTACATACCTGTCTACTAGCCTTTGCTCCCCCTAGTTCTGCTGATATCTCACGCTTTTTAAGCAGGGTCGAGATCCAATTCCTGATTGGCTCCTCCACCCCCGCCCCCACTAGTGCTGATGTTATTGCTTCGGCTCTTACATTATTGAAAGCGCCTTCCACATCGACAAACGCCGCTAGTGTAAATTCTTTAAATCGAAGGGATTTCTCCACTGTCCGCACTACTTCGTGCAGCGCAGACTCCGTAGATCTGCCCCTTATGTACGCATGCTGCGCCACTGAAAGGACAGGCCCCTCCAGGAGAGGCAACTCTCAAATGTTTTCAGCACGAAGGATGTGAGACTTATTGGCCGGAAATCTTTGGCCAGCTCGTGCCCCCTTCTTCCAGACTTCGGAATGAAAACCACCGTTGTTTTCCTCCATGTGTCCGGAATGTGGTTATGGATGATGCACGCAGCGAAGATCTCCTTCAATTCCTTAACCAAAGATGTCTGAGTCTTCTGCATCATAATTGGGAGTATACCGCCTACTCCCGGTGACTTATATGGTGAGAAGCTGCTTATCGCCCAGGCAATTTTGTCTTCTGCTAGAAGTTTGTCTATAAACATACCAGGTGCCTTCTGTTGCACCCGTTCCCTATTCTGCTCCGCATCTCCGTCACCGTCCGGAAAGTGAGCTTCTATCAGAATGTCAAGGGTTTCCGCCGCTGATCCGGCCCACGTGCCATCTGCGCGTGTCACAAAGGTTTTGTTTGAGTGCTCCCTGGCAAGGATTTTCCCGAGCCTTGCTGAGTCCTTCGTGGACTCAATAGACTCGTAGTGCTCCTGCCAGGATTTTGCCCTTGCAATCCGCACTGCTTTCTTATATTCCCTCTGGGAGATCCTATACTGCTGAAAATCTCCCCTAGTGTGGCAGTCATTGAAAACTTTTCTCATTTTTGATCTTAGTTCGCTAAGGTTTTTGTCCCACCATGGGGGGAAAGTCTTCTTACTCCTTGATTGTGGACAGGAAGCCTTGTAGGCAACCCGAAAACTACTTTGTAGAGACCTAACTCGGTCGTCCAGAGAATCTGGCGATTGAATAGGTATTTTGTTCCTACTGAGCCTATCACTGACTATCTTTTCGAATAGACCCCAAGACGTCCGCCTAGGATTCCTATTAGGTCTCTTTATCTCTCTCTCCCAGTCTATTTCAAAGAGGATCATGCGATGATCCGACAGGGAGATCTTTTGCGAAACCTCCCAGTTTCTTACCAGAAGTTCATGGGGGTCAGATGATATTGTTATATCGAGGACTTCTTCCCACCCTGCGAAGTTCTCCGAACCAGGAAACCCAATGGTGGGAGAGCTGCCCTTGTTACATAAACGTAGATTATTAGATAATAAGATTTCAAAAAGAGACTCACCCCGCTCGTTTGTCTCGCTGCTGCCCCACAGCGAATGCCTTGAGTTAGCGTCACAGCCGATGACGATCTCTTCTTTACATGCTAGTTCCTCCGCTAATTGTTTCACCTCCTCGGGAGGTGCGGGCTGCTCGTGTGCCATGTATGCGGAGGCGAACGTTAAGCTCCGCCCGCCTTTCGACTCTATCCTGACCACGGCAGCGTCGTATGTGCTGAAAATAGGTAAGAAGAAAGCATTAATGGTATCCCTAACGAGGATGGACGCTCTCGGTTTACCTTCTCCATGTGTGTAAAACAGGTTGTAATCTCTGGTATGGAGGCCCTTGACTCTTGACCGCCATACCCAAGGCTCCTGCACCAGGCACACATCTATGTCCTCCTCCCTTAGGAGGACCAGAAGGTTATCCGAGACAATTTTGGCGTGCTGCAGGTTTATTTGCGCCACCCTAATCATCGGATCGGGTGGGCGCACCTGCGTCGGAGACCGACTCGGAACCAGCACCTGCTGGCACCGCCAGGCTAAGCTCCCCCAGGAGCTTATCGGCGTCAATCTCCTCCAAGTTGTTGTCCGGTGCTACTGCCGCCGGGAAAATTTTCAGTTTGGCGGTCCCGACGCCAAGCGTTAGCTTGTTTCCCCGCTTTTCAAGTTCCCCCAGGGACTCGTTATTTATCAGCAGTAGCACCGGCTGACTATTCTTCTGTTGATCTTCTATTTTGAGGATTTCCCAGTCGTCCATCGGGACGCCCACGTTCTGCACCTTAAGGCAGTGGATGATGCTCCCCTCATCCAACTTCATTCTGGGTAACCCGATGCGCGCCCCGGGCCTTCTGGGAATTTCCGAAGCCTTGATGATCTTAAGCCTAAGGCCATCATATGCGCCGCTGATCTTAGCAACGCATCGCTCTAGAAACTCCCGGGAGAACCCGTCCGCGCACTTGACTACCCTACAGCCTCGGCAGATCTCCTCGCAATTGTACGTCGGCACTGGGGTTCGATTTCCCATGAGGTGCTCGACGACCATCTCAGATAGCCGTCCCTCAATGGAGGTCCAGACCGCCAACACCCGCCTTCCATTATTGCTCGCAGCATCTACTAGCGCTACCTGGAGGTGGTCCCTGACCACCTCACGGTAGGTGTGCCTCGCTGCAGCACTAGTGGAGGGGCCCTCATTTTGTTGGCCGTATCTGCCCCTTTTGCCATCACGCTCGTTCCCTTCATGTGACCGATTTCGCTTGGCCGACTGACGTATTTTTGGTTGTTGCTGTTGTGGTCGAGCGGCGGGTTTGGTTGCGAGGGCGGCCTCGTAGTCCTTGACCACAGCCTCATACCTCACCCTGTCCTCGGCATCTCGCGCGTGGACTTCACCGCTCTTCTCATTTCTGCGGATCTTGCTGAGTATGTAGAGGGCCCTCTGGTACCTAGCTTTCTCGATGGTGCCAGAGGACTTCCTTGACCTCTTCTTTTGGCTGGTGCGCTTCCCTCTTTATTGGTAGTAATTTGGCTTGGAAGAACAGGGGTACTGTGGCTGGTACCCTTGTCCTCCTTGGTTTTGACGCTCCCCTGGCTACTTGCCAGGAGATCGTCCTCCGAAAGCGTTCCCAGAACGCTCTCCTCCTCATCCTCATCCTCTCTGTCTTTGTTTGTTTTTGTGTTTGTTTGTTTTAAGTCCATGTAAGTCCCACGAGTAGTATGGAAGGGGTTCGTCCGCCCCGGCAGAGCCAATGTACCGGGGTAAGGCACTTATACAACCGACCTTGCCCGGGCATCGGAGGGGACCGTACGCGGTCAGCTATTCGATAAACACCCGCTGACCATTCAGCCCGTCGGCACGGTGCCTTCACACCTTGGGCTTAGGGTGGCGTTGGCGCGGATATCCTAGCATTCCGTGCATCAACCGTTGGTGCGTACACGTACACGCAGCCTGTTGCTGTAGGAAATAAAAGGTATTCCTCTTAGTTCGTCTCGCATTAGGACCCATCCACCAGGAGTGATCCCAATACGATACTTAAGCCCCTTCTCCACGACAAGGCGACCAACAATGAAGGGGATTTGGTGGTTAATGCAACACATTTCTTGTAATACAATTTGTACTTGGCGTATGAGCAAAACCAGCTAAAAAAAAGTCTAAACTGAGCAAAGGACACCTGAAGATAAACCCTTTCACGATTTTCTGCAATAAATCAATTGACCTGTTTGTTATCACGTCCATAAAAGAAAACCTAGTCGGCTTTTTTTCTGTTACTTCGGAGGTAACGTGACGAATTTTACGTAACGTCAGTGACGGTAAATAATTAACTATGCATGCTACATCTTTATAAAAGTCCTAATAACAAAGATTTTTATAAAGACTTCATTCTATTTCTAATAATCTCCCAAACATTGGAATTTAATTCTGTCAAGGGGTTTCGCAGAAATTTGAATAAATCACCGGTGCCCAAAACCCCTAGTCCTAAAATTGTAACGTCAGTGACGACGGAATTTTAGTCCGTATTTAGTATGTTTTTAAAATTTAAATAAAAAGTTTAGGCATAACAGCTTTGAGTAGCTAAACTCCAAGTAATAAACCATTTTTCGTGTACTAAAACGTGCAAATGGTAATGCAATTTGAGTTTGAATCATACAATTTTACTTGCGATGTAACGTAAGTGACGGTGGAATTTCCCATGTTTTAATATGTTTGTCGATATTTCGGTTTTATTCTAAAACCATCATCAGGACTAGGAAACACAAACAGAAAAACTAGTAAGGAAGTCTAAGTTCGGGTGTAACCGAACATTAAATACCTAGTAGTGATCTGTTGCGTTATCCCAATTAACTCAGGTCTATTTTAATACCTGAAAAGGTGGTATAAAACAACTGATTGTTTTCGATGATTAAAAACACTTCTGTTGTAAGTGGTAAATTAAATTATCACTAAATAACAAAATATAAATAGTTTTGCATGGGGCTTATGAAAGGTATGAAAATAAAAAAAATTAATAAAAAAAAAGGCAATAGGGAGTTAACTACTTTCCCGTAAATCTTGCTTGTTTGTCATTCGATTTGCATAATTTTTGGCAGGAGTATACTACATACTATTGGGAAGCATCTCACTAACTTTCATTGAAATACCTTCTTGAAATTTCAAGCAGTCGCTTTTGAAAATAACAGACCTTTTTTTCTGAAAAGTGGGCGGCGCCACGCCTACTTCAACAATATCCACAAAATTTTTTTGCAGTTTAGTTTTTCTTAAAAAGCTTATTAAGTGTGTAAAATCTTATATATATAACTTATACAGTTATGGAAATATCGCGATTTTAATTTTACGAAGAAATTTTTCAGAACTGTGTTCAAAAAGTGGGCGTGTCCGTTCACCGATTTTGTTTATTTTTACAGGAAAGAGTAAGATTTATATGTTGAACACTTTCTCTAAATATCGTTTCAATAAGTCAATTTTTACCGGAGTTATGGCATGGAAAGTTTTATGGAATAATCCCCCATAAAGGGGCGGGGCTACGCCCATTTTCCAAAAATTTTGTTTTTTCGACTTTCTTTGCCCACGAACACTTTAGAGGTGAAATAGAAATGATATACAGCTAGTTTAACTAAAGTTATAGCATATTCAATATATCTATGATCCTTTTCAAAATCTTTCGTATAAAATTGGGCGTGGACCTAACCCGATTTCGATAATTTTTTTTCGAAATATTGCCTGTATTAATATAAATATGTGTGCTGTATTTTACTTTGCTATCTTCAGCGGTTTTTGATTTATGATTAATAATATTTCCAAATTTGACTTAATCAAAAGTGGGCGGTACCACGCCCCATTTTAAAAATTTCTTCAAAAATGTATTTTTTGCCTTAACGCTAAAGTGCACACCAAATATTATCCTTATGGGTGTATTATGTACTGAATAATCACTCTTTTTGTATTTTCGAAAATATTATATATATAGAAAGTGGGCGTGGCTTTTAACCGATTTTGCCTATTTTCAATAGCGCTCCGAGATAAGTGAAAAGGAACCTGCATACCAAATTTCATTGAGATATCTCAAGATTTACTCAAGTTATCGTGTTCACAGACGGACGGACGGACAGACGGACGGACGGACGGACATGGCTCAATCAATTTCTCTTTTCCTCCTGAACATTTTGATATATATAAGTCAATATCTATCTCGATTCGTTTATGCCGTTACATACTACCGTTAGGCGAATGAAGTTAATATACCTTGTGTGCGAAGCACTACTAGGTATAATAACAAGTACAATTAATTATATATGTAAAATTTACATTAAATACAACTTACACATATGAATATGTTTGATCGACTGATCATATGTTCGGAAACAAAACAATTGGAAAGCTTAAACATGTTAAAGTAAACAATTTAAAAATACCGCAAGTATAAACAAAAATATGTAATAACAACAATGTAAGAAACAGTGACAGAGAGAACAGAGAAAAATATGTTTGCAAACATACATATGAACATGTATGTATGTTTATTTATTGTTTGTTAGCTGTTAGCGGGAATATTGTTGAGTGCTGCTGGTTTCAATAGGTGTTGTTGTTGTTTGAGTACCAAACTGCGGTAAGCCTGTGCACAGAAGTCAGTATCACTTTTGTAGTTCATCTTCTTATCATTAGGGGTGTTCGTTATATGCAGCATCTCCAAAAAATATCTTTTTTGGTAATTCTTTTCTTTGTCCAATATGACAGGCTGTCTTATTTTCTAAGTTGTCGTTACGAAGTTTGGTATTTGATTTGTGAGCGGAAATCCTTGTCTTTAATTTTAATTTGGTTGTCCCTACATATACCTTGTCGCATACGTTGGACCCGTCGCCGTTGCATGGTATTCTGTAAATTACGTCAGATTTCTCATCTTTTGGGATTCTGTCCTTGGTGTTACTATGAATTTGTCTTAACGTATTGTTATATTGTTTATCATATAAGTTCGAGTGTTTTATCCTCTCTGAAATTCCCGGTACATATGTGATCGTTTTGAATATTTGGTCGTTTTTCGGTCTCGTTTTATCTTCATCGGGATCTCTGGTGTAGAAATCTCGGACCAGTTTATTAATTAAATTAAGTGGAAACTCATTTTGTTCCAAGGTTTTCTGTATGATATCAATGTTTTTTGCGTGGTATATTTTATCGCTTATTGTAAGCACTCTATCTATAAAGTTTTTAGCCGTGTTTATTATTGTTTTTCTTTCATGTTTCGAGTTTTAATTTACGAGTCTGCCAGAAGATGTGGGCTTTCTGTACCAGTCTATATATATTTTATTGTTTTTCCGGGTTATTAACGTATCCAAGTATGGTAGTTGTCCTTCTTTTTCTACCTCTATTGTGAAATTAATTTATCTATTGTAGCTATTGAGCTCTGTGAGCATGTTGTCAATGTCCTTGGTTTTTACAATCGCGAATAAGTCATCTACGTATTTGGTTAGTAGGCGCGGTTTGTTAGTAGCATCCGTCTCGAACTTGGTAAGCAGATCTTCCATGACAATGTCTGCTATGACTGGAGAGGCTGGTGATCCCATTGGCTTTCCTGTACGCTGTTTGTATATCTTTTCGTTGTATTTCAAATATCTGTTTTCCTTGATGCAAAATTTAACAATAGTAAGAAATAGTTCTTTGTTCAACGTCGTATGTTCTTTTATATGGTCCCATTTAGAGGATATGATTCCGATGGCCACGTCAACCGGAATGCTCGGGAACAGTGATACTACATCGAAGGACACCAATCTTTCATCATCGGGGATGTATGTGCCTTCGAGTTTGTTCTTGAATTCAATGGAATGTTTAACATTATATTTTGACGAATATGTTAAGTTTTTGAGTATATTGATTAAATATTTACACAGATTATAAGATGGGGAGCTAATAGACGAGCATATAGGGCGAAGAGGTAGGCCGTCTTTATGTATTTTTGGTAATCCGTAAATTCTCGGTGGATTGGCAGTTTTACTCATTAGAAAATTCTTTTCTTTTGCTTCTATGGAAGCATTCTTTGTACTAGTTCGTTGTTTCTTTCTTGTAGTTTGTGTGTCGGATCGCGATTTAAGACTCTGTACATAGATATGTCATTGACCAATGTTTGAATTTTCTTATTGTATTCATTCCTATCCATTACAACCGTAACATTGCCTTTATCGGCACTAAGTACAAGTAATTGCTTGTTGTTATTTAAGAACCTTTTTGTGGAATCCAGGGTTTTCCGTATGAACATATCTCGAGGGGAAGTTACCTTTTTGTTTAAGTGGTCGTTTATCAGTGTCGTGAAATTGCTATTTCTTTTGTTTCTTTGTCTTGTAGAGTCTGTATAATGTTCTCTCCGTCTGCTACGAATTTAAATAGTGGGAATTTTTCCTTATCTGCAGAAAAGGCGTATTTTGGGCCCAAAGATAGAAGCCATTGGGTATCTTGTGGAATATCTATTTGTGTCGTATTTCGGAACCATTGTGGGACCACCCTAATGTTTAATTTGTCATTTTCAATTTGCCTTAGCTTTTCATACTTTCTTGTTTGTGTATTTCTGGTACATATTGCTACCTAATGTCTCCAATAGCATATTTTCACTCTCGAAAAAAACACTTGCATGTTGTTGGTCTAAAGTCTGTTCGATTTGTGGTCTCAATATATTTGTTTTCCTTTTCTTTTGTCTTAGGAGTTCGTGTTTGATACGTATGATAATATTTAAAAGTTTCAGTTGTACCCTATTTATGTATGATGACACTATGCTGTTAAACTTACGAGGTATTCCGATATTGCTGGTGTTCGCTAATAAAATTTGGTGTTAATCTATTTCGCTTACATCTCTCTAAAAATTTTGTTGACTCTGCTAGCTTAGTCACTTTCCGTGTTGTTTGTTGGTATCGTTTGATGCACCTATTGGTTCGGATATCATATTTGTGTTTGATGGTCTGGTACACTTTAAGTGTGGTGTTGTTCTCTTGGCGTGCTCTCCGTTTGAACATTTTAGATGATTTTTATAGCCTTATATGTAAATATTTAAAGTATTTTTATGAGCTCAAGGACGTTGCGTGAAAATATAAAACACAATGTTTTATTATGTTTGTCGATATTTCGGTTTTATTCTAAAACCATCATCAGGACTAGGAAACACAAACAGAAAAATAACAAGTACAATTAATTATATATGTAAAATTTACATTAAATACAACTTACACATATGAATATGTTTGATCGACTGATCATATGTTCGGAAACAAAACAATTGGAAAGCTTAAACATGTTAAAGTAAACAATTTAAAAATACCGCAAGTATAAACAAAAATATGTAATAACAACAATGTAAGAAACAGTGACAGAGAGAACAGAGAAAAATATGTTTGCAAACATACATATGAACATGAATGTATGTTTATTTATTGTTTGTTAGCTGTTAGCGGGAATATTGTTGAGTGCTGCTGGTTTCAATAGGTGTTGTTGTTGTTTGAGTACCAAACTGCGGTAAGCCTGTGCACAGAAGTCAGTATCACTTTTGTAGTTCATCTTCTTATCATTAGGGGTGTTCGTTATATGCAGCATCTCCAAAAAATATCTTTTTTGGTAATTCTTTTCTTTGTCCAATATGACTACATTTTGAAAATCTGGATAATGTCCGGTATCTTTGCAATGGGTAGTTAAGGCTGTCTTATTTTCTAAGTTGTCGTTACGAAGTTTGATATTTGATTTGTGAGCGGAAATCCTTGTCTTTAATTTTAATTTGGTTGTACCTACATATACCTTGTCGCATACGTTGGACCCGTCGCCGTTGCATGGTATTCTGTAAATTACGTCAGATTTCTCATCAACCAAAAATACATAAAGACGGCTTACGTCTTCGCCCTATATGCTCGTCTATTAGCTCCCCATCTTATAATCTGTGTAAATATTTAATCAATATACTCAAAAACTTAACATATTCGTCAAAATATAATGTTAAACATTCCATTGAATTCAAGAACAAACTCGAAGGCACATACATCCACGATGATGAAAGATTGGTGTCCTTCGATGTAGTATCACTGTTACCGTGCATTCCGGTTGACGTGGCCATCGGAATCATATCCTCTAAATGGGATCATATAAAAGAACATACGACGTTGAACAAAGAACTATTTCTTACTATTGTTAAATTTTGCCTCAAGGAAAACAGATATTGCAAATAGAACGAAAAGATATGCGAACAGCGTACAGGAATGCCAATGGGATCACCAGCCTGTTGTTGTTGTTGTTGTTTTAACACTACGTTGCCCTGCCTAGGTAGTCAGTATCAACTTTACCCAATATTGTCATCGAACTCTTCTAACGGAAGTCCTAGAAACCTAGCGGCTTCAACAGAGGAGGACCAGAGGGATATGGGTGTTAGAAGAGTAGGCTCGGATGAGCAGACAAAAAGATGGTTAGTAGTATGGGGGGACAAGTCGCATGCCGGACACACATTAGGCAAGTCGGGGTTCAGTCTGGATAGGTAAGAGTTTAACCTATTACAGTATCCAGACCGGAGTTGGGCCAGCATCACCCTAGTCTCCCTAGGCAGATCGCGCTCCTCTTCGGCAACGGGTGGTGTTGTTGCCTGAAGAACGGCGTTCACCGGGAGAGAGGAATTTACCGAATTCGTGTGGATGAGGGTGAGGGCCTGCCGGTGCACCTTAGGATCAAACGGCGTGGAAATCAGGTGCCGGATCTCATCGTAGTGTTTGCGTAGATGGCTCCTTATGCTCCTTTGGGGCGGATCCTCGTTGATCAGGCGTCCGTTCGGATGCTGCGGTTTGCAACAGTTGAACAGGAATTGCCTGGTCAACATCTCGCTATGCTCTTTAGCGGCGAGCATTTTCGCTTCATTATGTAAGTGATGCTCAGGAGACATAAGAAGACATCCAGTGGCGGTACGAAGGACGGTGTTTTGGCAGACCTGTAGCCTCGTCCAGTGTGTGTCAGCTAGCCCCGGCGACCATATAGGCGTCGCGTAGCTCAGTACCGGCTGGCCAATTGCTTTACATGTAGCTAGTAACGTTTCTTTGTCTTTACCCCAAGTGCTGCCAGCTAGGGACTTGAGGATTTTGTTACGGCTTTGGACTTTATTGGCAATTGCGGCTACATGAGCGCCGTATTTGAACATGTTATCAAACGTCACCCCTAAGATTTTGGGGTGTGAGAAAGTTGGTAGCTTGACACTATCAACGCAGACGTCTAATTCCATGTTCACTTGCGTTGTCCACGTCGTGAATAGGGTGGCCGAGGACTTATTCGGTGACAATGCCAGGTTTCTCCAGGTGAAGAATTCGGACACGGCTGGGAGGTATGAGTTAATTCGAGAGCAGAGTTCTTCAACGGAGGGGCCTGTTGCCAGAATCGTACAATCGTCGGCGTAAGAGACGATCGAGACACCCTCTGGTGGGGGGAGGGGAAGTTTCGATATATAATAGTTAAACAGGAACGGGGATAGGACACCACCCTGTGGCACCCCTTGGTTAACTATTCTGGGTTTTGATCTTGCGCCTCTGAACTCAACCGACGATTGACGACCACTCAAATAGTTGGCAGTCCAACGTTTAAGACAGGGAGGAAGGGACGAATCTTCAAGGTCTTTCATTAGTTGCGCATGGTTGACCGTGTCAAAAGCTTTGGCCAAGTCAAGCGCAACTAGCACTGTCCTGTGGTTTGGACGCTTTTGGTTTAGTCCGTCCCCTATCTGAGTGGTTACGGCATTCAGCGCGGTGGTGGTGCTGTGATTTTTGCGAAATCCATGCTGATGTTCGGCGAGCCGCAGGTTTGCGGTGAAGTACGGCAACAAGATGGATTCCAACACTTTCACTACTGGCGAGAGGAGAGATATCGGGCGATATGACTCCCCTACGGCAGCTGGCTTGCCAGGCTTTAGTAGTGGGACCACCTTTGCTTGTCTCCATCTTTCAGGAATAACCAAGGCGGAAAGGGAAAGGTTGAAAATTTGTGTAAGGTATCTTATGCATTCGTCAACGAGGTGTTTCAGCATCAGCATGGAAATGCCATCGGGGCCAATATATTTGGTGTTCTTAGATCTCCGAATAGCCTCATGAACTTCTTTTGTGGAGATGGCAATGGGCGCATCGCTGTTTTTGTGTTTGTGCGCTTCCCTGGTGGCTCGGCGAATATCCTTGTTCAACGGAGGATGCATTACAAATTGTCGGCAGAAGGCGCTCGCGCATCTTTTTGGCTTCGACTGAACCTTATCACCGAAGGCGATGGATATTTTGTCGTTAGGTTTAGTCGGGTTGGACAAAGATTTCACCGTCGACCATAATTTGCCAACTCCAGTCGAGAGGTTGCAAGACCTTAGGTGCTCTTCCCACTTAGCGCGTTTGTGTTGATCTACTAAGCGTCTGATTTCCGCATTAAGATCCCTTATTTGAGGATCCGTAGGGTCAAGGCGTCTAATATGGTCACGTTCATTTGCCAGGGCCGCTGCCTCTGCGGGGAAGAATGGACGCACTTCCTTTATTCTACCTGACGGAATGTGTTGATGGGAGGCTGAAATTAGGGCCATACGAAACGCCTTTTCCCCTTCTCGTACGTCAGACGGGGTAGGAAGAGCAGCGAAGGCGCTCTCTGTGGTGTTGAGAAAACCCTCCCAGTCGGCTTTATTGAAGTTAGTGTAAGTGCGTTTCTCAGCGGTGACAAAGTCGGTGGGGCGATCGATAGAGAGCACTATAGGTAGGTGGTCTGAAGCAAGCGTCAGCATCGGTCGCCAATCAACGCAGTTTATTAGGCCAGCGCTGACTATGGTGATGTCTGGCGAGCTAGAGCAGTTTACCGCCACTCTAGTGGGGGCATCCCCATTTACCGTGCAGAACGTCGAATCATCTATTTGGTCAGCCAGCTCCTGTCCCCTACCATAGGCCTGCAGGCTGGAGTGCCACAGGTCGTGGTGTGCGTTGAAGTCACCAAGGATGACGCGGTTCTCGCCCCTGAGTAACGCACGAATGTCAGGGTGGTAATCCCTGGGACAACAGGTGACAGGAGGTACGTAAATGTTTATGATTTCAAGGTCGACATCGCCTGAGCGGACAACCATACCTTGACGTTCTAAGGTGGTGTCCCTCGGGTCGATGTCAGGCTCAAATAGACGATACTGCACAGATTGATGCGTGATGAATTCCAGACCACCCCCAAGCCCTCTCGCACTGTCACAAGGGTGTACATTGTACCCGTTGCAGGTCAGAAGAGACGACCTTCCACCTAACTTTGTCTCCTGAATCGCCGCGATCTTGATGTTCAGTCGCTTCATTAAATTTTTCACTTCAACAATTTTGCCGGTTAGGCCGTTGCAATTAAATTGCAGGATACCGAAATGTGTAGGGGGAGCAGAGTTGATGCTGGGGGTCAAGGACTGGTGCGTATGCCTAGGTGGTAATAGGCTGGGTCGGGCACTACGGCGCAATCTTGAAGTCGAAGGAATCGCGTTACCAGAAGGTAGAGGCGAGTCGGACGACGTTGAAGGTTGCGTAGCTCGACAGCATGGCGCAACGTACGTATCAGTCCATAGGTTCCTGTTCGCGAGTCCAGAGCATATGAGCAGGTGACACAGGCCAAGGCAGTTATTGCACTTGACTGATGGCAACGGCGTATATAATCTTAACCGACAAACAGTGCACGTAGTATAAGGAACCAGGAGCTGATGGTTGTGGCTTATACTCGTGCTAATGCTGGAAGAAGAGGGGCTGACCGAGGGGGTGGGAGAGAGCGGACGCTCAGCATTGCTCAAATCCACTTGGGAAGTGCTACGTAGGGAGTAGCTGTGAGCTGCTGTGTGAGATGTTGACACCTGTGGGCGTGAGCGGCCGCTCGGAAGGTCTACTTGCTGATGTGCATTGTTAGTGCTAGTCGTGGAGACTGGTGTGACAGAGTCAGGCATATGTGGCGGAGCGATACTTGATCGACGACGGCCACTGGACGTCATAGGACGTGAACAGCAAGGGGCCACAAAAGTTTTATAAAAACTAGCGGGTCTATTAGTAGAGGGATTTAGTCCGGAGCAACTAGTTAGATGCAACCATCTGCTACAATTAGAGCATTGTACAGAATGTGAACGTTTCACATAAATTTTCTTCCAGCATACACAGCAGATAAATTCTCTAGGTCCGGGGTTGGATTCAATACCAGCCCGGAGCAGGAGAGTCTTGAGCAGTCCTGCTGCAAGGAGCTGCTCGGAGGATGACATTATTGGGGGGGGGGGCATAACTGACGGTTTAGGCAGGTTTAACAGCCCTTGGTCGGGGAAACCCCGAGTCATTCCGGTACGTAGAACCGGCTGTCGTGGGAATGTGGGATCACCAGCCTCCCCAGTCATAGCAGACATTGTCATGGAAGATCTGCTTACCAAGTTCGAGACGGATGCTACTAACAAACCGCGCCTACTAACCAAATACGTAGATGACTTATTCGCGATTGTAAAAACCAAGGACATTGACAACATGCTCACAGAGCTCAATAGCTACAATAGATAAATTAATTTCACAATAGAGGTAGAAAAAGAAGGACAACTACCATACTTGGATACGTTAATAACCCGGAAAAACAATAAAATATATATAGACTGGTACAGAAAGCCCACATCTTCTGGCAGACTCGTAAATTACAACTCGAAACATGAAAGAAAAACAATAATAAACACGGCTAAAAACTTTATAGATAGAGTGCTTACAATAAGCGATAAAATATACCACGCAAAAAACATTGATATCATACAGAAAACCTTGGAACAAAATGAGTTTCCACTTAATTTAATTAATAAACTGGTCCGAGATTTCTACACCAGAGATCCCGATGAAGATAAAACGAGACCGAAAAACGACCAAATATTCAAAACGATCACATATGTACCGGGAATTTCAGAGAGGATAAAACACTCGAACTTATATGATAAAGAGAAGTTTCAAATAGGTTTTACATATAACAATACGTTAAGACAAATTCATAGTAACACCAAGGACAGAATCCCAAAAGATGAGAAATCTGACGTAATTTACAGAATACCATGCAACGGCGATGGGTCCAACGTATGCGACAAGGTATATGTAGGGACAACCAAATTAAAATTAAAGACAAGGATTTCCGCTCACAAATCAAATACCAAACTTCGTAACGACAACTTAGAAAATAAGACAGCCTGTCATATTGGACAAAGAAAAGAATTACCAAAAAAGATATTTTTTGGAGATGCTGCATATAACGAACACCCCTAATGATAAGAAGATGAACTACAAAAGTGATACTGACTTCTGTGCACAGGCTTACCGCAGTTTGGTACTCAAACAACAACAACACCTATTGAAACCAGCAGCACTCAACAATATTCCCGCTAACAGCTAACAAACAATAAATAAACATACATACATGTTCATATGTATGTTTGCAAACATATTTTTCTCTGTTCTCTCTGTCACTGTTTCTTACATTGTTGTTATTACATATTTTTGTTTATACTTGCGGTATTTTTAAATTGTTTACTTTAACATGTTTAAGCTTTCCAATTGTTTTGTTTCCGAACATATGATCAGTCGATCAAACATATTCATATGTGTAAGTTGTATTTAATGTAAATTTTACATATATAATTAATTGTACTTGTTATTTTTCTGTTTGTGTTTCCTAGTCCTGATGATGGTTTTAGAATAAAACCGAAATATCGACAAAAATATTAAAACATTGTGTTTTATATTTTCACGCAACGGCCTTGAGCTCATAAAAATACTTTAAATATTTACATACAAGGCTATAAAAATCATCTAAAATATTCGAAAAACATAACCATAATCTTAGAATTTGTATGATACATGAATAGTGATAGATCGAAAAAGATCCGCTACTTTGTGAATCTTATGGAAATGGTCCTTTTCGTTCGCATTCAGTTGGACTGTCACCGAAATTTCCTCTATCTGATGAAACAATATTTTCACATATCTCAGAAACATAGATTTAGCTTTCTTCTATTTCCGAATGGACATCTGATGAAGGATGTGCTTTAGAAGAATCTGAAAATACAATTGTTGGAAAATAAAAAATGTTTTGTATGTATGGGGCTTTCCTTCATTGTAATTGCAAGCTTGGAACCAAGAAATAATAATTTTAGTTTTTCAACAAATTCTTTATTGCTTTTGGTATTTTTAATTTTAGTAACAGATATGTATTATTAATTAAAATGTTCAAACAGTCGATTTTAAAAATTCGATTAACCAAATCCGAATAATCGTCCATCGTCCATTATTCGAATAATCGCTCGCTGTTATTCGATTAACCCCTGTTGTAAAACCGTTTTTACATACATAATTGCATCAAAAACTGATAGCATCCTCTAAGGCAGTTTTTTTATAGAATTAATAGAAAGATCATAAATAAACAGAGTTTTACAGCAATAGAGGGAACCCGCTTGCCATCTTGCATCTTATAAATAAAAATGAATGTGTCTGTGTGTCCTTTATAGGCGTCCAAAGTACTCAACCGATTTTTATGAAAACTTCACAGTATATTCTTGGGATTATGAGTTAAAGCATAGGCTATATTAATTTTTGGAACAATGGGCGGTGCCACGCCCCCAGGCTACATAAAATTTAAATTCTTCATAACTCTGAACATATTTGGTCTTAATTAATGATTTTTGGATATGTGTCCTTTGGTCAAGATTTATGTAATTTTGGAAAAGTGGGCGGTGCCACGCCCACATATTTTGTGTTTTGTTTGTACTTAAATGATGTCCAAAGTTTATGGTCGATCTCTTCTAAACTTTCCAGATTGGTTCAGAAGATTGTTGTGTACGATTTAGGCTATATTAATTTTTGGAAAAGTGGGCGGTGCCACGCCCCCAGGCTATATAAAATTTAAATCATCATAACTTTGAATATATTTGGTCTAAACTAATGATTTTTGGATATGTGTGTCCCTTGGTCAACAATTATATAATTTGGGAAAAGTAGGCGGTGTCACGCCCACATTTTTTGTATTCAGGACGTTGTTTGTACTTCAATAATGTAAAAAGTTTATGGTTGATCTGTTTTAAACTTTTCCAATATGTTAAAATCTTCGTTGGGTACGACATACACGACATAGGCTACATTTGTAAATTTTTTGGAAAAGTGGGCAGTTCCAAGACCCAAGGGTGTTTTACTTTTCCGAAATATTAAAAACACGGAAATAAACATAATTTTGGGAATATAATACGTTCAATTCATTTGCATGACTCACTTTTACTCGTAACAAAACAGAAACTTAGATTTAGTTTGTACTTTTTCCCATTTTACATACATACATATGTACATATGTATTAATTTGTAAGGGCTGGTTTAAAGAAGCGGTCGAGACTTGTTTGTTTCTTTTCTTTTGTGTAATAGCTCCTGACAATTTTCGTGCGCATATTAATAAGATCTGATATCTGATTTGCATCGATTTGCCAATCGATTTCCTCGAATACCTTCATCGATTTTTCTTAAAATCTCAGCTTTTTGATGCAAATTTAATCTGATTTGCAATGATTTTTTCTGCTTAGTTGACATTTTTTAACACACTAACTATAAACAACTCACAAGCTCAAACGTTCATGACAAACTACGTATGTACCAACCGACACCGACAATAATTTTTTACATAGAAATTCGGGGAATACATAGCAATAAGGGGAATACCCGAGCTTGTTTTTCTTGCCAAACAAACGGTTCGGTTTGAAAAAATAGGTAAGCTCGAAAAAGTTAACGCAAAGTTAACTTTTTAGAGCGGTACGTGGACGCTCAAAATCGGTCAACTTAGCCGAAGGTTTAACTTTCTCGCGAGTTAACTTTTGCGCGATTCTACTGTATTTCAATTCGTTATATCCCTGAATGTATTCGCTTTAGTGACAATTTAACGTTCTTAAATCTTAATCAAAGCATTAATTTTGTTTGTTTGTTATTGCAGTTTATACATATCCAGAGTATTATAGGATTTCCATAAAATCGTAATAGTGGCGTTAAGTGGTAGGTATAGGATATAATTAAGTAAATACTAACTATACATCTGCTCAGCAGCGCATAATGGTTTTTTTCATACCCATTGAGTTCAAAAGATCCGTTTTTTGTGTTGGACATCCAAAAACTTTATTTGCTTATACCAAAAACGTTAAAACCGGAAACATTGTATATTGTACATTGTACATTTTTATAGGAGGGCGCTATGTATGTTCCAAATCCGCTATGTATGTTCCAAATCCGTTGAGTGGCTTATAACATAAAACTTGAAATATGTAAATGATTTGTCTTAACTTTAGCAAATCGTCCTAACCATGCAATGCAATATATATCTGATGATTACTTTAAATGATTTTTGGTGTCGAAATTTGAACATAAAAAACCTCATTCATTATTTTAACTACGAAATATATTTTGCTTTCGAACGCTATCAAAACAAGTAAGGACGGAGTTGTTTTCGGCTGTGTCGAAGTCTAATATATAGATTAGATAAATGGCTTGGGCATTACTTACCTATGCTATCTAAAGTACTTGTCTGAAAAAAGGAAGTAATTTTTGGCACTTTCTCTTTTATCCCTCCCTTTTCTGCTTCATTTTTCTTTTCGCATCTCCGCTGGGATGTTCTCTTTTTCGCTCACTCATCTTTTTTAAGAAATCACAAATATCTCTTTAAAATCAGCAGAACACCTGTTTCTTTTGCAAATTACTTATTGACAAATAAATAAAAGGCGTAAATAAACACTGCTGATTATTGTGGGACTCCCCCGTTGACGTAAATTTTTTAAAAAGGGAAACCCCACTATAACCAATGTACGGTGTTGCCAACATTTGAATGCACGCTTAAAGCGACACTACAAAATTGTTATCTACATATTTGATCAACAGGTGCTGCTGTCTATAGGTGTAAAATACTCCATAAGAATACATGCATAGAAAACTTGGTCGTGTGTAGTGCCGCTAGATGGAACCTTTTCATTGCGTGAGAAAAGAAAAATATTTTTTTTCTTTTGACATTTGTGAAATAAAACAAGTATTGAGAAGTTTTTATTAATTTTTCCTTACGCACGTTGGAGTCCCCGTATCATTGATACATATATATGCATTGATACGGCTTATACGGCTGATACGTCGGTAGCTACGCGCCTGACAATGACTCTCCTTACTGGGTGAAGCGAAAAAATCCATTTTAATTTGTTTTTTCTTTGCATCAACGTTCTTCTTGTCGGTAGCATTTTCCTGATGAACTTGTGAGGCGTGACTTATAAGCGGCTTTTCACATGCTTTACAAAACGCCCTACCGTCACGCTCTTGTAGCCAGGAAAACTTGTCCATCCATTCCGTTCGAAATTTCCTTCCACCATTTTGCGTTGTTGTCTCTTCACTAAAATTTTTATCATATACGGATTATAGATTTAATGAAAATGTAAAGTAAAACATACCGATTGTCTTCTTCAGCTATGTACTTCAGGTTCAGCTCCACTATTGAGTTTCTTTTTTTTTAATAAAAACCTAAAATTATAAAAAATGTGCATGTACAGTGGCAAGCAAAAGTGAGTGCATGTTTGAAAATTCTATGTTTCAATATCTGTAACTTCCTCAATATTAAATCAAATTCAACCAAATTTTCAACATAAATATTTATTATGTACTTAAAAAAATTACATTTGTGTAAAAGTATAGTTTTTGCATTCTCCATAAATAGTCCAATTAACCGTTACCTTTTGACATATTGAGTGCTTATAAGTAAATTTAACAGTTCTGCTTATCAGTTTGGTGGGCTTTGTTTATTTGTGAATACAAATTTTGAATAAATATCTTGTGAAACATGGTTGTTGGAAAGTTGAATAAATATCTTGTGAAATATGGATAAGTAAGTGTTTGTTCAAAAACACATTGCCTTTCTACATTTTAGTGATTTTATATTTACATGCATACACTGCCCTCTTGGCAAGAATGCCTTGATTAGGCAATGTGTCTTTGAACAAACACTTACTTATCCATGTTTCACAAGATATTTATTCAACTTCAGTAGTAAACGAGTTGACATTTCAAACGAATGCGAGATAAAAGATAAACTGCAAAAACGCTGTAATAAGGTTGTCGCCTCGACCAAAATGAAATAAAGTTGCCGGCACAGACGGAATTCAATGCTAAAAATTGTATCTTCATTTCGTATTTATCATTTTGTTGGAAAAACTGTATATGATATCTAGGTAAAAAAAATCTACCAAATCAGAAAAAAATACAGAAAAAACTACCACGTTTGGTAGAAAACTACCAAGTGTGGCAACCGTGATGGCTACATTAAAAATTTCCCTAGTCTATGACTTTGAGCTTTACGCAGACGTCGCCATAGTTCATCGGATTAAAACACAGCGGCTTCGCTGGCTATTCCAAGTCGTTCAAATGAACAAAGAAGCTCCAGCCCAGAAGGTATACTTATTGGCACCCGCCGGTGGAAGAGGAAGACCACCACTACGATGGAAGGACCAAGTGGAGACCGACCTGAAGAAATGACTGGCCAGCTATGTTGGACGGTCAAAATCGCTGAGGCGGTTAGATGGCCATTTAAAGAAGACGAGGGGTCCGTGATATTATTAAGTATATGTTTTATTCATTTCAAAATATATGGTAATAGGGTATTTCAGTAAATCATTTTAAAATGTTGTAAATGAATAAGCTATATAAATTTTGCTTAAATGTTTTTATAACGCTTATAATTGGAACGATCTGCGCTGCCCAATCTTATAATAAACAAGTAAGGAAGTCTAAGTTCGGGTGAACCGAACATTAAATACCCAGCGTTAGTTTTCAGAACAACATACAAATACGATGACTTGACAATGATATAGGCCCTAGAATTTTATTTGAAATTTTCCATATCAAAAACGGGGGCGTAGTTATTACCCGATTTCGCCCATTTTAAACACCAACCTGCCTTGGCCAGGAAGTAACCTGTGTACCAAATTTCATGCGAATATCTCAAGTTTTACTCAAGTTATGTTAATTTATGTGATTTTCGATATCGAAAAAGGGGGCGTTGTTATCAGCCGATTTCGTCCATTTTCAATAGCAACCTACCGTGGCCAAAAAGTAACCTGGATAACAAATTTCATGCAAAGATCTATTTTTACTCAAGTTATGTTAATTTATGTGATTTTAAAAATTTTCGATAAAGAGGGCGTGGTTACAATTCGATTGCGACAATTTTCAACAGCAGCCTACCTTGGCCAGAAAGTAACCAATACACCAAATTTCATGCAAATATCTAAAATTTTACTCAAGTTATCGTGTACACGTGTACGTGTCAATTCCTCTTTTCAACCTTAGAACTTTCATACCTGGAACTCTATATCTTATTCGATTATTTTGCGCCGTTACGTAGTACCATTCTGTGAACAAAATTATAAAACCCTTGTACTAGTACTAGTACGCTGGGTATAAAAATGAAGTCGAAAGTCGGGTGGAACCGAGCATTAAATACACAGCTGTGCAAAAGCCGTAGTGGCAAGTGGGAGTAAATTTACACTAAAGTTTGGTTTTAGGCAGAGTCCACTCTTTTTATTGTTCTTCTTCCAATATACATATGTATGTAAATTATCAAATTTCAGTTGTTAGAAAGCGTTCGGATAGTACATTAGGTTAGGTTAGGTTAAAGTGGCCGTCTCAGTGCGTTGCCGAGAGGCGCACTTAGGTCGTCTGGCCCATTGTGATACCACTGAGCGGGTTTAAGTCCCTTCTACCTTTGAGAAAACTGTTCATTGAAAGAACCACAGTGTAAGCTGAATGAAGCGCAGGATGTCTCCAATTTTGGCAGAGCCTAACTCCGCTAGGCCGAGGAGTAGTCACCCGCTTAGGCACTCCAGCCGGGTTCTGGCTAGTTCGGGGCAGCTGCAGAGGAAGTGCTCGACACTCTCAATTTCCTCCTCATCCCTGCAGCTGCGACATAAGTCATTGAAGGGACCCCCATGCGCTTGGCATGTACACCAAGACCAAGGGAGGGTCGGTCAAGTTTGAATATGGACTCGGTTCGTTTGTTGCAGATGCGGGGCCAAGTTTGCCTGGACACCTCGCAGGTCGTTTCCGTAGCCCATCTAGAGCTTGCCTTTTTCTCGAATTCACGTAGTAGCCAGAGCTTAGTCGTGGTAAGAGGCGGGGAGATGCCCCCAATGTGGTTCTCCTCTATAAACTCCGTACCCTTCCTTGCCAGCTCATCAGCAGCACAGTTTCCAGGAATATCGCTATGGCCTGGAACCCATACCACCGCTGTGGAGCATTTCTAAGATAACTCATTGAGCTACTTTTGAGGTACAGTTACTACTCTGAAGAGCTTTGATCGCTGCCTGGCTATCGCTGTATATGGACACAGATGTGCGGTTTTTCGATAAAAGCCAGCGAGCAGCCTCCTCTATGACCGTAAGTTCAGCCTCGAATAAGCTTAAGCATAGTGGAAGATCCTCCGAATAGACGCCGCTGCCCACTTTGCCGTTGAGCTTCGAGCCGTCTGTAAATTTGGAGTCTGAATGTGGGTTTAGAATGTGCCTGCCCTCCCATTCCTCCCTCTTAGGGATTTTGGTGGAGAACTTGGTATTTGGGCCGTGGCCTATAGGTGTGGTGTAGTCCACGGTTTTCAGATTTTGGGGTATGGTGTCCAAGATTTTTGCGTGTCCAAATCTGGTGTCATTCCAGCGTCGAACAGCGCTCAGTCTTGCTGCGCTATAGCTTGCTTTGAGTTTACCGTACAAGTAGGTCGGGCATGACGTCCAAAGCTTTGGTAGGCGTGGATGGAAGTGACCCCGTAATGAGCACCGCCGCAGAACGCTGTACTCTACCCATCCTTCCTACGATGCTGTTACGCTCTAGTGTAGGCAACCACACAACAACACCATAGAAGAGATTGGGTCTTACCACAGCGGTGTACAGCTAGTGCATCACACGGGGATTCAAACCCCATTTCTTCCCTACGGCTGCTTTGGATGCATATACGGCAGTGATACCTTTCCGGGATCTGTCCTCAATATGCTTGTTCCAGTTGAGTTTGTTATCTAAGATAACGCCGAGGTACCTGACCTCTTGAGAGAGCGTGAGCCTAACCCCGTTCAGGCAGGGTGGTGTAAAAGCTGGTACTTTGTATTTTCTTGTGAAAAGAACAATTTCCCTTTTAGAGGGATTCACGCTAAGGCCGCTTGCCATAGCCCAGTCCAGGGCCGATTGGAGCAGTTCACTTAGGGTCTGAAGATGCCTACCAGTGGCCGTAAGGGCGATGTCGTCGGCGTAGGCGATGATTTGGCAGCCGGTGTTTTCCAGTTCCAGAGGTAGGGTGTTAACGGTTAGGTTCCACAGTAAAGGAGATAGAACTCCCCCTTGAGGGGTACCTCGAGATGCATATCGCACTATTGAGGCCTCACCCAGATTAGCCTGGATAGTTCTCTTTGCCAGGAGCTGACTAACGAATACCACAAGCGGGGGTACCAGTCCCGTTCCCCGAAGGGATTGGATGACGACCGTTGGGAGTTCGTTATTGAACGCTCCTTCAATGTCGAGAAAGATACCCAGCGTGTACTCCTTGAAGGCAAGCCCTTTTTCTATCTGTTACGACGAGCCCGGGTAATGGCGGGGTTGCTCGCACGTAATAATATGTAACGAAAAGTGAAAGAAAGGGCAGCGAATGAGCAAATAATAAAACACTGTATTTCAAATATAAATATAATACAATAGTTGAATCTCTTTATTGAGTATAATGTACAACCTTAATTATTGGACAATTAAGGCGTACAAGTACTATTTTATGAAAGTGGACAATTAATAGTTTAGAACCGTGGATAATGAAGTAAGTTTACGGAAGTTGAAATTGTGGAAAATTGAATTGACCTTACCTGGAGTGGCTGCTGTAGATTTGATTCGTGCTCAAAATCGAAGTGAAAGCGCCTTCAGATAAAACTTAGCTCTGTACCGCCGCCGAATGCCTACTTTCGTAGGATTCGAAGGGGTAAGAGCTGTTATCGGGCGAAAAGATAACAACAAAGTCGCGCGGGCAGATACTAGTAACTATTACGAGGGGCGACCGATATATTTAGGCCGATGGCCTAAACATGCCGGCCCCCCTTGCGACAAGCAACATGAAAAGAAAGAAAAAAGGATACAACCAGAATCACCAGCAGCCATGCCAGACTAATTATTAAAACTTAAACTATGACTATGCGTCTTCTTCCTGAGCCCTTGCTCTGCTCGTAGCTTCCGGCGGACACCTGTGGTGGACGAAAAAAAGGTAATTAGTACATTAACGTGGTTTTGCCTAGTTCATTGCACCTTTATTAGACTAATTTTCGACCAACGGACGGGTCGATTGAGTGAGGCCTCATTGTTGGTAGGCCCCAGATATGGTGAGGCCGAATATCGTGGCCTGGGCCAGTAGCCCGTTAATGGTGGATGGTGGGGTGCCCGGCAGCATAAGGCTGGCGTAGACGTCGGCTCCCAATGTCAGGCGCACTGGTGAAGACCTGAAGAAGTCTGGGTCAGCCAGCTTCATGAGTTGAAATGGCGCGGCCACGGTGGCGTCTATATTTGAAGCTGGATTCATCCGATGATACCTGGCCATGACCGTAGCTTGTGTGGTTACCCTTCTCGCCACCCCATACTCTCCGCGCAATACGAGTGTGCACCTGATCGGCCGAGTCCCCCCAAACCGTTCTAAGCCGAGCTTGGAAGCGAGCTCGCTGTCGATGACCGATGTGGGTGAACACGAGTCGATCAGGGCACGTACAACATGAAGTTTGCCGCCGGATTCGATGCACACGGAAGCAGTGGGGGAAATGGCGACAAACGACCTCAAAATTATGCTTTCGGTGGGCGTATTAGCTGCTCTTCCCGACCGGAACGTGGCAGGCATATTCTTATGGCGGACTACGGCGGTGTCGCTGACGGCTGTGTGGGCCGAGTAAGGTGCCGTCCGACCCGCTGTAAGGCGTGATGAGCGGAAAGGACGCGTTTCCGCGTCACCCCGTCTTACTGCAGTGGAACGGCGAGATGGTCGGAAAGGACGCGTTTCCGAGCCACCAGGATTCACCTTACCGGGCCTTTGGTGTGGTCGGAAAGTACGTGTTTCCGAGCCACGCTCTCCTCTGTTCCCCTCGTGGACGGTGTCGCGGCTTCTCCACAGCTCGTGTCGTAGTAGCGGTCGGAAAGAACGTGTTTCCGAGCCGCCGAGCTGTGGAGAGCGTATCGGTGGTGAGCTGGCCGCCTCCTCTTCTTCTTCCGCTTCGGCTACCTGTTCTGCCCAGGATTTAGTGGTTTCGGTGATGGCGATTGACAACGCGCCATCGGAGATCTCTCCATCATCCAGTCCGTCGACGTTCGAGCCGACGTGCTCAGAGGGGCGGGCGGCTGAGTCCTCCATGTGCAGCGTCGTATGATGCTTTTCGTTACACCGGTAGCAGCGGTCCTTGCTCGGGCATGTTCTAGGACCGTGGAATGGCGATAGGCAGTTGGAGCAGTACTTGTGGATAAGTACTACCCTCAACCGCTCTTCAACCGCCATCCCACGATATTTCTGGCAAAATCGGATGCCATGGTTATTACCGCATAACCGACAGGGGATGGTGAACGGGCGAGACCTTTGCTCGGTTTTTACGCGTGTTGCGGTGTAGCGAGTCATGCTAAAACAATAGAAATCCCATTAATACCTGTGGGTGGCTTGTGTACCTGTGTAGTTGGGTGGCTTGTATACCTAACCACGAATATTTACTTTTCCGTATAAATTGTGTCTACCTTCAATTGGGTAAGTTTGGCATTTTGTTCGGAATTTTGTTTGGCATTTTGGTTGGCAATTTTTCCCTATCTGGCAGCTTTGTCACGAGTGACAACTCCCTGCAACCCCAGAACACAGTACATAATGGTGAGTGTAGTAACTCGTTGGAGCCCGAAATGTAATATTTGTCGGTAACCTGGCGTAATACGGGAGAAATGGGCCGAGGTCCTGCAACTTTTGTTGTAGTTTGGCTTTCATTAAGCGGTATGTGCCTGCATTTGCTCTGAAAAGACTAAGTGTGTAGTCTCATCACGGCTGGTTCTTGAGTGTTGGATAACCAGCTGATCGACACCGTGTTCAATCAGCTCGTAACTCACCCACATTTGCGATTTTACAGACGTGGTCAGCAACTCTGTGCTGCCACATCCCATCATTTACACAGAAAAATGTAAAATTTGTCAAAACGTGACAAAGGAATAGTGAAAAAGTTGCACAGATAGAAATCTCGGTACAGATTTAATGTGCCTGTGGTAACTGAAATCGCAAGTGTGAAATAGAAATAGTGAAAAAGCCGTGGAAATGGAGGATATATAGGGGTATGTATCGTTGTTGATAGGTTAAACCCTATAAACCATCATGCTCAAGAGGACGTGTTTCTCGCCCGTATGATACGGCGTACGGCACATTCGTGTTGCCGCGGATGTGCTTACAACATTATGCCGCAGCTCGCCTACAACACGGCTCAGTCACGAAAGTACTTGCCCAAAAGTACTCATATATTTACGTAAAAATATTTTCCATTCTGCCATACCAAATAGAATGGGAAATTTTTCCGGTAAATTAAAGGGGGCGATTTTAGAATGGGGTCCCATTGGTAGAGAATGCCGGGTATTTCAGGATGGTAGAGGGACCTCTCCTGATCACAAGTATATATCATAGGGTGCGGAAAGGTACCACTTTTATTGCAAAATTCATGGGACACCATTCTAAATCGCAGCCGAATTAAATTGTCCAGTGGACAAGTAAGACCTTCAATAAACGGCTGATTGAAGTATTTTTCCGGACGCCGTAGTTCATAATTTAAAGTTAATAAATGCATATTCCCACTTGACGTACACATTCATAATGGCCAAGACTTCACCTGGCCCAAGTGAAATCAATCCACCCGCACAATACGGCACGCTACGAAAAAGTGGTGGATTTTTTCAACGAGTACATACCCGTTACGATCATGTGTGGGTACCGATCGTTACGCGAAGTGGCCACGCTAATTCATTCAGCACAGCATACATTCCTGAATGAAATGTCATTAATGGAAAAAATTGTAGCGAGGTAAGTAGTAAAGTTGTGAATTTTATTTTTATTGTAATTATAATGAGTTTTCTTTGTTTCTTTTATTTTCAGGTGGCAGGTGGATCATTGGGAATTGCAGCAGTGGATACATGGCGGATTTCAAGGTAAGTATAAGTTTACGCTGCCGAAATCCTGTATCGTTTCGGCAGCGTTGAAAACCATGTATGTACGTGTGTGTATCACTCGCTGTGGTGGCCGGCGCCCAGCGATGGATACACACATGAAAATTATTCATATATTCGATTCTAATTCTTTGTTATTTTTCAGGTTTTATGGGCAGCTTTCTATATGTCCCAACAATGAGCAGCCAAACATATGCTCCATCAATGGGCAGCTTTCTATATGCCCCATCAATGAGCAGCCAAATATATGCTCCATCAATGGGCAGCATTCTTTATGCCCCAACGGTGCATGGCACACAAATGTGTGACGCACATTAATGCCCTATTGTGGCATGGCGCATGGGCGGGTGAGAAATCTAATTGATGCGCCGGGGGAATTTTTTCATAATGATTGTTTTGTGAGTGGTTTTTCTTCATCTTTTTTTATTGTGGGTCAACCAATAAACCACAACCATCATTATGACTCCATAAAAACCCAATCAAATCAAGGTGGAGTCCATCGGAACATGGATTGTGGTCATACTACTAATATGCAGTGTTCACCTAGACGACGTTCGTTTTCGAGTCTATTCGCAAATGCCCACCAAAAGGAATAAATGTAATGTCCAGCCTCAGCCGATTTCGAGCAACAACACTCGTCTGGATCATCAGTTGAGTCATCGGCACATCATCAATTTCATAACGCTATCAACATTACAGCAAGAAAGACACTTCGAACAAATATGAAGGTGACATATGAAATGGATGGATGGATGGATGGAACGGTTCAGCAACGACCTGCTGTCTTGACATTTGTTGGCGGTAAGTGTGAGCATGTACATCCTTTTTTGTGTCTATCCACATTTTTATATGCATACGTATGACGCATTCCTAGTCCCCTGGATTAAGTTACATTTCTTGATAATAGTTAAAAAATTTTTTTTTTTAACTAAATAAAATGTTTCTAATGAGAGTTCCAACTCATAACTTTTGACACATTTTCAAATTGACTCTGAGCAGAAAAAATGACTTATCCTCTTGGAATTGGGCCTAAAAACCAATTTTTAGTTTTGATAACTCGGTGTCCGTGGCGGTGACAAGTTTTTTGATGTATTTTGCAATTATGCAAGAAAAGTTTGAATGGCTGGTATAAGTCATTTTTAAGGAACTCTCTGTAATTAAACCTCAAAGATTCAATGAAATGTCAGATTCCAAACCGGGCCGGTCTAGACCTGCTACATCCACATATGCACTCATACCAAAGGCGGCAAATTTACAGTGCATGGACTTGCAGCATCATCTCCGTTACTGATCCTGAGAAGGATCAACTGCGAGCGCGGGTGAATGTTTTGTGTAGGTTTTTTATAATGTTTGTAATATGTCTTGGGATTTTGATCCGACGATTGCTGGATTGAATTCCGACCATTTATTTATTTTTTTTGTTTTTTTTTTTTAATTAATTATTGAAATATTGCGATTTATAATAAACTAGTATGTAACTCCCGATAATCGGGTGGGGTTTTTTTTTTTTTTTTTTTTTTTTTTTAGAAAAAATTTAAGTAAACTTTAAACGCTAATATCTTATGAACAAATCAACCAATTGAAATTTTTTGTAATTTTGTGCAAACATGCTTTCATTTGATACACATTTCATTTATGTACGTATTGTAGTTTAGTCTAGCTAAGCGCCATGTTTTAGAATGATACTATGGCTTCTTATTGGAACAAGAAGAGATGAAGGGCCAATTTTTGGGTGTGCTGCTTGCAATTTTTTATACCGTCTTCTTCTGCCAGGAAAATATGTAAATTTCTCCTGAAAAGCCTTGCATGGCACCCGTTTTAGAGAACCTTTTCAAATAATTTCTCATGTTGCCTGTATGGGGAATCGAACCTAGGTCCTTCTGTGTGGCCGTCAGACCACAATGTCCATATAACAAAAATACATATAAAATTTAGAAAACAGAAAACTGAGAAACTTTTCACCTCTCTGAGAGTTCATTCAAAAACATATCTAAACGTTTGTGTCATTTTTGTTACAAAATCGTTTGGAAACCATTTACTTTTTACGCTGGGAGAATATCGTTTCACAAACTAGCTTACTTCTTTGTTTATTGGATAATATTGTCGTAATCGTAACGAGGGTAACTGGTTCCATTATTATTGGGAACAATATATGTATTCGTGGGGGTCCATTTCTTTTGATGAAATGGCTAAAAACTTACGGATCAGGGCATGGTTTTTTCTTCTTCGATTCCTAGATTGTTTTCCAAAGTTTATTTAAAAATCTTCGATTTCGAAGTCGCGAAGGCGTATTTCAGGAGTCAAAATTTTTCATTTTGTTGAATTTTGTAAGACTCTTAAGTTGTTTAAGAGCCAAAATTCTTCATTTTGTTGAATTTTGTAAGTCTCCAGTACCTCAAAACTGTTGATGTAGATGAGAACTGGGGATTTTCGTCTCGGGCCCCCTTATGCCTCTGGGGGGTACTCTTGTTGTCTTGTGGGTGTGTGCAAATGGGTATGAATGCTATGCTTGGGTGATATGCGGCGAGTTGTTGCCGCAAAATTCTCAACTTCTGTGGCAGATCGGTTCGTCCGTCTGCGGTAGGGTTTCGGTTGGCCTCGTTCCGTTTGAACGAGTGCGTTTATTTTCTTGTGGCTGATCGGTCCTTCCGATTGCGGTAGGGTTCGGTGGCCTCGTTCCATGTTAACGAGTGCGTTTGAATTTTTGGGCGATAGGCTCACTTGTTTGGTGAGCAATACGGTAGTAATTGGGTTTGTTGTAGCTAGGAGAGGGATGCATTTCTTTGGACGAAGGCGTTGAGTGCGCCTTCAAGTTCTCTAATCCGAGTAGTAATTAGAAGTGGAATTAGAGAGACTTAGAAGTGGAATATCACTCCCTTCCTCCATCCTGACTGACGGGTGGAAGTAGAACCAATTTTGCGATTGGCCTAGTAGTTCGGCCCCTGGCGGTGTCTAGTTCGACGACTCGAACTCGCTTATCCGGTCCATAATGTAGGTCTGCGATCCGGCCTAACCTCCATTCGTTGGGAGGTAAGTTGTCCTCCTTTAAGACAACTAGGTCCCCTTGTTTCAAATTGGCTTGTGGATGTTTCCATTTGACGCGTTTCTGCAGCTCGGTGAGATATTCGGTTTTCCATCTTTTGCAGAACGTTTGGTGTAATGCCTTGAGTTTTTCCCATCTGTTGACGAGTGAAGCACGATGCTCGCTGACGTCGATCTCGGGTGGTGCTAAAAGATGCCCTCCAACGAGAAAATGTCCTGGGGTAAGCGGTTCCAAGTTTGACGGTTCGTTGGAAGATGGCGTCAAGGGTCGCGAGTTGAGGCAAGACTCGATTCGACAGAGGAGGGTGCTGAATTCTTCTAGGGTGAATTTGTGATCTGAAGCGATCTTCTTAAAGTGGTTTTTAAAACTTTTGACCCCCGCTTCCCAAAGTCCACCCATATGAGGAGCACCTGCTGGTATGAAATGCCAGGTGAGGGTTTGATGACAAAATTTCGAAAGGGTCTGGTTGCGGGCGTCCGCTAGAAAAGACTTGAACTCTGATCGGAGAGCCCGAGATGCACCGACGAAGTTCGTTCCATTATCGGAGTGTATGTTTTTTGGACATCCTCGTCTGGCAACAAACCTATCGAAAGCTGCCAGGAACGCGGCAGTACTAAGGTCACTAGTGGCCTCCAAATGAATGGCCTTGGTCGTAAAGCATACGAAGAGGCACACGTAGCCCTTGGACATGCGACATCCTCTGCCGCTGTAGGATTTGATATCAAAGGGTCCGGCGAAATCTACCCCGGTGTTGGTAAAAGCTCGGGAAAAGGTAGTGCGTGCGGAAGGAAGGTCCCCCATTAATTGGGTCTGTACTCGGTGTCGAAAGATGGTACAGACCTTACAGTTGTGGATAATAGATCTAATCATGTTTTTAACCTTTGGAACCCAGTATTGCGTGCGGATAAGCCGCAGCATTACTTGGTTTTCTCCGTGTAGGGAGATCTTGTGGACAAACTGGACCAGAAGACGGGTAAAATGACACGCGTAAGGGAGGATAATTGGGTGACGTTCATTATAAGGCAGATCAAGGGATGCAGACAGACGGCCGCCCACCCGCAAGATGTTACAGCTATCGATGAAGGGGTTGAGAGGCAGGACTTCGCTTTTGGTCCCAATAGGTTTTCCGGATTTTACATTCCCTAATTCCTCAGAATAATGTTTCTGTTGGTAGATAGATATAAGACGTTGAGTCGTAGCCTTAATTTCGTCGGGCGAAATGAGGTATGACTCCGCTTTAAAAGTGGATTTCGTTTTGGGACTCGTTCTTTGAGAGAATCTCATAACATATGATATGACCCTCAAAGCTCTTGAAAAATCGGAAAATCTATCGAGAATGTCCTCTCTATTGTTTGTTTGCGTAGTTGCGTGAATTTGTACTCTCTTTTCCTCGATGTTTGTACCATACTCTTTTTCTTGGGCTGGCCATTTAGTCTTGTCTTCTTGTAGCCAAGAAGGTCCCTGCCACCACAAGACGTTGTCGACTAGATCCCTCGCTGATAGTCCTCTGCTGGCCAGGTCTGCTGGGTTTGATGCGGAATCCACGTGTCGCCAAGCTTTATTTCCTACCTTTTCTACGATTTTTGTTACTCTGTGCGCCACGAACGTGGACCAGGAGCACGGTGGTTTTCGGATCCATGCTAGGACGATGGTTGAATCCGTCCATAGGTGCACGTTGAATGTGCCTAAGTTAAGGTTTTCGATGACGGTTTCTAAGGTTTCGGCGAGCAAAACCGCTCCACACAATTCCAATCGGGGTAATGAAATGGTCTTCACTGGGGCTACCCTCGTTTTCGCCATTAGCAGATTAACGTAAACCTGATCTTTCATTTGGACCCTTAAAAAAACTGTGGCTGCATATGCTTTTTCGGAGGCATCGCAGAATCCGTGTATTTCCACGTCGTTGGATGGCGTGAAGTACACCCATCGTGGAATCCGAATGTTATTGATTTTATTGTAGTCGTGCATAAAGCTTTGCCACCTATCTAAGGTTTGATCAGATACTCTCTCGTCCCAGTCAGTCCCCTCTAGCCAAATGTTTTGCATGATCATTTTGGCTACTATGATGACTGGGCCCAGCCATCCCAATGGATCGAAGAGTTTAGCGATGGCTGAGAGTATCGCCCGTTTAGTAATGCTATCCTTATTTTCGATGGGTTTAGCTGTAAAATAAAACTGATCAGAGTGCGCGTTCCAACGGATTCCGAGTGTTTTGACCGTACTGGAGTCTTCGAACTCCAAAAAGTCCTCGTTTAGTCGATGATGTTTGGGTATTCCCTGTAGTATTTTGTTGCAATTCGAGGTCCATTTTCGAAGGGATAAGCCCGCGGACTGTAATGCACGCGTAATTTCATCGCGAGCCTTGATAGCGTAGTCGATAGTATGCCCTCCTGAGAGAACATCATCGACGTACATACTTGTTCGCAGGATATTTGCTGCGATGGGTAATGACGTCTCCACGTCGTCCGCTAGCTGATGCAGCGTTCGGATGGCTAAGTATGGAGCACAGTTAACTCCAAAGGTTACCGTCTGTAACTCGTAGACGGTGATAGGATTCTCAGGTCTGGTTCGGAAAACTATTCTTTGAAATTTGGTCTGATTGGGTTTGACCCATATCTGACGATACATCTTTTCGATGTCGCTATTAAACACATATTTATAGAATCTCCATCTGAGGAGCAGTATTGTTAAATCGGCCTGAAGTACTGGACCTGGATGAAGTACGTCGTTAAGACTGATGCCATTAGCGGTCGGACACGATGCGTTGAATACAACCCGGACTTTAGTAGTTGTGCTTTCTTCCTTTATGACAGCATGATGAGGCAAGAAGTAGCAATCCGTAGATAGGGGTGGGACGATTGAAGGGACCTTGGACATATGTCCTAATGTTTCGTACTCCGCAAGTACTCTATTATATTCTGTCTGTAGGTCCGGTGTCTTAGAGAGGCGGGTCTCATTTCTGTAAAATTGAGAGCAAACACCCTTTAAAGAAGGCCCTAAGCAGACGTTACTAGGGAAATCTTGTTTAAATGGAAGGGCAACTGTATACTTCCCATCAGGGCCCCGTTCTGTTGTAGCCTTGAAAAGTTCCTCGCAATAGGCATTATCCTCGTTCAGTGCCTTTTTCTTAGGCACATCTTCCAACTCCCAGAAAGCGGTTAACTGTTTGGCTAGGCTTACTTCGTTGAAAAATGATACCCTATTATTGGTTGGCTGTGCTGCCTCGGCCCGGCCGGTTAATATCCAACCGAAGACGGTTTCTTGGGCAAGAAGCGTGTTCATCACGTTCTTCCTTATACCGCTTAAGATTATTTTTGCGTAAATGTCGCCTCCTAGGATGAGGTCGACTGGCTCATTAGCGAAGAACCTCTTATCTGCTAAAATCAAGTCTGGGAAAGCTTGCTGGGTTAACGCGCTGACTTGACAAGTTGGAAGATTCCCGGTGAGTTGTGGTAGGACTAGGACCATTGTATCGATGTTGACTAGAGGATTGATAAGGGAACCTATTGTAATGACACACGACTCTTTGACTTGCGCTGACGGCGTATTGTTTATACCCGATACTTGAATGTTCAGGCGTTTAGATGGCAGGTTTATTCTTTTCTTCAGCCCTTCGGTTATGAACGAGCATTCAGAACCGGAGTCAATAAGTGCCCTCGCCGAGAAATCCACTCCATTATAGTGGATTTTTACACGTGCAGTTCCTAACAATACCCCCTTAGTTGTATTCGCATGTAATGTAGAAACATTATTAATGTTTTCGTTTCTATTTGCAGATTCAAGCCTTGCCCTAGCCTGATGTGAAGTTGTGGGCCTATCGTCAGATGTGTTTTGCCGCCACCTCTGGTTCGTTGCTTTTGGCTGAGCTGTTGCCAGATGGAGTAAGGTGTTGTGCCTTGCGTGACACGAGCTGCAGTTAAAGGAACTCGTGCATCGTGTCACCGTGTGTCCAGCCGACAGGCAGTTCAAGCAACAGTTGTTGCTCTTGATGTAGGCTATTCTCTCTGATATGGTTAGCCCACGGAATTTTTGGCAATTTCGTAATTTGTGCTCCCTACTGTTGCACATTTTACACGAAGCTGTTGGGGTGCTGGCTTGGTATACTCCAAGTTTCGCCGGCGTTTGCCGTGTATTATTTTGACTCCTGGATTCTGTCAAAGATTTGCTACCCCTGAGGTCAGAAACAGTTTCCAACGTTTGGAAGCGGTTGGAGAGGAACTTGTCCATATCTTCCCATTTTGGTATCTCTGTTTTGTTCTCAATGGTCTGTTCCCAGAGAGCCAGAGTACACTCGGGAAGTTTGGTGGAGCATAAATATGTAATTATTGCATCCCAGTTGGATATGTCAATTTGATGACATTGAAGTGCTGAAATGCAATTATTTATGTCTCTTTGTAATTGTTTTATTTTTGTACCGCATTCCTTTTCTACCGCGGTCAGGCTGAATAGGGATTTCAGCTGGGTATTGACCAGGATACGTTTGTTTTCGTACCTGTCGCTCAAATTCTTCCATGCTGTAGTGAAGCCTTCGTTGGTCAATGGACACCTACGAACTATTTCCTTTGCCTCCCCTTGGGTTTTTTGGTTGAGGTGATACAATTTCTCAACCGGGGTAAGGCGTTTGTTTAGTATGTATATGGCCGTGAACATGTCTCTAAATGTTGGCCATGATAAATAATCACCCTTAAACACATCGGTGTCGCAGGGCGGAAGACGAATATTGGACTCACGACTGGATGTTTCACTATCTTTTGGAGGTGGTAATGGCTGCGCTGATAGCTTTTCCACCTGCGCATTCATAGATGCCATGCATCTCATATAGCATGCGAAACACGCCTTGTTTTTTTGCTTTATGGACTGCAAATCTTCCTTACTGGTCTTGTCTGAGGCCAGAAGGCTGTCGTAAGACGATTTCGTTTTCTTCCATAATGCCTTCAGCTCCTCTTGCTGTATTGCAAGGGTGTATTTGTCCATTTCTTCTATGGTCTGCGAGCTGAATTCTTGCTCGAACTCCACTATGCAGTCGGATTGACGAATATAGGTCTCCATTCTCTTTATATGTTTGAATATTTTGTATATTTACAGTGAAACCAAGAGCGGACAGTAATGACTCAGGAAGGTATTTTGCTTTGGGATAAGCGAAGTTTTTATAACGATGATATGGATTGGAATCTCTGGAGATTTGGTGTATAAATTATGTGATAGACAAAATATGTTTTTGAAAATGTGTGTGAAACCGATCTAAATCTCTGAAGATTTAGAGTATCAACAACAGTGTAAAAGAAACAGATAGAAATCTCTGAAGATTGAATGTTTCAAAAGACAAAAATATGTCTTTAAAAGTGCTTGTGAAACCGAACAAAATCTATGAAGATTCAAAGTATCAACAATAGTGTATGTGAAACAGATAGAAATCTCTGACGATTAAATGTTTCAATAGACAAAAATATGTCTTTAAAGGTGCGTGTGAAACCGATCTAAAACTCTGAAGATTTAGAGTATCAACAACAGTGTATAAAGAAACAGATAGAAATCTCTGAAGATTTTATGTTTCAAAAGTGTTTATGGAACGAGTAAACCTCTGAAGATTTAGTGAACTAATAAACGTGTGTATAGCGCTGGTAAAAATCTCTGAAGATTTGATGTGCTTCCAAGTGTATGGTGATAACAAATAAAAGTCTCTGAAGACCTAATGTATCAACAAAGTGTATGTGGCACAGATAGAAATCTCGGTACAGATTTAATGTGCTTTGGGTATTTGAACCCTGTTTAGCCAAACCAAGTAAAATAAAGTGCAATTTCCAAGAAAAAAAAACTAACGCAATTGTATTTGTCCAGATAATCGTGGACTAGTGTAATTATTTATTAAAAATTTTTGAACGATACAATTGATGTATTAAATTAAACGACACTTATTGCCTGTGTACGCTTTAAGTATTTATGCCCACAAGCCACCCAACGTTGTGATGAGTATATAGAATGATTGATGTGATGTGAACTTTGTGATGGATCGCTCTTTAAAAAGCATCAACTAAGTGAAATTTTAAAGTAATTTGGAGAAAATTTCCACAGGAAGTGGTCGAACAGAGATATATTCAGTGCAGTGATACGTGTATATATAAAAAAAACAAAAAAAAATTCACTGACTGCTTGCCTTGAGCTGTGTCGGATAAGTCTTACCACTGGAGGGGGACTTAACCGATAGTCAAAAGGCGAAAGTGTGCTATCGAGAACACGGCGTATTCACTTACTTTGTTTTTAAAAAAGAAATCACTCGCAAAGTTCACTACGTTTTGCACGTATAAAAAAAAAAATGGTGCAAGAACTAAAACCAACCACGTACCTTGAGTGATGAAAAACTGATGTAATGGACTGTATTTGTGTTGAGAGCAGATGGACTGATGGTATGATGTGATGATGTGATGATGTGATGAAATGTGAGTACTGGATGTCAATGTGTATGTGTTGGTGTCACTCGCTGTTGTCGATGGCTAGTCGCTCGCTTGTTTGTATGAAGTTGTATATTTATTGTATTGAATTTCACTTGTTTGCGGTGCGCTTTCTTCGGATTTTATAATCTTGTTTTTAATGTGCTGGATTTCTGGAGTGGTTTTTTTGGATTTCCAGGCGCGATGGACCAAATGTTACGACGAGCCCGGGTAATGGCGGGGTTGCTCGCACGTAATAATATGTAACGAAAAGTGAAAGAAAGGGCAGCGAATGAGCAAATAATAAAACACTGTATTTCAAATATAAATATAATACAATAGTTGAATCTCTTTATTGAGTATAATGTACAACCTTAATTATTGGACAATTAAGGCGTACAAGTACTATTTTATGAAAGTGGACAATTAATAGTTTAGAACCGTGGATAATGAAGTAAGTTTACGGAAGTTGAAATTGTGGAAAATTGAATTGACCTTACCTGGAGTGGCTGCTGTAGATTTGATTCGTGCTCAAAATCGAAGTGAAAGCGCCTTCAGATAAAACTTAGCTCTGTACCGCCGCCGAATGCCTACTTTCGTAGGATTCGAAGGGGTAAGAGCTGTTATCGGGCGAAAAGATAACAACAAAGTCGCGCGGGCAGATACTAGTAACTATTACGAGGGGCGACCGATATATTTAGGCCGATGGCCTAAACACTATCTTTGTGGTGATAGCATGGAGTGCTGTTTCCACGGACTTGCCCTTAGAGTATGCGTGTTGAGCCTTCGAGATGTCAAGAAGGCGCAGATTATCCCTAATGTGCGAGTCTAGTATTCTTTGCAATACTTTAAAAAGAAAGGATGTAAGGCTTATATGCCGAAAGTCCTTTGGTTTTGAGTGCGAGACTCGTCCTCCTTTAGATATGAAAACTATCTTCGCCTCGGTCCATTTGTGCGGAACGTGGCATAGCCTAAGACATGATATGTAGATTGTAGATTTGAGATAGAATGGGACAGAGAAAGCCCCTGGTCATTTGAACTTAGGCGGGAAATATGTTATCGGGTACCGGAGATTTAAATGGGTCGCAGGTTTCGATTGCCCATTCAACTGTTTGGGGGGTGATTATCCCCTCTATAGAGTCGTAAATTGTCCCGCAGATGTCGGCTGTTGGTGGCTCCGTGGAACAGCCTGGGAAGTGCGTTTCCATTAGGAAGTCGATTATTTCGCCGCTGGACGATGTCCAGTCTTCGTAGGGTTTCTGGATGAAGGTCGGAAAAGTGGGACTTTTAGATAGAAGTTTACGCAGTCTATTTGCCTCTGAGTAGGTTTCAATGTCAAAATTGTTAAAGCCTGTTTATATTCGTGCCAAAAAACAGTCCGCTTAGTTTCATTAAACAATCTCCTGCTATTTTGCCTGAGTCAGAGCTCCGCTAAGGTGGTCTCGTCTTGTTTCTCGGTCTGGTAACAGGACAGGAGACGTTAAAGGCAGCGTTACAGGACTCTGTGATCAAGTCTACCGCTTCGTCAATTTTAGACGTTGAGTCGAGCTCACCGATCGAAGCCGACCCGCTTTCCAGATGGATTTGGGATTCATCAGATCTTTGCGGTAGACCAAGTCTACCGTGAGAAGGGTGTTTACAAAGCGAATGTGATAGAATGTTCTTGAAAACATTCCAATCCGTTCTCTTCCTATTTCTGTAAGCTGCAAGAGTTGGCGGTCTCACAAGGAGACAGAAACAAATGTATTTATGATCAGAGAAGGAGTTGTCCTTTGAGACATGCCAGTTCTCAATTTGACCCAGTGCCGGGTCAGATATTAGCATAATGTCAAGGACTTTCTTTCTATTTGCTGTTACGAACGTAAATTTTATAACAGAAAGTAAGAGAGGGTATTTTTAACAAGGATGCAAGCTCTGGTGTAATGTCAAGTGCCGCGTCCTCCGCATCAGAGTCCAGTAGCTGGACCACCGCCTGAGGCGGTCTGAGAGGCCCCCATGGCTGGCTATGATGGAGGGACCAGGTCCACTCACGGTGTTTCCTGGTTGTTCTTCCGCTCCGAGTTCATCCGTTGCGGGTTCACCCTTCTTTTGGATACGCAGGGGATGGAGTTAAGGCAGTAGCTGATGACTCCACCACAGGCTTCCAGAGCAGGGACAGAGTCTTCGCTAACGACTAGAGTCACATAGCGTTGCTTCTCCCTGACCTCACTAACACTAACTACCCTCCCTTCGTTGGTGGGTAGTCCTGCGTTACCATCCCGGATGATCTTCAGGATGGCCTCTGGCATCGAAGGCTCGGCTGCTGGCCCAGGCCAGTAGCCTGCAAGGAATCTCGTTCCTATGCACCGCTACCAGGTCTGCCCCTGACCACAGCTCGCCTAACGCGGAGATTGCCTCTTGTATAGCAATACCAAGCGCTCATCGGCACAAGAGACCAACTTGATCCTCCGCTGATGACAACCGGCATCACGGATGATAGATGCAGGGCCCGGAAATTTCTCGAGGACTTTTCCGTAGACACCGCACAAACCAATTAACACCGACTTCCATTTGTCTGGTGTTATGTTTCCATCTGGGTGCCCCTTGTCCCGTACTGAGAGGATGAGGTGCTCTTTGGCCACCTCACTGAACGGTCTGGGTAGGTTCACCGCAGCGGCTCTCGGGGAGGTCGCCGAGGGTTCATGCGAGTCACTAGCGGTGCTTTCCTGAGAACGCTGCCTCTTAGAGGCTGGAGCCCTTTCCGGATTCTCGCTCCTGCCTCGCGGTGAGGAGGTTGGTTGCCCAAGTTAGGGAGGCCTTTTGTTCCTCCGTTAGGTCGGATAAATTTTTATTTTTTAACCAAGAAGTCACTTTTTTTTGGATATAAATGCACAAATAAAGGGATTTTGCCTGGCCTTGGTAAATTTGAAATTGTTCTGAATTATCCAATTCCAAAAAGCCAATATTATGTAGGCAAACAACTAACAATTTCCTATGGGTCAAGAGCATTCACAAAAGGTGGAAGCAACAAATGAAAAAGCAATCTATTGGGATATAACTTATTTTAGACGATATGTTTATGGAGGAAAATTTTTAAGTCAAAAAGACCATCGCCCCTTAACATACCTATTTTTGATGAAAACCCCTTCATCAAAATTAACTAGAGTTCGATTGGAGTTAGCGGAATATGCCTTTGAGTTGGAGTACATATGTAGCTAGAAAGGAAAATTATGTCGCGGATGCGCTATCACGCATAAATATAAATGATCTGAAAGACATGTCAGTAAAAGCATGTCAAACAATGAAGGTTACGACTCGATCGGAAATCAATAAAAATTCCAATAAAAAAATATTAATAAAAAGGAAAATGACACCCAAAAATGTATGAAGCGCTAATTAAATGTCAACTTAAAAGGCTTGTTTCGATCCTCCGAAATTATATTTCAAAAAGGGAAAGAAAATTTTGGGCGAAATAAATATTGATAATGTAATTTTTGAGTCGATGATTGATTTAGGTCAATCCTTTGCTAGGTATTCGAAAAATTAATTTGAAAAGAAATAAAATACAGTTGTCCTTAGGAGACAAGTCGTTTAAGTATACTTGAGTAAACACATTTAAGGAAATTGGTACCAAAGCTCTCAAAAATGTAACCATTGACTTAACTCTGGAAGTTATGCATGTGACAGAAAAATAAATAATTAAAAATATATTCCAAAAATATATATCACGGCAATCCGGTTAATGGTGGCCACCCAGGAGTCAATCGAACAACAAATAAAATAAAACAAATATTATTGGAAAATTCCAATTGCAGGCACACACTCAAAAACAGTGGTCAAAGCAATTTATAAAAACTTTATATTAATTTATGGTTGTATTGTGGCGTTTTGTATAGCCACTTTAAAGATTATTTGCTCAGCAATAAAACAGGAAAACTGTGGATTCTGAATTTGATTTTTATTTCCAATGATCAAGAATTGGCGTGTTGCCTTTCAAACGGTAAAAATTCAAGTGTCTTGCAGCGTGGGAAATTTAGTTGCAAGAACTCTACATACATATCGCACACTAAATCAAAAAGAGTCACAACTCAAAATCCGAGTAACTTTCAGTTAATTGCTTCTGGATCACACAAAAGTTATTTGATTTTTAAAAACTTGACATCACTATGCTCTTTAAAGAGTAACGATAATAGTCAAAAAGAAAAATATTGTATGTACTGGCTGCACTACTTTTTATTAGGCAAACTATGCCAAGAAAGCGACCTAAAAAAATTTTGAGTTGTGACTGTTTTTGATTTAGGGTGCGATATATATTTTACGAAAAAGGAATAGAGAAAAATCCCAAATTAAATTGATGATGCCGGATGTGACAGCTGAGCTGCCACAGTATGAAAACAATCATAACAGATATGAGAACTGAATACAAAAACAACGTATTAGAAGGATTGTGTAAACTTTAAAAATTTAAACATATGAGTTCTACCCTAATCACCATCAAACTTTGGGAACTGTTGAGCGTAGTCACAGAACTTTCAACGAATACATTCGTACTTACATATCCATTGACAAAAATGATTGGGATGAATATCTTAAATATTTTGCGTATTGTTACAATACAACCCCACCTACAGTTCATGGTTCGAACTAGTTTTTAAAAATAAACCCCAGATTTACGAATTTCTGCAAGAAAGTACCGTAAGCCCATTATACAATTATGAGGCTAACGATAAAGAAATTAAATACAGGTTGCAAATAGCACAACTAAGAGCTAATAAATTAGTAAAAAAAGCAAAGGAAAAACAAAAAATTAATTATGATAAAAACCAGGGTTCGGAATTATTCGTTTATAATTATTCAAGTACGTTCTTATAGGTTCTTACACGCGAACCTTAAGATTAAAAAAGCAAATTTGCATTCCTGTGCGCATCACTGCATATACCAGATCTATGTACATGTTGCTTGCCATCACTGTATATACTAGATGTATGTACATGATGTACATATGTACAGGTGCCTGAATAATCGTTTTGTTGTTCATGTTTTAAACCAGAGGCCGGCATTTTTTTTTTGAGTGTGTGTTGGTAAATGCGAGAGTAACTTCGCTACAGTGGTGCTAAGAATAGAATTTTGTGTCAGTTGCTTAACCGACAGCAAGCAAGTACCAATGCTATCGCTTTGATGCAAAATTTGAATAATATTTATTGAATGATAATATTTTTTTCCTTTGCTTAGTTATCCTTTGTTTTCTTTTCTATTTATTTTAGCGAAAGAATATGAAATGGTAAAAGAATAAGTGAAATTCTAAACAATTTCTATAATTTTCATTTTGGGAAACCCATTGCTTATACTTTTGCAAAAGCATATTCTTTTTTTCCAAAAAAATATTGTCCCTTTGCACGCCCTCATATTTGTAAAAATCTTTATGATAACATTTAATATTTTTTTTTTTTTTTTTAATGCCCAACGGATTACAGGCTTTGGTTTGTTAATCGTCGAGATCTAAAACTGCTCAGCTACAGAGAAAACCTCATCAGCTAAGTAAGGTAGATAAAAAATAGATGACACAATTAATAAATAGTTAGTTGACAGCGAATAGTTATTGTAAAGAATAAAGATAAGAATCAAAGGAGCAAATTGTTGCTATGTATTTAGGATGGAAATAATTGACTTTTTTATGCTGCATAGTGAGTCTGAAATATCAAACGTACCAGAATGAGAGTTATAATCTTGACGCAAACAACGAAAAGGCTCATTTAATTCAAAATTAGTTCGGCACTGTTTCAAGATAAGTGGTTTAAAATGTCGTGATGGACGAGAAGGTACATTGAAGTTCACTTCGCTCAAAAGAAACGGGCTTGTGATTGAACCATTTAGTAATTTAATCATGAAAACAATTCCAAGCATTTCCCTCCGACTAGAAAGGCTGTGAAGATTAATTAGTTTTAAGCGACTCGTATACGATGGCAAATTATACAACGGATCCCAGTGAAGATCTCTTAAGGCAAATAGTAAAAATTGTTTTTGAACTGATTCTAAGCGATCCACGTGGACCTGGTAACGTGGGCTCCGAATTATAGAACCGTATTCAAGTATCGGTCTGACTAATGTAGTAAAGAGAGTTTTAGTTACATAGGGGTCGCTAAATTCTTTAGACCATCGTTTAACAAATGCTAGAACGCCTCTAGCTTTATTGACTGTTACGTTAATGTGGCAGTTAAAACTGAGTTTGTAGTCCATAGTAACCCCAAGGTCAACAAAATCATACATTTGCTCAAGACTATAATTGTTAATTGTATAGGAAGCTGGCTGTGAAATTCCTCTCGAAAAAAGCATGTATTTACATTTCTATTATTTCTATTACACATCTATTACTGTAGAAATATCATTTATAAACAACAAGAACAGAATCGGACCAAGATGGCTTCCTTGAGGAACTCCTGAGGAGACATAAATAACATCGGATTCACAATTTTTAAACACTACTTTTTGCATTCTGTCGCTAAGGTAAGAAGAGATCCAGATATTGAGACCCGGCTGGAAACCCAACTGATCCAGTTTATGAATAAGTAAAGAGTGACACACCTTATCGAAAGCTTTGCTGAAATCAGTATAAATAACGTCGGTATGCAGATTTTTTCTAAAGCCATTTGAGACATGATTTGTAAATTCAAGTAAGTTTGTAACGGTGGACTTTCCCTTACAGAACCCGTGTTGACAGTCAGAAATCAAGGTAGAGATAGGATTCGTAAGCTGATTGGTAACAATAGCTTCAAACACTTTTGGGATGGCAGAAAGCTTTGCTATGCCACGATAGTTCTCTATAGAAGCCTTTCTTCCGCTTTTATGAAGCGGTATATAAAAACACCACACTTTCATTCATTTCAATTGCATAAAGCCATAAAGCAATCAGCAAAGCGACGGTACATGTTACCCCTTTGCTGTTTGCGAAGCGACTGGCATGCAAATTCTGTTCTAACACCACTGTGGCGGAACTGGTTTTTTGCTCTCAGCAGCAACTAAAATGAAGAGCGTAAGAATATATGTTAAGAGCGTAATACCCGCACGGGTAAGGTTTGCCGACTTCTGTTTTAAACCATTGGTGGGCAAATGAAATGTAAGCATGTATTTGTAACCGCGAACGTAAAGTGGCTACCAAGGGACAAATAACCTTTGCAGTCAGTTGATTAACAAACAACAGCGAAGCAACATCGTGCGCCGCTTGATCGTTTTATGATACTATTTATGCGCGTACCTATATGTGTTTGTTCAAAATGAATGACCAATATTGCTTTATGATTTCCGATGCCTTTTTTAATATGCAATGTCTATTGTGTAATATGTGTGTAAAGGGGACCCTGGCATATAATTTTAGGAGGCACTATAATACCTTCCAATTTCCGCTAACTACATAGTTTGCTAGTAAAAGTAGTTAACTCCGAATTTACTCCACCAAAGTTATCTAAAATTATAACATTTTATTTATGTTATACATTTCAAATGGGGCAATAAAAAAAACATCAACATACCGACTACCTATGTTACTTCGTTGCTGTCTGCAGTGAGACTGGCAGGAAAATCAATTCACTATCCCACAGTGCAAAACTGGTTTTTTCGCTCTCAATAGCGACTGGATAAGAGCGTAAGAATACGTGTGCTGAGAGTAACTGCTCATATGAGTCAAAACGCACATGTATGTTTTAAACCAAGCATCGGCACCCAGCAAAATTTTTGCTTACCTAGAATCGGAGCTGTAATCCAACGAATATTGTGGAACACATTACCAACCATATGAAACCACCGATTATTTTAACCCAGACATGTCATTAAGCGAAAGCGCTTGCTCTTTGCCTTACTGAGAAGGATTTTTGGAATGCATATTTAGAATATCTTTTTTTTATATTACTCGCTTCTCTTATGCATTACTCAGAATCGATTCTGTAATGCAATTCTGCCATTGTAACTGGTAATGGAAATAATCATCGGAAGTATTTCTTGATTACATAGGAACTTATTTTGTAATCGATGTTAGGAGAAGCGCTTGCCAAAAATTTTGCTGGGCAGTTTTGTAAATGCATGCGTATTAGTGAGAGCGCTTTGATCGCTCAAACCAATTGATTTTCGCGTCATTCGCTTGCTAGACATAGGGATGCAAATTTTGAGGACCAACATCGATATATCGATATTCGATGTATCGACAAAAGCAACATCGATTCTGAAAAAACATCGGGAAAAAAACATCGATACATCGACAAGGACTATAGGAGAACTCCAAAAGTAATAATTTTTCATATGGAAAATGTGTTGTAAAATTCGCATGGCGGTGGCCTAGGATAGGTCCACCTCCTGCTCTCGATTTATTACTGAGAACTTCATGGAATACCTACGGGATATTAGATACTTTCCAAAATACCCCCACATAATTACTCCATAAACTACGCACAATCAAAGTGAGCGTTGGATTATTTAATCCTTGAAATACTTCACTTCGGCAAAAATTAGATATTTAATTCAATGATTTTCACAAGGAGAATTCATTGCAACTTTCAGTAAAGGATGCACTCTGCAAACACAAAATGAACTGACCACAAACGAGGCGAGAGATTGCGTGTGGTTCTTGAAATACTACCATGATTATTGAAAGGAACTACCTCAGGACGGTTTTCACCATCCTCAATTAACGCTTACTGGACCATTAAACTGACAGGCTTTATTTAAATTATGTACTGCGAAATGCATTCCTTTTGTCATTGCAATCCGGGAAATGACAAAAGGAACAAGTAAGGACGGGTTGTTTTCAGCTGTGCCGAAGGCTAAATACATTTCATAAATAAGAGGAGATCAACTGAAGAGTGTTTGTTTTTAACCAATAAGTAAATACATGAATATCTCAGCAAGTTTCACTTTTTTGTCCACGAAGCGGAGAAATTACCAAAGTCATCCTATCTGAACGACGGATTGTATTATACATACAGTGCCGAACTAAAGTATTGGCGCACTTAATTTTCACCAACTTCTTTTTCAGCTAGATTATTTTAACTAATTTTGTCAAAAACTATGAGCCAAAATTCAATCCACAAATAGCAAACCATGTTTAAAAAATTCGTAAAAATTCGCCAAATTTTCAGCAATTTTTTAAACTTTTTTCTCTTCTTCTTTTTTTAGTATGCAGTTTTGTAGCCCATTCAATATATAAAAAAATACGTTTGAAAATTTGTATGGAAAAAAGTGTTTCAGCATTTTAGAAAAATAATTGCCATAAATCATCAAAATTTTTTACGAACTTAAGATTAGCACCTTGTTATACTAAATTTGAATGGGCTACAAAACTGCATACTCAAAAATTGCAAAAATTAAGTGTGCCAATACTTTAGTTCGGTACTGTAGCTCCGATCTTAGAGAATTTTTGAAGAAATATTCCATGATCTATCAAATATCTTACTAAGTTATATGCTTTAGGATAGTTTTCATCATCTCCAGTTAACGCTATCTGGAATGCTTAACTGAATTGCTGCCATACATTAACTGTCTGATGAAGTCCCATATAGTGTTAACTGGAGATGGTGAAAACGGCCCTTAGTCTTTTAAAATGAAGAAGAAATAGCCAAAATCTTCTTATCGGAACGATTGGTTGTATGGGATATATATATTGTATAGAGTTCCGATTTTAGTAATTTTTGAGCAAATGTACCATATTTTATCTAGTTTCGAAGAAAACACGGCTTTCAAATAGTTAATATTTGATATTTGTATTTAAATTCAATATAATTCAATATCAAACATTTATGTTCGATCATGTGTACATACACATATAATATAAGTAGTCATTTAAATGTTATACAAAAGATAGGACTCAGAGGCACACATACTAAAAATATCTGTTTAGTTCTATTAATAAAATAAAATCTCATAGGATTCAACTTCAATTCACATAACGTTCGTTTTTACGTTTAAAAATACATAAATAAAAAAGTTAGTTATATCACCACCCATACTGTTATGTTTGCCCGATTTTCACGAGAGTTTTGATTTATCTCCGATTTTGATAGATCTCCGATCGAAATTACGAATACAATTTTTTAAAGTTCAAAACGATGATAGATCGCTCACGTAAATTTCGTGGTTATGGCTTTATATGCTTCAAGCATATATGTATATGTAAATAGTATAAATAAAAAAAAATTAACAAAAAAAAACGAGATGAGTTACAAGTCTAAATTAAACTTAAAATGTTACGTATTTGTAAGAGTCAACGTATATGCATTTCAGATTGATTGATTACATATTACAAACTGAATCCATTGTTTTTAAATAGTTTGGATAATCTTTTTCCACTTAGACGGTTGCGTGCTTGAGTTATGGTTGCCCCTGCTTTTGAAAATAGCCTTTCAGACGGCACAGAAGTTGCAACTATCGGCAAGTACTGTATGCCAATTTTGTACAAATTTGGGTATAAAGTTTGAAGATCTTCCCACACTTCTATCCCATTTTGTTTCATATGCAAAGGGTTTACAGGAGATTTAAGATACATTTGCACTTCACTGGACATATATCTATCAAATGACGTTGTCGGCTGTTGTCGCTGTTTTAAATTATGAAGAGTTAAGCGTTTGTGGTACTCCCATATGTAAAACTCTCTTGATTCATGGGATCCTGGGTCACATTGATCTACGGTGGTATTTTCAGATCCAATTGTACTATCTAGGCGTTCTAACAAAGCATTTAAATTATTTATTACTGAACATTTAGCCAAAGGATCTTGTAGGTGCAAAGTTTTAAACCTGGGATCCAACACAGTGGCCAATGCTATAATGGAGTGATGCTCCAACCGATTAAATCTTTTACCGACCTGTTTTTGAAGCTCGCCTTTAAGTTGAATTGTGCAATTATGTTTCGAGTTTTTAGTCCGAAGCACATCTCGAACACAGTTTACTAGTGGTATTACCTTACTTACAGTCACGTAATTTTCAGCGGACAACTCCTTTGTGATTGTTTCAAAAGGATGCAATATTTCAATCGTTTCCTTTATAATGTCTAATTCATTTCCAGAAACCATTGCTGGCGCATCTGATCGGGAAAGCAATATATCTGGGATAAATCCAGCTAGCTCAACGAATCATTGAAGCATGTAAAAGCACGAGTTCCATCTCGTTTTTACATCAAGAATCATTTTTTTAGTTTGACCTTCTGGCACACCAGCTCTAGTTTGCTTCTTCCTTAGCTCATCACTAGCATTAACGGATCGTTTTATAAATTTTACAATATTCCTAACATGTGTTATTACAGAAGAAACATCGGTCGAATTATCAAGAGCATTGGTAACAACCATATTAGTAGAATGGGCAAAACATGAAATAATTTTCCTTTCTCCAAAGAGTTCTCTACTTAGTTTTAACATCGTGCTATCATTGTCGGATACCACAGCCATAACTTTTTTGTCGCATATTCCCCAGTCATTAAATATACGTGTCAACTCTTATATGTTTAGCATTTTGCAAGAAATGTATAGTAACACCAACGAAAGACTTTGTTTGCATTACTTCTGTCCACACATCATAAGTGACAGAATAATATTCAACTTTCTGAAGCGACTGCTTAAAAATGTTTGACATTACCATCTATTCGAGCTTTGAACGTTTCTCTACAGGGAACTTTGTAGAGTGGCACTATTTTTTACATGAGCTGTAAAAAGCCTTTACCTTCAACAACTGAAAATGGCTTATTATCAAGCACAATAAAATTAACGATTGCTTCGGTTATTTTTTGATGACGGGTACCATCTTTGCTAGAAGTGTTTTTAATTGTTTCGAACATAGAATCTACAGTGGGTTGAACAAACTGTGTATCAGTAGTGTTTTCAGACGCTGAACGATTTACTGCACTTGCATTTTTAGATGTTGTAGGGATGTTTGGATCCTTGCTTCAGAAAGACAATTCAGACTTTCAACGGTAAAATCTGGTATGCTTGTTTGCCTCATTGTAGGCTGTGGGTCTTCATCCGACTCCTGAGTTAAATCGTGACCATGGATTTTGTTCAAGTGAGAACGTAAGTTCGATGTGTTGCCGGAAGTCTGCAGAATTTTGTTGCATAGTTGACACCTTGCAGAATTTGGACATATTTTTTGAAAATAGCACCATACTATACTTTTGTTTGGCATATTTATTGTAGCAAAGCTATAGAAAATAAAAATAATTGACGAGGCTATTTGCACACGACTGAGGCATATTAAATGATGTAGAAGTAGCAACTGAAATAATCTCTTACGAGAATTTGTACTTCAAAAATATGCGGTCATGTACAAATAGACACTTCCTCTGTTTTTGGCAAATCCACAGTTATACTCACTTTATGTATCTCAAAAGCTGTTCGAGGTTTTTTTTTAGAAGCGTTGGTAATCACAAAAGATGAGCCAATGACAAACTGGAAGTAATGTTCGGGAAGTTGTCTGAAAATAAAAGCGTTTAGCACTGCAAGTACAAATATTGCAAGACATACAAATCTAAAGCAGTACGCCAATGCTTATAAAATTATGCTTTCGTATAAGGCAGAACGGAGCTAATGAAAATAAAAGATTCCAGAAGAGCACTAAAGATAGTAGGAGCCAAAATCTGCAAAACACATAGAGTATAATAAATTATTGTTGCAAAGTAAAGTATGAAATCGATTTTTATATGCATATAAATATGAATGCAAATGCATTAGGTAAATACCCTTTGGCATCTGCATCACTTGCGTTGTAAAGTTTTCCACCCAATAGTCTAAGCAGACGTTTGCGCATTCATTTTGCATAAAATCTTTATACAAAATCATATTTTTATAATTTTATTAGCTAAATTACCTTTTTTAAGTCCTTTTGCTTCCACTCCACAAATTAAAAAGAAAGAAACGTTCAAAATGGCGTCAATGAAAGCATTTTGGGGACGCCGATGTTGAAAAATCGATAAGATTGACATCGATGTATCGGTGATTTTTCGATACTGAGTATTTGCCAAACAGCGATGTTAAACATCGACTTTTCGTCCGATACTATCGATGTTTTAAAAACATCGATGTATCGTTTGCATCCCTAGCTAGACAGCAACATGCAAGCACATATGCGCAATATGGCAAGCAAATATTTATGATGATGAATCCCTTTGCAATTTTTACTTAATGCTTTATTAAGATTTTTTTTATTTACATACTACCCCTATAATTTTTACTACTCCCGCCATTATACGTACGTACATACATATTTTATACCTAATCAATAAAGAAACAAAAGGATCTTATTATACTAAAATTCAATGAGGTACCAAACTGCTTACTCAAAATAAATCTAAAAATTCTTAGTAAAACGTTTAAAATTTTTAAGAAAATTCGCTGAGTTTTTGTGAATTTTGTACAAAATTCCTAACTTTAGTTTATAGTCTGTTTAATGTTTTTTCACGTATATTTGTTAACACATTAGCGGAATTGCTTTAAAAGAATTAATTCCTGGTAAAAACTGCAATTTATATGGTGGACCGTTTGAACTGTGAGCCACTGTATCTGCTCAGACTCGTATTTATGCCCAAGGTTCTTTAACTTTATTTGATGTAAAGTTTACATCATACATTGTAAACAGTGAAGAGGCGGCTAGTGGCAGGTAGACTATGAATTCAGGTAACTGCATGTTTAACAAATAACTACTGTTAATTTGACGGAGGATATCTATATTTGGATATTTTCTTCTTTTCCCTCAAAATTTAAAAAGGGCCCAAAAATAGGCATTTCGAAATACAGCTAGGTCCGTCATCTTTTAACAAAAAAAAACTAGTTTAAATCTTAAATTAAATTATCTTTAATTGCTATACACGAAAACGATAATTGCTATACAAAAAAATCTAATTGTAATCTAATTTACTGGCAAAAACATTTTCAATACAACGAAAAGGAATAAAAATTTAAAATTGTTCCCAATGTTGAAAATTGGTCAACTTTGACCTGGTAAACTATAATTTTTTGTAAAAAAAAAGGTTTATTCTTAATCCCTGGAATATTCTCTATTAGAAACACATATGTATTAGATTTAACGAATGCTTTCCTGTTTTTTTATTTTTGCTATGCTTTAACGGCAGAGGCGCCATTGTGTGACGTACAACTTGATGGTTGATCTCCGGATATGATGCCTCTCACTTTTCATTACCCATCTTTATTTTCTTGCGGAAGGGGGGTGACATGACCTAGAAGTTTCCTGGTTAAAATCTACAATTTAATACAACCAACATTTCGTTGCAGAAAATTTAAAAAATGCTTGAGTTTACAAAGGTTTAAAAAAATATAAAGTTCTGGGCCTTTGTCTTCAATATAAAAAGAAATTAGTCTGCTGTTTATAGCGCGTTTTAGAAAAAATCATATTACAGCTACGTCAACTAAATGTCAAATTAAGGCAGAAAAAAATTTATAATCGCATTTGCAAGAAGTGTGTAACACATTTGTGGTAGTGAAGTGTCAAATACTAAACAACTTAATATTAGTATGTAAGGTAAATGCACCTATTTACGGGATAGTTCATATTGCCGTTCTATTTTGTTACGAAACAAAAATAAGGAGATGGTTTGTTCTGCGAGCGCAATTTTAAGCATAAATTATTCTGAATAGATAAAAATATAAATTCTAAGAAAATCAGTTATATGCCTATCTCACCTTCAAAAATATTTGAATTTTTAGTCGGCATTTAGCATTCAGCGAAGGTGGAAGGGAAATCAGCGATTTTCTTAGTAAAAGTGCTAAGGTTCAACCAGAAGTTGCATAAGCTTTTCCTAGCGATCTGGTAAGTAATGTTATGCTATAAATAAGAAAAATTCAAAGCTGACCTTATAAGCTTTCGTTATCTGTATTGTAAACCTTGTTTTTGACATTGAAATATATAAAAATATATAAAAATTAAGCTTTTAAGCTATAACGTAATTAGGTACGCTCTAATTTCGAAGTGCTCTCAATTGCGTTACTAGAACGGAATTAAGAAATCGTATAATGTTTTTGTAACTAGCTTATTCTTTTTATAAAATAAAAAAAGATCTTTTGAATTCTATAGAGGTAAGATAACACTTAACAAACTTACAAAAAGCCATTTCCGTTATAACATATATTAAAGGATTCTCTAATTTTCTTCGTAAAAAGTTAACCACTCCAAGCTAAAATAAATCAAATAAGAAAATAGGTTCGAACCTTAAAAATGTTTTTAAATGAAGTTTTAATAATTACTTTACCAATTTTTTAACGTCATCGTAAAGAAAATTAGTTAAAAAACTTATTTAGTTCGAAAATCTATAGGTATATGGGCATATCCCAAATAGTGTTACATTTTTCGATACTCGGATGCTACACATCGGTTAATGAATTAAAGCGGGAAAAAAGCATATGGATATTTAGTAGAGCTCTTAAAAAATCGACTAATCGATTAGTCGGCTAATCGATTAGCAAAAGTCGTTTATCAAAATAATCGATTACCACTAATCGACTAATCGTTTATTTCCGACTAATTGAATTTTCGTCCATAATCGATTATTCGTCCATAATCGATTAGCTGTTTGCATTCGACTACTTGACAGAATCGAATATTTGATTAGTTATTTTTTCACGATCAATGGAATTTGTGTAACACAACAGTTTTTGGTCACAGAAACTCACCTCTCATTACCGACTTTCTATTTCGTGGCCGAAGAGGGGGTTAAAAGACCTCGAAGGTTCCAACGGTAATAACAAATCGTTCTCACCCATTCAAATACTAACAAAAATACTAAAAAAAAACATACTAAAAAATTTTATTAAAAAAACTATCAGTAATCGATTAATGACAGCTAACCGATTGCGCTGTATGATGAAGTCGATTACTTGTTATTCGATTTTCAACCAAAACAAAAGTTGCTTTCGACTATTCGAATAGTCGATTAGCCAGATAATTGATTCTGAACAAGAGCCCTAATATTTAGTTTTACGTATAGACTATCTTCTCTGAAAATTTGGATGAAAAAAATGTAGACAATAAGTTTTTACAGAACTTTGAAAGGCGAAAAACGTCGAATTTATCGCTTTTTCGAGTGATATTCTTAATTTTCTTTTTGGTATTTGTTCTATAAAATTTTGAGGCATCAATGTATCGCTCTGAAATTTTACCAGGGTGTCGTTTTTGAGATGGAGGCTCTAAAAAAGTAAGCGAGGTTAATGTGCTCCTCCAATATTAAATGTTATCATCAATGAAAGTAGCGATAATCTGTTTTTGGCCATTTCCAATTTTGTGTCAGGTAAATATAATACGTCCGACTATCTCATAACTGTAATTGAGCTATTAATAGGAAAAAATTAATACTTGCATGGCTTCCGGATTTGCCACTTTAGATTACGGTTTACAAAACTAAACGTGTTTTTTGTGGTTTCGTGTTCTGAGTATTTTATTTATAGCTCAACAGAAAGATTTTTTGATACCAGTGATTTAAAACAAAAAAAAAATGGATAAAAGTTTTGTGATTTTTCCGTGAAATATGCAAACAATATTTTTTTTATTTAGAATGTTCAAGTAAATATGTCGGAGAAGGAAGTTTTAAAAAAAGGGAAAAAATTCGAATTGAACATAACTATATTTTCGAATACACAACACATCGCTTTATTTTTGCACTCTAATTTTACCCATGAAATCGAAACCACCTTGCTTTGTTTCTCGCTTCTACGTCTATTTGATACCCTTATTGTTTATACAAGTTTTGTGGGTACCTGCGTCCAAATATCGAAATACATTTCTGGAAAAGTAGAAATATATGTGGGTACCTGCGTCCAAATATCGAAATACATTTCTGGAAAAGTAGAAATATCGATATGAGAACCATAGTACGTCAAAGCTCTATTCAGTACTTTTTATTTGATATCCATATTGCAGGTAGAACATTTTTTTATCCGATTTCATATTTTTGAGTATATCTCAAAAACCGGGTTTCGGGTATTAAAAAGAGTTTACTTAAATATACTGAGATAGAAAAAATATTTAACGATTTTCCGGGTTTTACTTTTATCAATATAACCAAAACCGTTTATCGGATATCGACAATTTTTTTCCAAATCATTCTCCGTTTACATATTGGTATGTTGCTAAAATTTCAAAATGATCGGACTAAAAGTGTTAATGTTATTGAATAACCAACTTCGCTTTAAAAAATATTTGACGATTTTTCGGGTTTAAATTGTTAACGATATCTCCACATTTCAACATTTTTTTGCCTAAATATAACCTCCACATATTTCTTCACGTTGATAAAATTTCAACACAATCGGAGCAGTATTGTTTTAATAAATGCATATTAAACACTGCGACTTGTGGATAGCGAGTGAACAACGAGGAATTCCACACACATAAACTTGCACACACACACATGCACATGTGCATATCACACACATTCCGTTGACTGCCATTATATGGGGCTGCTGTTCACTATTGTTGTAGTTGTTATTGTTGTTTTTGTTGTCGTTGTTGCTGCTTCTGCTGCTGTTCTACTCGCCGCTGTCGTCAGTTCTTTTTGCGTAGTATTTTTATCGATCGAGTGTAATGTGTGAATGTGTGTGTGTGGGTGTGTGCGTGTGTATGTGTAGCCACACCACATTTATTTCATTAAAAATTATATTACGGCAAATTGTGAAAATTACAAAAGCAGTTAACGGCATTATATCAATATATTTGCTATCATTTGTATAGTTTCACAGATCTTCGATCTATTGACTATATCTTTTTGAGGCATTGTGTAAGACGAATTACGCTGATAAATTTAAGCTCCTCTTTGTATACCAATATACCAGAAAAAAGGTTATTCTTGTGCTTCGATGTTTCATATTTTATTTTTTTGGCAAAAATGTAACACTATTTGGGATTTGCCCATATACAATATTTATTTTAAAATAACATATCACAAAAATGGAGACATTGTTTTCAAATATTTTCCAATTTCCGTTCTATATCACGGAATTGGGTAGTTATAGATTCTAATTGCGTGACACATTTTTTTGCAGACGTATTTATTTGAAAACATGCTGAAATATTCTCAGGAATCCTTAAGATTAGCTCTTGACGCGGTCAATTCATCCCAAATGACTTGCTACAAAGCGTCAAAACTGTATAATATTCCATATCAAACCCTCCTGGGTAAAGAAACAACAAGTATGCCAAGGCATCTTCTGGACCTCCTACAGTATTATCTAAGGAAGAAAAAGGTTTGATAGTGAAACGGGTGCCTCATAAAAATGTTTATTTCAGGGCAGGCAATGATGAAAGAGAATGTTTCACACTTTCTATAAGATGATGCCACCATTTGCGATTTTTCCTTACAAAATATATACTTCCAAATAATATACTGCAAAAATATCCCACCGTTTGGGCCATTGGAAAGTCAGAAACTGGTTGGATGACTAGCGAAAAATTCTTTGAGTATATAGCGAACGTATTTTATCCCTATCTGGTAAAAGAAGGAACAAAGCTGCCAGTGGTTTTGTTTCTCGACGGACAATACATCCCATTTGTCTCTTCACGTTTGTGATCTTTGTATGAAGCATGGAACATCCTTGTGGCACTCCTTCCCAACTCTACCCACTTGCTGCAGGCAATGGATGTGGCAGTATTTCATTCTCTTAAAAAACAATGGAAAAAGGAGGCTCAAAATTGGAGAATAAGCTACAATGGACCGCGAATTAAGCGTAATGACTTTGCTCCTATCGTTCAAAAATGTTTAGATATGGCAGTGACTCCAGAAACCGTAAAAAATGGGTTTGAAGCATGTGGCTTATATCCTTTTAATCCAGATGCAGTGCTTTCTGACAAAATTTTAAAAGCTTCTGTCGAGACTCGTGAGGCAATCTCCCATCAAACCATCATTCATAACTTTGAAAATAATACCGATGAAGCACAAAAATTGCGAAGTGACGCACACAACTTGGTTAAGCTGTTTGAAGAAAGACTTCCACCAGAAAATTTGACATCATTTAGTGAGTGTCAAGGAGAGTGGAATGGAGATGTCAAGGATGAAAACTTATATTATTTTTGGAAAAGTGTCAAAAGAGATTGTAGTTATTTCAGAGCGGAGCAATACCTACCGGGACATATACTTGTTTGACAACGAAAACAAACCGATGCGTTTAATAGGCAATCTAATACCAGACTAAACTATTTTATTTTATTCACTTCTTACTAAGTACATGTTAAGTAAAAATTATATATATATGTATGTAAATATGTTCGCCTAACAATATTATGTAGTGGCCTGATTTAACTGATAATTTCCAGGAGAGTATTTATTTTTCCTTTATGTACAGGTGTAGGTGAGTAGGTATTTTACCTTTATGCACGGTTGTGTGTGCGCGCAAGTAAGGGTGCGTGCATATTATACGGCGTTGCGGTTACACATGGCCGTGTACGTACTATACCCAGTTGCTCTAAAGCGCGCGTGACGTACCGCCACAATACTCCCCCTCTAGTGACGAAGCTAACGAAATCGAACTGATACACGCACAACTCTCCCTGATCTGGTTGTCTTAGCTTCGTTTGCCGGCGGTGACAAATTTGAGTCTAAGCGGGCGCCAGCATCTTCAGTATTGTCTTCTTTTTGCTCCTGTAACTCTTTCGCTGGAGCTGTGGAGGTTTGTGCTTGATCGCAGTCAGAAAGAAATGCCGGCTTCAATCTATCAATTGAAATGTTTGTGGTTCGGTTAAACATTTTAACTTTGAAATATTTTTCAGCGCGTTCAACCACCTCAAAAGGGCCTTCGTAGGATGCTTCAAGTGGAGCCTTAACTCTGTCTACGCGTACGAAAACAAATTTTGCTGCCTTAAGTTCCGGCTGAATAAACGTTGTTGGTGTGCTGTGGTGAAATGTCGGCGAGGGCCGTAGCGTTTGCATTGCCTTGCGCATTTTTTAACAAATTCGGCTTCGCTGGTTTTACGTGCTGTTACTTGTAAAAATTCGCCTGGCAATCTGAGTGGCGCACCGTATACCATTTCTGCGGGGCTGGCGCCTGTATCTTGTCTTGGAGCGGCGCGCAATCCAAGTAGTACGAGTGGTAAAATAAAGCTCCAGTCGTGGGAAGCGTAGCTCTTGATGGCTGATTTTAATGTCCTATGCCAGCGCTCAATCATCCCGTTGGCTTGGGGGTGATACGCTGTTGTTCGCAAGTGCTTTACGCCAAGCATTTGCGTGAGTTCTTTGAAAAGCGCCGATTCGAATTGCCGTCCCAAGTCGGTTGTGATTCTTAACGGCACACCATATGTCGCGATCCATCCCTTAACGAGACCGAACGCAACGCTCTCCGCTGTGATTTCCGCCAGCGGAATCGCCACCGGCCACTTCGAAAAACGATCAATGCACGTAAGGCAATAGCGGTTACCTTGAGAAGTTGGCAGCGGCCCCACAACGTCAATGTTAATATGCTCGAAACGCTGACTTGGTGGTACATAGTCCTGTAGGGGTGCTTTGTTGTGGCGGTGTACCTTTACCTTTTGGCAGGAAATGCAGCAGCGTACGAATCGCGCAATATCCTTTGCCATTCCTGGCCAAAAGTATCGCTGTGTTACCAATTTTTGTGTCGTCTTCACACCTGGGTGCGCGAGATTGTGCAATGCGGTGATTAATTGTTGTCGGCAGGGCGCGGGCACGTACGGGCGAATTTTACCATGTACTATATCACAATAAATAGATGATGTTGAATCTGGAATGATAAATTGTTTTAGAGGCATTGTGTTCTTCTCTTTACCTGCGCCTAAGAGAGTTTCCAGCTCGTTATCGGTCTTCTGTGCTGCCGCGATAGCTTCAAAGTCAACAGGCTCCCAGGTGATGATGGCTTGTATGCGTGATAGCAAATCTGCTATGTTGTTGTATTTGCCTGGCATGTGCCTTATATCGATGGTGAATTGACTTATGAAGTCAAGTTGTTGTACACGTCGCGGTGACGCCTTTTCGCTTTTTTGTAAGAATGCATATATAAGTGGTTTGTGGTCTGTTAACACCGCAAACTCCATATCTTCGAGTGTATGCATGAAATGTTTGACCGCCTGATAAATTGCGGTCAGTTCCCTGTCGTATGTGGAGTAGTTCTTTTGAGCGCTCGTCAGGCGTTTTGAATAAAATCCCAACGGTTGGACTTCGTTGTTTACTACCTGGTGTAAGACGGCTCCAACCGCGTCGTTCGAGGCGTCAACACTAAGAACCAATGTGGCATTTGGTGCCAAGTAGTTTAGCAAAGTGGCGTTCGCTAGCTCCTCTTTACATGCTTTGAATGCTTCGACGGCGTCGGTCGTCCATTTAATGGGGGTCGTGTCGTTCTTTTTATTGCCATCGATTAGTGCCTGGAGCTTACCTTGATTAAGCGTAGCATTGCGTAGGAATGGTCGGTAGAAATTTAACATACCTAAAAATTTTTTGAGCTCTCGTGCGGTTGTTGGCTGTGGGAAACTCCGAATTGTTGCTACTTTCCCTTCCGGTGGTTTAAGACCTGTCGCTGTGATGGTATGTCCCAAAAAATTTATTTCAGTTTTCGCTAACTGACATTTATCAACGTTGATTGTTAAATTGTGTTTGCGAAGTAGCTCGAATACCGTTCGCAAATGTTTTTCGTGTTCCTCCATAGACGAGGACGCGATCAAAATGTCGTCTATATAGGCGAACGCGAAATCTATTCCGCGCAACACCTCGTGGATATGTCTTTGAAACGTTTGGGCAGCGTTTCTCAGCCCAAACGTCATGAACTCGAATTCATAAAGCCCAAAGGGCGTCGTTATCGCTGTTTTTGGGATATCGCAGGGTTCGATCGGTATCTGATGATATGCCCGTTGTAAATCTATCGAAGAAAATATACGTTTCCCATACAATATGCTTGTTACATCGTGCAAAAATGGGATTGGGTACCTGTCCGGTACAGTTATCGCATTTAGGGCGCGATAGTCGCCACATGGGCGCCACTCACTGTTGGGCTTACGTACCAAATGCAGCGGACTCGCCCACGTACTCTTCGACGGGCGGCAGATACCCTTCTCAATTAAATATTGAAATTCTTTCTTGGCTGCGTACAATTTTTCACCCATCAACCTTCGGGGTCGTGCAAAAACGGGTGCGCCCTTTGTGGTGATGTGGTGTGTGACATTCGTATTCGCTGGTTTTCGATTTGTGCTGAGTATGGTTATATCCCTGAACTCTTTCAGTAGCTGCGCAAATTTGTCTTTTATGTTGTATGTAAAAATGTTTAATGCATTTACGTTAGCAGTAACTCCTGCCGCTTCTATAAGCGTTTTCCGATCGATGAGCTTACCACGTTTCATATCTACCAGCAAGTCGTAAAATTGAAGAAAATCGGATCCCAGTATTGGAGACGTGACATCGGCTACAATAAAACTCCATTCGTACAATCGTCGTAGGCCCAGAGACAGTTTGATTCGTCGTTCACCAAACGTTTTGATGGCTGAACCATTTGCTGCGAAGAGTTTTATTTTTTGTGATTTGTTAGCGCTCGAAGCGATGTCGCGCCGGAGGTGTGGTAGAACCGAAACGTCGGCCCCGGTGTCGATTAAAAATTTAAGTTTCGTACTGCTGTCGCTTATGATGAGGCGTGCTATCCTGTGTGAACAGTCGCTAGCCTCATCGATCGGAATATTTAGTTTTTTGATCGCTTTACTGTATACTTGCATGGCTCTCGGCATTTGCGAGCATTTTCACCATGCTTTTCATGGTACCAGCAAATGTCGGAATTGGCTCGTGCCGGTGTATGTTCTCGTCGTTTGAAGCTTGTTGCTCGTCGACTAGCCGGTTGCCGATAAACGTGTCTACTTTCACGCTCATTATTTCGCAAGAGCTCTTCAAAACGCTTTTCCATGCGCTCGATACGAAGATTAATTTCGGCGACTTCTCCTGTGGCTGTCTTTCCTGCTGTCACAGCGGCGACTTGACGATACTCGCCAATCTCCATGACTTTATCTGCTAGTTTGGCCAGATCTTGTAAATCTGAGCTCGACGCTTGTAAAATTGCTTGGGCATGCGGTGGCAATCGTTGTAGCCACAGTGACTTTAAAAATTCATCACCTACCTTATCTTTTGCGAGGCTACTTAGCTCGTGTAGTAGTTGCGTAGGCTTTTTATCGCCTAGATCGATCTCGGATAACAATTTTTTAATTTTCTTCTGCTCGTTGTCACCGAACCGTTCGATTATACATCGCTTCAGGTTGTCGTATTTTCCGGTGTCGGGCGGATCTAAGATCGCGTCCGAAACTTGACTAAGTACGTTGGATTCGATGGCCTCTACCACCGTGTTGAACCGGGCATTCCCATTTCTAATCGAAGAATTAGCAAACTGCGCTTCGACCTGCGGAAACCATATTTCTGGTCGTTCTGACCAAAAGGGAGGCACCTTAACCATAACACGTTGTATGACATTTGTAGTCTCCTCTACGTTCGCTGAGCCGACTGATGGTTGTGTCGTTGATGATCAACTAGCAGTTGACCCTCCTGCTTGTGGAACCGTCACTTTATTATCCTCGGCCATATGTAATTTTTTGGATTTTTATCGCGTTACGTTTGATACTTGCGCTTTTATTAATATTCGTGTTTAATTCGCGGGGTCACCAGTGTAGTTATTTCAGAGCGGAGCAATACCTACCGGGACATATCTATACTTGTTTGACAACGAAAACAAACCGATGCGTTTAATAGGCAATCTAATACCAGACTAAACTATTTTATTTTATTCACTTCTTACTAAGTACATGTTAAGTAAAAATTATATATATATGTATGTAAATATGTTCGCCTAACAATATTATGTAGTGGCCTGATTTAACTGATAATTTCCAGGAGAGTATTTATTTTTCCTTTATGTACAGGTGTAGGTGAGTAGGTATTTTACCTTTATGCACGGTTGTGTGTGCGCGCAAGTAAGGGTGCGTGCATATTATACGGCGTTGCGGTTACACATGGCCGTGTACGTGCTATACCCAGTTGCTCTAAAGCGCGCGTGACGTACCGCCACAAGATCAAGACGATGCGCGTAGCTTACAGATAACCGAACTCAATATTTCGAATCTATTAGGTGACAACGATTTAACTTCATTTGATATTGAGAATATGACCATAGATTTTTAAGAAGAGTGTAACGGAACAATTGTAGATCTAGAAACTCTTAAATGAGGCGGCTTAAAAACCTCGACTCGAACTTCCAATAAAACACTTAATCATAACAATGTCTCGCATGCTGAAGATTTTATCACTTGCCAAACTATGGGTGAAATTCCGTGTAGCTCTAAAGCCTCTATTTTGGCTTCAGCTGATATATTAAACGAGAAAGATAAGCCAGAAACCCCCCAGTTTCCTACACCCTTTAAAAACACGTTATTTTGGCCCGAAGTCGCATCCAACGATTCAAAGAAAAAAATCGTTAAAAGAAAACTGACCCCAACTTTAGCTGTAGGTAGCGTCGGAGTATATTGAATACCAACGTCGATTAGATGAAGAGAGAAAGGCAAAGATTGAAAAAAAGAGTTTAAAAAAGAAAAAAAAAACAAGAAGAACAAGTTAGCGAAACTCCAAAAAATCAAAAACCAGTTATTAAACAAGAAGACTAAATATGTGATAATCCAATATGAAGGAGAAAAGTTTCCGGGACAAGTACTGAAGATTATTAATGGCGATCCTGTTAAGTTCCAGATTAAAACAATGACAATGAGTGGCCCAAATTGGCGTTGGCCAGAAAGAGACGATATCTTGGATTATGAAGCTGAATAAATAATTAAAAAGATTAATCCACCAAAACTCATGAACAAAAGAGGAGTATATTTAATAAAAAACTTTAATTAATATGTTTATGTAAGAAATATGTTAAATGTAACTATAAAATATGTATGTATGTTGAAATAAAAACACAAGTGAAAGTTTTGATTTTTATTTAATTTTTAAGGAAAAGTTGTTAAATGGTGCAATATAGTATTTGACACGGAGTTAGGGACGGCTTACCACAGAATTAGGACGAGCGCAAACTTTTAACCCGGAAATAGGAAAAATGTATGTTTCTGAAAAACTTATAAATTATAAGAAAGCTTAATTAAATTCCATTGTTTATTAATAAATGAACTGGGCATACATATAATGCAATTTTGAAGTAAGATATAGCGGGATTTGAGTACAGTGGCTATTTTATTCCAGGAGGCTCTTAACATGCCGTAAATAGGTAAATTTACCTTATTTAGGCCCGTTTACCCAAAGTTTGGTTATGATAAAATTTCGTTTACACAAAAGTCTAATTAAGTTATCATAATAAAGTTGGTCAATGTGAATGTTTTTAGAAAAAAATAACGATATCTTGCTCGTGCAAAGTAATTGATAAAATAGGAAACAATACTAGAATTAGATGAAGAGCCTTTGCATACCACTTTCTGAGTCCTTTCTGCAAGGTACACCCAGAAAAATATAACACGACTTTTTTAAACAGAGCAGTGTTTGAAATATCTATGTTAGCTAATTATAAAAGGGTGTAGATTGTGAAAAAGTGGATGTAAGTGTATGAAGCTTTATATTTTAATTGTTCGGGGTTCTTCGCCCCTTTACTTATCGCCATATTATTTTGTAATTCGTATTTATGTTATTTAGGTCCTGGTTATTCCAAGTCTTGCTCTCAGATTTACTATTATGTACATTATTTTTTCCATTGTAAATAACACATGTTTTGCAGATTTTCAATTCGTTTTAGCAAAACAAAATATTTAAAATTTTCGTTTTTTTTCTTTTTTACAGGTGTTATATTTAAATTATAAAACTTTGAGTTACACTCAAAATGTTCGAAAATTATGCTTCAAACGAGATCCAGTTTTTTTTAAATTTCCCGCTTCGCACGACATAAGATCGTTTCGATACCAAATCTCGAAACTATTATACTGTTAAAACCAGTAGCGAGCACCGAAAAGTATGCACTCAGCCCATCTCCAATTTTACTGTGCATAATACAGTATACATAATTCGCAAAGATAAAAGATGTTAATTTGACTGAGTTGGTAAATGGTTGAGGATTAATGGAAGTTCTTCCTTTTTTAATTGGTAAATATTACTAAGTGTGTCGTGTAATATGTTTTAATAAATAGTCCGTGCATAATGTTGTATTAATTTCAACAGCTGAAAACCAGAAAGCTGTAAAAAATAAATTTTTGTGAATTAATTTTTTCTATTAACCGCTATTCAAAAGAACCGATGCGTTGGATCGGATTTCCAATCACTTTTTTGGGGTGCTTGAAACAAAAGCAATAGTTCGATGTTAAACTTTAATTTTACTTATTGAAGATAGTTTGCTTGTTGCTTTTGATTTTCTAACAATTTTTTCTTTTCAACCCTCCACTACATATCTATACAATCAACAACTGCAAATTATACATACGAAACAAGTACCTCTAATGGATAACACTAATATACATACATACATATGGGTCGTTCAATATCATTTTTACAACTAAAAAATTGAATTGACCTAAAACAATTTTTTTATAAACTTGATGCAAAAGAAATCGACCCGTATTTTTTTATTTTTTTATAATGTTCGAAATTCGCAAGTAATAACTGTCCAAAACATTGTAGTTTCTCAACGGATTCTTATAAAAAACCAGGGCTGAAAAATAACGTTATTTTTATTAATAAACGAAAAAAACTTTTGATTTCGTTTTGTTTTTCAATAATATTAATGTTAAAAGCTCAACAAAAAAATATATCGTTGCGTTGAAAATCAAAAAATAATTATCACAATATATTTCGTTTCGGTTTTTATCAAAACAATTCACAAAAAATATTTGAATATTTCAAAATAATATTGGTTAAGATGGGCCGCAAAAGAAAGGGGAAATCAGTGCGGTCGTGCTTTAATTTTGTAATTGAAAAAGACCACTTAGGAAGCAAAAAAAGCCTTTTGTTGCTAAAGCACGAAAACCAATTTCTTGCGCTCTCAGAACAGAATCCACAAAAAGCCAAAGAGGTGGTTAAAAAAAAAATAAAAAACATGACTTTTCGATCGAGCCTAATGTAGATGCGCCCATTTGGTACTTAGTAACTATGTTTTTTTGTTGTGTTCCTTGATTTATTAATTTTTGTACTTGACAAATAAATTCAAATAACGTGGATTTCCGACCCAGCCTAATTTGCAAAATGAATAAACGTTAACGAAAAAAATTTTTTGTTATTTTTTGATTTGATATTCAACGAAAAACTTTTTTTTTTGATAATATCAAAACGAAATATATTTTTGATACTTTTTTTTAATATTTAACAAAACGAAATTTTTTTGTTTATATCGTTGTGCAGCCCTGTAAAAAACCAAACTAACAGGTTAGGTTAATAATCCTTTATATTCTTAAGGTAGAAAAAAAAATTTGTTTGCTCAATTTTTTTAGAATAAATAATAAAAAAAAAAAACTATAAACAAATGTTAATATCTAAAAAAAAGATTCTTTAATTTTTTTCATACTAATACTAAATGGCCACCGTGGTGTGGAGGTAATGTTGCCGGTCTACCACACCGAAGGTCCGGGTTCGAGCCCTGGTACAGGTTACATCAAAAAGTGGTTTGAAAAAGTTTTTTCAAAACGGGGTCGTCCCTTGGCAGTGGTTTGGCAAACTCTCCAAGTGTATTTCTGTCATGAAAGGCTTCTCAGCAAAAATTCATCTGCTTTGTAGATGCCGTTCGGAGTCGGCGAAAAACCGTAGGTCACGCCAATTTGTAGGAAAAAAATTGGAAGAGAAGCTCGGTGCAAAAATCTCCTGGAGGTTAATGATATAACTGTTGTATATCGCGCCATATATATGTATATATAAGTTAACACACTGCGGCACCCAACAAGTTGCATTCCCACACTATACCAATACTCGTGCCGCCATGTCAGCATAATTGCAGTTAGCTACAACCTAACACCCTAACTCAAGGCCAGTCGCTTCCCACCGTATTTACCTGTGGACTTATGCAATAGGAACCTAGCCAGACATAGCGTCAGCAAAAAATGTTTCACACGATTGTGAAATACCTGCACATGACATCGGTGCATGCTTACCGTGGGAAGCGGGATTCTAAGCCGGCGCACCAAAACTCTGCGCATGAAGACAGCAGCGCGAAACGTTATAAAAGGGAGCAGCGAAGAATTTAGCGGTGGTTGCGTGTGGACTACTAACCTAATTAGTAATCGTTATTTAAGTCTTGGTGAAACTACTAACCCATTAAATTTGTAAAACTCCAATCTCTTGTGTTTTATTTCCAGGGCAAGTTGGCCCTTTAATTTGTTTTAGTGTGCCAGGACCTTCAGTCCTTAACTCTTGCTCGAGCAGGGACCAGTAGTGAAGTTAAAAAGTATTAGGAAGAGTGAACTGAAAAATAGCTTTACGGGCAGAATTCTAAAAAGCAACTAGGCTGCTAGAAGTGGAGAAAAATTATTAAAAATATAAGGAAAGCAACAAGGTTGCTAAAAGTAAAGGGAAAAAATAAAAAGCAAGAAGGTTGCAACAAGTGAAAGGAAAAATTAAAAGCAACAAGGTTGCTAAAAGTGAAACCTTTAAGGAAAAATAAAAAGCAACAAGGTTGCTGGTGGTGGACAAATAGCCCCGAAAGGCAAAGATAGTGAACAGCAAATGATCGTGTGGATCCTGTCAGTATCATAACTATTTTTTTCTTTTTACCTACAGATGCTGCCTAGGTCAAACATGGACTCACTACAATCTACGGTGACAAACCTGACCGGAGCGGTCAACGCTCTCCTAGAGCAGTAGACGAATATTGAAAGGCGAGTGTCTTCCTTGGACAGCCTTAGGTCACGACTCAACGTAGGTGAGGCATCTAATACTCCTGCACAGGAAGTAGAAATGGTACCACGCAGCCCAAAGACAGAGGCTGACTAGAAGGACATCTCTCGTCTTCCAGACTCTGTTAAGATGCTTCGACCATTTGACGGCAGCCCAGTGCAGTATGTATCCTGGATACATTCTGTGGAAAGCATACTGGCTGATTTCAAGGAGGTTAGGGATAAGCCGATATACCGTGCAATTCTTCAGCACATACGGCAAAAGGTGGCGGAAAGGTAATCTCTTACAATATTTTCGACTGGAGCGCCATAAAGGAGTGTCTATCTCTCCACTATGCTGATAAACGCGATATACGTACATTGGAGTATCAACGCCACCAACTTTCCCGAAAGGATTCCCGAAAGGATTCACGGAGTTCTACGCTACCGTGAACCACCAATTTTCGCTTATAATAAATAAGCTCAAAACGGAGTCATACTCCGAAGAAACGGCTAAGGTGTTGATAGACCTATCGGAACCGTGCTCTGGATGTGATCATCCGTGGGTTGAATGGTGAACTGAGCAAAATGCTCCTGATTCAACGCCCCAAGACTTTGCCAGAGGCTTACTCAGCATGCCTTGAGATTCAAAATACCAACTTTCGAAATTTTGCAATGCACACGGCACGACCCAATAATCGTGTCGTGATACCAACCAATTCAATTCCAGATCGTATGCATGGCCCTCAACGTCACAACCGGCTGTCGAAAAAATGGACGTAGATCAATCAGTACGTGCACGCAAAGTAAATTACATTAATCGCCCGAATCCATTCAAGCGGGGTGCAAATTCCGAAAATCTTCCGCGCAAACAACAAAAGCTCTTCAATCTAGAGACAACCGCGGATAACGAAAATATGACCAATTATGTGGAGGCCGCTAAAGAGGAAAATTTTCTGGACGACGGCCATTTAGCGTACCATACATAGAGTACGTTCTTCCTGGCGGCCGCACACTAGATTTCCTTGTTGACACAGGTGCCAACAAAAACTTTATCAAACAAGCGGTCGCCAAACAAAGCATCGCAGTCGACAACCCTTTTTCTGTGAAATCGGCTGGCGGGAGTATACCAGTAAATGAAAAAATGTATTTAAAAATATTTAAAGATGTATGTATTAGCTCGGATATAACTTTCTTTGTGCTCCCGGGGTTAACATCCTTTGATGGAATCATAGGGGATGACACACTTAGGGATATAGGCGCGATAGTCGATAGAAAATCGAATACCGTGACTATATCCGACTCCTATCCTATTCCCGATATCAACGCGACTTAATGCAGTTTGGGAAAGTCCCGTTACTATACGACTATTGACTTAACGTCAGGATTTCATCTAATTCCCATGAAGGAATCCGATACACCGCAAACCGAATTTTCCACGATAAATGGAATGAATTTTTGAGACTTAAGAATGCTCCATCGAATGATTGACGATGTACTTAAACAATATATTGGGAAAATATGTTATGCGCACATTGACGATATCATCGTTTTTGGTAGAGATGCTGCCGACCATTTGCAAAACGTCGAAACCATATTTTCCAGATAGCTAGAGGCTAATTAAATTGTAAATCTAGAAAGGACATGCTTCCTTCAAACTTAGGCTGAATTCTTAGGGTTTATCATCACTCTGGATGGAATTCGTCCTGACCCAAAAAAGGTTGAGGCAATGAATTCCATACTACCACCATATAATTTAAAGGACCTAAAAAGTTTCCTTGGTATGACATCTTACTATAGGAAATTCATTCGCGACTATGCGAAAATAGCCAAGCCTTTGACAAACTTAACAGGTGGGGAAAATGCTCAAATTAGGGCGAATGCCTCAAGGAAGGTTTCTATTACGCTTGGCAATGAGGCGATGCCAGCCTTTAAGGATCTAAAAATGATGCTTACCTCTGCAGATGTCCTAGCCTTCCCAGACTTCGAAAAGCCTTTCAATCTCACTACACACGCCTCAAACTACGCAATTGGCGCGGTCTTATCCCAGGGGGACATGGGACATGATAAGCCCATAGCATTCATCTCTCAGTCACTCAACAAGGCCGAAGAAAATTACGCGACGAATGAAAAGGAGATGCTAACCATCGTATGGGCTCTTGATAACCTAAGGTCCTATCTTTACGGTGCGATTAAAATTAAAATTCACACCGGTCACCAGCCGTTAACATTTTCTTTAAGTTGCCGCAATTACAACGCTAAACTTAAGCGCTGGAAGGCGTGAAGAATATCACTGCGAAATAGTATACAAGCCAGGGAAAGCAAACGTTGTCGCCGATGCCATTTCCCGTCTTAAGACCGAAGTCAATGCGTTAACGGATTCTGTGGTGGCTCAGCCGTCCGAAGGAGCAATAGAAAACAACAACGAAGATGCGTCATCAGCAGCAACGATGCACTCCGCCGAACAAGACAGTTCTGATTTGATACCACATTTGGAAATGTCTTTAGGAACCAGGTAATATTCAGGATAGGTCTCACGAATCTCGATGCCAGGAGCACCCGCACCATGGTTACTGCAGATATTTCATTTCCTTGACAAATATTAACAGCACAAATATTATTCTAATCCTTAGGGAATGCCTGAATCCCAACGTCGTAAATGGTATAAAAATACCCTGCAACAATTGCAGGACGTATATGCCAATCATTTTCAAAGGTATAGGGTTAGGATAACTCAACGGATAGTGGAGGATGTGACCATACCTGATAGGATCTTTAATATAATTGAAGAAGAGCATCGCAGGGCCCACTGGAATCCGAAAGAAAAACGCGAACAGATTTTAGAGAAATACTACTTCCCAGGTATGTCAAAGAAGATTAGGGAATACGTTAGGCGATGTGAGATGTGCAAATTTAATAAATATGACAGGTATCCGGCCAAGCCTCATTTGCAACCAACACCAATTCCCAGCTATCCATGTGAAATCGTCCACATTGATATCTTTGAAATTGAGAAACAGAAGTTCCTCAGTTGTATAGACAAATTTTCAAAATTTTCAAAGCTATTCGCTATTAAAAACAAATCGTCTATTTATATCCGCAGGAAACTCACTGACGTTTTGCATTACTTTTCCGTGCCAAAAATCTTGGTCATGGACGATGAGAGGGGATTCCTCACCCCACTCGTTCTCAACTACATTATATCCCTCGGGATTGAAATCTATCAAACGCCCACTCAACGGAGTGAAGCCAATGGTCAAGTAGAGAGGTTGCACTCAACCCTAATAGAAATTTATCGGTGTATTTCTAAAGACTTCCCTAGGATGACGCCTAAAGAAAAGATAGCGATAGTTGTTGACAGGTACAACAATACCGTCCATTCCACAACAAAAAGGAAGCCGGTAGATGCATTCTTCAACAGAACAGCTAGGGTTAACTATTAAGGCGAAAGACTTTAGGGATAGAACTCATGAGAACATTAAGGCACTGTTGTTACATGAGCAGGAAACTAGAAATGCGAGGATCAATTCAAAACGCTCGCCACCAAGCAATTTTAATAGCGGCGATGAGTTATTCGTCGCCAACAATCGCTGAAGATAGAAACAGAAAAAACTGATTTAAAAAATGTGTAGATAACATTGGTCAAAAGGTTAGTCATAAGCTTAGGATCATTAGAATCCGGGGGTCCGGAATGCAAGTGTTTCCGCACTTGTAGTCTTTGAAGTTATAGTGATTAAATTCCTCCAAAATGATCTTCTGCTTACTTGCGTGAAGCCATCAGTGCCATGAGTAGGTCCTTTGCAATTATAAACGCTTACGACTAAAAGGGATCAACGCGGACCTTCCAGAGTTAAGTCAATACCTATATTCCAATGCAAAAATACAAAACACATACAACTGCAGAAAAATGCAGCATATAAAACGAAAATTGCCACAAATATGCGTAAAAAACGCAAAAACAATATAAACAAAATGGAAGTTAGCGCAAAAGCGCAAAAAATAAAGAAAAAAAAACAAAAAACAAAGAGGGGAAGGGATACTCTCAAAAACGAAATTTTGCATGAAACTATTAGTGAACTAACAACTTTACTAATTTTTAGTTTTGCTAATCCGCATCGAACTAATGGGCATGCAACTAATATAACTTTACCACTTCACTACTAGGCTCCCAAACCTATTAGAAACTAAAACATTTAGAACTTAACATTATCAACTAACATTTTTAACTTAACATTTTAAGCTTAACATTTTAAACCTAACATTTTTAACTTAACAAACACACCGGCTTTTACTAACTTACATTCCCCACGCATCTCAAAAGTAATATAGGCCTCTAGAATAAAGAATAACCAATAAGCTAGCATATTCTTAAGAGTAAACATTAAGAAAATAGAATGTTAATGAATAATGATTTTTATAGAGCAGACATTAAGATGATAAAATTTCAATCAATCATGAACTTTATAGAAAAAAATTTTATCACCATCCTGGAGGACGTCAATGCATTGGTACGCGCCTGGCAAATGGCTAAGGCTGGCATTGTAAACAGCAATCTCTTGAGCAAGGAAGAAGTCAACCAACTTGTTAGCGAAATCGACATCCTACCATACAGCAACGTCATTGAAGCAATCGAATATAGCAACCCTTCGATCTACACTAACAACACGCTATTGCTATATGTGCTATCCCTGCCCAAGGTTACAGAAGAAAGATTTAATCATCTTATTACAAGAGCTAACGAGGAAGCGGGTCAGCGAATAGATTTGGTTTACAAAACTGTCCTAGTAAACAAACAAGAGACAAATGGCATAAGAATAAATTGCTTACACCTATCCTAGGCAATGGTATGCGAAAAGAAATCCTTGGACTTGTTGCCGGAGACCGGTTGTTTGGCACGTCTCCTAAAGGGTGGAAAAACAAGTTGTGCCAACGTGAAAAGCAAAGAATCTACCGTAGAAGTAATCAAAGAGGATACTATTTTTCTTGACAACTTTGTTGGTACCATAGGATCGGGTAAGACCACTGCTAATCTTAACGGCTCTTATATTCTCCAGATGGACAACGAGACCATTATAATCAACAACTAAACATACTCCGGCATCACCGCGTCAGGAGTACAGGTACTCCCACCTATTTTGGCCAATGTCACGAACCGCACGGTTGCACTAAATTTGGATTTGGTACATGGAATGACGATAGGCAATTTGAAAATATTGAAATACCTCAAGGCTAAGACAAATTGGTTCGCGCTATCAGAACTATCAGGATCACTTTTACTTTTGCTACTCATTTGGTGTATTTGGAAGAAGATCACAGGAAAGATTCACTTTCCTGAAATAAACATTGCGAATCGGCTCAGTCAAAGGACCAGGAACCGTTCCTTGCCATCTAATCTGCGGGACGCAGATATTTAAAGGGGGAGGAGTTAACACACTGCGGCACCCAACATGTTGCATTCCCACACTATGCCAATACTCGTGCCGCCATGTCAGCATAATTGCAGTTAGCTACAACCTAACACACTAACTCAAGGCCAGTCACTTCCCACCGTATTTACCTGTGGGCTCATGCAATAGGAACCTAGCCAGACATAGCGTCAGCAAAATATGTTTCACACGATTGTGAAATACCTGCACATGACATCGGTGCATGCTAACCGTGGAAAGCGGGGTTCTAAGCCGGCGCACCAAAACTCTGCGCATGAAGACAGCAGCGCGAAACGTTATTAAAGGGAGTAGCGCAGTAATTAGTAATCGCTCTTTAAGTCTTGGCGAAACTATTAACACATTAAATTTGTAAAACTCCAATCTCTTGTGTTTTATTTCCAGGGCAAGTTGGCCCTTTAATTTTTTTAGTGTACCAGGATCTTCAGTCCTTAACTTATGTATATATATATTTATATTTAAAATACATACTTTTCTAGCAGGGAACTGATAAGTTATAATTTTCCAGTACCATGGTTTACTGATAAGGTGAGAGCAACTTGAATTGCCATGTATTTTGTAAGTGTAATTTAGAATTTCGATTCTCAAACTTGCAACGGCGCACAACAACAATGTTTGCCAGTGTTGCCACACTTATCATGAAACACGAAGATTTTCTCCGTAATCGGTTGAGCCGATATGGAGATCTTACGGGACTCACGAACACAAATTCATTTTTATATATATAGATTATGAAAAAGGACGGAATAACAACATATATCCACAATCAAAACTTTTGGATTTTAGATTATGAAAAAGGACGGAATAACAACCTATATCCACAATCAAAACTTTTGGTTGTTGTGTTCACTTTTTCAACATTCGCCAAAGTAGCGAAAAGGAATTCACCATTTGGTCAAGTAAATTTTGTATTTAAAAATCTGTACGGCATTAAGTTCCCTACAAGGAACATTTCAGTTAGAATACCAGTGATCTCAACTGACTACAATTTATATGGTAGCTAAATTTCTTTAGGTAATATATGATTAAATTGAGGATTTAGAAAATGCTTTGTTCTATATAAATAAACGCTATATCCTATAGAATAAAAAAAAAGAAAAAATTTTGAAAAACGGTCAAGCCGTTATTGAGTATTAGCTAAAAAAATTTTAAATTGAGATTAGAAAAAAAAATTTATGTGGTAAATGAGACCTAAAACAGATTGGAAACATTAAAGCAAAAATATTTAAAATCGGTTGAGCCGATACGGAGATCTTACGGGACTCACGAACAAAAATTAATTTTTATATATATAGATTATCTTAAAGGAATTAAATTGTATACATCAATTACACTAATACATTAGTAACATATAATTGATTCAATAAGATAATAGTTAGTGACGTTGAGTGTTCGAAAATGAACAGAGATAACGCCATATCCTTAATATATATAATTAGGTGCTGAATATTGTGGGGTACAAATAGTTGTAAGCAAAAACCAAAAAAGTACGTGAGCTTTACAAAAATCAGCTTGCAAATTTAGCAGATAGAATTTACAAGAGTAATAGATAATAACATTTTTATAATAACAATTTTAGCAATACTTACATAAGTAGAAAAAGCGATCATGTTAAAGGTCGCAACAGAACCTCCATGTCATCATGTTCAAAGCCGAGAAGCCACAATTTTACAGCCGTAAGAAAAACGGCTAGCCTTCTAATTACTTGAATATCTTTAGGGAGTTTGTTAAAAACCATACAAGATACTAGTTATGGTATAGATTATTATTATTATTATAAACAGTTTATTTATAAAATAAATTTTACAAATAATCTTAAAAACTAGGCACTAACAGCTAAGGTTTTCGGCCCTTATGGTATAGAAAATACGAAACATAGTGGTGCGAGAGGCAGGAACTGTAACATTTGAATGCGAGCTACTTCTCAATCTGTACGAGTTGCATATTGGGCTACGTTAGTAACCACTTCTCATTAAAAAAACTTTCAAAACTTTATAATAACTAGTATAGGTGCCGTTCAGGAAGAATATTAAGCCTTCGAAAAATATTCATAGAATGCGTTAGACGAGTAGCTTTACATATTCTTCTTATGAGACACTTTTGCAATATCAAGAGCGGACGAATTTTGCTAGTAGGTACATATATGCACCACCCCATCAACTTATACCATATTGTAATTTAGACTGTATTAACCCATAGTACACCATTTTTAATACACTACTCGAACATAATTTATGAAGACGATAAAAAGAGCGTACAGTTGATAATAGACATTGTTTCATTGCCGAAATATGCGAAGACCAACTCAAGTTTTGATCGATTATAACTCCCAAGTACTTAAAACTGGAAACCACTTCAATCTTAAAACATGTTTTGTCACAGTTTAATTCTGGTGCATAATTACCAGACCCATTTAGAGCACAAGTATGAGTGGATAGCTTGTGTCTCATGCAAACTGCGGAGTGAAAGATAACATCTCCAATTGACGCTTCCCTGCTGCTAAGACTAAAATACATTAATTTGGTCTTGTTACTTACAATGAGTTTGTGGTTGGGGAACCATACCCTTAATAGGTGCACATCGTGACTTATATTTGTGAAAAGATTAAACAAGCTATCAGAGCAATATGCAATTGCCAAGTCATCGGCAAATGCTGTGACTTTTCCTATAAAAGGTATTGAAAAAAGCGAGCTAATATAGATCAAAAATAAAATTGGCCCAAGCACCGAGCCTTGAGGTACTCCAAATGCCATTAGTTTGGTTGTACTCAGATTATTATTTATTTTTACCCTCTGCGTTCTCAAAGTTAAATAAGATTTAAACCAATCTAAAACGTTCCCCCGGAAACCTACTGAGCGTATTTTACATAAAAGAATGCAGCAGCATTTTACATTTTCGGACATTGGTTTCGAAAAAGCGTTCATGCTGGCGCATTTAGCAAATGCACATTTAGCTAGTTCGAACATTTTTTTTAAGGTTATGCCACGTGTGAAAAAATTTACTCCTTCTCATTAAATCTTTTATTTAAATCCCTTCTCAAACATTAGATTAATTTGTAGATTGATTTATTTTAGCAATAGCGCACAACACGCGCGCTAAATTACAAATTTAAAATCCGAGCAAATTTGCAGAATGTTTACGAAAGACAGAGAATGAGAGAACGCCAAGTAAAAATAACCAATATTGCCACTCTTTTGAATTCGAATCGCGATTTTCTTCGAAGGTTGCAGGGTTGATTTCTGCATTTATAATGCTAATGCAAAACAAAAGTTGCTTTTAGTTGCATTTAGGTGTCAAAATTTGTATGGAAAATGTGAAAATAAAAGCTGCTTTTCGGGCTAAATGCTAAAATGCGAAGAAAATGCAAAATGCTGGCCCAGCATGAACTGCCTATAAGTCAGAAATTAGTCAATAACTCAGTGTTGCTGTCTTCAAAAATCGAATAGCATGTTACTAATTTGTTCTGTGCAACGTCCCAAGAATCTATATTATTATTCTAAAACAAGGCGCTTAGCTAGACTAAACTACAATACGTACATAAATGAAATGTGTATCAAATGAAAGCTTATCATGAGCATGTTTGCACAAAATTACAAAAATTGCAATTGTTTAATTTGTTCATAAGATATTATCGTTTAAAGTTTGCTTTAATTTGTTTCTAAAAAAAAACCCACCCGATTATCGGGAGTTACATACTAGTTATTATAATTGCTGAAATCACCCATACAATCTTTGAATAAAAAGTGAAAGTAGTATCATTATTGTTTTTGTTCTTTTTGGCATTCTCTCATTAATTGTTCGAATTGCATTAATTAAAAGATTTAATAAAGCAGTGTCCATTTTTGTCCCGAGTTGTATGTTTGCGGTAAGGAGTAAGACTGCCTCCACGTCCTTCACTACTGCTGAAATTAGGAATATAGACAGACAAGACCTCTCAAGCTTTAGTAATTTTTCGGGAATGACGAAAGTGGTCAGAGACAGGTTCAAGCCAGCTGTTAAGGATTTTACTATTAATACGACTATTCACTTTCTGATCACTGTATGACTGAATTGGCATTTGTTTGAGCATTTCCTATTTAGAGACTAATTGTACCCGTTTATACCCGCTATAAAATATAAAATTGACTTGCGCCGCTTGAGCATGCTATACAAATAAAGTTTCACTTACGTATTAGCAAGGCAAATTCATTCTTATGGTAATGTTAAGTGAACAGCTGATTTCCTCTTCTTCACGTTTTTAACCCGCCGTGTAATGTAGAATGTCATAAAAAGAAAGATTTGACGGTTGACTTTGAATATTGTATTTGGTATTTAGATATTTGCAAAAAACTATCGCAACTTACCAAAAGGATACGATGGCGATGGTTTTAACTAAATTTTATGCACGCATGAGTTGTCCAAACACGTATTTATTGTTCCAGACACCATTAGTTCAATTTATTTTTATGAAATAAAAAAAAACAATCGATGGTTGTCATTTAAAATTTTTTATCACTATGACATTCTACATTACAAAAACTTGAATCGAATAGAGGCGAATATTGCCGAATTCGCTCTGCCATTACCATCGAAATAGCTGTTCGTCGAGAGAGGAAGTGATCGTGGGGTGCTCATTTCAAAAAATCTTTTTACGAAATTGTAAACATTTTAATATCTAAAAAATTAATTGCCTTATTTGCAACGAAAGAGTTGAACGCAATAGTCTGAATAAAATTTATTGTTTTGACTGTAAGAACTTTTTTCATTGTAATTGCGTGAATCTACAGTAGACTGGGTCGAAAAAAAAAGTTGCTAATGTCCGCCCCTAAATTTAAAGATTATGTTGAGAGGGTTCTGGAAAAATTTTTTTTTTTTTTTTAACCCTTAGAAATACAGCCGAAATGGTTTTTTCGTTGTAACTTGGTTATTTGACGGCCGATTTTTAAAATTGATATGTCATTATTTTTGTCTTGAGAAGCTTCACTTTTCGTTCTTATGTCTTTTTAAGCTATGAAGTCGCGTTCGCATGATACGGGCAGAAACAAAATTTTACCCCCCCTAAAGTATATTTATCTCCTTACCAAACGAACGTACTTAAAAATTCAAGAAAATGTTGCCTTCAAACTATATTACTAAAATAATCAACAAAAAAGTTATAGCACTTTTAATATTTATTGCTACTTAAGCAAATTTTGGCGCGAATCAAGGCTTTTATATTGGTCTCGGCTTTCTAATTTTGCAAAAATGTGGCCCAGGCGCTTTTCATCAGTGACAGCACTTGCAGACTCACTAACAACACGCACAAACCGTTCGGTATTCTGGGAATGACAGAGGAACTCTAAAAAAAATGATTTAAAAGTACTTAAGACCCGTGAAGTTTTTAGTTTGAAGATATTTACCTGGGATATTTATCACTTCATTTTCCGAAAATTGAAACATTGTAAGTTCACTATCTGGGTAGAACTGCACACAAGGGGGTTCCGTAATCTTAAACTGACTCCAATCGATCATGCTGACATACGACTTACTTTCAAAGTTTATTACGCCACGCTTTGGGACCTTGAACACGCGAAGCCCTGCTGGTGGATATTGACGTGCTGTTTTGATTTTTTCGTACCCATCATTACGTATCTCTGGATCAGCGTCGGTTATCATGGCTAATAATATATTTTCTGGGTGAAAATAATATGCATTATTTTCTATAGCTGAACGTATAATGGCTTGAACAACATTTGATAGTTCGCGTATCCAGCGAATATACTTAAAAACGTGTCTACTTCCATGAATTGCTTGTGGCTGGCTCTTTACAAGAAACCAGAATGGTGCATAAACTTTCACAACAAACTCTACCATGTTTCGCAACTCCGCTGACGGGCTTTCTTTGGAAACATATACCCGAAGTAACCTGGAAGCTGTTGTAAGCCACCGAGCTGTACTGACGGGACCGGGGCTCTTACTAGCGAGATATTCATCGCATTCACCATTATTTACTGCCAAAACCATATCAAATAAATAACGCTGATCATTGCGTAATTCCCAAGAGCCAATATTTTCAGGGATAACTCCCATAGCAATAGCCTCAAAACCTCTTACAACCTGATAAGGAAAATATATGTTTTTGTTTATAACATTAACTATTATAGTGTGGACAACCTACCGGGTATTTGGTGCAAGTCATAATTTCAGACCCCAACACCCCTGGCCAAACACCAGGTCCTTTCTGCTTGCCAATATAATGCGTTAACAACTTTTTTAGAGGCAACTCGTTGAAATGTAACAAACACACATTCCACTGCAAGGGCCTTTCTAAATAACGTTCCATTTGTGCATTTACTCCAATTTTATATCCAGTATTGACAGCTGTTCCATCACAGCTTATAGCTACAAGTTCGTTTAAGCAATATTTTTGGGTATTCAAAAAGCTTACTATTGCTTGCTGGATTGCTTCCCCAGTGCCTTCTTTTGGAGATACGTATCCAATAAATTTCGACTCAGGCTCTTTCAAAATTGTAATATGCTCCTCTCTTAGAAGCATTGTTCTTACGCTACCGTGAACTATTTTTTTTTTTAGTGTTACGTCCTGTTTACCATCATACGAAATGCATTTAAGATCAGTGCCAGTTTTTGTTGCTGCTTCAGTTTGTGCTCTACATTTGTTACGCTCGCGTGAAATCAATGACCAGATAATCAAAATATTTCATAATTTTATCCGCTGTGTTTTCTTTAAAATCCTTTTTTACTTTTGTAGCAATCGCAGCTTGCAAATCTTTGATTAGCATTGTAGCAAGCAATGATCCAAAGCGATCTGAAGTATCCGTCCTATCTAACGCCGAGCAATAATTTTTTAAGGACAAATCAGATACTTTTAAACTTTGTGTGACTTCTTCACGTGCTTCATCGTCTTCACTTGAGCTAGGCACATAACCAATCGTACTTGCAGCGGTTTCAGTGTGATTTTCAACATTACATTCTAGCGAGCAATTGTCAGTTCTAGTATGATCAAGCCCACTATCTAATGACAAAAGCCTTGGCCCGCATTGATCATAAAGAAAGTCATTTACCGCGGTTGGAACTCTACTTGCACTAGGGCAATCACATTGTCGATTTAAGTCCATAATGCACTTACACTTTGAAATTAACAATATTTTATTCCATTCCTGATCATTATATTCATAAGGATGTTTTTTTACATTGTAATAACTTTGAAGCAGGCTTTCAATGTTTCTCCGGAGCGTAGTTCTTGTAACTATAGGGATGTTTGCCTGCTGCCACATCTTTGAAATTGTGTTCATAACTATTGGCAAATATTCATTGAGACTTCGATTTTTTGGAACACTTGCAGAGCCGTAATATTTAAGGAACATAAAATATTCAATAACACCACGTTTCGTAGGTAACATTTTAATATCAATATCGCGCTTAACGAAAGCCATTTTTAAATTGCACACACTGTTAAGTCACTTTTTAATTTTATTTCACCAGCACAATTTATGGTATTAATTATAAATTATTATTATCAATACGAACAAGAGGCTAGCTCGCTATTGACAGCGTCAGTTTTGCACTCCCCGGGTTGCTGATGCGACGAAAACAAAGAAAATGAATTTGGGAAAAATCGTAGCAAAAATGTACCTAAATTGGTACGAAAGCAGTGAGATTAAATTTCCAACTAAGAAAACTGTTGGAGGAATTTGTGGGGGCGAATTTTGTTAGCTGACCTAACCATGGGTAAACGACTTTATAGCTTAAAAGGAAATGTGATGACATGTTAATTTTAGAAATCGGCCGTCAAATACCCAACTTTCAACGAAAAAACCTTTTCGGCTGTATTTCGAAGGGTTAAAAAAAAATAAAATAAAAATTTCGAAATCCTCTCAACACAATCCTTAAATTTAGGTTACTCTGTTGCATAAAAAAAATTAATTTTTGTTGTACTGTGTTATTATACTTACATCTGAAACTCATGTTGACCTGTGATATTAAAAGTGCTATAACTTTTTTGTTGATTATTTTAGTAATATAGTTTGAAGGCAACATTTTCTTGAATTTTTAAGTACGTTCGTTTGGTAAGGAGATAAATATACTTTAGGGGGGGTAAAATTTTGTTTCTGCCCGTATCATGCGAACGCGACTTCATAGCTTAAAAAGACATAAGAACGAAAAGTGAAGCTTCTCAAGGCAAAAATAATGACATATCAATTTTAAAAATCGGCCGTCAAATAACCAAGTTACAACGAAAAAACCATTTCGGCTGTATTTCTAAGGGTTAAAAAAAAAAATAAAATTTTTTCCAGAACCCTCTCAACATAAGCTTTAAATTTAGGGGCGGACATTAGCAACTTTTTTTTTTTGTATGGGGACCGACCCAGTCTAATCTACAGTCTGCCGACATTGAATTCTTTAAAATAACCAATAACAAGTACCGCTGTGACAAGTGCAGTGTAATGCGAAGAAAATCGCTTCAACAAACAACAACAATACCACAAATAGCAGAGAGTCATCGTCAGCAAGTGCCTGCTGTTGTGAGACAGCAAGAGAGCGCTAGCAGTGGAAGGCCGCGGAAACCAGTGGGTGAAGCGGAAAACGCAAAGAAAACCACAAGCAATGTAAATGAAGGCAAAGTAACTCTTCAACTCTTATATGAAGAGATTCTTAGCTTGAAAAAAATGAACACTGACTTTCTCACAACGATACAACAAATAAGGGAAGAGAACAATGAACTAAAGATTAAGATTTCGAAGCTAGAAAGTAAGTTGAATTGGAACGACCAAAGAAAGTTAGAAAATACAATTGAAATAGTGGGAGTGCCGATAACAAATGAAGAGAATGCAAAAGAATGTGTCAAAAAACTTTTCAGTGATGCATTAAATGTGGTGGTTTCTGAAGAGGGGGGATCTAATTTTAAGGAAAATATTTTGGTAAAATTTAAATCGATTAATAGCAAGAAGAAAATTATGGCTGCTAAGAGGACTGCCAAGAAGAATCTGAATACATCAGTTTTTTCTGGCACGGACTCTAACCGTAAAGATATTTTTATAAATAATTGCCTTACCGGTTATAACCGCGCTTTGTTTTTGGAAGCTACGAAAATAAAAAAGGACACAAGGTTTAAGGATCTGTGGCTAAGTAATTCAAAGTTCCTAATGAAAAAGACAGAAAATGATAGAGCTGTTGTTATAAAAACTTTTGAAGATTTAGCGGTTCTTTCCGCTTAGCGCTGTATAGATCTTAGTTTTTTTCTTAAATGAGTAATAGAACGTTTTTTATAGACGACAGCTCTAATATTAATGTCAACTTAAATGTCATAGACAATTTAAACTTTTTAACAGTAGAAAGTAACACTTTAACCGTTGTTCATCAAAATGTGAGAAGCCTACGACAGAATTTTGATTCGCTATGTTTGAACTTGGAAGCCTTTGCACATCCTCCTGATATTGTTTTTGTAACGGAAATATGGATCTACTCTTATGAGGTTAATGATTACCATATTCCCGGTTACAGATTTTTTGCGAATACCAATGATTCATACTCAGCTGGTGGTGTCGGAGTTTTCGTACGTGATATATGAGCACGATGTTACTAGCTTTTGCCTAACAAGTGCGGATATTTTAAAACTTAATTTTAATATTAATAAGGAAGTTGTCCGCTTAGTGTGTGTATATAGACTTTACTCTAAATCGTTACAGATATTTTATGAAGAATTTTCTTTTGTTTTGGATAAGGAAACCTCAGCGAATCTAATTGTAATAGGAGATTTCAATATGGATTTGTTAAGTGCTAACGCTGCATTAGATAACCACCTTGAGCTGTTGGCCAGTCATGGCTTGACATCTTATATAAATTGTATAACACGGCCAATTTCTGGAACTATTATAGACCATATATATGGCCGCTTCGACAGTAATACACTTAGCCCATCTGCTGGTTTAAACTTTGATCTTGGAGTTTCTGACCATTGTATGACTGGATTGAAAATCAGTTGTTTAAATAATGTGCGTAATTTTAAGAAAAAGAGTCCAACAGTCTTTCAGAAAATAAACTTTAGTGCTCTTTATAATTCACTTTGTTATGAAAAATGGGAACCCGTTTATGCTGAAAAGGATGTGAGTAAAGCTTACAAGTTATTTTTGACTACGCTTCAATCTCACATATCTAAATCTACCTCTGTTACTTCTCCTAAACGTTGGGAGACTATTCTCAAGCCATGGATCAATCGGGATCTACTTAAGAAAATTAAACTCAAAAATAAACTACGCGTGAAATGTCGCAGGCATCCAACAAACACTCGCCTCCGAAAGCGTGTAAAACATCTCACATGCAGTATTAACAAAGAATGTCGCTCTAAGCATGATAGTTCGAGATTTTGAGTTTAATAAATTCTTTAAAAAATACAGGTTCATCTGGGAATGATGGTATCTCAAACCGTACTTTAAAAAACATTGCTTTCTATGTTGTTGACATTTTAAAGCATTTATTTAACTTAAGTGTAGTCACAGGAGTGTTTCCAGACGATCTAAAATGTGCTATTGTCATACCACTATATAAGAAAGGGAATAAGAAAGATAAAAATAACTACAGACCTATTTCTCTCCTGCCATCAATCTCTAAGGTTTTTGAGAAAACTGTGAAATGCAGAGTCTTGCAATATTTGGATAAAATTAAGTTTTTTAGTCCAATGCAATACGGATTCCGGTCAGGGGTGTCTACAGAAGATGCTCTTCTTAACTTATGCTCGTTTATTTATAAAACAATGGATGAAAAAGGTACTTGTGCTAGTATTTTTGTTGATATTACAAAAGCCTTTGACATGGTCGACCATAATATTCTTTTAAGTAAATTTGCACTCGGCTGGTTTCCGTGGAAATGTTCTAGATTGGTTTGAATCATATCTAAGTTTAAGAAGTCAAAAGGTGAAAGTAAACAATAATCTAAGCGCACCTAGACTAATTGATTTGGGAGTCCCGCAGGGTTCAGTCCTTGGTCCAATTCTATTTCTAATTTATATCAACTCTCTTTTTTCTATGCCCTTTGTAGGAAGAGTCACAGCATTTGCCGACGACTTGGCAATCGCATATAGATCAAACAATGCTTTTAATCTTTTTATGGACATAAATCAAGATGTGAGCCTCCTAAGAGAATGGTTCGCCTCTCATAAGCTTATTGTGAGCAATAAAACTAAACTAATGTATTTCAGTCTTGGTGGTAAGGAAGTAGCAAGTGGTGATATTGTTTTTCACTCTGCAAGCTGCTTGCGGCACAAATTATGTACTAATAATTGTATTGGAAACGAGTCTCAAGTTAACTATTTTCCGGAATTAAACTGCGACGCGATATGTTTCAACGTCGAAGTTGTCCATAATTTTAGATATCTGGGTGTTATAGTCGATAGCAACCTAAGCTGGTCTTCGCATATCTCTGCCATGAAAGTTTATTTGCTAGCACTTGTTCGCTCTTTTTATCGCCTTCGAAAACTATGTGCAACCAGTGTACTGAAAATGATGTACTATGGACTTGTACAGTCTAAACTTCAATATGGCATATGTTGCTGGGGCAGTGCATATTCTAGTAAAATTCGACCACTCTTAATGTTGCAGAAGTGTCTTATACGTAGAGTTTGTAATGCTAGCCGTTTAACGCACTCTATGAATCTCTTTCGAAGATTAAATATTCTACCTGTAAGACACTTGTACTACTTTAAAGTTCTAAAAATTTTTTTTATGAGAAGTGGTTATTTACGATGTCCAATATACACTTCTCTCATGCTAAGAAGCAATTCTAATTCAAATGTTGCTGCTCCTGCCTCACGCACAACTCTGTATCGAAACTTCTATACCATAGTATCATGTATGATTTTCAATAAGCTTCCCGAAGATATACAAAAGATTCGAAGAATTAGCGTCTTCCTAAAGCTAGTAAAATTATGGCTTCTTGGATTGAACCATGACGATATTGAAGTTCTGTTACGGCCTATCACATAATCGGCCTTCTACTTAAAAACTTTGCAACCTATTTTCATTTTTAGTTCTTACTGCTTTTTACCTTTTTAGTTTTCAAATTTAATTTTTTAATTTTTTAATTTTCTCATTTTTAAGTTGCTTGCTATGAAATGTAGCGATGTATCTTTTTTTCTGTTTGTTTTTGATATTTTGGTTATTTGGCAACATATTTTCTTATTGCTTTTTTATTTTAATTTATTAGTTCAACTGTAAGTTGCTTGTTACATAATGAACCATTGTCCTTCTTTCTATTTATTTTCTATTTATTTTCTATTTATTTTATATACTTATATTTTAATAATTTATTGATCATCAATATGTAACTTTGAAAATTTTGTATTTCCGTTTAAATGATGTTTGTTTGCACCCCACATTTTTTAAACTTCCATTGTAATATTTAAAAGAAATGACGTTATCACTGTTCTTATTTTGAACACTCAACGTCATTAGCTATTATCTTATTGTATCTACTTTACTTTATTGTATGTTCCCTAATGTACTAATTGTTAATTTCTAAATTTTTATAAGATAATCTTATAAATAAAAATGAATGTGTGTCTGTGTGTCTGTGTGTCCTTTATGGGCGTCCAAAGTACTCAACCGATTTTTATGAAATTTTCACAGTATATTCTTGAGATCATGGGTTAAAGCATAGGCTATACTAATTTTTAGAAAAGTGGGCCGTGCCACGCCCCCAGGCTATATAAAACTACAATTCTTCATAACTCTGAACATATTTGGTCTAAATTAATGATTTTTGGATATGTGTGTCCTTTGGTCAAGATTTATATAATTTTGGAAAAGTGGGCGGTGCCACGCCCACATTTTTTGTGTTTTGTTTGTACTTCAATAATGTCCAAAGTTTATGGTCGATCTCTTTTAAACTTTCAAGATTGGTTCAGAAGATTGTTGTGTACGCTTTAGGCTATATCAATTTTTGGAAAAGTAGGCGGTGCCACGCCCCCAGGCTATATAAAAATTAAATTCTTCTTAGCTCTGAACATATTTGGTCTAAATTAATGATTTCTGGATATGTGTGTCCTTTAGTCACGATTTATGTATTTTTGGAAAAGTGGGCGGTGCCACGCCCACATTTTTTGTATTCAGTGCTTTGTTTGTACTTCAATAATGTCCAAAGTTTATGGTCGATCTCTTTTAAACATTCAAGATTGGTTAAGAAAATTGTTGTGTACGATTCAGGCTATATCAATTTTTGGAAAAGTAGCCAGTGCCACTCCCCCAGGCTATATAAAATTTAAATTCTTCATAGCTCTGAACATATTTGGTCTAAATTAATGATTTCTGGATATGTGTGTCCATTGGTCAAGATTTATGTAATTTTGGAAAAGTGGGCGGTGCCACGCCCACATTTTTTGTGTTTTGTTTGTACTTCAATAATGCCCAAAGTTTATTATCGATCTCTTCTGTAATTTTGGAAAAGTGGGCGGTGCCACGCCCACATTTTTTGTATTCAGTGATTTGTTTGTACTTCAATAATGTCCAAAGTTTATGGTCGATCTCTTTTAAACTTTCAAGATTGGTTAAGAAAATTGTTGTGTACGATTCAGGCTATATCAATTTTTGGAAAAGTAGCCAGTGCCACTCCCCCAGGCTATATAAAATTTAAATTCTTCATAACTCTGAACATATTGGGTCTAAATTAAAGATTTTTGGATATGTGTGTCCTTTAGTCAAGATGTATATAATTTTGGAAAAGTGGGCGGTGCCACGCCCACATTTTTTGTATTCAGTGCTTTGTTTGTACTTCAATAATGTCCAAAGTTTATGGTTGATCTGTTTTAAACCTTTCCAATTCGTTAAAATCTTCGTTGGGTACGACATACATAGGCTACATTTGTAAATTCTTTGGAAAAGTGGGCAGTTCCAGGACCACAAGCTAAGTAATATTTCAATTCGTTATATCCCTGAATGTATTTGCTTTAGTGACATTTTAACGTTCTTAAATCTTAATCAAAGCACTTAATTTTTTTTGTTTGTTATTGCCGTTCATACATATCCAGAGTATTATAGGTAGATATAGGATATAATTAAATAAGTACTAACTATACATCTGCTCAGCAGCGCATAATGGTTTTTGTCATACCCATTGAGTTCAAAAGATCCGTTTTTTGAGTTGGACATCCAAAAAATTTATTTGTTTATACCAAAGACTTAAAAGCCAGAAACATTGTATATCCTAAAGCACTGCAATAAATGGAATGTTAAAAGTTAAAGAAAAATATTTGAAAATGTATTTCTAGGGAAGTCACTGGTCAGGCAGAACAACGTCTGCCGGGTCTGCTAGTAATGAATAAAAATGAATGAATGAATGAAATAACAATCAATTTGCCTTGCGTATTAGCAAACCCGGCAGACGTTGTTCTGTCTGAAATTTGACTTGCATACTTGTAACAAATTATACTCTTTTCCGCCACACTTGGAGCTTCTTTCACTTTTATCTTATATCTTCCATTTTTTCTCTGCCAATCCCTACATACGATTACTCTTCTTCACCCTTTTCATTTTCCTCTAACACCGCCCTTATATCTCAAATTTATACTCCTTCTCCCGTTCTTCTCCTATTTACTTTGCGGAGACTAACTAATAGATATACATAGTTGTATTCTGTAAGTCTGTCTCATCTCAAGTCACTAAATTTGAGATTTTTCATTTGAGAGAATTTTTGTGACTTTCGATGATTTCGGTATTCTGTAAGAGGAAATCACAAAAATTTCACCATTGATATGTGGTGGAAACATATATGCATAAATCTTAAGTACAGCATTTGACAGCGCCCATATAAATATTGCAATAGTGGAGGTAGTAAGTGTTCTTCTTTCTTTTTATTTTGTTAGTTAATTATTTTTTTTTAAATATTTATGAATGATTTCAAACTTAACATTTTTTTTTTAATTTATTTAAATATTATCCCTATATTTTCTTGTTTGTGACCTGCCTACAACCAGCTGCAATATTAGTGACTCTTTTTTGAGACATGAGATGTGAGACAGCTTACTGAATACCAAATTGTCTCAAAATTGAAATTGACCACAAATTGTCTATATTAGTGACCAGAGACAGCTTACAGAATTTGCTTAATAAGTACATAAATGCGATGATAGTTATACCGAATTAACTTTTATTTGGTCCTGGTACCGCCCTCTGTTTGCAAGATTTTTATACCCTGCTGTATGTGTACACAGGGTATTATAACTTTGTTGGGATAACGGCTGGTTGTACAGGTATAAAGGAATCGAGATAGATATAGACTTCCATATATCAATATGATCAGGATCGAAAAAAAAATGATTGAGCCAAGTCCGTCCGTCTGTCCGTTAACACGATAACTTGAGCAAATAATGAGATATCTTCACCGCATGTGTACTTATTTGGGTTCAGAATAGATTGGTATTGAAAATGGGTAAAATCGGACCATAACAACGCCCCTTTTTCGATATAGAAAATTTCGAAAAACGTATAAAACGGGTTAATTCAATATTAGAAGTAGCTACAATGATAAAGTTTGCAATATGTATTGATTTATATGTTCTAAGGTCGATTTTATCAAACTGTTTGAAAAGGGGCGTGACACCGCCCACATATATTTGAAGAAATTTTCAAATTTTGACTCTTAATAACTTCAGAACAGTTTATGCTAGTATAACGAAATTTTGTAGAGGGCATATTATTGTTGTGTTAAATTCAGCTATAGAAAATAAACGAAATCGCTTAGCGACCACGCCTACTTTTTCATAAAAGTTATATTGAAAGGAGGTGGAAATATTGAAAAGTCCATATCTAATTAACTGATATATCAATATGATCAGGATCGAAAAAAAATTTGATTGAGCCAAGTCCGTCCGTCTGTCCGTTAACACGATAACTTGAGCAAATAATGAGATATCTTCACCGCATGTGTACTTATTTGGGTTCAGAATAGATTGGTATTGAAAATGGGTAAAATCGGACCATAACAACTCCCCTTTTTTTATAGAAAATTTCGAAAAACGTATAAAACGGGTTAATTCAATATTAGAAGCAGCTACAATGATAAAGTTTGCAATATGTATTGATTTATATGTTCTAAGACCGATTTTATCAAACTGTTTGAAAAGGGGCGTGACACCGCCCACATATATTTGAAGAAATTTTCAAATTTTGACTCTTAATAACTTCAGAACAGTTTATGCTAGTATAACGAAATTTTGTAGAGGGCATATTATTGTTGTGTTAAATTCATAAAAGTTATATTGAAAGGAGGTGGAAATATTGAAAAGTCCATATCTAATTAACTGATACCGCTATAACAATATAATTTGGTACATACATTAATTTTCGTATTCTTTACATAATTTTTGCAAAATTTTGGAAAGTGGGCGTGGCACCGCCCACTTATGAGTCAAGCAATTTTCAAATTCGACTGCTAATAACTTCAGAACGGTGTGAGGTAGATTTTGGAAACTAGGTACCAAGCATGTTATGTTTATGTAGAGTACTACCACAGAAAATAAGAAAAATCGGTGAACGACCACGCCCACTTTAAGACTAAAGTTCTCTAAACGAGAGTTAGGAAACCGGAATATGCAATATCTGTTTAACTGATAAAGATATAGATTTAATGCTAAAATTAAGCACACTCATTCACCTGATGATGTTACTAGTGTTGTTTAAAGGTTTTTTGGTAATATTTTGGAAAATGGGTGTGGCACCGCTCACAAGTGAATAAACAAAATATAAACATTTCACTATTAACAAGCCACTGTGAAAGTATCATAAAGATCTGCAATGAAAACTGATCTTCAAATAGGGACAAACAACATAATAAAATCCGTGGGCCTGCCACCACCCACTTTTTTAAAATTATGTAAATATTGATTAATGGACACATATATCCGTAGTAGGTGGACTGATTTTATAACGCACAACACAAGTTCAGTAAAATTTTTTAATATATTTCTATTGTGACATTGAAATCGATCTATCCGAAAGGAAGTAATATTGCTTAGGTTTTTGACTTAGTATGATATTTTGCTTTAAGCTTTGCAAATAAATCTTATTATAAAAGTAAACTTTTGATATTTTGTAATCAGTGGAACATAGTTTTTTCCCCAGTTAATTCAATTTATTTTATTAATAAATTTATATATATTTACTTCAAACAAAAGCTTTTATTATTTATATAAATAACTAATGTTTATAATATAATACTACTTCTTAAGAATTAGATAAATATGTACTTAATTAGTTTGGGTTAACCACATAGTTAGTAGTCGTGGTAGCTATATACTGTTTCATAGTATATAGGCTTAACATGGGGAGTGTCAATATTTGAAAACGCCCAGTCAATTTGCGTACCATCAGGTGTGGTGAAATATTCGGGGTCTAGCAGTGAATTGAAATTATAATCTCTAAGCAGATGTTCGATTCTATTATTCCCAGACTTAAGGCATAGATTAAAGTCACCCAAAATTAAGACATTTTTATCACGCAGATCTGTAGTAAGAATCTCCCGCAGCTCTGAATCAAAATGCCTGATGGGGAATGTTGAATTTCTATAAAGCACCAATATGTAATAATCTCTGCATTTGCATACAACGATTTCCAAAACCATGCGACCAGAACAAATTTTTTTCAACTTACATAATTTGATTCCGGAAGCAAAGCTAAGTCTTGCATACACTAATACACCTAGCCTATTTCTGTTTTCAGTTTCGGTGCTGTCTATCCGTAAAGCATTTAGTGAAACAAAACCAGGAATTTCAAAATGTTCATATGGATAGCTCCATGTCTCAACAAAGCACATAATATCTGAGGATAGCATCAGGATGTCATTATTTATATCATTTATGTGGGCATGAAGATTTTGAGCATTATAAAATATAATTTGAAGGCTAGACGTTCGAGAAAGCATAAAGTTAAATGTTGGAGTCAAAGCTTTTGTTTTGGTGAGATCATTCAACTGCCTAAACACAGGATCAGATTCAGAAAAAGGATTAGGTGGAATAAAATTAGCTAATATAAATAGACCATCAGCACTAGTAGCCCGACTTCTTCTTCTTCTTTAAATGGCCATCTAACCGCCTGAGCGATTTTCACCGTCCAACATTTCTTCTTTGCGCCAACTGGCGCCAATTGGAGACCCCACGAGATCGCAGGTCGGTCTCCACTTGGTCCTTCCATCGGAGTGGTGGTCTTCCTCTTCCTCTGCTTCCACCGGCGGGTGCCGATAAGTATACCTTCTGGGCTGGAGCGTCTTCGTTCACTCGCACGACGTGGCCTAGCCAGCGAAGCCGCTGCGTTTTAATGCGCTGTACTATGTCGACGTCTGCGTAAAGCTCATACAACTCATCATTAATCTTCTTCGGTACTAGCCGTCGCCAACGCGTAGAGGCCCATAAATCTTTCGCAGAACTTTTCTCTCGAATACTCCCAATGCAGCCTCGTCAGATGTTGTTAGTGTCCACGCCTCTGCACCATATAGCAGGACGGGAGCGATGAGTGACTTGTAGAGTGTGATTTTCGTGCGTCGAGAGAGGACTTTACTTTTCAATTGCCTACCCAGTCCAAAGTAGCATTTATTTGCAAGAGCAATTCTTCGTTGGATTTCTAGGCTGACATTATTGTTGGAGTTTATGCTGGATCCAAGGTAAACGAAGTCCTTCACTATTTCGAACTTTTTGCTGCCAGCAGAGGCGTGGGTTCCAAGGCGCGAATGCGCCGACTCTTTGCTTGATGACAGCATGTACTTCGTTTTGCCTTCGTTCACCACCAAACCCTTTTTTCCGCTTCTTTTTCTAGTTTGGAGTAGGCAGTGGTTACGGCGCGGTTGTTAAGGCCGATAATGTCAATGTCGTCAGCATATGCTATCAGTTGCACGCTTTTATAGAATATTGTTCCAGCGCGGTTAAGTTCTGCAGATTGTATTATTTTCTCCAACATCAAATTAAAGAAATCGCACGATAGGGGGTCACCTTGTCTGAAACCTCGTTTAGTTTCAAGGGGCTCGGAGAGGTCCTTTCTAATTCTGACTGGGCTGGTGGAGTTGCTCAATGTCATTTTGCAAAGCCGTATAAGTTTTGCGGGGAAACCAAATTCAGACGTAGCGGCATATAGGCAGCTCCTTTTCGTGCTATCGAAAGCGGCTTTAAAATCAACAAAGAGGTGGTGTGTGTCGATTCTTTTCTCACGGGTTTTCTCCAGGATTTGACGTATTGTAAAAATCTGGTCGATGGTCGATTTTCCAGGTCTGAAGCCACACAGATAAGGTCCAATCACTCTGTTCACGTCAGGCTTCAATCGTTCGCACAATACGCTTGACAATACCTTATATGCGATATTCAAAAGGCTGATTCCGCGATAGTTGGTTCAGGATCACCTTTCATGTGGATTGGGCACAGAACACTTAGATTCCAATCTTCGGGCATGCTTTCATCCGACCATATTCTGCACAGAAGCTGGTGCATACGCCTTACCAGCTCCTCGCCGCCACGCTTGAATAGCTAAGCAGGCAAACCATCAGCGCCAGCTGCTTTATTGTTTTTTGACCGGGATATTGCTATTAGCACCTCATTATAGTCGGGTTCAGGGACGTCAATTTCGTCGTCTTCGATTATGGGTTCCGGTTCGAGCTCTCCTTTCGTTTCTTGCTCAATTTCTCCATTTAAAAGGGCAGAGAAGTGATCCCTCCATATCTCTAGTATTCTCTGAACATCATGCCCAAGGCCGCCGTTCTCGTTCTTACAGGAATTTGCCCCGGGTTTGAAACCTTCCATCATTCGCCGAATTTTTTGATAGAATATTCGGGCATTATTCCCATCGCTAGCATTTCAAGCTCATTGATTTCACGCTTTTCTGCCTCTCTTTTTTTTGGCCGGAAAAGTCGCCTCGCTTCCCTTTTCAACACGCGGTAGTGTTCACACCGCCTTGTAGGCTTCGTTCTTTCTTTTCGTTGCAGCTCGGCACTCTTCATCATCGTACCAGTTGCTTCTTCTCCTTCGCCGGAATCCAATTACTTCTTCGGCTGCAGTACGGAGTGCTCCTGTTATGTGCTCCCACTGCTCATGCATTCCACTGGGTTGAATTGTGCTCTCAGAGAGCAGGTGTGAGAGTCGGTCTGCAAAATCATTGGCGGTCTGTTGCGATTGCAGCTTTTTGACGTCCAGCTTTCCTTGCGTTTTCTGTTGCACCTGTTTTGTCGTACAGAGGCGGGTACGAATCTTAGCTGCTACTAGGTAGTGATCGGAGTCGATGTTTGGACCTCTTATTGTGCGAACATCTAAAACGCTAGAAGCATGGCGTCCGTCTATCACAATGTGGTCGATCTGGTTTCGCGTTTTTCGATCGGGAGACAGCCATGTAGCCTGATGGATCTGCTTGTGCATAAACCTGGTGCTGGCTATGACCATGTTTCGGGCACCGGCGAAGTCGATCAGCCTGTACCCATTTGGCGAAGTCTGGTCGTGCAGACTGCACTTCCCGACTGGGGGTCCAAATACACCCCTTTGCCCACCCTGCACCAAGCACGACTTTTATGTCATGACGGGGGCAGCGCTCGTATGTTTCCTCTAGGCGCTCTTGGAATGCATCCTTTTCCACGTCGTCTTTCTCTTCCGTCGGAGCGTGGGCGCAGATAAACGAGATGTTAAATAATCGTACTTTTACGCGGATTGTAGCGAGACGCTCATTCACGGGTGTGAACGACAGTACTCGATTACGGAGTCTCTCTCCCACCACAAATCCCACGCCAAATCTGCGCTTGTCGACATGCCCACTCCAGTAAATGTTACAAGGTGGTTTGTTCATAATACCTTGCCCAGTCCATCGCATCTCCTGTATGGCGGTGATGGCAGCTTTAGCCTTCCTCAGGGCCTCAACCAACCGGGCAGCGGCTCCTTCCCCATTGAGGGACCGGACATTCCAAGTGCATGCCCTTAAATCGTAGTCCTTGTTTCGTTTGCGTGTGTCGTCATCTAAAAAAGGGGTTCTCATATCCGAGGCTTTTTTGGATTTTATTGGTACGTTGTTTTATGTGGTGGGTCCCAAACCCAACGCACAACCCGTTCCACGGGAGGTTGTAATTTAAGTGCACGTTTATATAGCGAGCCGCTTGATCCAAGACAGACGCCCGATTGCAGCCGCACCACTAGGTGATCAGACGCTGGTTGTTAACCCCTGGTAAGCCCTTAAGCCGATTATGTCGGAGTGGCCTTGCCAGGTTGTCGCCTTCTCACGTGGAAGAAGTAGTGAGGTGCTTGGACCGCATGCAAAATAATTGCTCTGGTCATTCAAAAGGGAATGGCGATCAGAAACTTTCCCCACTTACGTGGACTTCTACACGCGGACCCATCCTCCAGCAGCCCGACAACAGGCTACGTATAAAGATGATCTTGGCATTATAGTTCGGATGTGAACAGTCACTTTGTTATACGTAGCACCCTGACATTTGTGAATGATTATTGCCTCAGCAGGAACAATTGGAAACTGGTTTCTTTCAATGGTTATCTGCTCATTTCTCTTATATTGAAAGGCCCTAACAGTCTTCTCAATGGGTGTCCACGAAGGTTCGTTAGGATGGGCATTTTTCGATCTAGCTATCAAACCAACAGAAGGTTCTAAAAATTTCATCCACAGTGTTATTGGAACCGATGAGTCTAAATCTATCTGCATAAGCTGGCCAGTTGCACCATTTACCAAACCGTCACCTGTGTTGATACTTACTGCCATTATATATTTAGCCGTGGTTTTTAGCGTTAAGCTGTACGTAAAACTGCTGTAGAAGGAATTTGCACCATTTACCAAACCGTCACCTGTGTTGATACTTACTGTCATTATATATTTAGCCGTGGTTTTTAGCGTTAAGCTATACGTAAAACTGCTGTAGAAGGAATTTGACTCAGTTTAAGTGCATTATAGTTGGCAGACTCCTCGTTTGCCCAAAATAAGTGCATTGCTTCGTCGGGAACCTGGTCAGAATTAACGGCTATTTGCAATCAAAGATACGTATTCACTGGTCATAGCCCCAGAGGCCATATTGTTCAAAGCAATAACAACCGGTTGATCCCCACGCTGTCTCATTATTTCATTTAATTCATAATATTTAAAGAGCTCCCATAATGGCGAGCCGACTAAAACGCTGTAAGCATCGCTTGAATTCGGTGAAAAAATTAATCTATCACCTACAGGAGATGATTGTTTCAAGTCGCCAAAAACAGTAACAGGTATACCACCAAGTGGAATAATATTCTTGAAAATCTGCTTTAGTCTGGCGTCAATATAACTAAACATTCGAGCGCCAACCATTGAAATTTCATCTATAACAAGTAAGGAAGTCTAAGTTCGGGTGAAACCGAACATTACATACCCAGCTGTGCACATAAAATGCTGTTATTCTTTGTTTTGTATAGTTAATGGTGTTAAAGCCTGGCCAGTACTACATACATACATATGTACATGGTTTCATTCTGGACTCATTTTCGTTTAAAAGAAGCAGAAAATATACTGAGGCTAACTCTAATGACCTTGAACGGGTAGTACGCAGTTTTCCTTCACATAAGGGAATTTCGCTATAAAAACTGTTTATTTTAAAATAAATAAACATAAACACGAAAGTGCTATTATAGTAAAAAAATTATTGAACACTAAGAGGTTGTTTTTTATTTGTCCATGCAATACCAAAATGCATCGCTGCAAAAGTACTGTGTGGTAGGTACATAGTAACAGGTAGTGCATAATTTAGGCTTTTGTTAGCTGAGGAATTTAACACATCTAGCGCCAAGCCCCAAAATCGCGATTTACTCATTCGGGCAAAAAAATTTTTTTTTTTTAAAACATTCGGCTTATGTCCATTTATTGTATATTTGAAAACAGAAATGGAAATTTTTCACTTTTTCCATGATTTTTCATTAATTTTACGTGTGTGCACCGGTGTAAGTAAGCAATTTTACTTCCTGGGGCCGCGTGATCACCTGTGCACATTTAAAATTTTTTCCCTTCTTTATTACTTTAGACGAAATAATTCAGCTAAAAATTATTAATACCTTCTGTATCAAGTGCAATATACCTATTTCTATCAAGTGCTTTGAACAACACTCTGCTTAGGTCATGTAAAGATAAATTTTGAAGTTTTGAGACTGAATTTACTTCTTTTTTTGCCTAATACATAAATTTGAAAAAAAAAAAAAATGGATTTGAATGCTATCATTGTTTTTGTATGTTAAAAAATGGTTTACTTCAATATAAAAAGGAAAAAATACTATTACAAAAAACCACCCACCTGTTCTGGTCGGGCCAAGCACAATTTCACGTTCTCCTGGGACCACAGATTCATTTCATGTATATAAACTCAATGCTAATCGTGTGCACTATGCCAAATTCACGTTTAAAGACATTAAGGTTGCGTGTGGATATGTGAACACGCGGCCCAAACGAGTACTCAGGTCGTGTGCGCCGGTGCACACGTGGCGCTAAATGTGTTAATATGGTCAACAAATATTAACTTGGAGTTGAGTCTAAAATCTAAATTGGTGACATCGTTTAAAATATTTTATCCCCATTAAGAATAATATCAGGAAGGCAGATCAGGTCATATGCTGCGTTCGATATTGCTATCGCCTTTGACTTCCTTGCATTAAGAGATAATTTATTTGAGTAAGCCCAATGTTTAATACGCACTAGGTCTTCATTCAGCCGAGCAAACAAGTCTTCGGTAAGCCGGATTGGCCGGGACAAGTATATTTGCGTATCGTCTGCATAGTAACAGGTAGTAAATAATTTAGGCTTTTGTTAGCTGAGGAATTTAAATTCTAGGTAATCATTGTCATGTTATACATACATATATCTATGTGGAAAGGTTTAAAGAGCGACCCAATATATTGAGGAAATGGTAAAATTTTAGTTTAGTATTGTTTGATCCCTTGCTAATTCAAACGCGTTTTTGTCGAGACGTTTAAAAACCAAAAAAGTTTTAATATATTAATTAAACTATAATAGTGATAAATCGGAATCTAACTAGTTATAAAATACTACTGACTAATTTTTTAAAGTGTTCAGTGCTTTTTGTGATCAAAAATAAAACGCGTCTTTTTCAAGACGTTTAAAAAAACAAAAACAAAATTGTATATATTAACTATACTAAGAACTAATAAGTAAAGAGTAATTATTTAAAGAATAAAATAAAGTTCTTAGTAAAGCTCAGAAAAACACACAGTAAAGTTCAGAAAATCACTCATTTAAGTGATTTGTGTTCGCGTTGTTACCCGAATTGTGTGGAAGTGTTCGGAGAAGCGGAATCGTACAGTACACAATAAGAGACGACCCAATTACCACCATCAGAAGTAAAAAAGTTTGATTTAAGTATAACCAAATTTATAAATATTTTATATACATAGATTTTAAATTAAGTTACCTTAAGATATATATATACATACATATTATTCATAAATCATGCCTAGGATAAGTAGAAAATCTGGCAATCTTAGACGCGCCGCAGCTAGGAGAGGTATGCAAGTACTCCGTGGAGAGGAAGATTATAGAGTACTTGCACAAACCCAAAATACTTTAGACCGTAGAAATTTCGAAGTACGTTCTATTGAACGCAATAGGGACACACTTCAGCGTAGAGTCCGTCGGGAAAATTTAGAAACTCGCGCTTTAGAGCAAAGTAGAAATACTGCCGAACGTAGATCTCGCCGTAGAAATGCAGAAATTCGCTCAGCTGAGCAAATAATTGATTCAGAGCAACATAGAGTCCGTCGCTAAAACCTTGAAACTCGCTCTACAGAGCAACGTAGAAATACTGCCGAACGTAGATCTCGGCGCGAAAATGCTCAGCTGAGCAAATAATTGATTCACAGCAACACAGAGTCCGTCGCGAAAACTCTGTAATTCGCTCTATAGAGCAAAGTAGAAATACATGTGAGCACCGATCCCGCCGCAGAAATCCAGGGAATAGGCTCCGAGAACAACAAAGAAATACACTTGCTCGTAGAACTGTCCGTAGGAGAGCTCGGGTAGAAAGCTCTAGACGAAGCCGTCAAAGTCGATTCCGAGAACATCGTCATAGTGCAAATTTACAAAATAGACGAAATGAAAATGAAAGGCAGTCGGATAGAAACCGCTCAATAAGAGAAAATGAGGGTCGGGAAAACGAAGATGAACGAGATGAACTAGGATTGTCAGATTTTCGGCAAATATATTTTAGGAATATTAAGAAGGGACCAACAGAGATTTTGCATTTGATTTGCTGCGGTGGGCTATGGGCTCCACACCAAGTACACCCGTTAAATTTTAATATAATTGCCCAAGGTCATCCAGATGTTGCATCTGCCTTGTATTTATCCGATAAATTTCCCAGTGAAGATGGTACCTATAAATTCTGTGCTACTTGACGAAACGTAATCAAAAGGAACACCCTTCCAAAAATATGCTTAACTAATGGTTTAGATTTTCCTGAGCTCCCAGAATGCCTAAAAGACCTTACACGTTTAGAGGAACGTCTAATAATGCCAAGATTACCTGTTATGACTATTCGTCCGTTGGGTTACCAAGGTCAGAGCTCATTAAGGGGGCAGTTGTTAACATTCCAATTTCAGTTAACGAAATTGTTACATCCCTCCCAAGATCATTCGATCAAGCTCATGTGATTCAAATCCATCTAAGAAGACGTATGGAGTATAATCATGACTATATGACTGACACCATACGTCCTGCGAAAATTATGGAAGCCTTGCGATATTTAGTGAATACTCCATTATGTCAAGAGCACAATATTCATATTAACGAAGGGTGGGTTGCAGGTTTTGATGATAATGAAGAAGTTCGATTTATTGCATCTATTGAAGATATACCCATGCTTCAAAGTTTGCGCCATTGTCCACCAGAGAATAATCCCCCCATAGATCCTGCGATTGAAGAAATAAACCTAGGTGGGCTCGAGACTCTTCTCGATAATGTTCCAGTGGAAAATATGGACATTAATCGTTGATAATTGCACCAGGTGAAGGCAAAAGGCCCCTGGATATAATTCAAGACAACAACTCTGAGGAGCTTTCATTTGCAAGTATTTATGCTGGGCAGAAGCGAACTTGTACAGAGACATACAGCAAGATTGTTCGATCTGAGATTCGCCGCTACGATAGAAGGGCTTGTACTATTCCTAAGCTTTTCTATAATTACAAGAAGTTAGAACTGCTCCAGATTAAGAATAGCACATCGATTTGCCTAAGAAAGTTTTCTGGAAGCAATCGAGTTGCGGCCCAAAATGTTTTAAATGAAAATTTTGTTCAGAATTTGATCCAGCATGACGATGGATATAGAGTTATATAAGGTGTTAGATCTTCCCCAGCTCACTCGGAGGCATAGAAGAAAAAAGCAGTTGCCATGATCCGCCAATTCGGCCTTCCAACCTTTTTTATAACGTTGTCTGCCGCTGAATCTCATTGGATCGAATTATTAGTTATTTTGGCTAAAACGGTGGACTCCAGAACTATTTCTGAAGAAGATGCCAATAATTTATCTACCCAAGAACGATATTGTTTAATTCGGTCAGATGCAGTCACATGTGCTAGATACTATTTTGACTATCGTTATCGTCAGTTGCTTAAGCTTTTTAAAGAAAATGGGGTTATTTTCGACGAGCATTTTACTGGCGGATTAAATTCCAACAAAGGGGCTCACCTCACGTGCATGGCATGTATTGGCTCAAGAATGCTCCTGAGATCGATCTTAGCGAACCTGAATCTTTTCCAAATCCTATTAGTTTCATTGACAAATATGTATCTACAGATGGATCCATAAGTCGTTTAGAAAATTACCAGAGGCATAACCATATCCGATCTTGTACCAGGGACATAAGAGGACAGAAAGTTTGCCGATTTGGTATATAATATCCACCTATGCCTTCCACTAAAATCCTATTACCACTTCCAGATGACATAGAAAATTTAGAAACACTTAGGGAAAACTACTCTAAGATTCAAAATCTTTTAAATTCTAATTTAACTTCTTCTGACATTTCCTGCTTAAATGATTTTGAAGCTTTTCTATCTGATACAAGAATAAATTTGTCATTCGATGTCTATTTACTTGCTCTCAGATCAAGTTTAATGAAACCTAAACTTTTTCTTAAAAGGAAGTTCCAAGACCGCTCAATTAATGCTTATAACCCGGTTATCTTAGAACTACATAGAGCCAACATGGATGTCCAATTCATATTGGATGCATATGCTTGCTGTTCCTACATAATAAATTATATTTGAAGTATCCTGGTTCGGTACGAGCAATAGACCTATTCTGCAGAAAAAATTATTGTTGTTTTTGGGTTTCTTAATAATTTTTTATTATTTATTAAAAGTTTTTGTTGAATTGAACAGGAAAAATTAAGAGACAACCGCCATAGCTTTTCTTATAGATCCATTTCGGAAGTTGCTCACTTCACTCATCAGAGAAATTTTGGCACGGATTGCTAACTATTGAGCTAACAATACGCTGGGTTTTTTTTGCCTTCTAAACGCCCTGTTCAATAAACTTTTACCAATTCATGAACCAACAGCGCCAACCGGCGGTGAGATTGGATCATGATAGATTTTTTGCAAGACTGTTTTGGTGTCACAGTTTGCCAACCATGTGCTCTTGGTTTTTTGTTATTGAGATTTCAAAATAGGAGCATCTCTAGGCTTTTAAATGAAGCAATGGTAGAAGTTAATGCCGGAAACTACACAGTCAAGCAGAAACTTCAGCATATAGGCCATAAATTTATTTCCGGAACAGAAATTTCCGCCCAAGAAGCAGTTTATTGCTGCATTGGCCTTCGGAAGCTAGCAATACAGAAATATATATTAATACCTCTCGTCCTGAAGAACGAGTCCGGAAGGTAAAACCCAGAGGACAACTTCAGAATCTTGCTGAAGGTTCTACCGATATTTTTGTGGCCGGTTTGTTAGAGCATTATACTGAAAGGCCTACCATTCTTGATAATGTTTGTCTAGCTGATTTTGCAGCTTTATTTACTGTTGTGAAATCAGCTAAAGCGGTACAAGCTGATAATGAAGAAGATATCGAAGCGGAAAATTCTTTAGTTCGAGGAGAAGCAATTCCATTGAGGGATGGAAGCGGTTATGAAAAGAAACGTACCAAACCGTGTGTAGTTCGGTCAAAAAGGTTTAGTCCAGACACAGCTAGGGAGGATTATTTCAGAGAAATGGTAATGCTCTACCAACCATGCCGGGATGAACAACGGGATATTATAGATAATAATAATGAAAATCGGAAAAAATATGACGTGTTTGAACAGAGGGAGCTTGAAAGTGTTCTAAACAGATTAAGGGAGGAGGAAATTTCCATACCAGTTGAAATAGATAGACCCGATATTGTTGACAATGAGTTCAGGGTACTGGCGCTTCCCGTAATAAACCCTGACATAAATTTATTAAACCTTAATGCTAGTGACCCTGAAATCAATGAGAATGATGCCAATGGCACTCTAAGGCTCATCAAGCTTCCTCCCTTATTTCCGGTTGAGGAGCTGCTTGCATCCATTCAGACGCTAAAAATGAGACAGAGAATATACTTAACTCATTTTCTACACAATGTTAAAAAAGATCAGCCATTTTATGACTTTGTAGGTGGTGGGGCTGGCGTTGGAAAGAGCCGCCTATTTTCATCAATATATCAAGTTTAATGAAACCTAAAGTTTTTCTTAAAAGGAAGTTCCAAGACCGCTTAATTAATACTTATAACCCGGTTATCTTAGAACTACATAGAGCCAACATGGATGTAAAATTCATATTGGATGCATATGCTTGCTGTTCCTACATAATAAATTATATTTGAAGTATCCTGGTTCGGTACGAGCAATAGACCTACTCTGCAGAAAAAATTATTGTTGTTTTCGATGAAGCAGCCGCCTGGGCATCTTTTCAAAATATCGTTCACCACTTTCTTGGTAATCACAAATCCCCTAATTTTGAGAAAATTATTGGCGATATGTTGAAAAATTATCGAAAGATTGGAGCTCGGATGTCTCTAAAGATGCATTTTCTGCATTCCCATCTCGATTTCTTTCCCGAAAACTTGGGGATACGAGCGACGAACAGGGAGAGCGGTTACATCAAGATCTAGCCAAAATTTAAAGACGATACCAAGGATTTTGGGTTGAAGGCATGTTGAGCGACTATTGTTGGACTCTAATACGCGAAACAGATACTAAAAAATACAAAAGGCAAAGTTCCACCAATCTTCATTGTTCTGATTTGTTACTTTTAAGATAATAAATGAATATTATTTGACAAAAATCTTAAAAAATTAATTTGAATTTTGTTAAAAGTTACAAAAAAAATCCCCAAAAATAGAGTTTTTGCCGGATCTGACTAATATTTTGCTAAAAGTGTTTGCTATTAAACGCACTCATTTTAGGAAAAAAAAATATCCTGATTTTCACAACTTCGTACAAAAAAACCATTTTTAAAATCAAATTTTTTTCAAAAATTGTAAAAATTCGACCAAATTTCGACTTTGGCCAGCTGTTCGTCGCTGTTGTAAAATTGGCGAAACAATTTTTTGAATGAAGTGATACCTAAAAAAACACAAAATTACGAATATCTTGAAATCCTAAATCAATCTTAAAAAACGGAATGCAGATTCGGATTCAGCGTCATAAATTGACTTAAGCACCACTTTTAGGTGCCCAGATCTGAAATTCTTAACGAATTGAATGAAATAATGAGACAGCGTTGCTATTGCTTTGAACAATATGGCCTCTGGGGCTATGACCAGTGCAGACGTATCTTTGATTGCAAATAGAGTCGTTAATTCTGACCAGGTTCCCGACGAAGTAATTCACTTATTTTGGTCAAACGAGGAGTCTGCCAACGATAATGCACTTAAACTGAGTAAAATTCCGCTAAAGACGTAGTTAAAGGAATTGCAGTTAGTTGCCATAATGCCAATATCTTAAAACGGGCCAGACTATTGAAAACTTCGGAGACTCAGGGTCTTACGTATAGCTTAACGCTAAAAACCACGGCTAAATATATGATGACAGTAAATATCAACACAGGTGACGGTTTGGTAAATGGTGCAACTGGCCAGCTTATGCAGATAGATTTAGACTCATCGATTCCAATAACACTGTGGATGAAATTTTTGTTGGTTTGATAGCTAGATCGAAAAAGGCCCATCCTAACGAACCTTGGTGAACACCCATTGAGAAGACTGTTAGGGCCTTTCAATATAAGAGAAATGAGCAGATAACCATTGAAAGAAACTGATTTCCAATTGCTCCTGCTGAGGCAATAACCATTCACAAAAGTCAGGGTGCTACGTATAACAAAGTGGCTGTTCACATCCGACCTAGAATGCCAAGGTCATCTTTATATGTAGCCTGTAGTCGGGCTACTAGTGCTGATGGTATATTTATATTAGGTAATTTTATTCCACCTAATCCTTTTTCTGAATCTGATCCTGTGTTTAGGCAGTTGAATGATCTCACCACAACAAAAGCTTTGCCTCCAACATTTAACTTTATGCTTTCTCGAACCTCTAGCCTTCAAATTATATTTCATAATGCTCAAAATCTTCATGCCCACATAAATGATATAAATAATGACATCCTGATGCTATCCTCAGATATTATGTGCTTTGTTGAGACATGGAGCTATCCATATGAACATTTTGAAATTCCTGGTTTTGTTTCACTAAATGCTTTACGGATAGACAGCACCGAAACTGAAAACAGAAATAGGCGAGGTGTATTAGTGTATGCAAGACCTAACTTTGCTTCCGGAATCGAATTATGTAAGTTGAAAAAAATTTGTTCTGGTCGCAAGGTTTTGGAAATCGTTGTATTCAAATACAAAGATTATTACATATTGGTGCTTTATAGAAATTAAACATTCCCCATCAGGCATTTTGAATCAGAGCTGCGGGAGATTCTTACTACAGATCTGCGTGATAAAAATGCCTTAATTTTAGGTTGCTTTAATCTATGCCTTAACCCTTTCGGTACGGCTGGTACGTATGTGTACCACCGAAGTTGAAACGTCCCTAACATGTTAAATTTACATTCAATCGAGTTTATAAATGTACCGTCTCGTCTGTTGAGATTTTCGCACGTGTCTTTAGAGTACAGTTTTACATTCCCGTTATGTTCAGATTCGTGTTTTTTCTATTGAGAGTGGTTGAAAAGTGCTGCGAGAGGACGTTTTGTGAAGAATATCTTTGCATCCATAGAGATTTATTGGCAGATTACAACATATTTTAGAGAACTAAGATTGATACCACATATTTGAAGAAAATCCGGTAAGAAAATGTAATTAAAAGTATATGTTTAGTGCAAATTAAACAGGTAGTACGTATGTGTACCAGTAGTCTCCTTACATATGAGTACCAGTAGTCCGGTGAATACAACTTATTTCAGTCAGTAATATGGACCAGGACGATATACGTAAGTTATTGGAGGAGGAAGATGAAAGTTGCAGCGATTTGGAAGACTTTTCATCCGGAAGCTCTCTTAACTTTGTTCCAAGCGAAAACTATAAGTCAAGCTCTTCTAGTGCGGAGTTAAATGATGCTGACATAACCGAGGACATAGGGGATACAAACGAACTCGATACAAACACCCTAGACTGTGACCAACCACACGATGAAAATTTTGACTGGAAGTCTCCGGAAGATTTTGCACCTAAGCGAAAGGCAAGCGCAAGTATTGGTGACATTTTTCAAAAACTTATCCCAAAATCCGTTTATTTGTACATTGCTCAGTGCACGAATGAGCGTATACAGATACTAGAATGTGAGCAGTCAGCAAGAAAAAAACAGAAACTGACTAGAACTAATGCTGGCGAAATAAAAGTAATTGTTGGATGCATGTTCATTATGTGCTATGTATAATCGACTTCCTTGTGTGAAAATTATTGGTCCCATCATAAATCTCTTGGTAACATCTATTCAAGAAGCAATTTCTAGGGATCGATTCTATTTATTACTTCTAAGATGTATTTCTCAAGCCCGGAAAAACCATTGGACTTTAGTAAGACTTATTAACTAGACGATTTAGTGGAATGTCTAAAAAAACTTTCCTAAAGTGTAGACAAGGCAGCAGCTTTCGAGTCGATGACAAAATTCAAGGGCCGCAGCTCACTGAAGCAATACAAGCCCCTAAAACCAGTGAAAAGAGGTAAAAAAATGTGGCTTAGGTGTGACGCTGTAACAGGTTACACCTACGATTTCAATATTTACTGTGGAAAAGACCTTGAAGAACACTCGGTAACCCTTGGAGAAAGAGTAGTAACTAAACTCATCAGCTCAGTCGCAGAAGATGATGTTACTTTGTGTTTCGATCGCTTTTTCACATCAGTTAATTTGTTAAATACTTTACCTTATCCAGCTGTTGGTACTGATAGATGAAGGCTCTAAAGTCACAGCTGTTCCTAGGTCGGTAAGGCCAGGACCAGTACGTCGTGTTACAGGACACAAACATCTACCTATTGAAGGCGATACGCGAAGGCGTTGTATTAGTTGCAGCAAACAAAAAAAAACAAACACGTACGAAAACAATATGTGAGGAGTGCCTTGTGTAAATTTTGCTTTGCAGCATTTCATACATAATTTTATTTGAAATTATTATAATGCTTTGAATTACAACCTATATATAAAATTCCGCAATTACTATACGAGAAATACCCTTTCTGTTCAACTTCCCTCCCTCCTGAATGAACTAAAGATAAGCCTAGCTAATCTGCCTAACACCCCCGTAAGGAAATTGGTCTTGAGGAAATATCTAAAAAGTTTGTTGTGTTTCTTCAGTAGTAGATAATAACACAAGTATACACTGTTTTGGATCTGGGCAACTAAAAGTGGTTTTTAAGTCAATTTATGACGCTGAATCCGAATCTGCATTCCGTTTTTTAAGATTGATTTAAGATTTCGAGATATCGGTAATTTGTATTTTTTTAGGTATCACTTCATTCAAAAAATCGTTTCGCCAATTTTACAAAAGCGACGAACGGAAGCAATAGCTTGTTCGAAAGAAAATTAAAATACGCTTCTAACGACGTATAATGTGTAGGGAAAGGTCAAACCATCGCTGAGCCGAAATTTGGTCGAATTTTTACGATTTTTGAAAAATTTTGATTTTAAAAATGTACGAAGTTGTGCAAATCAGGATAATTTTTTCTTCCTAAAATTAGTGTGTAAAATAGCAAAACACTTTTAGCAAAATATTAGGCAGATCCGGCAAAAACTCTATTTTTGGGGATTTTTTTTGTAACTTTCAACAAAATTCAAATTCATTTTTTAAGATTTTTGGCAAATAATATTCATTTTATTAACTTAAAAGTAACAAATCAGAAATGAAGATTGGTGGAACTTTGCCTTTTGTATTTTTTAGTATCTGTTTCGCGTATTAGAGTCCAACAATAGTCGCTCATCATGCCTTCATCCCAAAATCCTTGGTATCGTCTTTCAATTTTGGCTAGATCTTGATGTAACCGCTCTTCCTGTTCGTCGCTCGTATCACCCAAGTTTTCGGGAAAGAAATCGAGATGGGAATGCAGAAAATGCATCTTTAGAGACATCCGAGTTCCAATCTTTCGATAATTTTTCAACATATCGCCAATAATTTCCTCAAAATTAAGGGATTTGTGATTACCAAGAAAGTGGTGAACGATATTTTGAAAAGATGCCCAGGCGGCTGCTTCATCGAAAACAACAATAATTTTTTCTGCAGAGTAGGTCTATTGCTCGTACCGAACCAGGATACTTCAAATATAATTTATTATGTAGGAACAGCAAGCATATGCATCCAATATGAATTTTACATCCATGTTGGCTCTATGTAGTTCTAAGATAACCGGGTTATAAGTATTAATTGAGCGGTCTTGGAACTTCCTTTTAAGAAAAACTTTAGGTTTCATTAAACTTGATCTGAGAGCAAGTAAATAGACATCGAATGACAAATTTATTCTCCTATCAGATAGAAAAGCTTCAAAATCATTTAAGCAGGAAATGTCAGAAGAAGTTAAATTAGAATTTAAAAGATTTTGAATCTTAGAGTAGTTTTCCCTATGTGTTTCTAAATTTTCTATGTCATCTGGAAGTGGTAATAGGATTTTAGTGGAAGGCATAGGTGGATATTATATACCAAATCGGCAAACTTGCTGTCCTCTTATGTCCCTGGTACAAGATCGGATATGGTTATGTCTCTGGTAATTTTCTAAATGACTTACGGATCCATCTGTAGATACATATTTGTCAATGAAACTAATAGGATTTGGAAAAGATTCAGGTTCGCTAAGATCGATCTCAGGAGCATTCTTGAGCCAATACATGCCATTCACGTGAGGTGAGCCCCTTTGTTGAAATTTAATCCGCCAGTAAAAATGCTCCACAAAATGCTCGTCGAAAATAACCCCATGTTTTTTAAAAAGCTTAAGCAACTGACGATAACGATAGTCAAAATATCTAGCGCATGTGACTGCATCTGACCGAATTAAACAATATCGTTCTTGGGTAGATAAATTATTGGCATCTTCTTCAGAAATAGTTCTGGAGTCCACCGTTTTAGCCGAAATAACTAATAATTCGATCCAATGAGATTCAGCGGCAGACAACGTTATAAAAAAGGTTGGAAGGCCGAATTGGCGGATCATGGCAACTGCTTTTTTCTTCTCTGCCTCCCAGTGAGCTGGGGAAGATCTAACACCTTATATAACTCTATATCCATCGTCATGCTGGATCAAATTCTGAACAAAATTTTCATTTAAAACATTTTGGGCGGCACGTGATTGTGGCCTCAGGCTAAATCCGGAGAAGACAGATTTACTACTCTTTACGAGGAAGTACAAGCCGCCTACTTTCGAACTACCGAAATTAAATGGCCAGCGGCTATCCCTATCTACTAGAACTAAATATCTGGGGCTCATAAGTGACTGGAAGCTAAACTGGAAAGCGTGTATTGAGGAGCGGGTGCGGAAGGCCTGTGTCGCTTTCTACGCCTGCAAATCAATGTTTGGTAAAAAATGGGGTCTAAGGCCAAAGATGGTGCTTTGGTTGTACGAGGCGGTGGTGCTTCCTGTGCTGACCTATGGATCTGTAGCATGGTGGGAAGCTCTCCGGAAGAACTACAACCTCATCAGCCTACAAAACGTCCAGCGGGCGGCATGTGTTGGTGCCACCGGGGCCTTGCGCACTTGTCCCACTGCGGCCTTGGATCCGATTCTAAACCTTCTTCCAATAGACTTGCACATACTGAGTACATCGGCGCAAACCGCACTCAGACTCAGGGAGTCCGGGTGCTGGAGGGATACTCAGCAGGGCCACAGTAGCATTCTTAACCATCTTCCAGCTGGCACTATAAATACCAGAACCGACTTTTATCCTCACAAACCGGAGTTTGAGAGCAGTACTATTACTTCAATTCCAAGCAGGAATGATTGGAAAAGGGGCAGGGTCGGAGTTGACAGCGCCATCCAAATCTACACCGACGGGTCCAAGATGGATTCAGGTTTGGGGGCCGGCGTCTTCTCGGAGTCCCTAGACATTGCCGTATCATTCAGACTTCCATCACATTGCAGTGTGTTCCAAGCTGAGGTTCTTGCGATCTTGCAGGCCAGCAGATCACTCAGGGACCTGAACACAACTGGTAAAGTCACTATCTTTTCAGACAGCCAAGCAGCAATTAAGCCAATAGCAGCACCACATACTAGTTCGAACGTGGTGCACTCATGTAAGCAGATCTTGGCTGCACTAACTAACCTTGAACTATCCATTATCTGGGTTCCGGGCCATAGAGGTATCGAAGGTAATGAGAAAGCCGATGAGCGGGCGCGCAGTGGCTCATCGGAGGGTGATGAGGAAGCAATCAATATAGATATAGGGGCACCCTAAGCAGTAGCCAAGGGAAGTATCCAAAAGTATTACCAGAACAAAGCACAACTGAAATGGAGAAACACCAATAGTTGTGCAATATCAAGATCCACCTGGCCAAACTATAGCGAAAAGACGACGAGAAGTCTTCGAAGCAGGTCAAGAGTTAGCACTCACAAACTCATAGCAGTCCTCACAGGTCACTGGGCGATAGGCACGCATGCGAAAAAGATGGGAATTCCGCACCGTGATCACTGTAGAAGCTGCGAAGACATGATGCCGAAGAGACCGTTGAGCATCTCCTGTGTAGTTGCCCAGCTCTAGCCGGTAGGCGAATGAAATCCTTTGGGAGCCCCTTCTTGGGAAACTTGAATTGTATATCCGAGATAGGGATTCCAAATATCCTCGAATTTATAAACAACTCTGGTTGGCTGTAATAAATATCACTACTATATAAGTAGGTTAAACGAGTTTGTATGGCATCAAAACGGCTTCTAAAAGCTACTTGGGCGACCTGAGTCGCAGCCATTCTACCTACCTACCTACCTGGCCATGCCCTTGGTCAGCTAGTATGTAATAATAAAAGTTTTCATGTACGAGGAAAGACTATATATGTTTTTCAAAAACTCTTATTGAACTAGAAAAATAAAAAGAAAAACCTCTTTCAAATGTATTTTTGTTTCGGTACTAAAAAGAAAAAGTAAATGAGTAATAGGGCAACATATGCGAATCCATACTAAAAAAAATTTAGTACAATTTGAACGAAAAAAGTACGATTTGTGAGTGGATTTAAGAAATGTCATTTCCCAGCTCTGCCTGCAACCATTTTCGTTTTTGGGTAAATGCGCGAAATACTCATACATAAATTTTGAGTTACTGGATGTATTGAGTGTTTTCATTGTAGCTTTTTTTACTCTCACTGCTTGCGGCGAACTTAAGCAATCGTAGCTACAATAAAAACACTCAAATTGCGTGCATATAGTCGAATTGAGGAACATGCAGTAATTGCGTTGAGCGTCTGCTTATTTGTGTGAATATGTGTGTGTCACCCTACATTTACATGCATTGTTATAAGTATACGGTGACGCTCATATTTTTGTAGTTGTGCTAGCTGACTACAAAAATAGAGTAAAAGAGCAATATGTGGTCTGTTGATGCTCTCTAAACACAAACGACTAAATGGTAAAGCGTCCAAGCAAAGATTGGGTTTCATACAAAATTTATTTGAATTAAAAAAGTGTTACATAAATTTTTTATTTAAAAACAGTATCTATGGTCCTATTCTGGCTAGATTATGATATATTAAAATTTGAAAGAAAAAAATCGGGCCAGTGGATCGCCTGTTTAGCTTTAACACAATTTCAAGTTTGAATTTTATATAATAGTATAGATAATTGTTTCGTACATACACATACTTACGTGCATACAAAAATAAATAAAACACGAGTGCTTTAACGTAAAAAGGCCGAAGCAGGAAAAAACTATTTTTATTAAACAAACACTGCACACAATACCCTTTTCCCTAGCACACCGTACCTATATATTCCTAGCACACAACAATATAATATAATTCCTTTATATTAGCACTTGCACTAGTAATTTCATCTCTCTGGCACCGCGCCTTGTCTATAACTAACTCACTCGCTCAACTCCATCATTGCTCTTTTTTCTATATATAAACTCACTCAATCGAGGCAAGCCATGACAAGCTGCACTCAATAACGTATTTACCAACGGTAAATTTATTCGAGCAGGCGCATTGCCCTTGCGACCATTAAAACGCGCAATAGCAAATGCCCCTGGACGAAACAGTGCCAGCGAAAACCTATGGTTTTCTAACCAAACTAACTACCAAAAAAAATACAAAGGTAATGACATAATTCTCAAGCCCCGAAGACTTTATCTTCACCGCTGCTCCGTCATGTCTGGTTCCACGGGTAATACGCAAATCTTTTGTACCGGTCGTGTTAGTTTGCTTGTTTGAGTCTGCACCACAAAAAATCGAACTAGTTTGTCGTTACTAAAAACCAGATTGACTATCCGTTCCAACGCCTACTCTGCAGGTGGAAAGTTTTCTGCCTTAATAATGACCATTTGCCCAACTTTAGATTCTCTCGCTCCCTGCGCCATTTCTTTCGTTCTTGCAAGCTGTTCAAGTAGTCAACTTGCAATCGATTGCAAAAATGCTGTATCATCACTTGCCTCTGCGCCCAAATCTTCGTACCGACATTTCTCGGCTGCTCGTCTAGTACGAACGGAGGCGGCAGGATCAGCGGTTCCCCAATGAGGAAGTGACCCGGCGTTAAAGCTTGCACATCGTTAGGATCATCTGTTCATGGGTATAACGGTCTGGAGTTCAGTATAGCCTCAATCTCTACCAGAAGCGTTGCTAGCTGGTCTTGTGGCAGCGTTTTCTGGTCCACAATTCTGTTTAAATTGAATTTCATGGACTTCACAGCTACCTCATAAATACCATCTTGATGTGGTGCAGCTGGAGTCATAAAGCGCCTTTCATTGCCAAATGCTCCATTGTATCTTGCCCCTACCAGTGCTCAACTGCTCTCTTCGCAATAAACGATTGCGTCGTTAGATCTAGCACCAAGTCAATATGTACAGCTCGAGTTTTCAAGCATACAAACACAACCACCCAACATTTTGTTCTTTCAATATAGTCGTCTCGCACCCTCACACACACTCCAAATGGTGCGTTTTAGCATAATCTAGCCCACAATGTAGAAATTGGTTGCCCAAATGCACCCTCTCAGCTAGTAAATCCGTCATCAATTGCTGCTCCAGCTTGTAGTTATTTCGCGCACATCCTACACAATTATGCAGAAATTTTCGGAGGTCATATCTTAATCGTGGAATCCAATATTTCTGCCTGCTGTAATTAGTCATTACTTGCACCGCCCCATGCTTAGTTTGTGCCTTGCCTCATACTCTAGCCATGCTCCAGCCAATCGCTCTCCAACTCTCAAAATACCATTCTTATCCAATATCGGATGTAATGATTCTATTTTACTATGCTCCGGGAGTCTGCTCTCCTTATTTTCATGCTCCGTTGGCAAGTCTGGTCTTGCCTTCATGCCCCTTAATCTGCGCCTCTTGCACGGCCTTTTGCTCCTATCACGCGTTGCTGTCTTTGCTTCATCGTATTAATGAATCGCTTTACATACCCTAATACATTCAAGATGCCCTCCAAGTTATTCTTGTATTGGGTAAGAGGTATCAGCTTATCAGCTCGCCCCTTCCCCCCATTTTTGGCACAAAAATTTCTAGCTCCGCCCGATAGGTATTTATGATATTTACTTTCAGTTCCGCTTGTGTGTCTTTGCAATCTCTTATTTTAGCTTGTTGGAACTTATCTGCTGGCCACTGCGCCCTAAGAAGAGATAGCCACTCTGGGCCATTCAACCAAAACCCACTGCCCACTAGCTCACCAGGCCTTAAGCCTCTACTTAATAAATCGGGTGGATTTTTCTCCGACCTTACTTGTTTCCAGTTTTTTGCTGTGGTGTTATCCAATACTGTACAAGCAGCGAACCTGTTCACAAAGTAGAATCGATCTTGCCCCAATTCATCGCACTCTTAACTTCTATCAGCAATCTGGGCAAAAGCTCACATGCTGACAACTCTAGCCTAGGTATCGTTACTTTCTTTACAGGAGCTTCCCTGGTTTTGGATATTATTAATCTGCACTAAACATTTCCGCTATCTCGCACCATTCTAGCATATATATCTGCCCCATAGGCTGATTCTGACGCATCAGCGAAACCAAGCACCTCTACTTGCCCCGATGAGTTTGTACCAAGCCATCTTTCCATTACGAAATCTTCTAGCTTTTTCATCTCACCCCAATAATCTCTAAATCTCTCTTCTAATTCAGATGGCAATTCTTCATCCCATTCTATTTTCCAGCGCCACGAGTCCTATATTAGAACCTTTCCTATTACAATCACCGGTGAAATGTACCCATTTGGGTGAAATAATTGCGCCACACAGCTCACCACAACTCGTTTTGTTATACAATTTGGAAGCTCTGTCGTCTTCACGATAAATATATATTGGTCTGGTGATACGAACCATAGTAGCCCCAGCACTCTCGTTTCATCTTCGAATTTTAAAAGGTCTTGCTCACTAGAATCTAGCGCCCTCATAATCTCCTTACTAATCGACCTCCACTTGCGGAGGCTCAAACCAGCACCCTTTAAGATGCGATCCATCCGCTGTGCCAGCATGATCGCACCTTGCTCACTATTTGCCCCAGTCACGCAATCATCCATGTACATGTCATTTATGATAGCCTCTGCCGCTTCTGGATGGTGCTCTTGCCCGTCTCTAGCACACTGTATAACTGATCTCACAGCATTGTATGCTGATGATGTCATACCATATGTCACTATTGTTAGCCAATATTCCCTCAATGGGTCTACTCTTGCGCCAGAAAATTCTTTGCATGTCCCATTGATCTCTCGCAATCCCAATCTGGCGAAACATCATCTTGATATCTGCAGATTGCACCTCATTTAAGGAAATCTCTTTGTTAGTACGGCAGCTTGCGTCGAAAACAACGCGAAACTTTTTCACTACACAGTGATGCAGGATATAATATGTCAACTCACTCTGCCCCGAATGTTTGTCCACTATGTTCATATGCCCCAGTTCTTCATACTCTCTCATAAATTCTATATATTTCGCCCTCAGCTCTGGCCCCATTTCCAAGCGTTTCTCTTAATATAGAAACCTTCGCCACGCAATTTCTTTCGAACTCCCTATATCCGTGACTTCTTTCAGGGGTATAGTGACCACGAATCTAAAATCGCTATCTCTAAAATAAGTATCTAAGAAGATTTTCTCTACCAATTCCTCTTCTTTTGTTCGCCCCGAACACTCTTTTACTTGCTCCATTTCCCAGAACCTTGTGAGTAGCTTGTTTAGCTCTCTAATATCCTTGCAACTTACTGTTGATACTAGCTCACCTGTCTGCTCATCTAAACCTTGCGCACATTCACCAAAGACTACTACGCCCAATACTGTCTCCATCAAGGCTATTCCATTCAAGCCATATCGCACCACTTTAATAATGATTTTTCCACTGACATATGCACCAAGTAACATATGCACACTTTCCGGTTCCCAGTATTTCTGGTCAGCTAACTCACCACTTAGACCACTATGTATAGGACCTACCATCGCACCTGGTGAAGGAAGCACCGGAGACCACTCGCTCTCTTTGGGAAGAACCCAAAACTCGTCTTTGATTTGCACACTCGATGAATACCAAGAACTTAGCACCAGCGTAGCCCTCTTGCTCAGTGGATTGCCCTCAATGCCGACCATCTTTCTTCCGATCGGCTCTGTAATTATATCATACCTTCGCTGTAAAGTAAAAGTTATCATATTAATCTGTGCCCCAGTATCTAGCAATACTCCAACAGGCCCCAATTCATAGCCATTTATAATGACTTGTACCATTGCCGTTGGCAATAGTGCACTCGCCCGCTCTTGCCCTTCATTAAAATTCACTGAATAAATTTATTAGTTTTATTCACATGTTCAGCTCTCCATATTTTATTTTTTGGCTCTCCTGTCTCTGGAGCCTTTTGCTGATTTCCGTGATCTTGCCCCTCCTTGCACCCAATTTTGCTGGTTCTTAGCCCTCTTTACTTGTCAATCCAACTTCCTCTTTGGCTTCGGAGGGTTGTACTTAGTCTGCACCTGCATGGGGTTTACCTGCTTCTTTGGTACTCTATTTGGACATAACACCTTAATTCATTCATTCATTCTCTTGCACGGGACCTTTTAATTCTGGTAACCGAATAAAATTCCTTAAATGCTCTCGCCCAATCAGGTAACTTTGATCGTACATCTGATTTAACCTTTGCCAATCCTGCATATAATTATTGGCAGAGAACTGCCATTGCCCCAAAAGATCGGCCCAAAAGTTCTGCTGGCAGAACTGGTCTAGCTTCTCTTCGCCCACCTCTTCAATCACCGCTCAATATTCGTCATTGTACGATTGCCAGGTTAACCGAATGGAGGTTAGCTTGGCCTTGATCTCGCCCCCAGATGCTTGTTGGAAGCCATCGCTTCTACAAAAGTCTAGCCCCCGTTTAATCATGGCTGCGTAGGATTTAAATTTTTCCTGCGATGCCATTCCTAGAATGAAATAAATAAATAAACAAACAAAGAATTTGTATGAACGTTAATGATTATTGAACATATGCTCACAGCTTCCGCATTCTAGCTCCATCTACTTGCCCCAATAAATTCTATGAACAAGCCCACTACAAATCAATATGGAAGCATTGATTATATTTCTTGCAGCGGCATATGTATGCCTTTGGATCGCATATACTTTTATCTCTGGCCCACTTAATCCGTGCTCCTCATGATTAGCACCTATAAACATGCGATTACCAAATCTGTGCCCACACCTGCAGGTTTTTTATTATTCGCTAGCGATAGAAACAAGCCCACCTTTGCACATATTTTTCTTCTCGCACCATAATTCTTCCTTTTTTTGTTTACAACGCACCGATATTATTTTAAATTTTCTATATGTGATCCTGACTAATTTCTCATGTATATTGACTACCACTCTTTGAAACATGTACTACCCTTCTTCAATATACAAGTGCCCAAGCACAGACTTATATGCTAAGTAACTTTTACTTGCGCACCACAACATGTTTATGCAAGCGCCCACTATACATGAATCTCTATTTCTTTTTATCACTCCATATATGTGCGCAGCCCACTGCATTCTTCATTTACGCACCAAACCACAAAGCGCCCATTATGCACACATAAATGTGTTTTATTTTACAAGCACCACATAAATTTGGCCCCTTGTATTTTCTACTAGCGCCTTCAAAAAGCCGAGCAACACATTATACAAGCGCCCCGCTCCTAGTATACTCATAGATGTATGTATATCTAATTTTACATGTACCACATATGTACATGCATATATAGCTCTGTACACTATTCACTTGCGCACTGTTTCCACCGAAACTTCAAAATTCACTCTTTTCTAAGGACTCCCCCAAAATATTTCGAAAAAATATTAAGATTTACCGGAGCTAAACCGCGTCAAAAAAACGCTAAAAATATCGTTTTTTATGTATAAGAGGAGAATGAAAAAATATTTTTTAATAAAAAGCATCTGAGGTGATAGAGTGCGAAAGGTAAGCATAAAAAAGTTTAAAAATTTGATCAATACTATTCTTGTATACCTGTGTGCTAATATTCGCAATGTGTAAAATTGTATCAAAAAGGGTAAAATTTTGCAGAAATGGCAACGTCTCGAAAATACCTTTCAAATGATATCCTAATCGTCCAAGCCCGTCAATAATTGGCTGAGTTATTAAAGTTTTCCACAAAACAACCCCTCGAAATATGACCAAAAACAGCAACATACATCTCCATATTTGGATTGCGTTGATAAAATTTTCAAACTTTTTTATGCTTACCTTTTGTACTCCAGCTAGTTCATCATCTCAGGTGCTTTTTATTAAAAAATATTTTATCATAGTCCTTTTATACATAAAAAAGGATATTTTTAGCGTTTTTTAACGCGGTTTAGCTCCGGTAAATCTTAATATTTTTTCGAAATATCTTGACCAAGGTCTTAAACCCTCGTTAAACGATCCTGCATTGCAGGTCATGCACTGTATATGTGTGCGTTTCGTGTGCATGGCGTAGCCCGTAAACGTTCATGCAAATGTATGTCATGCGCCATTTGAATTGAGTATGCGTAGCGTGCGCACGTAATATGCCGTCGTCGGAAGATGATTTTTTGTGAGGGGGGTTAGGTATTTCAACTATTTTTATTAGATTTTAAACCAGCTTTTAACTAATTATATTCCATTTTTTATTTAAGTTAAATATATATTTAATATTTATAGTAAAAGTTGATTTTTAGTGTAAAATCAATTTATTAAATCTTAGTACAAATTCATTTTCTTCCGCACACTTGTTCATCTCGAATGTCAGCACTCAACTGAGGCACTATTGCATGTCAATCAGACTGCTAAACGTTCAAGCAAAGCGCAAAAATCAAAAATTTTTGATTTTCATCATGCAAGAACCGACAACAAGTACGTGTGACACGAGGAAAGTACGTGTGTCACACGAAACGCACACATATACATTGCATGACCTGCATGCTGGATCGTTTAACGAGCGCTTTAGAATACATTGAAGTTTATAATTTCGATGGAAACAGGGTGTCCATATTTTTATGTATGGAGCGAGAGGCGCCTTATTGTACAGTACTATTTCGTTTTGTTTCTTACTTCCATAATTCAAAACAAAAACAAACCCAACGGCTCAGTTCACTTTTCAATTATAAAATCCTTTTTTTGAAAATTACAGGAAAATCAGAAAACAAAACCAAACAATTTTTTATGTACTTATGCATTTGTACTGATTATAACAGCAAATTGACATAGGGACTTCTCTTTTTGCTCATGACCGTACTTATAACGCTTAGTAAAGCTCAGCATGCATATTTCAAGTGGAGGCATCCTTTGAGAGCTATACATATGTATGTCTTTGCCCGGCGCCCGCAGTATGTACCTTTCTTTTTTCAAAGCTCATAATATACATATGTATAGCCCAATGTACTCTCCACTCGCACTCGTCAAACAGATCCCAACATGTTTGCATAAGCGCCCCGCTCTAGCTTCACATATGTATGTATATGTATACATTTTAACTAACGCGCACCAATAGGGACACGAATTTCGATACGATACGATACCATATCGATACTTTTGCCCTTCGATACCGATATTTTGTACTCGATGCTTTTTTAACGATACTTTTCGGCATCGAGTATCTAGACCCCGGTATCGTATAGAATTTTTTAAAAAATATGGAACTAATAGAGCAAAAATACCGCTCTGCCGGTTGTCTCTCTCTAACTTGTGACGCGAATCGAAGGAAAATCAGAACCAAATAATAACAGTTAATTTAGCCGGAAAAGGCAGACGCCAGAAAAGTAAGAGTTGCCATTGATCTGTTGCAATATGCACTTAATACGTCCAAAAAGGTTACAACAAATTTGAAGTACTAACTTATTGTGATATTGTTTTGCCTTTATACTGAAAAAAAGGTAATACTACCCATCCAACGTCAACTGTTAATACACGTCCAAAAAGAGCGGGAGAGGTATCAAACGACGCGTCTTGACCGCTGTAACAATGATCCTAAGGGGGAAATCCGATATTTTATTTCGTTCAAGCGATTTTTGCAATTAAAGTAGAAAATTGTCTGTCATTTTCATGTGGTTGTTGTAGACACAGATATAAGGTGTTATAAAATGTTTTTGATTTGTGGGGTGTTTTAGAAACACGCTTAAAAAATATTGCATTTTCTGATCCCTGCGCTTATTCCCTATGTATGTCTTGGCTACGTGATATGATCAGTCGGGAAGAAGCCGCACATGCAATCCAAGAATTTGTGTTCCGACAAAAATGAATTTCGGAATCACATAGAAACTTTAGCATCTGGTCGAGGAAGTGAAAGTGCAATCCGACAAAGCGAAAACATCAATGAATATATTCGTTGCAAACTACTTCCTTTAAGTGGCTATCTTTTGCGTTTTTGGAAGGAAAATAAGCATAAATATCCTCATTTGTCGAAAATTGCTTTACGATATCTAGAAGTACCAGCAACTTCTGTCCCATAAGAGCGCCTATTTTCAAAGGCAGGTTTAACAATGACAAAAACACGTAACAGGTTGAAGGGGAAGAGGTTGGATAAATTACTATTCATGGCAGATTGCACAGAGGAAGAGTGGGGCTTTTGATCTTCGTTTCTTGAAGTAAAATCTATCAAATTAAAAAAATCAAATTTGCTCATATTATACTAGTTTATGTTATTATTTATTTTATTGAAGTTTATACGAACCTATGGTAATCATTTACAAAACGTATGAATTTGCTTGCAGCGAACCATTCGGTTATTGAAGTGCTTGTTTGTCATGTACATTTAGCATCGATATTTTGACTATCGAGTCTTTTTGTTTCGATATTATCGGGTACCCGATATATTTGAAGCGATACTTCAAATGAGTACAGAATCGATGCTTTGCATTCGATATCGTGTCCCTACGCACCAAACAATATTTCACAACGCTCACTATATACATATGTGCAGTCTGATGCATTATCCACTTGCGCCCTTAAAACAAACCACATATTTACTAGCACTCTTCTATATATACATACATATTTAAATATGTACACACGCATGCCCACTTACCAGCGTCATATACATATGTACGTATATTCGGGCCCACTGTTACGCAGAATTTCATGATGCCTTACATATATCTATGGACTAGCGCACTTGTAGAAAAAACCAAACCAAGCATGCCCGCACAAGCGCCATAAAAATATATGTAAATACTTTATTTTGCACGCATCGCATATATTTATAATTTTCATAAATGGATGACTTTTGTGTGGTTTGGGTTTTTGTCTTTCGCCGTTTGCCTTTTCGACTGTTACTTGAGCTTTTCAATATGTGACCATGATTTTCGGCACTTGCCTGCGCCAAACAGGTTTTTGCGGTCTTTCTTGTTTTACATATTTGTAAGTTTTGCAAGCTCGAGACGAGAGATACAATAATTCGTAATGAATTTTAATTGTCAGTTTTTTGGGAAAAATTGATAATTGAAGAAAAATTACATTGTTAAATCACAGCGATGGATAGGATTACATGTTTCAGAGTTTCCAAGCTCATCATCAGATCCCTTTTCGGACACTGGGATATGAATCAGTGTCTGCACCAAAGCCGCTGTTAGAAAACTCTAACACACTAAGCCATGATGCCCTGTGACGTCACAATGCATTTATCTCCACTTCAACTTATTCCCTTTGTTGTTTTGCCAACAGTGAGCACGCATTGTTGTTAGACCTTCGGTCATACGTACGAATGTGTGTCCTGGACTTTTTTGTTTGTACATATTTATGTACGTAAACCCGTGCTACGGTTCTTAATATTTGTTGTTGGTTTTTGCGGTCTTTCTTGTTTTATGAATTTTATTTTAACAGATCCCTTTTCGGACACTGGGATATGAACCAGTGTCTGCACCAAAGCCGCTGTTAGAAAACTCTAATACACTAAGCTATGATGCCCTGTGACGTCACAATGCATTTATCTCCACTTCAACTTATTCGCACAAACTCTTGCTCGTTCCGCTATTCAAACACTTTTTTTTCATCACCTTCACACAACAATGCCCTCCAGCCAAGGCTTTTTCGTTCTTTTTTTTCACTCAGCCGATTGCCATCTGGCTCGACATAGACCATAATGTTTCGTACATACACATACTTACGTGTATACAAAAATAAATAAAACACGAGTGCTTTAAGGGAAAAAGGCCGTAGCCAGAAAAAACTATTTTTATTAAACAAACACTGCCTAGCACACAACAATATAATATAATTCTTTTATATTAGCACTTGCACACATAACTTCTTATTTGTAATTTCATCTTTCTGGCACCGCGTCTTGTCTATAACTAACTCACTCGCTCAACTCCATCGTTGCTCTTTTTTCTATATATAAACTCACTCAATCGAGGCAAGCCATGACAAGCTGCACTCAATATTGTATTTACCAACGGTACATTTATTCGAGCAGGCGCGGGGGGAGTTAACGGCAGCCTCCACACATCACATTATGGTAACTGTAAACAAAATTCGGAAGTTTCCATTAATAAGGAATCGATATCTTCATTCCAAGGCCAAGCCATTTCAACATACATACATCTTTGCAATTTCAAAGCTGAACTTAGTTCTTAAGTAAATAATGTAAACACCATAAGTAAGACCAAATTGAAAATAAAGAGTTAGTTTTTGATCAACAACACAATCGTCCTGACATTGACTCCTTCACTTGCCGCGAAGTAATAAATCGGCTATCTTTTTAAAATGCAGGAAAAATTTTGCGGATTTTGTGAAGCGCAGAATGTCCTTTTATTTAATTGTGGCTAATTCTCCAAGATGCTGGAGAAAGCCCGACCCAAGATATTTTAACCTTCTACCCCACAGCGCACTCCATTCACATAGGAGATGGCTCACAGTTTCGGGCTCCTCCTCATCTCTGCTGCTTCTGCAGAAGTCATTAAAGGGGATACCCAACCTTTCTGCATGACGACCTAGACCTATATGTCCCGTTAGGAGTCCCATAAGTAGAGAGAGCTCTTCTCTTCTCAGTTTTAGTAGGTCTTCCCTACTACCTACTCGCACTAATCCCCGGCCATATCAACTTTGCATGACAGCAGGTACCGATCTTATCCCACCTGTCACTTGCATCTTGAAGGAATTTATGCCTCGTTGAGAGCTTACTAGTAGCGAGCGGCATGCCTAAACCCTTCCAGGACTGTGAAAGACAAAAGCTTAACTTACATACATTTCTTCTGTTGACATTCCGGTTATTATTAAGGGATGATAAACAGATTGCTGGAAGTTGGTAAGGCAGTTTGCAAAATGAATGGAAACTTCTTGGAAGTACTGATTTTATCAGCCACTATTTATTAGTTGCAGATAAAGTTGTGCGCTTAGAGGTCCATACAAATATTAAGCGCAAACGCAGACGCAGATAAAAACAAGTAAGGAAAGGGCTGTCTTCGGCTGTGCCGAAGTCTTTATACCTTTCATGAATATGCACAACTTTTCTAAGTGTCCGCTCCTTACTTACAATTACTTACAAACTCTCCAAAACTGTTAATTTAAAAATACATAGCCAAACCACATTTATCGGAGCAATCGGTAATATGGGAGCTATATGTTATGTAAGTCCGATCTGTATGATTTTCACTACACACATTACTCATATAATAAGTACCAAACCTGCAAAATTCTACGTTTCTAGCTTTCTATTTGCAAAATTAATAGCCCAAAACCCATTTATCGAAACTATCGATTATATGGGAGCTATATGTTATGTTGGTCCGATCTAGGTGATTTTCACTACACACATTACTTATGTAGTATGTAGTAAACCTGCGAAATTTCGCTCTAATAGCTTTTTAATTGCAAGAGTTAGAGGCCAAAACCCGTTTATCGGAACAATCGATTGTATGGGAGCTATGCGTTGTATAGGTCCGATCTTGCTGGTTCCGACAAATGATTAATCCTATGCAAAATGGTCATTTCGGTATACTTAATGGTGGGTCTATCTCTTCTTCTTCTCATACTTACAAACACCGGACCAAAGTTATAATACCATTTCATGCTCATGAAAGGTATAAAAACACGGCTAATATTTCACACTGAGAGAAGTTATTGGTAGTCGCTAATCAATTATCAGAGCAAGTCTGAGAGGTCACAACTAAATTCCTGCAACGGTTCACTCATTTGGCGCTTTAAGAAATTCGCGCAAAACTATCAGACTTGCTCTGCATAAGATCAATCTGGCATCTCAACTACATAGCATGTTAACAACAGCAAGTGTGATTCGAACTCAAGTCTGTTGAAATTTAAATTAATTGCTTTTCGAGTTATGAATACAGGGGGCAAAAATCGTAAAAATTAGTGTCTCTTGTAATTGTAGTCACATAAGCTTAACCAAAAAAATGACAAAGAAGTTAAAAAAAATTACCAATCAGTACACAAAGCAGTCGTATTGAATTATCAGAGAAAGTAACAAATAAGATTGTACTTATACTTGCCAGGTGATAATAAAAAGTGACGCTAATTTGGCAAAAAAGGATTGAAAAAGTTTAAAAGTAAAAGCCCGGTATGCTGTTGAAAAGAAAATGCTCAAGACATATTTTCATTTAGTTCTTGACCATGAAATTGTCATGAATAGCCAAGAAGTTTTAACGTTCCGTTTTGCATGTTGAATAATTGCAATTTTATATGAATTTCAATGTTATTTTATTATATTTTTTGTTTTCATTTTTCCGAACCTTCAGTTTTTCTTCAAGAAATAAAGCGGCAACTATTTATTTCTTGCCAACGCCAGATTGCCCAGGTCGTTTTTTTTTTTTTAAATTTTCAAGAAATTAGCAGTAGAAAAGTAGAAGAGATTCTGACACAAGAAATTTTTCTTAAGCGTTTCATAAGTGTCATTTTATATAGAGTTTTTGGATTTCTTTTGAACAGCGTAAAGCCCTAAAAAAGAAAAATATTTTCCAATCCCAAAGGAGGAGCGACCAAGCACGTTCATTGATGCATTAAATAATTGTTCCGTGTCTTTTTTCCCTATGGTACATCGATACATAAAAATTGCTGCAACGCTTCCAGTTTCCGTTGCTCCTAGCGAACGGTCTTTCTCTTCCCTTCGAAGGTTAAAAACTTCGCCAGGAGATGCTGGCTCTACTCAACATCCACTCTACTTTTGAAGTAACTCCTGAAGAAATCCTAAAAAATTTCAAAACAAACAAGAAAAATAAATATAGTTTTGTACACGGCTAAATGTTTTAGCCTAGATTTAAAACCTCAGTATGACTGCGTTCAAAGTGTTGTTTGGAATTTCCTGTAAGATTAACTTCCTTTGACTAATTTCATTATTCTTGTATGACAGTATGTGTTAAAACACAATAAAAATACTGCAACTAAAAGTTAAGAACTTTGTGGAAAACTCATAAAAATTCAAGAAAACTAGAAAAATTTTAATCAAAATTTCTAACTTTTTAGTAAATTTTTTTAGATTTTTCTCGATATGCTGAGTTGATTTAGCCATGCCCGTCTGTCCGTCCGTCCTTCTGTCTGCATGAACGCAAACTACTCCCTCAATACTCTCGATGATATTAATTAGTAATCATGTTAAACCCCCCAAATTTTCCGAAAATTTAAAAATATACGTCTGTACTAGAATAATTACACTATTCACCTTTAAACCCCCTGTTAAGAAATTAGCAATAATGAACTTACGAAAGAATAAAATTAAATAATATTTCACACTGAGAGAAGTTATTGGTAATCAATTATCAGAGCAAGTCTGAGAGGTCACAACTAAATTCCTGCAACGGTTCACTCATTTGGCCCTTTAAGAAATTCGCGCAAAACTATCAGACTTGCTCTGCATAAGATCAACTTAGCATCTCAACAAAGATGACTTGATAAGAAACTCTCCCGCTTCTCTGACAATGGATACATAAACAATGAGGAGCCAGAAAGCAAAAAACGCACCAAAACAATTTGGGAAAATCATTGAATCATAAGTGAACATTTCGATAAACTTAAAATATCGCACTATTGGGAAAGAATACGTATAGTATGAAATAGTACAATCTAAGAAAATAGCTGCAGGAAATATATGTAGAAGATGATATTTTTTTACGCATTTGAGTGGTTTACAGGGACTAAAAAACACTTACGCCTTTTCTCTTTGTATTATTTTCAAATATTTATTTTAATTTATAACTTTCAATTTCCATGTCTTATGTCATTACGAAATGCACACCATTAAAGATTTTATATTATTTTAAGATATCTTGGAAATTTTAACTTTATATTATGAATTATTTATTATTTCATATCAAGAAAAATTCAAAAATTAATTCGGTAGCACCTTTTTCCATACCTCTTGGTATGTGGAAATTTCAAAATTCTTAAAAATCTACTCAAAATGCCCATATTATGTTTTCACCATGCTGGCATCATTGGAAAATGTTATAAAAAATTACTACTTTTTGAGCGCTGTCAGAGAGCGCCAAGTTTCGTAACTAGTCATATTTGATCTCAACTAAGTAAATAGCATGTTAACAACAGCAAGAGTGATTTGAACTCGTCTGTTGAAATTCAAATTAACTGTTTTTCGAGTTATGAATACAGGGGCAAAAATCGTAAAAATGAGTGACTCTTGTTTTTTATTCACGGATGCCACGACTAGCAGCTCTGCTGCTCCCGCCTCACCTATCCCCGACTGCCGCTCACGCTCACCAGCACTTCCACCTCGCACGGCCATCCAACATCCCTATCCCCTTCGGCATATGCAAGGTACGAACAACGCCGAGCGTCAGTCCCCACTTTCGTCCCCCTACTTCCAGCATGCACGTGGGTTAGGAACATAACCTCCTCGTACCTTTCACCACGTGCACTGTCTGTCGGCAAAGATTATATACGCCTGAGCATCGGTTAAGTGCAATAACTGACATGTCCTATGCCACATCCATATGTGCTCTGGGCTTGCAAACAGGAACCTATGGACGGATACATTTATAGCCCCTTCCTGCAGAACTCAGCCACCCTCCACGCCACATAAAATCGGCCAAGTCACGCTGAACCCTAGACTGCGACATAGCTCGGTACTAAGCCTACCTCCATCTAGGCAACCACATCCGTCCCTTACTCCCAGCATGCCTTCACCTTCCCTCCCGACACATCTGAAAATCCTATCCTACAGCTGAACTGCAACGGATTAACTGGAAAGATCGTGGAGATAACAGACTTTATGAAGTCGAACAACATTAAACTGGCCGCCATTCAGGAGATCAAACTGAACGCTACCTCCGAATTAAGTACTCGCGATAGGTACAAAGTGCATAGGAAAGACCGTCCCAGCGGTCATGGGGGCGGCCTTGCATTCATCACACACCATACTGTACAGTATATCCTATTTGCCTAGGACACTGACCCCAGGGACTCTACCCTTGAATGCCAGGGTATAGCAGTCCGGACAGGCGACGTCGACCTGCGAGTGATAAATATATACATCCCCCTGTTACATGCTGTCCCCGTGATTATCGCTCTGATATTAGTGCGTTGCTAAGGGGCGATAACTTCCTCATCCTAGGTGATTTCAACCCACACCACGATCTCTGGCACTCCAACTTGCCAGCAGATAGCAGAGGGCACGCCCTCGCAGAGCAAATAGACAACTCGGCATTCTGTACATTGAATGGAGATGCCCCCACTAGGGTGGCAGGTAACTGCCACAGCTCGCCAGACATCTCCATTTCAAGTGCGGGCCTAATCAACCAAGTAAACTGGCGACCAATGCTTATATTAGCATCAGACCACCTACCCATCCTACTTTACATCGAACGACCATCCAACTCCATAACGACAGACCGCTTCACGTACTTTACAGAGAGCTCGTTCGCTAACATATCCACATTGACGGACGTACGCAAAGGTGAAAAAGAGTTTCGCAAAGTCATCGATTCAGCCTCCGGCCGCTTCATCCCTGCTGGCAGAATCCCGGAAATTCAGCTGAATTTCCCTGCGGAAGCAGCGGCAATGGCAAGAGAACGTGACCAAGTGAGACTCTTGAACCCCACAGATCCAAGAATAAAAGATCTCAACGCGGAAATCCGTCGGACTGTCAATGACCACAAGTTGACCAAGTGGAAAGAACACCTAGAGTCATGCAACCTGTCCGGCGGGGTCGGCAAATTATGGTCGACAGTCAAGGCCCTATCCAACCCAACAAAATACAATGACAAGGTCGCCATGGCTTTCGGCGACAGCGTCAAATCGGACCCCAGGAAATGCGCGAGCTCATTTTGCCGGAAATTTATACTGAATTCTGCTGCGGATAAGGCTAAGAGGAAAGCCATTCGACGTGCGCACAGACAAAAACACACAACCGTGCCCATTGTTGTCTCCGTCGCAGAGGTTAAGGAAGCTTTAAGGAAGGCGAACCCCTCTAGATCACTAGGACCCGACGGAATTGCCATGAAGATGCTGAAACACCTCGGCCACAAGTACTTGGCGGCTCTATTCAACCTCTCACTGACCACATTGGCTATACCAGATATATGGAAGCACGCGACTGTGGTCCCCCTCCTAAAACCTGGGAAGCCGGCGAATCAAGGAGATTCTTATCTTTCGATATCTCTCCTCTCACCGGTAGCGAAGTTGTTAGAGGCTATCTTGCTCCCATACTATACTGCAAACCTGCAGCTGGCCAATCATCAACATGGCTTCCGGAAAACTCATAGCACAACATCGGCATTAAATGCCATCACGACGTAGATTAACTTCGGTTTGAACCAACACCAACCAAACCACAGGACGTAGTAGTGGCACTCGACCTCTCGAAAGCCTTCGACAGTCAACCATGCCATACTCCTTAAAGACCTGGAGGAGACACCGCTTCCTGCCAGCCTAAAACGATGGATAGCCAACTATTTAAACGGTCGGCTGGCGTCAGTGAACATTCGAAAAACGAGAGATGTAGACCTAGAAGAGTTAGACAAGGGGTTCCGCAGGGTGGTGTCCTTTCCCTCCCCCACCAGGGCGGGACCTGACGCTGTCCCTGACTAAATCGACAGCGACCCTTTTCACCACGTGGAATGCGCAGATGGGGCAGGAGTTGAATGTCCACGTAGATGGTGTCCCACTACCTACAGTCAACCACCCCAAAATTCTAGGGGTTACATTCGACAATAGCCTCACCTTCGCTAATCATGCCACCGCAATAGCTTCAAAGGTACAAAGCCGCAACAAGATCCTCAAGTCACTGGCCGGCAGTACTTGGGGCAAAGACAAAGAAATGTTGCGGAACTTTTAAGTAGGCAGTTCATTCTGAACTGTCATAGACCCAGCCATCCAAATCGACAACTATTGGATGAAACTCCTCCCCCCAGAGACCTAAGGAAACATCTCAGAAAGCATTATGATGAGATCCGGCATCACATCTTGTTGCCGTTTAATCTGCGAGACCACAGGAGGGCCCTAAAGGACCTCCACACCGAGTCGGTGGACAGATCCCTCAGCTCCCTGCCTGTGAGCTCCGTTATTGGCACCCAACCACCTGTTCATGCCCTGCATGCGGTATGACCCCTCATGACATACAACATCTCTTTTCCTGTTCTTCTGAACACACTCTTCTAACACCTTTATCACTCTGGTCCAACCCTGTCGAAACTGAGCGTTTCCTTGGACTTCCGTTGGAAGAGCCTGATGACAATTAAGAGTGTACTGCCCTTTGGGCAGGGCGAAGCACTGCTAACAACAACAACAACAACAGCTCCGGGTGGTTGCCTGAACCGTGGCAACGTGCCACGGTACGCACACTTTTTCACTTTTTTGGCTCAGCCTAATGTGCCATTACAACAACCACACGAAAATGACAGAAAATTGTGAACTTTAACTGCAAATATCTCCCAAACTTCTAAAAATATCGGATTTCCCCCTCGGGATTATTGTTACCGAGGTTAAGACGCGTCTTTTGATACCTCTCTCGAGATTTTTGGACGTGTATTAACACTTGACGTTCGATGGAAAGTTTTACCGCAAAATAAAGGGCTTTTTATATGAATTTCAATGTTATTTTATTATACTTTTTTTTTTTGTTTTTCCGAAACTTCAGTTTTTCTTCAAGAAATAAAGCGAAAACCAAGGCGAATTAAAGGTGTCGAAAAATGATCAGCTGATTAAAAGTTTTTTCGCCGTAATAATGAGGCCGTCATTTTACTGTCATATATTATTTTTTGTTTACATTTGAAAAATGAAAATTTTGCTATAGGTCCCAATTTTCAATTAAATTCAATTTTAATTATAGGCCATGTTCATGTGTATAATGGAGGCGGGATGAGAAGAGTGCGCGTAAAAGTATCGTTTTTATTCTAGGGGTGAGCGTTTAGGGAAAGTGTAGTGCATGGCGGTTGAAACGAGAAGCTCGAAGGTACCGTATGTTAATGTGGAATCAGTAGACCTCTTTCGATTAATATCAGTGTCAGGAAAATTTACGCGGGCTAGCAGGAGTTGTGAGCTTCTCTTTCCTGGGAAGTAGTCCCAGTTCTTTATATTTGCAAACAAATTTTTGATTTATAATGAATTTATGAAATGAAAAAACAAATTTTATTTGTAAACAAAACAAAAGACTGTGGGCGTAGGTGGCTTTCGAGCAACAGGGCTAATATGTTTAAACCCCAATAATATAATACATTTTGATTTGTTTTGTGTGGTATTATAATTGTGGTGCAGCCGGTCTTTGATGTAAAATGTATGTTTAAAACGAGAATGTAATCTTATATTTTGAACTCGTATAACAGTTTAAACTGACTTAAGAACTTAAAACCATTTATAACTTTGTCCAAATAATAAATGAACTCAGTTTTTGTACAATTTTTTAAGTCTCCATTGCCACCAAGCCCAGCAAAATCCCGTTTATTTTAGTGGCTTTAGACTTAGTGGTTTTATTTCTGATACATAAAAGAAATTCTATGACACATTTATGTTTAATACTGGTGACAACTCAAACTTGTTTTCACTTGATTCTGGCTTTTATTCCTTGGTCCACAGACATGTTTAAGCTGATTACTTAAAAAAAAACAAACATTTTTCTGTATGCCATCACCTATGAAAAGTTTGACTGATTTTGCTTGCTGGACGGCTTAAAATTTTTTGATTAAAATTTTAAAATGTAATAGATAACAGGCTAGGGTAAAGCTAAGATTAGTTGTCTGTGTGGTGGGGAAGTAGGCGTGTCTCACCCCCGTTTCTTTCTACGCTTATGACCAAAAATCAAAATGTCACCCTGGATTTGACAAACTCATTACCAAAAACAAAAGCAAACACATGAGGGGTTTTTGCTTTTCGCCGTGCGTTCACCTTATTTATTTCGCCATTGCGACAACTATTTATTTCTTGCCAAAGCCAGAGTTGGGCAGGTCGCTTTTATGTAAAACTTTTCCAGAAATTAGCAGTAGAAAAGTAGAAGAGATTCTGACACAAGAAATTTTTCTTAAGCGTTTCATAAGTGTCCTTTTATATAGAGTTTTTGGATTTCTTTTGAACAGCGTAAAGCCCTAAAAAAGAAAAATATTTTCCAATCCCAAAGGAGGAGCGACCAAGCACGTTCGTTGATGCATTTAATTATTGTTCCGTGTCTTTTTTCCCTATGGTACATCGATAGGTATATAAAAATTGCTGCAACGCTACCAGTTTCCGTTGCTCCTAGCGAACGGTCTTTCTCTTCCTTTCGAATGTTAAAAACTTATCTAAGAAGTACAATGGGGCAGGAGGGGCTAGCTCTACTCAACATATACTCTACTTTTGAAGTAACTCCTGAAGAAATCCTTATAAAATATTACGCTTATAAATTTGTATGGAAGATAATGCACTTGGCTAGAAAAAAAATTGCAAAAATCTAGTAATTCTTCTAGCAGCTCAAGATTGGAAATTTGTTCACTACAATTGAACGAGCTACAAAACTGCATATGCGAAAAAAATCTAAAAATTTTTACTAAAAAGTTAGAAATTTTGATGGCAATTTTTTCGAGTTTTCTTGAATTTTCCACAAAAATCTTAACTTTGAGTTGCAGTATTTTTATTTTGTATTTACACATACTTCCATTCAAAAATAATGAAATTAGTCTAAAAGAGTTAATTTTACTGGAAATTCCAAAAAAAACCTTTTGAACGCAGACATACTGGTCAAGGTGTATGGCCAAACCAAATTTGGTTTAGAATGAAATTGACGCCGTTTGTCATAGAAATGCGCGTAATAAAAATTATTTAAATTTTAAACCGAAAAATTGTTAGGACTCGAACCGACGTGCCCCGAATCAGTGCGCAATGCTCTACCTACTGAGTTACGGCGCACTCATGAATTTTGTGCGACAAGTACACATATTCGCTGTGTATACGACTTTTGTTGTATTTTTGTTTATCCTAGTAAAGTTTTAAATCTAAACCGCAAAAAATTGAGAATTTTTGTAGGTAATTGAAAGGTTCGGAATTTATTACCAAAAGGTTTTAAAAATTGTGTAAACCAATGAATGGTTTCAAAGTTAGGCTCAAATTTTTATCCGTGTAGAAAGAGAAAAATTTCAAATAAATAAAAGTAAAAATATGTATATGTAAAAATATAAATATGTGGGTATTTACAGGTTATTCTTATTTACTGACACTTCGGCCAAACCCCCCCGAAATTTTTTTCTGGCTACGCGCCTGGTTGTCAAACAAATTAAAATTATTTCCCGATTTCATGTTTCTTGGCTGGACACCAAATTAGAAAAGTGTAGTTTTTTCTTTATTTTCTAGCCTTATCTTGGACTTAGCTACAAAGTAAGTATACTTCGAAGAGCCTTGGTTACCTTGAAAAGGAAAAACTGTAGTGTGTCCAATATGAATACATATCTACATACAAAATACGCAGCACGAGCGCCGTCTAAGTTTCTTGGTCGCAAACGTAAACAAACTGCAACTAAGTAATTGCTGACGCTATGTATTTCTCTGCTGCGACACTTTCCCACGACCAAAGCGTTGAAGCAGCATATGTGTGAGCGTGCGTTGGGCTTCATGCCTTATGTTAGGCTTAGCTATGTAAGAATTAGAGTAAATATGTATAATAAAATGTTTAGATTAATTTACTATAAATAAGTCTGAATTTCATAATAAAGAGAACATTATCAATTCGGCACTGAGCCACACAACATTTGGAGTTTAAATTAATATTGCAACATGGCGATCCTGCCCTGCCATCCTGGACTAGGAAAATATTAACTGCTAAACTGAGATCCTGCCATCCTGGACTAGGAAAATATTAACTGCTAAACTGAGATCCTGCCTTTCTGGACACACTGAGATCCTGCTATCGTTGACAAACTAAGATCCTGCCATTAACACACTTGATGAAAATCCCGCTATCCTGGTAGCTGGTAGCTGGAATCCTGTAAGGCTAAAATGTTAGAATTTTTTTTTTTAGAATTTTCACCAATGTAAAAGTAGACCGCTGACTTTAGCAGACTACGGGACAATCAGCAGACTGCGATATACCCATATATATAATACTTCTATATTGCTAGTATCGTATCTTCTCAATATGCTGAAAGCGTGTCAATCATTATTACACGAGATGCTTATAATGCAAGTTGTGCGCATGCGCGAGTTTTATTAGTGTTAGTGCATTGAAGCAGCGCGGCGAAAAAAACTTATGGAAGGGGTAGACAGGGGCCACTGACTTGTTTACACAAATTGTACTTTATAGTAGCGTATAAAACCACAGTTGAGTAAATTAACTCTTTCCGTCACGCTCTTTACTGCGACATAAAAAAATTATTTTTTATTGTTAATTGGTGAATATAGAATAAAAGTAACACACAAATGCAAAAAAAAAAAAATTTTTTTATTTTTTATTTTTTATTTTTTTTTTTTAATTTTCTCAACATGTGGTGGGTGTATTTCTAGCTATTAGTGTCCTCTTCACTTAAAAGAAAATAATAATCAATATTTGTGCAAAATTAAAAACATAGATTTCGCCAACCGTCGTAAAAACAATAAAAAGTAGGTGGTTACCAACGCTAACCACCGTGACGTAAAGAGTTAAATATGAAAATGCCAATATATTGAATATAAACCGTAATATATTTATTATTTGAGCTTATAGGATTTCTATGGCTACGTGATCGTCCATAATATGGTTAGAAAATGCATTATTTAAATTTTGAAATATTGTGAGAGCGAAACTGACTTTTGTACATTACATTAGTGCAAGCAATAATAAGAAAAAGCAAATAAATTCAATCTTTGAAATATCCAAATATTTCATTGACCCCCTTTTATTCAAAAAAATTGACGACGCCAACCGAGATTTTGTCTTCTTCTCTCATTGTATGTCTGTACTGTAATGTTTGACACGCTTCACAGTTCTTTACTAGCAATATAGAAGTATTATATATATGGATATACCATACGTCGCAGACTGCAGAAATCCTGTTATGTTTAAAAAGGGCAGACTGCTACATTTTTTAAGTGGCAGACTGCTGAGATTACTTAAATAAATATTAGAACTCTTTGGCACCCTAAGGTCGCCCACCAAATAGCAGACTTGTTTCTGCTTAGGGCATATTTTATTGTAAATAAATATTAGAACTCTTTGGCACCCTAAGGTCGCCCGCCAAATAGCAGACTTGTCTCTGCTTAGGAAATATTTTATCGTAAATGCAGGAGCCAACCAAAGAAGAGTTTGACTCTATCTTTGAAAGATGGAATAAATTTTTTGTAGAAAAGGAGCAAAATCCTCAAGTTGCCACTGAAGAGGTTCCTCAAACCTCTGAAGTAATAAAGCAAGGTCCGTTACCGATAACCATTGAAGAGTATCGGCGACGGAACAAGCAAAACAGGCAAGAAGAATTAAAAATTCCAGCCCCAGTAAAACATAAGAAGCAAACTCGGGGTGGTAAAAGATACCAAAAAAAAAGGCAATAACATACAATTTATTAAATTTTGCCACTTCTTATGAAGAAAAACTAAATTTGAAAAAATATATATCAGAACTAAGGGGTAGAAAATAAGAAAATAAATATTAAGAAAAGTTACCAATAATGTCTAGAATTAGAAAATAAAGGAAACATTTTGTTTAATAAAGAAAATGTAAGAATGAATACGAATATTAACTATTTTGTAAACTCAGAAAACGCCTTACCAGATAACCTTGATTACGAGGCTATCAACAGTATCGTTGATAACTTATAATCAGAAAACACGCAAGAGGCAATTAGAAAATTAAGCAAAATAGAAGCTTATAGGCAGGCAGAAAAAGATATAGTTTGGCTTAGGAAATGGTGGGCACTAATCGAAATGCCTGAGGAACCAACAATAGAAAACGCATTAGAACCATTATTGACCACTCCTGAAGAAATATATAGGTTCGGGGTCAAATTTATGGGACGAACGGACCCACATTAGAATAAGATATGCAATTATAAGAAAGGAAAAAGTGTTAAATAAGGAAAATAAAGAAAAAAGGAGAAACAATTTTTTTGTTTTCATTTGTTGTATTTTCTTGTTTTTCTCAATGGGAGGCCACGAATCGAAACTGGAAGAGCCTAATGCAAATGTGATCAATTCCATTCAAGTAGTTGACCACACTGAAGCATTGGAATTTATTAAAATCTTGTTAATAATATTAACAATTTCCACTTGTTTTAATTTATTCCTGAAATTATACTCTGCTCACAACAAAGTTTTAAAGAAAAAATACATAAGCCGAGCAGATGGTCTAGATAAGGTCTAAACCAAAGAAAAGGATATATATATATCCCAATGGACAAATGGGAAGCCATTCTAAATACACTCGTAGAAGAGAAGATTTTGGCGGAAAAGTCTTGTAAAAGTATATACATACAAAGGGATACTATTTTAAAACACCTCACGATAATATTAGAATCATTGAACAATATAGGAAAAACCACACAAAAGGTGCATAGCAAGTTAACAACTAACCACAAGCTAGATGCACTACAAATTTTTTCCAATGTCAGGGACAAATTAGTATCCCAGTCCCAACGTCATTTGAAGGGGAAATAGAAATTAATTTTGCAACCCTATTGCCTGAAGCTCAACCACAAACAGAAAGCATCAAGATGACAATGACAAACATAGAATTTATTAAAACCGCATCATCGATCTTACCAGATTTCGATGGGAGATCAGAAAATCTATCCAGTTTTCTGGATGCCCTTGATATCCTGGAACAAATCAAGGATAGTCACGAGGCTATCGCTGTATCCATGATTAAAACTAAACTCAAAGGAACAGCTAGAAACATTATAAGTACTGAATCTACCATCCAAGAAATAATACAAAGATTAAAATCAAAAGTTAAGGGTGAATCAGTCGAAGTTTTGTCAGCAAAACTCCTGAACATCCAACAACGCAGTAAAACTGCAAACCAATATACTTCTGAGATTGAAAAGCTCACAAAATCATTAGAAGGAGCATACATATCTGACGGACTTACACCAGAGTTAGTAACTAAATACGCTACACAATCAGCAGTAAAAGCTATGTGCAAAACCTGCTCTAACGAGAAGGTTAAGGTTATTATGCAAGCTGGTACGTTCACCTCTATGAACGAAGCCATTTCTAAGTTCACCAATAGCTGTACTGAAGTAACCGGTAATCCAAATTCGGTGTTGCATTTAACTCGCACACAAAATAATTATCGTGGTAGTTTTCGAAGAGGCTACCGAAGTAACAGTTACAGAGGAAATCAAAATCGTAGATATTACAATAATTCTACGCGTAATAGGCAAAGTAATAATTTCCAAAATCGGAATATAACTTTTGGAAATCAAAGCCGAACCAATCAGAATAACACACGCAATGTACGCAATTGCAACCAACAGGAAAACGAACCAGCTCCACTCCAACAATAGATAAATTAATATATACATTTAATTTACATCTAAACAGCTACATATCTTCCAGAACAACTCTGAATAACTCTTTTTCAACTCTCCTAGTAGACAGAGGAGCAGATATCTCTATTATTAAAAAAGGTAAAATTGATAGTAATATCACCATTAATACTTCACGTACAGCAGATTTAAAAGGCATTGGTCAAGGCATAACAACTACATTAGGAACAGTTGAAGCAGATTTAAAAGATGACTATCTCCTAATTAAGCACAAATTCCACATAGTTGAAGATAACTATTATTTTCCCCAACAAAAATGAAATAACTCCCATTAAAAATGAAATAACTCCCAATGCCTGGATTACAAGCAATGAAGTAAGTCCAAAAAAATGAAATAACTCCCAATTTCCAAAAATTATGAAATAACTCCCAAAGATATTTTATTGGGGATTATTTCATTTGGGAGTTATTTCATTTTTTTGGGGACTTGTGGTTTCATTGTGAAATAACTGCCAAATATTGGGAGTTATTTCATTTCCTTCTTTGGGAGTTATTTCATTTATTAAAGATGGGAATTATTTCATTTGGGAGTTATTTCACTGCACCAATTATTAATACCACAGCAAGGAATTTTTATTGCAAACACTATAGTAAATTCTCATCATTCATTTGTAAGAATCATAAATACAACAAATAATAATGCATTAATCGAATATTGCAGTATAAAGTAAGAAAACTTAGACAATTACACAGTTATAAGGAATGCAAACTTAAAAAATGATATTAATAGTAAAGAAAAATTAAAAAGATTGAATATAAATTTTCCACCATTCGCTAACCAATCGCTTAACGCGTTATGCTCAGAATTTATCGATATTTTCATTAGAATCAGAACCGATTACAGCTAATAATTTTTACAAACAAAAATTACATATGAAGGATGATACTCCTGTTTATATAAAAAACTATAGACTTCCAGAAGCACATAAAGGCGAAATTAGCAAACAAGTAACTAAATTAATTCAAGATGATATAATAGAACCTTCAATTTCCGAATATAATAGTCCAATTCTCTTAGTTCCCAAGAAATCCCTCCCCGGTAATAAAGAAAAAAGGTGGAGATTAGTTATTGATTACAGACAGGTAAATAAAAAATTAACGATAGATAAATTTCCGTTACCAAGAATAGACGATATTCTAGACCAACTAGGTAGAGCTAAATATTTTTTATGTTTAGATTTAATGTCTGGATTTCACCAGATAGAATTATGTCCAGAATCAAGAGACATTACAGCTAATAACGGCACATATCGCTTTAAAAGATTGCCTTATGGTCTTAAGGTAGCACCAAACTCATTCCAAAGAATGATGACTTTAGCTTTTGCAGGTTTGAAACCATCACAAGCATTTTTGTATATGGATGATTTAGTCGTATTAGGGTGTTCAGAAAACCATATGATAAAAAACCTGAGAGATGTCTTTGCAACATGTAGAAAATATAATTTAAAATGGCACCAAGATAAATGCTTATTTTTCAGCCAAGAAGTAACGTATCTTGGACACAAATGCACTAGTGCTGGTATTTTACCCGATCAATCCAAATTTAATACTGCTCAAAACTACCCTACGCCTAAAAATGCAGATGAAGCAAAAAGATTTGTCGCATTTTGCAATTACTATAGAAGATTTATTCCAAACTTTGCAGAATATTCCAGAATATTAACAAGACTCTGAAAGAAAAATGTGATTTTTGATTGGACAAAAGATTCCGAAAAATCTTTTAATTACTTAAAAAATGCACTTATTAGTCCTAGTATACTACAATACCCGGATTTCACTAGAGAAATTTGTATAACAACAGACGCAAGTGGATTTGCTTGCGGAGCAGTCTTGAGTCAAGAATATGAAGGAAAACAGTTACCAATTGCCTATGCTTCAAGATCTTTCACAAAAGGTGAAGCAAATAAAGCTACAATAGAAAAAGAATTAGCTGCTATTCACTGGGGGTGCAGTGAAATAACTCCCAAATGAAATAACTCCCAACAAAAAAATGAAATAACTCCCAAATATTTTCCATGCAAGTTGGGACTTATTTCATTATGAAATAGCTCCCAATTCATTGGGACTTATTTCATAATTTTAACTGGGAATTATTTCATAATGAAATAACTCCCAAATGAAATAATCCCCAATAAAATATCTTTGGGAGTTATTTCATAATTTTTGGAAATTGGGAGTTATTTCATTTTTTGGGACTTACTTCATTGCTTGTAATCCAGTCATTGGAAGTTATTTCATTTTTAATGGGAGTTATTTCATTTTTGTTGGGCATATTTTTAGCGAACTAACGTCATTGACATTAATTCGCATTAAGAAAGCGAACTAAAGTCAGTACATTTTTTTTATATTCCAAATTTTCATTTTTCATTATCACCTTCGACTTATGATCATGAATCTGAGATTGGCTTAGGTCAGATCCCCGATTCGGGGCGTGATCAATGGTATTTATGTGCAGAACTCCTTTCCGCATTGGCGGCCTTCGGCCGCGCTTCAAAAAATAACCCTGGGCTACGCCATTCCAACTCCGGGTGGTTGCCATAGCCGTGGCTACCGCCACGGTGATGTCCTTCCGCGTGCCATTCTTTTCTCACAGGGTAATGTGATTACAACAACCACATGAAAATGACTTTAACTGCAAATATCTCGCAAACTACTAAAAATATTGGTTCAGCGGAGTTATATTCATGCTCCTGGGACCAAAGCGCGTCTCCTGATACATATCTCAACATTTTTGGTTGTGTATTAGCGCTCGGTACCCCACGTAAACGATTAACCACGTCTAGATTTAGAATCTGAAATGAGATTTTTTTCAACCGTTCAAAAGTTATTTGCAGTTAAAGTTCACAATTTTCTGTCATTTTCATGTGGTTGTTGTAATGGCACATTAGGCTGAGCCCAAAAAGTGAAAAAGTGGGAAACGTGGCACGCGGAAAGACATCACCGTGGCGGTAGCCACGGCTATGGCACACACCCGGAGTTGGAATGGCGTAGCCCAGGGTTATTGTTTGAAGCGCGGCCGAAGGCCGCCAATGCGCAAAGGAGTTCTGCACATAAATACCATGGACCACGCCCCGAATTGAGGATCTGACCTAAGTAAAATTTTCGCCTGCGGCACTACGTCGTCGAATCTCAAACCCAAATGCCTCAATGACATTAATTTGCATGTCCAAAGCTGTCCTGTATTTTTCAAATTTCATTGTAACTGATTATATTGTAAAAATATACCATTCCAAATTTAATTTTGGGATTTATTTCATTTTTTTGGGACTTATTTCATTTGGGAGTTATTTCATTTTTTTGGGGACTTGTGGTTTCATTGTGAAATAACTGCCAAATATTGGGAGTTATTTCATTTCCTTCTTTGGGAGTTATTTCATTTATTAAAGTTGGGAATTATTTCATTTTTATTGGGACTTATTTCATTGGGAGTTATTTCATGGGAGTTATTTCATTTGGGAGTTATTTCACTGCACCTTCACTGGGCCATTACATATTTCCGACCATACTCTTATGGCAGACGATTTACAGTAAAAACTGATCATAGACCTTTAACATTTTTATTTTCGATGAAAAATCCATCATCTAAACTAACTAGAATCAGACTAGATTTGGAAGAATATGACTTTGGAGTGGAGTACATAGCTGGAAAAGAAAATTACGTAGCAGACGCACTCTCGCACATAGATATCAAAGATCTAAAAGATATGTCAGTACAGGCTTGTAAGATTTTAAAAGTTACGACAAGATCGGAAACTAAAAAGCCTACCAGTAGTATTAAAAATGAAGAAATCGTAAGTCACAAAGAGAACCCAATTATTTATGAAGCTCTATACAAATACGAAGTTAAAAAGCTAGCCCAGCTCGTTTTCGATAAACCGAAATTATATTTCAAAAAAGGAAAGAAAATTTGTAGTGAAATAAATACTAGTGACCTAATTGTTGAGGCGAAGATTGATTTAGGTCAATTCTTTACCAGGCTTAGCAGACAATTTAGGGATTAGAAAAATACAGTTGTCCTTAGGAGACAAATTGTTTAAATATAATTATACTCGAGTAAATGAATTTAAAGAAATTGGTACCAAAGTTCTCAAAAATTTAACAATTGCATTGACTCCGGAGGTTATGCATGTGACAGAAAAAGAAAATATTAAAAAGATTCTTCAAAAGTATCACGACGATCCTGTTTTTGGTGGCCACCCAGGAATAAATCGTACGTTAAATAAAATCAAACAAACATACTACTGGAAAAATATGAAAAATGACATAAAAAAATACATTAAAAAATGCGATGAGTGTAATAAAAATAAAATACATAGAAATCTAATGGAGCCTCTGACCATTACAGAAACGCCAACAAAAGCGTTCGATACAGTACAAATAGATACCACAGGACCTCTCCCAAGGTCAATAAATGACAATGAATATGCGGTGACTATTGTATGTAATCTAACTAAGTATTTGATTGCGATACCAATACCAAGAAAGCACGCAAATGTAGTTGCCAAAGCTATATTCGAAAACTTTATCCTGATATATGGATGTATGAAGACCATCATGACGGATATGTGATCCGAATATAAAAATAGCGTGTTTGAGGAATTGTGTAAACTTCTGAAAATCGAGAATAAAACTTCAACACCTTATCATCACCAAACGTTAGGCACGGTGGAGCGAAACCATCGAACATTCAATGAATATATGCGTTCCTATATATCCATTGACAAAGACAATTGGGACGAATATCTTAAATATTTTGCGTTTTGTTATAATACTACAACACCATCTACAGTACACGGTTATTGCCCTTTTGAATTTCCAATACGTTAAAATCTTCGTTGTGTACGACATACATAGGCTACATTTGTAAATTCTTTGGAAAAGTGGGCAGTTCCAAGACCACAAGCTAAGTAATATATCAATTCGTTATATCCCTGAATGTATTTGCTTTAGTGACATTTTAACGTTCTTAAATCTTAATCAAAGCACTTAATTTTTTTTGTTTGTTATTGCCGTTCATACATATCCAGAGTATTATAGGTAGATATAGGATATAATTAAATAAGTACTAACTATACATCTGCTCAGCAGCGCATAATGGTTTTTGTCATACCCATTGAGTTCAAAAGATCCGTTTTTTGAGTTGGACATCCAAAAAATTTATTTGTTTATACCAAAGACTTTAAAGCCAGAAACATTGTATATCCTAAAGCACTGCAATAAATGGAATGTTAAAAGTTAAAGAAAAATATTTTAAAATGTATTTCTAGGGAAGTCACTGGTCAGTTCCTTATAAACTAGAAAGCATAGATAGAAATAATAAGTATATTATAAGGAATGAGAATAAGAAAATTTTAATTCATAAGAATAGACTTAAACTGTTAGAATAAATACAATGCATTTTAACTCAAATGTTTACTCATAAATTTTTATTGTACACTGACACATAAACCCATCAATTCAGAAATTTATTGTATGCAAATAAAAACTTATTAAAAAAAAAAATCGTGTCATTACCCTCAATGTAACTGAGCACTTAAGTAAAATGTATCGCATAAATAAAGAAACATACAAACACAGGTAAACACAACCAAAACTTTGTGACAAAAGTAAGCACAGCATATATAAAAACAAAACAAAAAGTCCGACGCGCCAGAGCTATTAAATGAAATAAGATCGGTCGCTCATTAATTGTAAAAGGCGAGCTATAAAACTCAAACGTATTAAATGAAATAGAATCGTTCATATAAATATGTTTATAAACGATTCTTTTTAGGAAAGGAGGTGTAGTGTGTCCAATATGAATACATATCTACATACAAAATACGCAGCACGAGCGCCGTCTAAGTTACTTGGACGCAAACGTAAACAAACTGCAACTATTTAAGTAATTGCTGACGCTATGTATTTCTCTGCCGCGACACTTTCCCACGACCAAAGCGTTGAAGCAGCTTAGCGCTGTGCACATATGTAAATACGTGCATATGTGTGAGCGTGCGTTGGGCTTCATGCCTTATGTTAGGCTTAGCTATGTAAGAATTAGAGTAAATATGTATAATAAAATGTTTAGATTAATTTACTATAAATAAGTCTGAATTTCATAATAAAGAGAACATTATCAATTCGGCACTGAGCCACACAACATTTGGAGTTTAACTTAATATTGCAACAAAACTCTTAATGTTGGCTATCGCACAAAAGTTTAATTGCTCAAAAAAATGGTATTTGGAGCTATTCATTTGTACAAAAAAAACAAAGCTGTTTCCCTAAAAGAAACCCCAGGGCACGAAAAACTACTCCACCAGAAGACAGGTTGATTTGTGGGACCAGTAAGAAAAACCCGTTAATGTCTTCGAGCGAAATAAAGGTCCAAGTTGGACAGGAAATTAAAGCAGACATATTAGATTGGACGATAAGAAGGCAGCTACAAGAGTCGGGACTACGTGGGTGCACTGCACAAAAAAAACTTCACGTATTCAAAAAAAATATTAATAATCGGTTACGATTTCAAAGGAAATGCTACACAAAAATCCAAAGTACTGTAACGGAGTACTCTGGAGTGACGAATCCAAATTCCAATCCGATAGAAAAACGTATGTGAGGTGCCTCCAAACATGGCATTAAACCCCAAGTACACTGTAAAACACGGCGGTGGGTCTATTATGGTTTGGGGGCATTTTCATTGCGCGGTGTGGGTCCAATAGTGCGTATTGAAAGAAGAATGGACCAATACCAATACAAAAGCATTCTGGAGAATGTAATGGAGCCATATTCCTTTGGAGAACATGCCAGTCCATTACATTTTTCAACACGATAATGACCCAAAGCACACTTCAAGGTTAGTGAAGGGCTGGCTTTCGGATCAAAATATTGAGGTTTTAAACTGGCCACAGCAAACTCCTGATCTCAACCCAATTGAGAACGTATGGGCAGTTGTGAAACGAGATCTGAAGAACAAAAAACCGAGAAATCAGGACGAGTTGTTTCAATTAGTGCAAAAAAGCTTGGAACAGCATATCAGTGTACACATGCCAAAATTAATTGAGAGTTTACCGCGAAGATTGAACAATGTTGTCAAAAATAAAGGTTATCCCACAAAATATTGAAAACTAGATGGACCCGTGCGCGCCTTGGGCACAGAACTTCACCACTACCCTCAGCGACGTCTGCAATCCAGTAGATGAAGTCTCTGATTCACAATAGCGTTGCAGTACAAATCGATTTTTTTGTGCATTCACAATGGTTTATTTAAACAAATTAATTTTTATATAATACGCTTAAACAAAAGCACTGCTGTTAATTATATAGTTTCGCATGTAGAGGTAACCCACACCTTTAAAACGATACCTTATTTATTAATATTGGTTCGAAATGAGCGCAAAAAATTAGGGGCAAACACAAAAAGACCTTACAGAAATAATATATATGTACTAGTATATCCCGTGGTCGAAATTCGACCACCTTAAATTAGTTTATCCTATTAAATCCTCTGTTCGCATTTTTCTCCAGTACCTAATGCCTAGAGGCATAAATATTGGAGACATTTTTATTGCTGAAAATAATTAATTATAGTTGAGTTATTGAGAGTCGCCTTCATAAAAGCTACCAAAACTAACCAAAAAAAATCCGTCCATTAAAGACCAGTAATTTTTCAGTGCGTTTTCCACAAAACAATTTACATTTCATTGTAAACACTTCAGTTTTTCGGGATTTTAAGATGCATCTAAATAACCGACCGTATATAGTGAAATTTAACAAATAAGTACCAATTTCATAACATTTAAAAAACAAATTAAGTTTTAGAGTTCTATAAAAACACAACTTTTGTGCTATTTTCCAGAAAAATTTTAATGTTGAACTATTTTTTGCAATAAAACATGCAAGATACGTTAAAAACAAATGTTTTAGGATACATCTCAAGAGCTACCCGAAAATAGTGACCATGAATACTTTTGAGTCTCACTTTTATTATAGAATTTTGCAAAAAAATAGAAGTTTGACTGCGTTTTTGAAAAAGAATAATAATTTAAAATTTTTTTTAAAAATGAATTTGGAGTTTATTTCGAAGTTCTCAATATGAGCATTAGTCCGGTTTCCATTTTGGATTTTTTGGGGTTTTTCCTCAACAATTTAGATATATGTATATATATAAGTACATTACATATAAATTTTTATATCATTTCAATAATATTCCGTGATATTTATTTCGAATGACCTCAACTTAGATATATAGCTATATTTATTATGGAAAATCTATTAGAAAAACCAAATTCCTTAAAAAAAAAATTCATAGAACGACATATGTATATAAGTACATATTGTGTTAAGGTAGATTTTAGGAATTTCCCTGCAAAAAAAAATAGTCAATATGAAAAAAAGGGGAAAAAAACTGTATGTTCGAAGTTGGGATCGAACCATGAAACGCACGCGTCCCACCCGAAACCGTATATTAAATATGATATATTTCTTAAAAAATATATATTGATAAATTGAAATAATTTTTTAGCTTGTTTTCAAAAAATTTGGTTTTTTCACTCCAAGATAGATGTCATAAACAGAAAAATATTGAAATATTGGGTTATATGTCGACTCTTTTGATGTCTTTAGGAAAATTAACGTGATTTCTAATTATTTCGTAAGTATAAAATTTATTAAGCTACAAACTGTACTTTTTCTTTTTGCATATTAAATATGATATATTTCTTAAAAAATATAAAATGATAAATATTGATAAATTGGAATAATTTTTTAGATTTTTTAAGATAGATGTCATAAACAGAAAAATATTTAAATATTGGGTTACAAATATAATAAATTAAAAAAAAAATAAGATAACAACTTTTCGTTAGTAAATAAAAAAATTGGCCTGCCCTGAACACGTGCTTGAACCTACGAACGCACGCATCATAGCCGGCACGCTCACCATCTGCGCCACTGATGTATGTACCATAAAACAGTCAGATACTGTAGTTAACAGTTTTGGGTTTTGGTGAAAACTTTTATGAATTATTACAAATTAATGAAGCATTTTTTGTTAAATATAATATGCCTATGCAAAGCTCCTGGCCCATGAAAACATATCAAAATATTTAATAATTGGAGTTTTGCATTTTTTTATGAGATACTCTGGCAATTGATTGTATGGAAAAAATGTTAGCCTATTAATATATAGATGATATTGTCAATATTTATAACTCTATGCAGATATTTTTAGATTTTCTCATCAGTTTCTAATTATATGACCAAACTGAATTCAATGTTTTTCGCCTTAAGTTAATTTTCCTAAACAATTAATCACTGACTTGTTACTTTGTTACTTCTAATTAATAGTTTTCATTTGGCGAAATATATTTTTAAAATATATTACGAAAATCATATGCTGCAAAGTCGTTTCTAGTTATAAGACCACCACTGTATGTATGTATTTGAAATGCTATAAGTTTCATGTTTCAGATTTTATAGTAAGAAATGGTATTTCTTGAGTTGTTGGTTTGTTTTTTTAAGAACCAATAAATAATTTCTTTGGTGGTATTAAAAGAACATTAGAAATTCAAACAAACTAAAATTGGCCTTAGCAATGAGTTTTGAACAAATAAGCGGATATTCGAATTATGAAAGTAAAATCCATACCATATGAAATTTTTCAAAAATAAAAATGTCTAGGTACCTACTATTAAAAACTAGTATCTGTAAAAGTTGAAACCTGTATATCTAAATGTATAAATGTATGCAATGATAAATCTTGTACATTGTTTTGTTATATGTACATACGTACATACAATATTTTTGCCTAGCGAATAGAAAATAATTAAAGTGCATAGATTTAGATCGGGAAATCTCTAATTAATAATAAAAAGCATTTTTGGTATTAACTTTAACTTTTGTATCGAAAATTATTTCATGTAACATACTTGCATATTTTGGCAAACGAAAGCCGAAATTCAACGCCAGCGCATTAAAATGAGTTGTTTAATCAACTCATTCCGTTTGTTTACATTTTGCGTTTACTCAATTTCAACTCATAAAATGCAAACTTGACTCAAATAATTTGAAACGATTAAGGACAAAGCACAAAGAGGAAACCATGTAACCCTAATAGAAAACAGCGAGTAGCATAGAACATGCGAGTAAAAATTCTGCCGATTTTCAAAAGATCGAGTTAGTGCCTCTTATGGTTCAATTATGCTTGCATAGCATAGCAATACATTGCATGGGATCTGTCATTTTCGATATCTGTTGAATTGGTTTTACATGTATTCGATTATACAACGCATTGCAACCCAGGGCATGGCATAGAGGTCTGTTGAATTTTGATCTCTATGCAACTTAACATACCTACTGTCAAAGCTTTTGCTTGAAGTTTAAATTTTGACACAAGGCAATAAAAAGGCCATGAAAAGTAATTATTATTCTTATAAATTTTAGTAAAAAACAAATAAAAGCGTTGTTAGGTTAGGTTGAGCTGGCCGGCCGTCAAAGCCTCACATAGACTGAGTAAGTCCATAGTGCTACCAGAATTTTTCCCCCTCAGACCATAGACAAAAACACATCTCAAGAGGCAGGGTCCACTTTAAGGAATAACTCCGTCCTCTTGGCAAAAGCTAGAAGCTTCCTAGGTGCTATCCTACTCGCTGCTTCCAGATCTGGTAGTTGTAGAGCTCCCAATAGTTGGAGTCTTAATCTAGCAAGCGCGGGACAGGAGCACAGGACGTGCTCAACCGTTTCCTCCTGTAGCCCGCACCTCCTGCATCTGTCGTCGTCTACGAGGCCTAACTTATGCGCATGCGATGCCACGAGACAGTGCCCTGTAAGTACGCCTATCATTAGCCTGCAGTCTTCCCTTTTTAGCGATAAGATCATTTTGGTTGACCTCATATCGTATGCTTTGCACATGATTTTAGAGACCTTGCAACCACGCGCCTGATTCCACGCCTTTCTTGCCTGGTCGATCATTTGTTTCTCCTGCTTTCGTTTCAGCTCTCCCAGTCTGATCGGAACCTCTACCGTGTGTTCGGCCATGGCCGCCCTCTTTGGCCAAGGCATCGGCCTTTTCATTCCCATCTATTCCCACATGACCTGGAACCCAATATAGGTGAAGGCTTCTCTCCGTAGCAATCCTTCTTAGCGCCTGCTTGCACTCTCGGACACTGTTAGTTTTTGTGATGTGTGAGGTTAAGGCCCTTATAGCCGCTTGACTGTCAATGTAGAAGTTGACTCGGCTGCTGTTAAGGGAGGCTTCCTCCAATAGTTCCACCGCATTCGTTACGGCTACGACCTCGGCCTGAAAGACACTGCAGTGTTCTGGCAACTTGTACGATTTACTGATTTCCGGGTCAGCACAGTATACAGCGGACCCTACACCTTCAGCCATTTTGGAACCATCTGTGTACACGTGCGTTGTGCTGACCGTCATATCCGCACCTTTGCGCCAGCCGTCTACCTCTATTGTGGCTTCAGGACCCGTTTCGAAGTTTAGAACCGGAACCATGTAGTCTGTCCGTGAAATGCTCGCTTCGGCTATACTACTGTGGCCGTATGGTCTGCGTTCAAGCTGGCCCGAGGCGTTTAGCCTATTTGCAGTTGTCGATGCCATGCTTTTGGCTACCAGGTCCGCCGGTGGGATGTGCAGAGCAGCATGTAATGCTGCTGTCGGGCTGGTTCTCAATGCTCCCGTTATATTTATCATAGATAATCTGCACACCCTCTCCAGTTTAGTCACATACGTTATCTTTTGAGTGGCTTTCCACCAAACCAGTACTCCGTAATAAAGAATTGGTTTCACCACTGCCATGAAAACCCAATGCGTTAGTGCGGGCGAGAGCCCCCATTTGCGCCCAAGCATTCTATTGCATGCATAGAGTGCAGTGGAGGCTTTCTTCACTCTCTCATCTACGTTTGGTTTCCACGACAGCTTGCTGTCTAATATTATTCCCAGGTATTTTACGCTGTTTTTCTCCTGCAGGGTTACTCCTCCTAGTCTGGGCTTTGTCCAAGTCGGGACCTTATACCTTCTAGTGAATAACACCATGTCCGTGTTTTCTGCATTCGCAGCCAGCCCAACACCGGTTGCCCAGGCATGCACCTCTTTGAGCGCGCGATCCATTAGGGAACTGATTGTTGACAAGCATTTGGCACATATTATGATTGCGACATCGTCCGCATACGCCGTAATTTGACCGGTCCGTCATCAAATCGCCTAAGCAATCTATTGATGACTAGTGTCCAGAGTAGTGGGGATAGTACCCCGCCCTGTGGTGTTCCTCTTTTTACCTCCTTCGTGGACTCATGTCGGCCCCATTTCGAGGTAACTTTCCTACAGCTTAACATGCAGCCTATCCACCTTATCAGAGCAGGATCCACCCCAACCGAGTTCAGACCATCCATTATTGCCTGAGATGAGACATTGTTAAAGGCTCCTTCGATATCTAAGAACACACCTAGGGCGTATTCTTTGTATTCCAGGCCCTTTTCCACGTTTATAACCACCCTATGCAGTGCAGTTTCCACCGACTTGCCTCTGGTGTATGCATGTTGTACCGGCGAAACCAGTCCTTCATCCATGCTAGACTTAATGTGCACATCTAAGAGCCTCTCAAATGTTTTGAGCAGGAAAGATGTTAAGCTTATAGGCCTGTAGTTCTTGGGATGCACATGACTGACCTTACCTGCCTTTGGTAGGAAGACTACTCGGGCCATCCTCCACGAATGCGGTACATGATTCAGCCGTATGCACCCCTCAAAGATCTCGTTGAGCCATTTTATTAACTATATTCCTGCCATCTATAACATGGCAGGAAATATACCGTCCGGACCGGGCGACTTAAACTTAGATAAAGTCCTAATAGCCCATTCGATCTTGGTGTCATGTACCAACCCCGGTATTAGCCTTTCGGCTCTCGTGGTATTGGGATTCTCGAGCTCATTTTCCGCATGGCCATCAGACGGAAAATGTGCGTCGAGAAGCGCCTTCAGGGATTCTTCATTGCTGCGTGACCATTCCCCATTCTCCTTCAGTATTAGCTGCTGGGCAACTTCGCCTCTTGATAGGACTTTCCTCAACCTTGCTGTATCATTGGAGCTTTCTATATTCGTACAGAACTCCCTCCATGAGACCCTCTTTGATTTGCTGATTTCCCTTTTATAAACCCTCAACAGGTCCCTATATTCGTCCCAGCACTCCTCGCATTCAGCGGCTTTTGCTAGTTTGAAGCTCTCTCTCACCTGCCTCCGAAGAGTTCCCAGCTCTTTGCTCCACCAAGGTGGCTTCGATTTGCCTCTGGATCTTCTAAGGGGGCAGGCTTTACTATACGCATCGGTAAGTATCTTTGTGACGGTGTTGTTGGTTTCCTCCAACTACTCTACCGTGGAGACCGCCCGAGGTACCCCGAGATTCCTTACCACTAGTTTCTGGAATTTAGTCCAGTCTGTCAATCTAGGGTTCCTAAAGGATTTAACATTCTCTACCCTCCCTAATTGAATGTTAAAGGCTATATACGAGTGATCTGAGAAGGATGGTCTTTCGAGAACCCTCCAGTCATACATTGATGTATCTACCTCAGAAGTCAGTGTGATGTCAAGTACATTACTAGAAGTTGGACCAACGTACGTAGGGACGCTGCCCCTATTAGCTATTTGCAAACTACTTTGTAATATAAAGCAAAACAGGGACTCACCTCTCTCGTTGACGTCATCGCAGCCCCATGTGGTATGATGTGCATTGGCATCCGCACCTATAACCAGTCTTGCCTTTTTGCCCTCCATCTCTACCAGCTTCTTGAGCTCTTCCGGTGGAGCCTCCACGTTGTGAGCCATGTAGCACGATGCCAGGATTAGTGCCCGCTCCCGTTCCACCTCGATGGCTACTACCGCTAAATCCTCAGTGCTGTAACACTGTCTTACAAAATTTTAAAAATTATTTGCACCAAAGCTGAGATATTTTTCTTCCTCCTCAAAGTATCGAAAAACATAGAAAAATGTGAAAAAAGTGGGGGGTAAACCGGAGAAATTCTGAGTTATTTCAATTTGACTGTTTTTTGAAAAATTTGCAAAATTTATCCCTGTTTTCTCACATTCAAACCTAATTATCTTCTTTGGTACATCTGCTATATCGACAATCTTTACTTTTATTCAAAAGGGAAGATTTTGCGCAAATTTTATGCTATCGCTCACTTTTTTTGACTTCCCCATTTAAAAGATATCGTCGAAAATGTCAACAATAAAATTTAACGAAAACCTCATTTTCCTTATATATACCGAGCTTTGACATCAGAAATCTATAGAACCGCTTAAGACACGACCAATTTTTTCCCTCCTATCTTGTAGGAAATTTTATAGCAAAAATTTCGGTATATATAGATCTTGAAAAACATGCAAACTAATTGTCAATTTCGGCCTTTACAAAAAAAGGGCAAGTTCCGAAAAAATTAGAGTTTTTTCTAAAATACAGTTTTATTGTCTTTTCACGTGGTATAACTTCGTTTCTTTCAAAATTCATAATATTTGTTAGATAACATTTTTTTAATTTTCCTGTTCACAATTTTCATATTTTAATCAAAAACCCCCACTCATTGAATGAATTTTGCAATGTAAGTCTAGGACTGGACACAACAACCATTTATTTGTTTACTAAAATCTATTAACATCTCTGATTTTTGAGGTGCCAAAATCGAGTATTGGCGAAACCCAAGAAAGTTAAATACAAAGTTAAATAAAAATAAAAATTAAGTGTAATACCTATGGTGTCTACACCACAATGTGTACTACAATGAAAGCTCAGGAAACCATGTAATAGCATAGTGACACACATTTGGTTTTCTATGACGTTGGCACTTACCAGCTGATTAAACAAAATAAAAAAGCAAAGTTAAAAATAAAATAAAAGAAAAATGAACTCAATGAAAACTCGAAACTGCGTGCTCCTTTGCCAGCTGCGTCCACATCTTTGCATATATATGGCTATTTTTATGTGCTCCATGCAGCACATGGCTAAATTGAGCCCACACTGCAATTATTTTTTTTAATTGCGTCGCTTCCAACGTCCTTTTTTGAATTTTTTTCCTATTTCTGATATAAATTTGTTGATTTTTTTAATTAATATTTGTTGTCAAAATGACATAAAACACCTGATTGTGACAGACGAATTGGCTGTGTTCATTGCACTGCAACGTAGTACAATTAGCAACTTCACTCAATTTCAATGGTTTCTTGCCTGCTTTCATGGTACGGAACTCAATATGTCGAACTTAACTATTGAAACTACATTTTCTCAACTCACATCTTGATTTTTTTTACAAAAAACCTTGGTGATCAAAGTGATCGAGACCAGACACAAAAGGAAATGCACGAGTCGTATGATGGGGGAGTATGTCTGGTTCTTGGCACTGTCAGAAAATGACAAGGAGGAAAAGCCAAATCGAAATCTAGTTAAGATACACTTTCAGGAAATGTCGGAGTAATATAAAGCATGTATGATTTGATCAAATAACTTGTGATAAAAAGAATACGAAGTTATACTACGTGAAAAGACAATAAAACTGTATTTTAGAAAAAACTCTAATTTTTTCTGAACTTGCCCTTTTTTTGTAAAGGCCGAAATTGACAATTAGTTTGCATATTTTGCAAGATCTATATATACCGAAATTTTTGCTATAAAATTTCCTACAAGATAGGAGGGAAAAAATTGGTCGTGTCTTAAGCGGTTCTATAGATTTCTGACGTCAAAGCTCGGTATATATAACGAAAATGAGGTTTTCGTTAAATTTGATTGTTGACATTTTCGACGATATCTTTTAAATGGGGAAGTCAAAAAAAGTGAGCGATAGCATAAAATTTGCCCAAAATCTTCCCTTTTGAATAAAAGTAAAGATTGTCGATATAGCAGATGTACCAAAGAAGATAATTAGGTTTGAATGTGAGAAAACAGGGATAAATTTTGCAAATTTTTCAAAAAACAGTCAAATTGAAATAACTCAGAATTTCTCCGGTTTACTCCCCCTTTTTTTCACATTTTTCTATGTTTTTCGATGCTTTGAGCACGAAAAAAAATATATCAGCTTTGGTGCAAAATCATTGTAAGACAGTGTAATTAGAGAACATACATGAGTGAAGGGTTTTCCTTACCATAATGACGGCTCTTACCCTGCCATCCGATCTTGCGTAATAGACGCCAAAACCATGCGTGCTGAGCCCAGAAACACGTCCTCCAGATGAGAGCCATGGCTCCTGGATCAGCGCCACATCGAACGAGCCCTCCTCAAGAGTGAGGAGGAGTTCGCTCGAAGCTACTTTACTGTGCTGGAGGTTTACCTGCAGGACTCGCAACATCATTGAGATGTTTGTCCCCCTCCGGCACTACCATCGTCCTCGCCTCCGATTCATTGGCGTCCGCTAATCTCAGGTTTCCGAGGTCCCTTTCTACCTCCCCTGCTTGTAGCGTGTTTTTGTTGTCGTCCTTAGGACTTCGCTTTTTAAGGCGCAGATATACACTGCCCATGCCCCAGCACATCTTTCCATGTTCAGAGTACAACATGTCTTCCGCCTCCTTATTGATTTGGAGGATGTAGTGCTGACCCTCCTCCGTCGGCCGTGATACGTGCAGTACCTTCCAATCCCGCGATGGTATACTCGGGTTCTGGCGTTGCAATAGACGCAACGCATCCTCCGACTTCACCACGCAAGGGATCCATACCTTGGCCTTCGGAATCGTGGGGATCAGCGCTCTATCCACCACTTCAAACCGGGAGCTAGCACCTTGCCTTTGGAGGTTGGAAATCACTCCCTTTAGCCAAACCAAGGTCGCACTGTCCTTGCATCTAATGAGTTTTACCCCATTCTGCCACCCCGCCGAGTCGAAGGATGGTAGCGGCTTTCCGCTCTCATCCTGTAGCAGGGAAATCATGGCGCTCAGCAGTTCCCTCTCTACAGATCGCCACCTTTCGGTGGACATCTGCCGATATGGATCGCTGCGGTCCAGTAACGCCACGGTCAGCCACTGCTTTGCCACGTCACTCATCCTCGCAGAGGTGCCTGGAGTCTCCGCGTTAGCTCCCTTTGGCCCCTCCACGTGGGTGGCAGCCATCGCTGGGTTGCCCATCTGTCCTGCGGATCTCGATGTGCAGGGTCTCTCGCTGTCACGACTTAGACCCCCTTTGCACCACAGCCTTGCTGGTATCGCGGCTGGCCTGCCCCACAGTCCTGGGACTGGGTCTTCTCCCATCCCCCCTACGCTTCTTATGAGCAGACCTATCGCCTTCCGCAGACCGCTGCCTCTTTTTCCCGTTCCGAGCCTCTTCTTCGAACCTATTGCAGTACCGGGGGTTGGTCGCCGCAAAGCTCCCATCCCCGAACTGCCTCCGTCCATTCTCTATTGTGGCCCGGGCCCACTCGAGCCGCTCTACCTCTCGGTCCTTTAGATCGACTGCCGCCCCCAGGCGCTGGACGATCCTTAGTGCTGCTCGGTACTGCGATAGGGCTTTCTTCCCCTCCCTATTTCGCACTCTTCTTTCCTCCGTCTCTTTGCTCGGGCTGGCGAGGAGCTCTCGCTCTCGCACCGAGCTCACGGATGCGTCGCTGTCACCGCTTTCCATGTCCGACTCTTCGCCTTTGGCGCTATCGTCGTTCTTGGGAAGCGGCCCCCCTTTCTTCTCCTCCTCCTCATTTTTATTTGTATGTTTATTGGAATTCATCTTGGTCGTACGACCACCTGCCCGACAAGGCGGGCTCAGCGGTCTAGGGATATATATCGGGGAAATAGATCGTACACCGCAGCAGCGCCCCATACTGCGGCAAGGCCAATATTACTTCCCGAGGTGGCCCGGTATCGGGAAGGCACCGTGAAAATACAGCCGAAATTGCCCCCTGGCTGCAAATCGTCCAATGGGCACGGTCCGCTTGACACCCTGGATTAGGGGGACCCCACGACCATAATCAAGAATCATTTCCACACGCCTTAGCTATTGAGAGAGCTAAGCCATGCAGCACTGGTTCCTGATCTTTGCTGGATACCTTCCGAACTGAACTTAACTTCCCGAACGGAACTTCTGTGGTATCCATTACCAGTCGGCACCCTCTTGGAGGGTTCAGTGTGAGGATTTTCGCCGACCAAAAAAGCGTTGTAATGGAATAAGAAAAGCTGAAAGAATGTGTGCGAGCTCATGAAATTCTGTATGTTTCGCGAACATCTGATTTTGAATTGCTGTGTGGCTACTAGAGCCTGACCAGTCACATCACTGGCGGTAGAAACCCTGCCGCCAGCACCAATTTCACAACACACTATACACCAACACATACACAATTACACGCACCAATTGTCAAACACACGAATATACTTGTAAACGAAAAAACAGTTCAAATAGAATCCTTATGCGAACTACCTAAAAACAAATACAACAATCTTAATAACACTTATAAGGGCAACAACAACACACAACAAAAAAACAAGCTAGATAAGTACCCCTGCCCCTAACAGGAGTGATCACGTAAGTCAAATCTTGACCATTTATTTAAAAATGATCATTTACATAGCAACAAGATTTTCGATAACTGAAAGTAATTTCACCAGAAAAGTCTATGTTCATTTCCTTGTGCTAGCAAAAACTAAAATTCCGCTAAAATTGCAAGTAACACTTGCCAATTTATCCCTCACAACAAAACCAATATACAAAATTAAAAATAGCGGAAAAATTTAATATATATTTACATAATTATTATATACACATACCGACATATTACAAAATATTCGCGCACTAGAAAAATATAAGTTCAAATTACTGCTTATTTTTTGTGTGTTCTTAAACACAACTAATTTGCAACCACAAAAATATTATTTCAAGTTTCCACTTGCAAATTTGCCCGGCAATACCCCCTCTGCTTGCATCCCAACAAATAAGTCAAGCAAAGGTAGGATTGTGTAAAACAAAATAAGCAGTAACTAAATTTAAAGAAAAGAAGAAATCGAAGTAAAAATATTAATAATAATACATACTCGAACAAAAGTTTGATCAGCGACAAAGCTGCACTCAAAAAATAATTAATTAATTAACAAGTAAAAACAGTCGCGTGCAAAATAAAAGCAGCGTATACAAAAAAACATCGGTACTTTCAAAAATAAATTTTCCTGTTTTATAACTCTACAAAATACACTAGCTAGGCATAAACATTTATTTATACTAATAACGCACTAGAAAATACAGTAGCGAGCAAAACAAAAACGATAAAATATACATACATACTTTTACTAGTTTATACATACGCATATTGTAAAATATATACAATATGGGAAACCCCAACAATTCGATGTGCCTAAGAAAGGCGAAAAGGAAAACCCTCAAAATATTCCTGCGAAAAGCACCCGCTCAAAACGGGGTGTAAGCCAAAAAAAAATTAAAAGAATTTTCGGCCGCAAGATTCATTGCCGAAAGTGACAGTATCATTAGATACTGCACAAGATTCTTCTCAATCCCCATAGAGGAAAATACAGAATCTGTTCTTGAGGTGAAAGAAAAGTCCCTCGACAAATTTTGGACACGACTCCAATCGCCAAAAGACGCAATCATCGAAACCGATGATTCAGAGTTGCCTGACAATTTCAAGACTCGGCTTATTCGAAATACGAAAACTGCTTAGACCAATATGAAAAAACAAAGGCTAGGATATCCGATCAATTAAAATTCCTAAAGCTTATTACTGCACATGCTCCACCCCAGCGAGTAGAGCTGCCCCAAAAACAAATGAACGATTCAAGTTCCGACATATATCTCAAAGTGCCAGCCTGTGATACTGAAGTATTTCATGGGGGTTATGAACAATGGCCGTCCTTCCGGGATATGTTCTCAGCCATATACATAAACCACCCAAAGCTATCACAAGCATAAAACTATATCATTTAAGAAATAAAACAAAAGGTCAAGCAGCGGCTATAGTAAAACCGTTCGCACTCAATGATGACAATTGTAATCTGGCTTGGGAAGCGTTAAAAGCTAGATGTGAAAATGAAAGAGTCTTGGTCGATAAACAAATAACGATCTTAATGAATTTACCAAAAATTCAAAAAGAAACAAGTGAGGAATTTCTGAAGTTACAGTCGACAGTAAGAAACTGTTTATCGGTTCTAGCAATCCAAAACGTCCCCCCTGAAAACTGGGACCCCATTCTGGTCAATATCTGTGCTACCACATTACCAGAAAAATCACTATTTTTATGGGAGCAATCGCTCTCATCCCGTAAAAAATGCCAAACGTGGCAACAAATGAAAGATTTCCTCACCACCCAGTTCGAAATTGCAGAACGGGTAGATCATAAAGCATCAAAGCCGAAAAACTCGAATGACAAAAATAGAAGCTTCTTTAAACCCCAAGCCAGTAGTCATAATTCGCACAATAAAAGTTTCAATAGATCTCAATCGTTCACATCTGAACAATATAGAAATATGTCATGCGAACTGTGCAGCGGAGGGCATCAACTAAGATCTTGCGAGAAATTTAGAAATTTATCAATAAACGAAAGAAATAACTTAGTCAGAACTAAGAAACTTTGCAACAATTGCCTATCGCCTACTCATACTGCACAGACATGTTCGAGTAAATACACTTGCTCCTATTGCCGTAGGAGACATCATTCGATGCTCCATAATAATAATAACAATGCCCAAAATAATTCAAATGCCAAAAGAACCACGGGACTAGCTGCAACTGCTAGATCGGAAAATCCCGAAAGAGACAATCCCGAAAGTTGTCAAGAACAACCATGCTGCTCAAATGCAGCCAGAGTACAAACGCTTCATTCAGAAAATGAAAGCAAAACACTGTTACCGACAACAATAGTCTCCATCGAACAAGGATCACAGCGATCATTCATAGCATCTAAGGTCCAAAAAAGTTTAAATCTGCCAACCAAACAAGCCAACTTCGAAATTTCAGGAATGGGCGGAAGAGTTGTTCAAAACTCAAATAAAATCTGCTTCATGACCCTGGTTTCAACAAGCGCGGACCAAAGAATAGAAGCGGAAGCTATTGTTCTGCCGCGACTTACGAATATGCTACCAAGCTATAACATAAATAGCAAACACTGGCAAAAGTTTTCATATCTGAAACTAGCCGATCCCAACTGCCATACACCCGATCAAATCGACATATTGTTGAGAAGCGATCTAATCCCCCAAATAATACTTGAAGGTGTTGAGAAAATCTCCAACAACCTACTAGCCCAAAATACCATCTTCGGATGGATTTTAAGCGGTCAAGTCAAAGAGAAAATCTCCAGCTCCACAACGCAAGTGGAAGATATTTCGAATGACTATCTTAACTCACAATTGAGAAAATTCTGGGATGTAGAAGAACTACCCCCAATACCCATTACTACAGCTGACGACAAGTATTGTGAAGACTTCTACGAGTCCACAACTACGAGATCAAAAAACGGGCGGTACGTCGTACGACTACCATTCAAACAACAATTTCCTGATACACTCGCCTTAGGTTAGTCACGAACCTCTGCGCTACAACAGTTTTTAAGTATGGAAAGAAACCTACTTAAAAAAGGCGAGCTAAAAACCTCATACGACAACGTCCTTGAGGAATACATAAAATTAGATCATATGGAATCAGTAAAATCCTATGAAAAAATAACAAAAGGCAAACACGCCTCCTTTTATCTACCACACCACGCGGTTATGAAACCAGAAAAACTTACAACAAAAGTAAGAGTGGTGTTCAATGCATCTAAATGCACAAGCTCAGGCAATTCACTGAATGACGTTTTATACACTGGTCCAACATTACAACCCGACCTAATGCAACTTATCTTACAGTGGCGGATGTATAAATACGTATTCAATGGTGACGTCGAAAAAATGTACCTACCGGCAAATCCTAGTACATGAAGACGACCAAAACTATCAGCGCATTATCTTTCGAAATTCACCTAGCAGTCCAATCCGCAACTATAAGCTAAAAACGGTGACATTTGGCGTAAACTGCGCCCTTTTCCTAGCCATTCGTACACTACACGAGCTGGCAAAAGATACGAAAGAAAAACTACCACTAGCCGCCCCGGTGCTTAGCTCTCAAACGTATGTAGACGACATACTGTCGGGAAGCCATAGCCTTCCATTAGCGTGCGAGTCACTAGCGCAAGTTATCGAAGCCCTCGATTCAGCAGGGTTCCCATTAAAAAAGATAACTTCCAACTATCCAGGAATACTGGCAAAAATAAATAAAGAAAACTTGCTAGATATTAATTTTCTAAAGTTTGAAAAAGAGAGCACCACTAAAACTCTGGGCATACAATTGAATGCAATATAAAAAAACGAAAAGACAAATTTTGTCATCTGTGGCAAAACTTTTTGACCCCGCAGGATGGCTTGCACCAATCATGATACAAGCAAAAATCCTCATTCAAGAATTATGGCTAGATGGAACCGATTGGGACGAAGTGGTGACACCACTCCGCTTAATAAAGTCGTCCCAATTTGCAAGTAACTTGCACACTATTTCCGAGATACAAATACCTCACACATCTCAAATCATTGCCTTGGTTGGGCCAGCAACTTGGCGACACGAAGCCAGTGCTGATAACCCTGCGGATCTTGGAACAAGAGGCTGCAAACCCCTGCACCTTACAACCACCACCCCCCCGAGCCTTAAGAGTAATAGCGTATATGTTTCAATTTGTAAATCACTTAAAGAATAAGGTGAAGGGATAGCCAATACCGCAAGCTATGCACTTACGCATCAAGACTTGCAACGGGCAAAAATAGCCCTAATCACCTATTACAGTAGTGAACAAATCCTTTTAAGGGCATCGAAGCCCATCGATAAAAAGAGCACACTCTTAGTACTTAAGCCCTTTGCAGACTCTAAGGGACTGCTTCGTGCCAATGGCAGGCTTGCGAACTCCAGTCTGAGCTACAATGAGCGGCATTCAATCATAATACCGGAAAAATCCGCATTTGCCACACTCTTTATAAATTATCCCCACCTCTTAATGCAACAAATTATCCGACAAGAGCTTTATATTCCTCGATTAAAGCCTCTGATCAAAAAATCAATCTTTAGGTGTAAAGTCTGTACGCTACACAAGCAAATGATGCGCACGCAGATCATGGCAGCTCTACCACCCGAACGCTGAAATTTTTCTATGCCTTTCACCATTACTGGTGTTGATTTTGCCGGACCTTTCCAGCTAAAGGCCTCGATGTTAAGGTTTTCTACCACAATGAAAGGTTGCGTGGCTGTTTTTGTATGCTTCACGACAGAAGCCGGACATTTAGAATTATGTTCAGATCTTTTCTCGCGGCATTTGCACGCTTTGTCGGACGGCGAGGGTTTCCCTCGAAAATCATGAGCGACAATGGCAAAACCTTCATCGACGCCCAACAAGCTACCGAAAAGGAGTTCATACAGTTCGCCAAAGAAGTCTCACCGCACATCATTGAAAAATACGTACCGCAAGGCATTAATTGGCAATTTATCCCTCTAAGGGCCCCACATATGGGTGGACTATGGAAATCAGCGGTTAAAAGCTTTAAATCGCATTTCAAAAAAACCGCTGGAAAGAATAAATTTACATTTGAAGAGTTCACTACGTTACTCATTCGAGTTGAAGCTGTTTTAAACTCACGGCCACTAGCATTACTCTCGCAAGATCCCTCCGACTTTACAGCCCTCACCACTGGGCACTTTCATAGAGGAACGACACATAGCGGCACATAGCGTTCGATGCCCACTTTGTCGCCGTCCACACGCCCTACACTTGTGTGGAATCTTCAAAGCCATGCAACCGCTCCAAAAACAGCAAGTGGCACAGGCGCATGGCTACTGCCTGCACTGTGGCATACCACCGACGAGTGCACGTCCAGTATTCTGTGCCAGCTTTGTGGACGACCTCACCACACCCTCCTGCATCGGACGTCTCGAAATAGCGCCCAGGCGGCACCACCTCCTCGCACCCACGTGCGACCTCGAGCGCGACCCACTAGCGGGTCGCAACCTCGACGGCCAACCTGGCGGGCCAACCAGCAACAACATCAGTGGACTCACCCTGGGGCCCGATATCGCCCTCCAGCACCGACGCCGGTCTCACATCAGCACGGACTCAGCTACGAGAGCCTGACCAGTCACATCACTGGCGGTAGCAACCCTGCCGCCAGCACCAATTTCACCACACACTATGCACCAACACATACACAATTACACGCACCAATTGTCAAACACACGAATACACTTGTAAACGAAAAAACAGTTCAAATAGAATCCTTATGCGAACTACCCGCCTGTTTTATGCGCTATACTGATTTTGAAGTTAAATAAAGTTTGTAATTTTAAATATTAAACTTTCGTTGCTTTATTTGGAAATCGCGAGGTGAGTGCAGTGCAGTGAAAAGTGCAACATTAGTGCTAAATTGTTTGTTGTGCGAAGTATAATCAACATTTTCTTTTACGTGCTGTGTATTGCTATGATATGCCCTGCTATGCAAGCATAACTTAACCATTATTCATACATTCTCTTTGATAAAGATTGGTCATGAAGTTTGGAAATCAATAAGCAGCAAACGACACACAAAAATATGTGGGTGGGCCACCACCCACTTTCCTAAAATTGTGTAAATATTGATTAAAGGACACATACTGTACAAATGTCATTAATTAACCAAAACTATTTTAAAACAAATACAAACATTCTTAGTTATGACGAATTGTAATTTTTTATAGCGGCGTAGTACTGCCAACTTTATAAATTATGCTGTAAACAGTGAACTCGAGAACATACTGTGTACATTTCAGCAGGAGCGGTAGAGTACTTTGGAAGCCAGACAGGATTATTTATAAGATATGCCCACATGTCAATAGAAAAAGTTTAACACTCAACAATAATTTCCACTACCACTTCTACACAGCTGGGTATTTAATGCTCGGTTCCACACGAACTTAGATTCCTACTTCTTTTTGATTATTTTTTCAGCACTACTTCCTTACTAGCAGTAGACGTAAGCCGTCTTTTAGAGGAAGGCAAAGAAATCCATCTTTAATTCTAAAAATGGTGGTCATATGAATGTATTAATTTTAAACTTTATATTTTCTTTTACAGTTATGGAATACAATAGTAATCCCAATGAGCCCAAAACGCTACATTTCTATCCGGAAACTAGAGTTGACTCCTTGAAAAATCTGTCCGTAAGCAGTGAAAAAATTTCTTTGAATTATAGCGTGCGGGGTGACAGGTGTATCTTCCAAGAATTTGAGTTTAAGCCTGGCGGCCGAGTTTTAAAGGTAACTTATTATTATGATTTAATAACTATGGCTATACCGGCAAAATATCTCGAACGTATAAGAATATGGGTAGAATTGCCCACGAAAATAGTAATGCTTATACGTGTTTATATTTTGTATACAAAATTCACTAAAGTGTGCTAGTGAAACGTATATGTATATGTATGTACATACTGAAAGGACCTGGCAGACGTTGTTCTGCCCAAATTTAGGGAAAAAGTCGCTCGATAAATAAAAAAGTCTATTACATACATAGGAAATAACAGGAGTTAGTTTATCGAAATGTTGTAATGTTCAAACGAACCCCGTGGCCTACCCCTTTCATTTGATACCCATATTGTATAAAAATTAAGAGGTTTTTTTGGCAACCACATTTTGACCGATAACTCAGTTATCGATTAATTTATCGAAATGTTGCAATGTCCAAACGAACACCGTGGCCTTTACCTTTCGTTTGATACCCATATTGTGTTAGAGGTGTTTGGGCAACCACATTTTCACCAAATTTTAAAACATACAGTTTTAGGTTAGTTGGGTAACATTAGTGCGCATATCTCCAAAACAGTTTGAGGTATTGAAATGGCATTAAATGGTGTTCTATGCTAAACTCCATATAATATGTGTACAAAATTTCACTCACTCAGTCACTCACAAACTTCCGCATTTATAATATAATATGAATTTCATATCAAACCCAATATGGAAAATGGAAATTTTTTACCGATTTTGAAAAATAAAATTTGTTTTTACAAAGGTCTATTTAGTATACATATATAACATATCTGAAATGAATAGAATGGCGTTTTTCTCTTTTTTTTAAACAATTTTTTAAGTAAAACCATGTCTTGGTAACTTTTTTATTATTATTATTTTGATATTATTGTGTGAACAAAAAAAGTTACCTACATAGCTATACTTTGGAAGTTATACAGATTTTTTTTAATCCTATTGTCAAATTTTTCAGGCATTCTCAAAATATATAACACAAATATTTAACCGCTCATCAAAGGATACAACGAAAATAATTGTTTCTACAAATTCCAAGGATATCGTTGTGAAGCTCAGCCAGGTAGAAATACATAGTAAGTATCTAAACGAAGGGTGTATGTTTATGTTGAACAATAGATACTATGCATAGTAGTGCGGAAACGTACAACATAAACATACACCCTTCGTTTAGATAGTACTATAAACTTTTAATGACTAAGTATATACTAATGGTACTCATTTATAGTAGCAAACTTGTTGCATATGTTGCAAACGTCGCGAAATGGCAAAGTCGCAACTGAACTGTCAATTTTTGTATGCAATTTGCTTTGCGACAGAATGGCAACTATGCGAGCCTATTTTGAGTGGCATCTATGCAAATTTGTCGCAAAACATCAGCTGATCATTAAAAGAAGAGAAAGAAAACCGCGCACAAAATTTTCTGCAAAAATGGAAGAAGTAAGTATATTTAACTTTTATGCACTAATATTTATCTTTAAATAACAATTGTCTGTTCTATGTATATGTAGATGCGTTTACAGAAAAAACGTGCACGGTTAAATGGAACTTTTAGGTGGACAGAACAATTAACAAAAGACTTAGTGACCACTATAGTGGAAAATGTAGCAGCTAATCCGGAACAATTTGAGGTAACATTTTTTGTCTTTTCCAATCGGTGGTATAACATTAAATAAATTAATTGCAGAAACCGACTGCTCAGAAGTTCTATGAGCGTATTGCAGCAAACTCAACAACGTTAGGTAACATTAAATGGGATATTATGCGCACAAAAATGAGGCACCTTAAAACGAATTTTTCGTCCGCACTAAAATGGAAGGGTGAAACAGGTGCGGGGTTGCTCGAAAGTGGAGATGTAAAAAGTGTGGAAGATTACATAAACAAAATGTGTCCACTTTATGATGACATGTACGCAATATTTGGACAGCGCGTTAATGTGCAGCCGCCGGCCATATATCAATCGTCTATGCCAGTTACAGCGTTTGCTCCAATTGCAGTAGATATCATGGAAGAAAATGAATCAACAAGCTTACCTGATAGTCCTTTGGTCAGTCCATCAGTAATGCTTCCTTCTCCATCAGAGTGCGTTGCAAGTCCGTCTGTCCCGTCCGTCGCATCAGGCGCTAGCACGCTTAATACCACTACACCAAAGCGAAATTTAAAAAGACCCCATAACTCAAGCCCATTTGCTTTATTATTTGAAATTCAAACGAAAAAAGTGGAATTAGAATCACAAAAACTAGAACTCGAGAAAGAAAAAGAGAAAAACAAATTTGAGTTGCAGAAACTACAACTGGAGAAGGAAGAAAGGATCGAAATGGAGAAGCTAAGACTGGAGCACGAAAGAATGAAAAGTGCTGACATATCATAACATAAAATTCTTGTTTTGAATGTGTAATGTGAACTTGAAAATTCTTGTTTTGAATGTGTAATGTGAACTACTTATATTTAAATTAAATGTTTAAGAAAACAATTCGCTTTTTTTATTGAATATGTAGTGTTTAGAGGTTTGTTGTTGCTGTTGTTGTAACGCTACGTTGCCCTGCCTAGGTAGTCAGTATCTACCCAATATTGTCATCAAACTCTTCTAACGGATATGGGTGTTAGAAGAGTAGGCTCGGTTGAGCAGACAAAAAGATGATTTGTATTATGGGGGGACAAGCCGCATGTCGGGGTTCAGTCTGGATAGGTAAGAGTTTAACCTATTACAATATCCAGACCGGAGTTGAGCCAGCATCGCCCTAGTCTCCCTAGGCAGCACGCGCTCCTCTTCGCCAACGGGTGGCGTTGTTGCCTGAAGAACAGCGTTCGCCGGGAGAGAGCCGACAAAGGAGTTGACCAGGCGTCCGCTATGCTCTTTAGCGGCGAGCATTTTCGCTTCATTATGTAAGTGATGCTCAGGAGACATAAGAAGACACCCAGTGGCGGTACGAAGGGCGGTGTTTTGGCAGACCTGTAGCCTCGCCCAGTGTGTGTCAGCTAGCCCCGGCGACTATATTGGTCGTGGGAATGATCAGGCTTTGTTCGGACTACTCAGTAGATATATTTTGAAATTATAAGAAGCGGATACCAGGGTCTCGACATATCCCCCAAAATGTGGACCTGGGTAACCCTTATAAGTATTTACACAATATGGATATCAAAAGAAAGGTCTTGATGAGTGTTTTAACATGGTGTAGTTATAAATCCCGATTTTGAGATATTGTCCAAAATGTGGACTAGGTTTGACCCTATAAGGATAGGGAGTGGGAGTGGGATATGGATAGGGAGTGGGAGTGGGAGTGTTATATGGATAGGGATAGGGAGTGGGAGTGGGATATGGATAGGGAGTGGGATTGGGATTGGGAGTGGGAGTGGGATATGGATAGGGAGTGGGAGTGGGATATGGATAGGGATAGGGAGTGGGATTGGGAGTGGGAGTGGGATATGGATAGGGATAGGGAGTGGGATTGGGAGTGGGAGTGGGATATGGATAGGGAGTGGGAGTGGGATATGGATAGGGATAGGGAGTGGGAGTGTTATATGGATAGGGATAGGGAGTGGGATTGGGATTGGGATATGAATAGGGATAGAAATAGAATAACAAACTGCTTTATAACTTATTTGGTAATATAAATTCATTTATTGATTGTTTGCATAACTTAGCATTTCGTAGATGGTGCGTCGTACTGCTTCCCCTTCATTACTTCGAGTACCTGGTGATAACTCTCCAATATAGTATTCTGATTGATCAATTTCGTAATCGAAACGATCATCTTGTTGGAGTATAAGATTATGCAACAATGCGCAGCAGAGAATCCATCTGTTTACTTTTTTAATGCCATTGGTATCTTTGATTTGAAGTCTCAAATGTTTCAAGCTGCCAAACCTTTCTTTCAACATGCCATAACAGTGCTCAATTCTAATCCTATAGCGGCTAAATATCTTGTTGAAAAAAATTCGTTGACTCTGTGTTAGCTCTCTTGAATTCTCTCTAAACGGTGTTATAACAGTGCGAGACAATTTATAGGCACTGTCACCAGCGATCCATTCAGCTCCTCCAAAAAATGTTTGGCTTTCTTTCGACAATTCGCAGTCATTATAAATACGCGCATCATGCACGCTTCCTGGATAGCCTAGCACCACATGTCTTATTTGAAGCCTATAATCACAAACGGCTTGCATTTTTACGGAGTATTGATGCTTGCGTGAAAAGTAAGCTTCTGGGTCTTGTGAAGGTTTTTCCGCCAATGGAATTTCAGTACCATCGACGTATCCCAAGCAGTTCGGCAATTCATCCCAAGTCTCTGACACAAGCTTCTTACGTTCGTCGGCATTTGGCCAATACAGATATCGATCTTTGTGCTTTAATAGCGCATCAAAAATTCTCTCAGTCAAATTCTGGGAAAAAGAAATATGAATTATAAATGTTTGTGAGACAAAATTTAACTAACTAATATTTATATCAGGAAACAGCTGCGGGCACTGACCTGAATAAGACCACCATCACTAACTCCAAACAAGCCAGCAATCTTGGAGAGCGTTGCACCTTCCCCGCTTGATCCTAAGCGGTATAATACGATTGCTAGTTGGGTTTCGAGAGGGAATTGTTTGCAAGAATGGGGGTGGTTGAAGACCTCATCGTCCTTTATTAAATTTAAAATAACCTCAAAGGTTTTCCACTCTACGCGTGTGATCTTCTTGAACCTACTCTCGTCAAGCTCCCATAACACCTCGTTTAAAAATGTCTTGCTCTTAGGTACACTATTTTGAATAAATGGCACGCAGTATCTGCATTCTTCTCCCATGGCCAAGACAATCAAAAGTTCTTCCAAAATGTCATCTTCTTTTCTTCCCTTCTCTTCTATTGGTAGGGATTAAATTTGAGTTTTATCAAGCTAACTACAATTTAAATACATACCTTCGTCCTCACAAAAAATATCCACAATCATTAAATCATTTAAAGCTGCAATTTCTAATAATTTAAGCAGTTTTTGTTTTTCGCTTGTTTTCGGCATTTTTAACTTTTACTTTAGACAAAAAAACAGCTGACTTTTAAAAGATTTGGCATCACGTTTCGCTATTGGGCACTCATTTAACAATGGTGGCAACTGCGCAACTTTGCAATTATTGCATAAATGCGACATTAAATGAGTACCATTACTATTTCTACCTGATAGTTAGCTTCATAGCGATATTGTAGGAATTTGTTTCAGTTGCCATTGCAAATTCAAAGCGAAAGTACGTTAATTTCAAAATTTAGTTTTTTTCAAAACAAATTGTTTTACTTCGTCCTTAGTTTCTCCTTAAATTACAAATAGATATGGAATCAACTAATAAATACAGATGTGTGCAGCTATCAACAAAATGTTCCTCTCTTCGAAACATTAGCTTAAACTAAGCAGCGCTGATATGCGTCGGCAATATAAATAAGCATGTTATTCCTCATCTTGGAACGAATTTTGGAGAAGACGAAATATCAAATCGAAAACTGTTCAAATAATTTGGATAAGCAAAAAATTATATCTCTATTACCAAACACCATGACATCTAAGGAAATTAAACACGAACCTAACACACGAACTATATACACGCATACTAGTTTTACCTACAACATTCGACCTATAAATACAGGACAACGGATAGACACAGATCAGAATGAAAACTTACGATGTCGGATCTCCGAAACCGGTTTGTGAACAAACAAAAATTGACAAGGGATGACGGCAAATCGTTCCAATATAAATCTGAAATTAAAGACATTTTTGGGGATGGTTTATCATACGAATTGATAAAAATCAGCAAAGATATACAAAACAAGTAAGAAAAGGGCTGTCGGAGCAATCGGTTATATGGAAGCTATATGTTATGTTACTCCAATATGTATGATTTTCATTACACACATCACATTTATAATAAGTACCAACCTTGCAAAATTTTACGTTCCTAGCTTCTTAACTGCAAAATTTATAGCCCAAAACCCATTTATCGAAACTATCGATTATATGGGAGCTATATGTTTTGTTTGTCCGATCTGGGTGACTACACAGATTAAAAATATAATATGTACTGAACCTACAAAATTTCGCTCTCCTAGCTTTTTGATTGCAAGAGATATAGGCCAAAACCCATTTATCGGAACCATAGATTGTATGGGAGCTATGCGTTGTATTGGTCCGATCTTACTGGTTCCGACAAATGATTAATATAATACAAAATGACGGCTCCATACCAACTTTCATCGAGATATCTCTAAAATTGAGGGACTAGTTTGCGTTCAAACAGACAGACGGACAGACGGATATGGCTAAATCAACTCTGCTCGTCGCCCTGACCATTTCGGTATGCTTAATGGTGGGTCTATCTCTCCTTCTTCTCATACTTACAAACGTCGGACCAAAGTTATAATACCATTTCATGTTCATGAAAGGTATAAAAATAAAACAAACATCTAACGCTCTAGCATGGACAGACGCAGTTTACCTGAACAAATAACAGTAAAATTGTTTTATGAAGATGATGAAATGAGCCGAATCATGCCGGGGTCACAGGACTCAATTGTAGTAAGACAAGGAAACCTACGTGAGAAAGTTCAAAAAAGACTAACGCTGCCATCGCTTCGTGAAACATACTATGAATTTGGAAAAATACATCCTTCACTTCAATTAGGATTTACAAAATTTACCATGTTGCTACCAAATAGCATGTATGAATAAGAGGCACCAACTCGCTCTTTTGAAAATCGGCAGAATTTCAACTCGCATGTTCGATGCTACTCGATGTTTTGTATTAGGGTTACATAGCAAAGATCATGTATGAATAAGAGGCACCAACACGTATGTTCCAGCAGAGCTACTCGCTACATTTGTTCGATGTTTTCTATTAGGGTTTCAAGGGTTCCCTTTTGTGCATTTTCGCAAATTAAAAAAGAGTGACTTTATAAATAACAGCTGATCCATTTTTATTATGACTAGCTTACTTCATTGAGCTTTTCATGAAGTTGAGTTATTTGCGGCATTGCGGTTTCATGAAGTTGAGGATATTTGCCTATGATTTTTGTGCAAATTGGTCAACTGTGAGGACCCCGATCCTGAGGCTCTGGAGACCTCACAACACTTCTACACATACATGCATATATATATACACATACCTTTTATAAACTTATAATTTTTATGAATAAAATGGATTTTTATACTTGCGAGAAGGAATATCAGAATTTCACGTTTTGCACATACGCCCTTTTACCCCGCAAGCACGCCTGTGTTTGCCCAAAACAAAAAAAGAAAGAATTGGTATTACAACGGTGGCGGAGCTTCAGAACGACAATTTGTGACTCCCTCTACTGGCAGGGACTTTGCGTTGGCCTAAGACAATTCAAAAATTCAGTTGGCGTGTCTGATTCTAATACTCCGCTGAAGTTTCCACCGAGTTTTCCAGTCGAAGCTCGGACGCATATTGTAACGCGTCCCCTCCGTGGCTGTCCCGCATTGAGCGCCAAATCAAAATTATCTAACAATAGTAAGGAAGTCTAAGTTCGGGTGTAACCAAACATTAAATACCTAGTAGTGATCTGTTGTAGTATCCTAATTTACTCAGGTCTATTTTAATACATACCTGAAAATTTGTTATAAAGGCAACTGATTGTTTTCGATAAAAACATTTCTATTGTAAGTGGTAAATTAAACTATCACTAAATAACAAAATATAAATAGCTTTCCCCATGTTCATGAAAGGTATGAAAATAAAAACAATTGATAAAAAAAAGACAGTATGGTGTTAACTACTTGTTCGTATACGTATGTTTGCCATCCGATTTGCGTAATTTTTGGCAGGAGTATACTACATACTTTTGGGAAGCATCTCACTAACTTTCATTGAAATACCTTTTTGAAATTTCAAGCAATCGCTTTTGAAAATAGCTGACCTTTTTTGCTGAAAAGTGGGCGGCGCCACGCCTACTTCAACAAAATCCACAAAATTTTTTTTACAGTTAAGTTTTGCTTAAAAAGCTTATTATGTGTGTAAAATCTTATTTGTATAACTTATACAATTATGGAAATATCGCGATTTTAATTTTACAAAGAAATTTTTCAGAACTGTGTTTAAAAAGTGGGCGTGCCATTTAACCAATTTTGTTTATTTTTACAGCAAAGAGTTAGCTTTATATGTTGAACACTTTCTCCAAATATCGTTTTAATAAATCAATTTTTACCGGAGTTATGGCATGGAAAGTTTTTTGGAATAATCCACAATAAAGGGGCGGGGCCACGTCCATTTTCCAAAAATTTTGTGCATTCGACTTTCTTTGCCCACGAACACTTTAGAGGTGAAATAGAAATGATATACAGGTAGTTTAAGCAAAGTTATTGCATATTCAATATATCTATGATCCTTTTCAAAATCTTTTGTATAAAATTGGGCGTGACCTTACCCGATTTCGGTAATTTTTTTTCGAAATATTGCCTGTATTAATATAAATATGTGCCCTCAATTTCGTTTTGCTATCTGAGGCGGTGCCACGCCCCTTTTTAAAAATTTCTTCAAAAATTTACTTTTTGCCTTAACGCTAACGTACACACCGAATTTTATCCTTATTGGTGTATTATTTACTGAATAATCACTCTTTTTGTATTTTCGAAAATATTATATATATAGAAAGTGGGCTTGGCTTTTAACCGATTTGGCCTATTTTCAATAGCGCTCCGAGATAAGTGAAAAGGAACCTGCCTACCAAATTTCATTAAGATATCTCAAGATTTACTCAAGTTATCGTATTCACAGACAGACGGACGGACAGACGGACATGGCTCAATCAATTTCTCTTTTCCTCCTGAGCATTTTGGTATACATACATAGGTCAATATCTATCTCTATTCGTTTACGCCCCGGGACAAAAACAAATTTCTTTTCGGTCCACCTAGCGACGGAGCCCAAAAACGCTGCGAACGATAACATTTTTTTCGGGGAGATTTAAATACGTCGAATATTGTATATGCGAAGCGAATGAAAATTTTGTCGAATTTCGCCGTCTCGGTATAAGCTGCCATGTCCAATTGACGCACATCATCCTCGCTACCTACTACAATTACACAAACATCGCACTCTTTTGCACAAATAAATAAATAAAAACATATGCAAATGACACAAAAATTACAGAAACGTCAAATTCTGATGAACTTTTTGAATTTGCTTGAATGGCAACATAACATGACAGGCGAAAAACTTCATTCGCCACTCACAATGCAAATTTTAGGTGAGTTCGCCAATCTGTTCGACTCGCCAAATGTATTCGCTTCGCAAGTGACAATATGCGTAATAATGTCCTTGGTTAGCTACTTAAATGTATCGTAGAATCTAAAAATATGAAAATTTTTAGTTAACTCTGTTTACAATAGAACGACACCGTGTGACACAAAAGAAAAAAGTATGAGTGCATATGGATCGAAAGCTTGACAGGTACATATGACAATACATATCGCGTATAACAACCTTAATCAGAGTTAAAATACATAATAATGATAAGAACACAATTTTATTCACAAGAGCATATGTAACAAAAACAAAGTGTAGTTCAAAGTATTATAATTATATTTTTAATTATAACGCAATGAGAACATTTAACCGAATGGTATCGCTATCATTATCTTAAATACTAAAGTTAACTAAATCATCAGACTGATTGCACTCACATTCTTCTTCATGTTCACTATGATCCCTTTTTGGCAAACCAGTTTTTACATAATTCAAAATGTGCTTGTACCAAGCAAAGTCGTTTACATTTCTCCACTCCTCTCCGAACTGCTTTTTTAATCTCTACATATAATAAAATTGTAACAGGTCCGATGTCTGTACATTGAAGATATTTAAAAAAAAATGATGTCAGGGGTCATTATTAAGCCTCTAGAACCCAAATCAGCCGTTTTTAGAATTTTTGTCTGTCTGTCTGTATGGTTGTCCGGGCATCACTCAAAAACTACTGAACAGAATTGAATAACATTTTTACCACTCTATCACTTAACGTCTAACTTAAAATTTAGGATAACTTTCATTTAGATATCTCATCCAGTTCCCGAGTTATTGACCAAAATGTGGGTCCGAGTGACCAAAAATGTGCTACACTACACATAAAAACTATGAATGAAAATTTCACTATTATAATACTAGACGTCTATCCTAAAATTTAGGACATCTACCATCAGGATATCTAATCCGGTTCCAAAGATATTGACAAAATGTGACCCAAAATTACTTTTTCAATATGGGTGTCAAACGAAAGGTGGAAATTAATACTATATAGTGATGTGAGTTTTAATTCAATATCTCAAATGATTTCGGAGATTTCACAAAAAATAGTAAAATCTCTGGTCATAGGCAATAACAGCCTAAGTCGACTTAAGAATTAAGACAAGTTGTTACTGGCAATTTTGAATAGCAACAGCGAGACATTTTGCAAGACTACCATTGGTATATTATTGCTTTGTTTATAAACAATTAATCCAATATGTTTGCCAAAGTTATATTCATATTTAAGCTCAGCTGCTCACATCTCTACATATAATAAAATTGTAACAGGTCCGATGTCTGTACATTAATGATATTTAAAAAAAAATGATGTCTCAAGAACCCAAATCAGCCTTTTTTAGAATTTTTGTCTGTCTGTCTGTCTGTATGGTTGTCCGGGCATCACTCAAAAACTACTGAACAGAATTGAATGAAATTTTGACCACTCTATCAACATTTTTGACTACACTATTACTAGCTGAGGTGAGAAGACAAGGCAAGATAGCACCAGCTGTCGCTTCATCGGTTATTGCTGCCACTCTACTCCCTGGAGGTAAAACTGCGCACACTATGTTTAAGATACCCTTAAAAATTTACGCTAATGAAACCCCAGTTTGTGCCGTATCGCGAAATAGTGACAAGGCGAAGGTTTTTGCAGAATGCAGACTAATTGTTTGGGACGAGTGACCGATGGCACACAAGAAAGCTGTGGAAGCTGTCAGTCGTACTATGCAAGATATCCGGCGAAACGATTCAATCATGGGAAAGGTAACAGTTTTATTTTGTGGAGATTTCCGTCAGACACTTCCCGTTTTAACTGGGGGAACAAGGGCTGATGAAGTCAGTGAATGCTTCAAACGCTCGGTGCTCTGGCCAAGGTAAATAAATTAAATCTAACGCGCAACATGAGAGCGCACATAGGTGGCAACCCGTAAGCGCAAGAATTTTCGGATATTCTGCTGAAAATTGGCCAGGGTTTACCTCCCAAATCGAATGGATTAGTAACTCTGCCAGAAAATTTTTGTAATATTGTGCCTTCAGTGGAAGAACTTATTTCTTCGGTTTATGGAGACGTTTCTCAAGTAACGCACCAGAATAATGCTTAGCTCTATAAACGAGCTATACTTACGCCCAAAAACGACCAAGCAGCAGAAATAAATTACAGTATTTTAAAAAAAAATTATGAAGAAGAGGTGGTATACCGATCAATAAACACGGTTTTAGACAGAGCCGAGACTACGAACTATCCTGTTGAGTTTCTCAACTCTATTTCTGCACCCGGACTTCCCGCTAATAGCATCGCTTTAAAAAAAGGCATTCCGATTATGTTGCTTCGTAACTTAACAACTCCAAAGTTATGTAATGGAACTCGCCTTAAAGTTACTTCTCTTCGAAATAATATTACAGAAGCAGAAATTCTTACGGGTTGTGGAGCAGGCGAAATAGTTCTCATACCACGCATACCCATACTACCAAACAATTTTCGATTTCACTTCAAACGCGTGCAGTTTCCTGTGAGTGTGTGTTTGCCTATGACAATTAATAAGTCGCAAGGCCAGACACTTCGAGCAGCCGGTATCGATCTTAGGACAAACTATTTCTCACACGTACATTTGTATGTTGCTTGCTCAAGGGTTACTGGCCCAGAAAATTCAAATTCAACATCAAAGAAATTCTTTAGACTTTATTTAATTATTGAAAATATCATTTTTATTTACTTAACTAAATACAACTGTAAATAATTGAATTACATTTGAAGCCCTTGCTACATGCATTATAGAACTAATAAAATAAAGTTAGTCCCCGTGTTTTATTTCGACGCTTTCAAAAAAATAATTATGCTGATTCTTCATTATAACTTTTACGCATACGAAGTCGCGGGCATCAGCTAGTAATAAATATTTTAGTTTTCAAGCTAACTATAACTTTACTTTGTTTTATATCTTTTTATCCAGTATGTATATTCTTCAAGGTGAATGGTAACGTTAAAGACCCGTATACTTTGAATCGTAGACTTGCCGGAAAACTTTTTTTCCAAAAGTTAAAATAGTTTCAGTTTCTTTCAACCTTGATCTTGGCTAAAATGCTTTTTTTAAGTTTTTTAAATAGTTGACAGGATAAGCTGAATTTTCCGTAAGTGTGACATTACTACGTAACTCACTTCTAAATACGGTAACATTAAAGACCACTTAAAACTGGCTGTATCTTGAAAACAACAAAGAATTGAAGAAAAGTGTATAAGTATAAAATATAGCCTTGTGGTTAGTTATTAGAATAAGTAAAAAATATTTAGCTTTTGTTGAATACTTCATAAATATGAACAGAAATAAACGTATATCTGTAACATTAAAGACTAAAATATTGACCATATGCACATACATACATACATATTTCAGAACATATTCATACCTTTTATTTTTTATAATATTAGGCACACCCTAATGCACGCTTTACAGTAAATCAACAGCGACGCTAAGAGGCCACCAACCTAACTACGCCCGGCAATAGAAACTATGTAGTGCACAAACCAACTTAAGCAGCGGTGATTTGATACAACCGCGCGCACGCATACATATTTTGGCAACGCAATGTTAGCGGACGTAGCATAAGGAGAAGAAGAAAAAGGCATTGACAGCAGGTACAAATGGGATTGCAGGAAAATAACTAGCATATGTACATATGTAAATAATATTAATGTTGAGGGAATGTCCAGCTGATCGATGGAGTGCGAGAAAGTTGCTGACCACAGGCAATGGGGCATTCCCAGTGGAAGCGGCACCGCGGCGAAAACAGATAGAATGCATGAAATATATGGGAAATGTGTAAATACCATATACTAATGTATAAACTCAGTAGAAGATGCGCCGTTAGGTTAAGACTTAGTTTTTAAGAATTATTATTGTAATTTTGCGGTTTGCTGCCCGCAAAATTTGTATAAAAGGGCGATGATTTTTAGGAAATAAGGAAATCGTTTTGCGACAGCAGCTAGGGTTCTCACCTCAGCGAATGTAAACCTGGGGTTCTCACCTTACGATTGCAAGTTCTATATTCAGTGGTGGTTTTCACCTCCGCTGACGGTCGGGCCAAGCAGGGTGTTTCACCTCAGCCGCCTTTATTATAGCTAGCCATAATCAATAAGAAAAGAAGGATTAGTACCCAATCAAAATTAAGATTGTAGATTTGCGAAAAGAGGATAAAATCCCACAAATAAAATAACACATTTGAATTGAAAACATAATAACAGGGATTTGTCAATTGAGAGGACCTTTAGGGAACTTCTAATTTCAGAACCCTGGACCTCACAGTCTCACCTCACGATTGCAAGTTCTATATTTAGTGGTGGTTTTCACCTCCGCTGACGGTCGGGCCAAGCAAGGGTTTTCACCTCAGCCGCCTTTATTATAGCTAGCCATAATCAATAAGAAAAGAAATATTAGTACCCAATCAAAATTAAGATTGTAGATTTGCGAAATCAGGATAAAATCCCACAAATAAAATAACACATTTGAATTGAAAACATAATAACAGGGACGGACTGAGCGTACCCCGGCATTCAAGGAAAAGTCCGTCACACAACTTAATTTAAATAAAGTATTAAGTATGGCAAATATCAAAATATTATAATATTTTCATTATACTAATTGATGATAGATATTTGGATATATTTTTTATTTTATTTCCATAAAATATCTTGGCGTAGCATAGCAAAGGTCCTAGGTTCAAGTCCCACCTTAAGCAACATAATTTTGTTTGTTGCTTTTTTCAGTTATAACATTTTATTTTTTTAATGAAAACCCCCAACTTTTGTAAAAAGCTAATTAAACTTAAACTTAAGACAGTTTAAATATTAAGGAATGTACATAAATGCATACATAGGTACTACTAGGAGAAATTGATATGGTTTGAACTGATTAGTCTTGCAAAATAGTATTACGTCTACTTCCATTTGAAGCTTCGTTGTTTTGGGGGTGCGTGTTATCAGCAGGTCCTTCCTCTTCAATCAATGTCTCATTTTCGATGCTGTCGCCCAGCAAAAAATTGGTAATCGCTTATAAATGTATAGCATTCCAGAAGGCATTGCCTTCCAATGCATTATAACTCTTTCACTTCTATTATGCATTACCAGTAACGTAGTAGAATAAGATTTCGATGAATTTGTTGGTTTACATTGCCATGCATTTTTCGCTTCCGTGTTGTATTACTGGGAATGCAAAGTAGAATATGACGCGAACTATACAATTCTTGGAATCCCGTTAAATTCTGCGGAAGTTTCAATTTCATGCAAATCATGTTTGGAATTGTTTGATTTAATTGAAAGTGAAGTCAGTAAGTGAAGTGCTGTTGACAAGTGATCATTAAAAAGTGAGTTTAATAATAAGTAAAAAAAAATGCTTTGTTTTTTTACTAATTAATTGAATTACTTAATTTAATTTAATTACATTTTTTATATGATTTAATTTGATTTAATTTAATATTATTTAATTTATTATTATTTCGCTTAGCTTATTTTTATTTAATTGAGCTGAATTTAATTTATTTTAGCGCTATTTATTTTAATTAGTTTTATTTAATTTATTTCAATTTAATTGATGTGAATTTAATTACACACTATTTTATTTATTTACAGGCAGGTTCTGTAATTTTGTGAAAATTTTGTAATTACTATGTAATTTGTTGAAATTTTCACAAATTTTTCTCGGAAATGAATTGAATGTGAATTTAGGTTAATTTAATTTAATTTAATTTGCGACTTAAGAGGGAATTTTAAAATAAAAATTTAAACTTTTTGAAACACCTTGTTTTTTTACTCTGTAAATTGAAAAGAGATAGGCACTCTACATTCGCTGCTTTGTAAGGCATTATTGGTTCGCTGACTTTCCAGCTATGGAGCAAGGCATCGTTTTTTCCGTGCTGTGGATGAAGTGCATAAGATCTTCCCCATCCGCTTTTCTGTAAGGTGTTCGTCACTCGTATTTTTTGAATCGTTTCGACAATGTGTGCCCCGTCAGATATTCCCCATTCGCTTCTGTGTAAGGCACTGTTTGATCGCTTACTTTCCATCTATAGAGAAAGGCATTGTTTCTTTCCTTCTATGGAGGGAGTGCGTAAGGCCTTCCGCATCCGCTTCTCTGGTAAGGTGTTCGTCACTCGTTTCTCTTGAATCTTTACGACAACGTGTGCCCCGCTCGATTGACGATGATGTAGAGCAAACATCGGCAGCCCATAGCTCACTGAGCTGGGCAAGAGCGTAAGTGTTTCACACCAGGGTTGGGAAATGGGATTTCATGAATTGTACTCAATCCACTCAAAAATCGTACTTTTTTCGTTCAAATTGTACTGAATTTTTTGTTGATGGATTAGCATATATTGCTTATTTACTTCTTTTTTTTAGTACCAAAATAAAAATACATTTGAAATCAGTTTTTCTTTGTATTTATATGGAAACATTTTTTTTAGTTCAGTAAGATATATGTTTATTTAAAGTATATAAATATACAAAAAATACAAAATTACAGTTCAATAAGAGTTTTTGAAAAACGTAAATATTCTTTCCTCATACATGAAACATATTAGATATTATTACATACTAGCTGACTTCGTTCTGCCCAAAAGAGACTTTACTATTAAGTTCATTTAAAAAAAAATATCCAACTCAATAATAAACTGTGTATCTATTCCAATGTAAGTTGATATTCGCCGACACACTCAATATATAAAAACTAGTAAGGAAGTCTAAGTTCGGGTGTAACCGAACATTAAATACCTAGTAGTGATCTGTTTTGGTATCCTAATTTACTCAGGTCTATTTTAACAACTGAAAATTTTTTATAAAGGCAACTGATTGTTTTTGATAAAAACATTTCTATTGTAAGAAGTAAATTAAACTATCACTAAATAACAAAATATAAATAGCTTTCCCATGTTCATGAAAGGTATGAAAATAAAAAAAATTTATAAAAAAAAGGCAGTGCTGTGTTAACTACTTGTCCGTAAATCTTTCTTGTTTGCTATCCGATTTGCGTAATTTTTGGCAGGAGTATACTACAAACTATTTTGAAGCATCTCACCAACTTTCATTGAAATACCTTTTTGAAATTTCAAGCAATCGCTTTTGAAAATAGATGACCTTTTTTGCTGAAAAAATCTACAACATTTTTTTACAGTTTTGTTTTGCTTAAAAAGCTTCATATGTGTGTAAAATCTTATTTATATAACTTATACAATTATGGAAATATCGCGATTTTAATTTTCCATAGAAATTTTTCAGAACTCTGTTTGAAAAGTGGGCGTGTCCGTTAACCAATTATGTTTATTTTTACAGCAAAGAGTTAGCTTTATATGTTGAACACTTTCTCCATATATCGTTTTAATAAATCAATTTTTACCGGAGTTATGGCATGGAAAGTTTTTTGGAATTATCCACAATAAAGGGGCGGGGCCACGCCCATTTTCCAAAAATTTTGTGCATTCGTCTTTCTTTGCCCATGAACACTTTAGAGGTGAAATAGAAAAGATATACAGCTAGTTTAAGCAAAGTTATTGCATAGTCAATATATCTATAATCCTTTTCAAAATCTTTCGTATGAAATTGGGCGTGGACCTTACTCGATTTCGCTAATTTTTTTTCGGAATATTGCCGGTATTAATATAAATATGTGTGCTGAATTTCATTTTGCTATCTTGAGCGGTTTTTGATTTATGATTAATAATATTTCCAAATTTGACTTTATCAAAGGTGGGCGGTACCAGGCCACTTTTTAAAAATTTCTTCAGAAATGTATTTGTTGCCTTAACGCTAAAGTGAACACCAAATATTATCCTTATAGGTGTATTATGTACTGAATAATCACTCTTTTTGTATTTTCGAAAATATTATATGTATAGAAAGTGGGCGTGGCTTTTAACCGATTTTGCCTATTTTCAATAGCGCTCCGAGATAAGTGAAAAGGAACCTGCTTACCAAATTTCATTGAGATATCTCAAGATTTACTCAAGTTATCGTGTTCACAGACGGACATGGTTCAATCAATTTCTCTTTTCCTCCTGAACATTTTGATATATATAAGTCAATATCTATCTCGATGCGTTTATGCCGTTACATACTACCGTTAGGCGAATGAAGTTAATATACCTTGTGTGCGAAGCACTACTAGGTATAACAAATGACCAATTTTAGAGCGCTCTCAGAGAGCTCGAAGTTTCGTATCTAGTCATCTTTGGTGCTAAGCGACCTACTAGTGTAAGTATATAAATGAAAGCAACGTTGTTATTTGTTCGAAAGAAGGTTGCCTTAGCACCAAAATACATAAGAATATTAGCCGTAAGCGAAATTGTACCAAAAGCGACAGCGTAGTACTTCAGTACTTTCTTGAGCCAAATTGTATCGAAAAAGTACAATTGTATCGAAAAACCCAACCCTGTTTCACACGTACATGCGAGCGCAGTAGCGAGAGCTAGCAACACAAATCCAAAAATATGATCAGTTCCTATCCAACTTTCATGCAAGCAAGAACGTTGTCGTTTATGCGCATCGATTTTTCTTGCTTACGTGGGTGCCTACATATTTTTGATATATCCCTGTATGTTTACGAACGCAATTATGGCAAAATTTAATTTAGAGCGGGAAATGCGATTTTTCTTTGCAGAAAATTTAGACGGGGAAGCTGTCTGCTTAGTATTTAAAAAAAACCCCAAAAAAAATTTAAAAAAACACAAAAATTAAAAAAAAAATTATTGTTTTTAATTGCTAGGATGAACTAGGTACGGTCTTTTTTATTTATTTCAGTTGTTGGAGATGTGCGCTACATTTGTCAGAATATATTGAAATTGTCATGCAAAACCTTAGTAATCAATTGAGCAGCCATTATTAGATAGTCACCCACGTAAAAATATATATATGCGTAAAGCCGAACTATGAGAAAATTTGTGTAATTGTGCTCGCCTATATGTGTGACACACACATTCACGAAATGAATTGTTTGCATGTATGAGAATGCCGATGCCTGATGTAGAGCAAAGGTGGGCAAATGAAATGTAAGCATGTATTGGTAGCCGCGAGCGTAAAGTGGCTACCATGGGACAAAGAACATTTGCAGTCAGTTGATTAACAAACAACAGCGAAGCAACATCGTGCGCCGCTTGATTGTTTTATGATACTATTTATGCGCGTACCTATGTGCTTGTTCAAAATGAATGACAAATATTGCTTTATGATTTTGGTAATATGCAATGTCTATTGTGTAATATGTGTGTAAAGGGGACCCGGGCATATAATTTTAGGAGGCACTATAATACCTTTCATAAAGACTTTGAGAAATATGAGGGTATTGAGAGAGATAATATGTTTTTTGAAGTTTGTACGAACTCCTTAAATTTCCGCTAACTAGTTTGCTAGTAAAAGTAGTCAATTCCGAATTTACCCCACCAAAGGTATCTGAAATTATAACATTTTATTTATGTTATACATTTCAAATGGGGCAAAAATATACTAGGACATAAAAAAACATCAACATACTGACTACCTATGTTACCTCGTTGCTGTCTGCAGCGCGACTGGTAGGAAAATCAATTCCTTATCCCACAGTGCCAAACTGGTTTTTTCGCTCTCAATAGCGACTGAAATAAGAGTGTAAGAATACGTGTGCTGAGAGTAACTGCTCGTTTGAGTCAAATCGCCCATGTCTGATGCAAAGATGACTAGATACGAAACTTCGCGCTCTCTGAGAGCGCTCAAAAAGTGGTCATTTTTTATAACATTTTCCAATTCTGCCAGTATGGTGAAAACAAAATATGGGCATTTTGGGTAGCTTTTTAGGAATTTTGCAATTCCCACAGACCAAGAGGTGTGCAAAAAGGTGCTATCGAATAATTTTTTAATTTTTCTTGCTCGGAACGTATAAAATGAGACAAGATATATTTAAAATAAAATATATTAAATAATAAACAATTCATAATATAAAGTTGAAATTTCCTAGATATCTTAAAATAAGGTAAAATCCTTAATGATGTACATTTCGTAATGAGATAGAACATGGTAATGGAAATAATAACATTTCAAATAAAAATAATTATAATTAAAATATATATTTGGAAATAATACAAGAAGAAAAGGCGTATTGTTTATATCTTGTAAGCTTTTTTATACCTGTAAACCACTCAAATGCGTAAAAAAAATAAAATTTTCTACATATGAAGACGTTAGTGGAAGAAGGGGCTATGTCGCAAAACCACTCAAACTGTATTTCTTGCATTGGTGGATAGTCTTTATGCATATAAAGATTCCTGGCTTATCAGATAACCGCTATCATGAAAATTTAAGAAAATAAATCATGGATGAAGGGGCTATGTACACAAGTTTTCAATACGAATTGTGGAAGAAGGTGCTATGTAACATGTTTATAGAAATCGATTATTTTGCAGTAGTAAAGTGTATTTAGTGCTTGAGATTTGACTTCAAAAACACGTTTTAGGCATTAAACGACCATCCCCACACAAAAAAAAAATTCGGTAGGCGGTGCCGATTGCCTAAACCGTTTTAAATGGTTTTGCCGAAATTGGCCACTTCCAAGGCATTTTATTTGAGACAACTCTCGTTTTATAACTTGGGAGTTCATGTTGTGAGCGGAGCATGGAATGAGAAGGCAGTTTGCTTAACCTGGACTGAAGATGTAGCTGGTCGTGGGAGTATTGAGATCGCAAGTGCTCTTTTAAGGTTTGTGGAGGAAGATCCAAATTGCCAAGTGAGGGACCACTTAAAAATTTGGTCAGATTCATGTAGCGAACAGAATAAAAACTTCAATTCAATAGTTCTGTATCAATATTTCATCGTAAAAGGGTACTTTAGCACCATTGACCACAAATTTCCTGAAGTGGGTCATACATATTTGGACTCTGATCGGGATTTCCGGCGTTTAGAAAAGGTTCTCCGAAAACATGAAACAATTTATACACCTCAGCAGTATCGGAGCATAATAGCAGGAGCCTCACGAAATAATGTAGCTGTGGATATGACCGACCATTTTAGGAAAATCGGCGAAATGCAAGATCGTTTATATTTAGTTAACCGAAAAAAAGCACCGGTAATGAAAAAATAGATTTTATCAATACACTATTCAAAGAGGTTAGAGGAACATTGTTAAAAGAACAGGAAAAATTGATCCTGATTACGTGGTGCCACGAATTGAAGGAAAAAATGGCAATTTGAAGGGGGAGAGAATTGAAAATCTAAGGGAGCAGTTAAAATATATTAAGCCGGATTCTTCAAAAAATTTAATACTTTTTCACCTATAAATTATTTACTTTTATGAAGTTATGAAGAAGGGTACTTCCAAATTTGTTTTAAAATTTTCATGAATTTTTTTTTGTGGAAGAAGGAGCTATGTTCCATTTTTTTCAAATAAAATGCGAAAAATAAATTTATGTGTTTTATTTCTCCCCTGATATGAAAATATACAACGTCTTACACTGATTTACATAATATTCATTTTTCATTCATTATTTTAACAGTTTTGATAGAACTTCAAATGTTTTTGCTAAACTTTAAAGTCGATTTTCTCGTTTCACTCAAAGTGCGACATAGCCCCTTCTTCCACTAACGTCTTCATATATTTTCTGCAGCTATTTTCTTAGATTGTTTTCTTTCATACTTTACGTATTTTTTCTCAATCGTGCGATATTTTAAGTTTATCGAAATGCTCACTTGTTTGAATTTCCCAAATTTGGTGCGTTTTTTCTTTCTGGCTCCTCATTGTTTATGTATCTAATGTCAGATGGTCCTCGATTGTGTAGTATTGCCAACTAGCGCACACATAAAAAAGTAGGCAACACTGCATAATCGAGGACCGAAATGAGAGAGTTTCGTATCAAGTCATCTTTGGTCTGATGTAGAGCAAGCATCGGCGCTTCATAGATCTTAAGATCAGACAAACATGTTACGCTCTTCACACAGACAGGTTGCGCTCTTTGCCTACCAAACGATTTAGTCGTCGCTGAACAAGTGGCAAGACAACATCGCGCATGGTTGTCGCATATTTGCGCAGCGAATGTGGAAAATATGTATGTACGTACGTATAATTGGCGGGAGTAGTAAAAATTAAAGGGGTAGTATGTAAATAAAAAAAAAACTTAATAAAGCAGTAAATAAAAATTGAAAAGGGATTTATCATCATAAAATATTTGCTTGCCATATTGCGCATATGTGCTTGTATGTTGCTGTCTAACAAGCGAATGACGCGAAAATCAATTGGTTTGAGCGATCAAAGCGCTCTCACTAAAACGCATGCATTTACAAATCTGCCGATGCTTGATGTAGACTCCACATATAATAATTTGAACTATCCCAGCAAAAAACTCGATTACCACGTAAGTGAGAGTGGAATGGAGAGCAACTCTGTCAACCGCTTACACTCTCCCTGCTATAACTCATTACTTTAACACGGGCATGTCATTGGGAGTAAATCCTTACAATCTAAATCATCGTCAATCGAGCGGGGCACACGTTGTCGTAAAGATTCAAGAGAAACGAGTGACGAACACCTTACCAGAGAAGCGAATGCGGAAGGCCTTACGCACTCCCTCCATAGAAGGAAAGAAACAATGCCTTTCTCTATAGATGGAAAGTAAGCGATCAAACAGTGCCTTACACAGAAGCGAATGGGGAATGTCTGACGGGGCACACATTGTCGAAACGATTCAAAAAATACGAGTGACGAACACCTTACAGAAAAGCGGATGGGGAAGATCTTATGCACTTCATCCACAGCACGGAAAAAACGATGCCTTGCTCCATAGCTGGAAAGTCAGCGAACCAATAATGCCTTACAAAGCAGCGAATGTAGAGTGCCTATCTCTTTTCAATTTACAGAGTAAAAAAACCAGGTGTTTCAAAAAGTTTAAATTTTTATTTTAAAATTCCCTCTTAAGTCGCAAATTAAATTAAATTAAATTAACCTAAATTCACATTCAATTCACTTCCGAGAAAAATTTGTGAAAATTTCAACAAATTACATAGTAATTACAAAATTTTCACAAAATTACAGAACTTGCCTGTAAATAAATAAAATAGTGTGTAATTAAATTCACATCAATTAAATTGAAATAAATTAAATAAAAGTAATTAAAATAAATAGCTCTAAAATAAATTAAATTCAGCTCAATTAAATAAAAATAAGCTAAGCGAAATAATAATAAATTAAATAATATTAAATTAAATCAAATTAAATCATATAAAAAATTTAATTAAATTAAATTAAGTAATTCAAATAATTCGTAAAAAAACACTATTTTTTTTTAATTGTTTACAGTATTATTATCAAATTTTGCATCTCTTTCATTTCTTTTATTTTTTGTTAAACGCTTCATTTGCCTTTTGCAAAGCATTTTTTTTTACTTATTATTAAACTCACTTTTTAATGATCACTTGTCAACAGCACTTCACTTACTGACTTCACTTTCAATTAAATCAAACAATTCCAAACATGATTTGCATGAAATTGAAACTTCCGCAGAATTTAACGGGATTCCAAGAATTTTATAGTTCGCGTCATATTCTACTTTGCATTCCCAGTAATGCAACACGGAAGCGAAAAATGCATGGCAATGTAAACCAACAAATTCATCGAAATCTTATTCTACTACGTTACTGGTAATGCATAATAGAAGTGAAAGAGTTATAATGCATTGGAAGGCAATGCCTTCTGGAATGCTATACATTTATAAGCGATTACCAATTTTTTGCTGGGATAAAGTTCAGATCTGTATTTTCTGTGAAATGAAGCAATCGTCTAAATCTGGTTTTCAATAGCCAAAATGCATTTTCCAAGACAATTCTTGTTGAAGAATGTAAATAATTGAACTGCCTCCGCACGGAGAAAACTGTTGTGCATTATTTATGCACAAGCTGTTCATAACTATAAAATGTTTACATACATTTTTGAATATGCAACTTTGCGCATAAATTTAGCCCAATAATCATGAATTCTGCACAATCTATTGAAATTGTGCATAAGTTATACACAAAAAATGTGCACAGGTTGTGAACATTGTTCATATCGGATATATAACAAATTGTTAATATTTCAGAATTTACATAATTTCTTGGATTCCGTAGTTGGAATTAAAATTTGCGGTAATTACAATGCAAACAATGAATTGGGTGCATCAGACAGATACACTTTGATTTTAAATATAGTCAGAGATCATTTAGAGAAAGACGTGCCAATGAATTATGCTATCTACATTAATATAACAGGAGATATAGTAAAACGATTTTCATCAAGTACAAAACTAGGAAAAATACATATACAACTGTTTGATCCTATTTTACTGTTTACAGGAATATTATTTTCAAAAGGAAAAGCGGAACGGAAAACTGTGCAACAAATATCGTTCGATGGCCAGAGCCTTTAGAAAATACGGGTTTTTTTTTACAAAATATCTCCGCGTAAGCAGATAAAATTAATGCATTACAGAAATTGAATTTCCTAAATCCTTTGAGCTTCATCCAATCTTAAGCAATAAACTATGTTTTATGATAAGAATTTTATAGAAATGTAAAAAAAAATTAATTACTTTATACATTATATAAAATAAACATGTTATGAAAATGTTGTTCATAATCTATGCCCTTGTTCATAACCTATGCTCAGTTGTTCATAGTCTATGCCAGTTGTTCAGAACGTATGCCTATTTGTTCATAACCTATACCCAGATGTTCATAGTCTATGCCAGTTGTTCAGAACGTATGCCCATTTGTTCATAACCTATGCCCAGATGTTCATAGTCTATGCCAGTTGTTCAGAACGTATGCCCATTTGTTCATAACCTATGCCCAGATGTTCATAGTCTATGCCAGTTGTTCAGAAAGTATGGCCAGTTGTTCATAACCTATGCCCAGTTGTTCATAGTCTATGCCAGTTGTTCAGAACGTATGCCTATTTGTTCATAACCTATACCCAGATGTTCATAACCTATGCCCAGTTGTTCATGATCTATGCCCTTGTTCATAAAACATGCTCATGGTGCTGTACTTAAGTTATGGACAAGTGTGCATGGATTATGAACAACTGTTCTTGGTCATTTTTCGTGAACGATTTGTGCATAAATTTTGCCCATACCGCATAATATCTGCACAGAATTCTCTCCGTGTGAGCTGAAGTAAAAAATCCATTGTCTCTAAGCGGGCTTATTAACCAATCCGTATTGGCATATGCTGAATCTCCAAGCAGGCATGAGTTCAAAGGAAAAGTGGTTGTCGGATCACTTAACGCTCGTTGGTACAAACTTGAGCGTCTCGAAACTCTACTATCAGTTAGCGAGCCTGGTTCACCAGCGAATAAGTCTATGAACATTTTATTTGCGTCTACTACACTCTGCAAATGTAGGCTGTAAAAATGCTTCCTGTTGAAATATGCCTCTTTGTTTGCTACTGGAGCTTTTATTTTTATATGGGAACAGGCGATGCAACCAATCACATTGGAAATTTTCTCCATATTCTTAAATTTACGCATGTTGTCCCTTGCTTTTGTTGAAGATGGCCACTGCACATAATCATTGCCAATTGACAACACCCATTCAATGGGTCGTCTAATCACTCTCCACACAAACCACTGAGCCATGTTGAAAAGATTCGCGATTTCGCGAAACGTGTTGGTATTTGCCATATACCACAGAAGCATATATATCTCCTTCGGTGCTCCTACTTTGCTAGTTCCACCATGTTCCTTGCTGGTATAGAATGCGCTTGTACTATATCGCTCTACAAATTGTAAAAAACGGGAATATTTCTGTAAAATGTTTAGGCGTTTGTTGGTATGCATATTCTTACCAATTAAAATATTTGAAATTGAGCGATTCATTCGAAAATGTTTGCGGAACTGATGCTCGGTGAAATTTTCAATGGTGGCCAAAAAGTTTCCATTGCGAACATGGCCTTCTTCATTTTCCGACGTTACGCTGCTGGCAGACGAATTTAAGAAATCTTCAGTCAGGCCGCTTGTGTTTGCCGATTCTGATGATGATTCACCCATTAACTGTGAAACACATACAAATAGTTAAAAGAAATTAATAAATTAACTTAATCAAAAGATGCAAACAATATATTAATAAACTTACTTCAAATAATTGTTCTTCCATGGTTTTATTTAATTTTAATTTATTTTCACACTCTGTTTGTTTATTTCTCTTCTTCTTGCTGTAAAAAGTGACGTTTTCTGTCAGTGCTGCCAACTCACATAACCCTGAACCGGACTGTTCCCGTGTGAATTAGGGGTGAGCCAGAGCGACAACTACCAGAAGAATGCGCCTATCGTTGTTGATTTCGTCGTTAACACGAGCTTCAAGTGAAGCGGTCGTTGATCAAAAGTGTTGGCGCACACAGTTTGTTCATATCTATCATTCAGCTACAACCACAAAATGGAGTAGGTTTTCACTACTTAGTGCCTATTAACTTATATTTTATTTCATTCAATAATGAATTTAAACTATCTTAAATTATTTTAGATATTAATTCCATATTCTTATGTAACTTTTTCACTAAGAATTGTATCTTAAGTCGCACATAATTTTGGTAAGGAGTGAAAAAGCTCCACTTTCAGTACATAGTAGTGTATTTAAACTTTAATTAAATTCTTCCAACTCAATATTAAACATCCCAAAGCTGTCAATCAGCGCGTAAATACAAATTGCATGTTTTGCAGTCAACAGTCGTTGATCAAGTGATTGGCAAACCCACTCTAATTTTCCACAATGTATAGAGAGCGCTTGCATTGTACGTGTGAGCGAATCTATGAGAGAGCAATAAAGTTGGGCGCCCGCGGGCTAGGCAAAAATCGTCACTGACCTACAGCAAGGAAGTAACAACGTAGTCGTGTTGATGCCTAAATTATATGACAATATTTATGCGCGACTAAAAATGACTGCTAAGTATTTTTTTATGATTCCAGATGCCTTTGGGCAAATGCAGTGTATCTTATGTTATGCTTCCATAGGGACCAGGGAATATAATATTAAGAGACATTATAACTCTTTTCATAAAGATTTTGATAAATATGATGGTGTGGAAACAGGCAATATTTTTTGGGAAAGAAAGAATATGCTTTTTTTTTGTTGCTTTTATCCCTTTTTAACATTGTTTTCGCATTTCTACATTTTTCATTTCCATTTTGGGAAAACCATTGCTTATACTTTTGTAAAAGCATATTCTTTTTTCCCAAAAAAATATTGTCCCTTTCCACGCAATCATATTTGTCAAAATCTTTATATAAAGATTTAATATTTTCATTCATTTCAAATCCATAAAGCCATGAAGCTATCAGCAAAGCGACGGTACGTGTTACCCCTTTGTTGTTTGCGAAGCGACTGACATGAAAATTCTGTTCTAGCACCACTGTGGCGAAACTGGTTTTTCGCTCTCAGCAGCAACTCAAATGAAGAGGGTAAGCATACGTGTGAAGAGCGTAAGGCTCATTTGAGTTAGCTTTGCCGATCTTTGTTCTAAAATCTGTCAAAAATTGGACAGCCATGTTGGTTTTCGGCCAAGTGTGGCCGTGATGGCACAGAAGTACCCTTTAAATCAAGCATCGGCGCTTCATAGATCTTAAGATCAGACAAACATGTTATGCTCTTCACACAGACAGGTTGCGCTCTTTGCCTACCAAACGATTTACAGCTCAACCTAATATAAACGCACAGCGTTTGCGGACGCACAGAAGCAAAGATGACTAGATACGAAACTTCGCGCTCTCTGAGAGCGCTCAAAAAGTGGTCATTTTTTATAACATTTTCCAATGATGCCAGCATGGTGAAAACAAAAAATGGGCATTTTGAGTAGCGTTTTAGGAAGTTTGCAATTCCCACAGGCTAAGAGGTATGCAAAAAGGTGCTATCGAATTAATTTTTGAATTTTTCTTTCTCGGAACGTATAAAATGAGACAAGATATATTTAAAATAAAATATATGAAATAATAAATAATTCATAATACAAAGTTAAAATTTCCAAGATATCTTAAATTAAGGTAAAATCCTTAATGATGTACATTTCGTAATGAAACATGGTAATGGAAATGATAATATGATTTCAAATAAAAACTAGTAAGGAAGTCTAAGTTCGGGTGTAACCGAACATTAAATACCTAGTAGTGATCTGTTTTGGTATCCCAATTTACTCAGGTCTATTTTAATAACGGAAAAGTTGTTATAAAGGCAACTGATTGTTTTCGATTAAAAACACTTCTTTTGTGAGTGGTAAATTCAATTATCACTAAATAAGAAAATATAAATAGCTTTCCTCATGTTCATGAAAGGTATGAAAATAAAAAAAATTTATAAAAAAAAGGCAGTAGGGTGTTAACTACTTGCCCGTAAATCTTCCTTGTTTGTTATTCGATTTGCGTAATTTTTGGCAGGAGTATACTACATACTATTGGGAAGTGTCTCACTAAATTTCATTGAAATACATTCTTGAAATTCCAAGCAATCGCTTTTGAAAATAGCAGAGCTTTTATGCTAAAAAGTGGGCGGCGCCACGCCTACTTCACCAAAATCCACAAAATTTGTTTACAGTATAGGTTTGTTTAAAAAGGCTATTATGTGTGTAAAATCTTATTTATATAACTTATACAATTATGGAAATATCGCGATTTTAATTTTACGAAGAAATTTTTTAGAACTATGTTCAAAAAGTGGGCATGTCCGTTCTCCGATTTTGTTTATTTTTTCAGCAAAGAGTTAGCTTTATATGTTGAACACTTTCTCTAAATATCGTTTCAATAAGTCAATTTTTACCGGAGTTATGGCATGGAAAGTTTTGTGGAATAATCCCCCATAAAGGGGCGGGGCCACGCCCATTTTCCAAAAATTTTGTGCTTTCGACTTTCTTTGCCCACGAACACTTTAGAGGTGAAATAGAAATGATATACAGCTAGTTTAAGCAAAGTTATAGCATATTCAATATATCCATGATCCTTTTCGAAATCTTTCGTATAAAATTGGGCGTGGACCTAATCCGATTTCGCTAATTTTTTTTCGAAATATTGCCTGTATTAATAGAAATAGGTGTGCTGAATTTTATTTTGCTATCTTGAGCGGTGTTTGATTTATGATTAATAATATTTCCAAATTTGACTTAATCAAAAGCGGGCGGTGCCACGCCCTTTTTTAAAAATTTCTTCAGAAATTTATTTTTTGCCTTAACGCTAAGGTACACACCAAATTTTATCCTTATAGGTGTATTATGTACTGAATAATCACTCTTTTTGTATTTTCGAAAATATTATATATATAGAAAGTGGGCGTGGCTTTTAACCGATTTTGAATATTTTCAATAGCGCTCCGAGATAAGTGAAAAGGAACCTGCATACCAAATTTCATTGAGATATCTCAAGATTTACTCAAGTTATCGTGTTCACGGACGGGCGGACATGGCTCAATCAATTTCTCTTTTCCTCCTGAACATTTTGATATACATAAGTCAATATCTACCGTTAGGCGAATGAAGTTAATATACCTTGTGTGCGAAGCACTACTAGGTATAATAATTATAAATTAAAATAAATACTTGAAAATAGTACCAAAAGATAGGCGTTTATACCTATAAACCACTCAAATGCGTAAAAAAAGATATAATTTTCTATATATATTTTCTACAGCTATTTTCTTAGATTGTACTATTTCATACTTTACGTATTTTTTCTCCATGCGATATTTTAGGATCATCGAAATGTTCACTTGTTTGATTTTCCAAATTTGGTGCGTTTTTTCTCTCTGGCTCCTCATTGTTTATGTATCTAATGTCAGATGGTCCTCGATTGTGTAGTATTGCCAACTAGCGCACACATAAAAAAGTAGGCAACACTGCATAATCGAGGACCGAAATGAGAGAGCGGGAGAGTTTCGTATCAAGTCATCTTTGCACAGAAGTCTATACGCAATTATTTGAGTAACCTAAATTAAATCCCGTGCGTTGCTTTTATTGGTCTAAATATGAATAGTTTTATTGTATATAGAAGGTCAAATTTGTGTTTACAACATTTTTTTGACGTTTTAAATTCAGATATTTGTCTAAAACAGTTCTCTAAAACAACGAAAATGATCAAACAATAATTTGTAAAAGTACCATAACCTCAATTCAAAACGTCACGCACAAAAATCTTGGATTTTGAGTTAGCTTTTAGCGCACGCAATTCTATTTCTGTTACTCTCATACAAGTTGTATGGGCATGAAACAAGTTTGACAGAAAACTAACGCCGTGCGTTTATATTAGGTTGAGCTGTTAGTCGTCGCTGAACAAGTGGCAAAACAACATCGCGCATGGTTGTCGCAAATTTGCGCAGCGATTGTGAAAAATATGTATGTACGTACGTATAATTAGCGGGATTAGTAAAAATTATAGGGGTAGTTGGTAAATAAAAAAAAACTTAATAAATCATTAAATAAAAATTGCAAACGGATTCATCATCATAAAATATTTGCTTGCCATATCGCGAATATGTGCTTGCATGTTTCTGTCTAACAAGCGAATGACCTTAAAATCAATTGGTTTGAGCGATCAAAGCGCTCTCACTAATACGCATGCATTTACAAATCTGCCTATGCTTGCTCCAAAGAGAGGCTCAAACGAGCCATAGCTTATGCTAATAAGCAAACTCCTTATGAATAAGGGAAACTTTTATTAAATTATTTAAAATATGTAGAGAAAAGCTTTCTACCATATTTTTTTACGAAAGTTTAGACCTGTTGCTGACCTGTTTCTTCGCAACATGAGCGCACTTGAAGGTGCGCTGTGCGGAATACCCCACTTGGTGCGGAATACTCCACTTGGATTGAAGTTGGATTTCGACATAAATTGAAATTTATGATTTTTGTTCAAATGCGATGTTGCGACATTTCATCCTAGCTTCCTCGACAAAATATTTTTTTTTAAGAAGCACGAATGAATTCCTCTTCTTGCATTTTAACGTCCGCGCATAGAAAAGAGTTTTTTTGTTGGATTTTGTGCGTAAAATGGTTTTTGTTTTTGTAGCGTGATAGCTTGTGGACAGCACATACAGTTGGAGGGGATAGCGCCACGGTTGCCACTAGGTGTGAGTCGTTCGTAACCAAATGAAAAAAAAGTTACCAAAATTAGAAACACGTAACCAAAATGGCAAAACTAGTATTTTCGGCGTCAGCATTGACCATTTATTTTAGTTCATAGCAAAACATATATATTATTATTATAAAACATATTTTATTATTATTGGCCTTGGGCCATGAATACTTTAAAAATTAACAAGACATAAAACCAGGGACGGAATAAATGATTATTCTTCATTATTTCGATCAAAAAAATCACAATGTTTTAGACATTGCAAAACAAATCTAAATACACCATTGCATTTGTTATGCTATAAACTGTGTGAATCTACAATGATCAAAATCATAATAATTATCGTCGATTTTTATCTGTTTTCTTTAAGAATAATCATTACCTTTGATTTTATAAATTTTCGCTCACGCATAATAATTATCTTGTGATTTTTATTTTTTTTGCTTAGGAATAATAATTATCTTGTAATTTTTATTTTTAATCCTCACGAACTCAAAACGTCATATCTCCTGAACTTTTTTGCAACGGGCGTTATTTCTCATTTTATCTCGGCATTAGGTAGCGCTTATAAAAAATAACCCTTAGGCGATCCAACACAGCTTGTAGTTCGCATACTTATATACGGAGAACGAAGAAGGGCCTTCCTAAGTTGATAAAAAATAAACAAAAAATCAAGTTAAGGTAATTCTTTACGACCGTACGTAACTGCTAATACAAGTCCAAAAATATCGGGAGACCTCTGTAACAAGAATCCGAAACCGGAAAATAAATATTTTATTTCAGTGAAAAGTTATTAACAAAAAAATCAAAAAATGACCTAGGTCAAGTCCTGATTTAGGGGCCCAATCCATGTTTTTTCACCTTTCCGCGTAAGCGCCCTTCGGCCGCGCTTCAAAAAATAACCCTGGGCTACGCCATTTCAACTCCGGGTGTGTGCCATAGCCGTGGCTACCGCCACGGTGATGTCCTTCCTAAACATAGTTATAATTTGCAAAGTGAAAATGTTAGCTTTTCTGTGCCAATAACTTGCTCCGGCGGTTTAAAATTAATTTTCAAATGGAAATTAGGCCCGCGGGCGTTATTTCCTTTCCTCGACGGGCGCTATTTCATTTTAGAAAATAAATAATCCCCGCGGGCTTTGTTTCCTTTCAGAAAAGAAACAAAGCCCGCCGGCCTTATTTCCTTTTTTCGGCGGGCGTTAGTTCCCTTTTGAAAAGGAAATAAAGTCCGCGGGCTTTTTTTCTTGTCTAAAAGGAAATAACGCCAACGGGCGTTATTTCACTGCCCCGTTTAATTCTATTCCGAAATACTCGTTACCAACAACAAATAGAGATTTTCCTTTATTTAAACTAATAGGAGACGGGGAAGACTGCACACAAACAAACAAAGAGAAAGAAAAACAGGAGGTAGAAAGAAACAACTTGACAACATTAATAAGAGAACATCTCAACAAACCAAAAATAAACACCAGAGATCATTTCGTTTTAGACACCCTACGTTCGGCAAAAAGGTTTCTAAACAATAATAAACACTTGTTGGTTCTCAATGCGGACAAAGGCAACGTTACGGTTGTTATGGAAAAATCCGACTACGATAGAAAGCTTCAACAAATAGTGAATGATATTTCCACATACAGGGTATTGAAAAAAGACCCCACCAATAAGCTGCAAGAAAAGAATAATGAGATAGTTGAAAAGATGTTTAAGAATAAAATGATAGATATAAAGGAGAAGTATAATCTACTCAGCAAAACAGCCAATGCGCCTAGGATATACGGGTTACCAAAAATTCACAAAGACGGAATCCCATTAAGACCGATATGTTCGTCTATCAATTCCCCAGCTTATAAACTGTGTAAGTACGTGATAAATATATTAAAGAATATTACCAAAACCTCTAGATTTAATGTAAAAGACGCGATAGAATTCAAGAACAAAATTAGTAACACGTATATATCGGACGATGAAAGTTTGGTTTCTTTTGACGTGGTATCTCTGTTTCCAAGCATCCCGGTAGACCAAGCTTTAGACATTATTGCAAATAAATGGGAATTGATAAAAAATCATACTACTTTAACTAAAGACTTGTTTCTCGTAATAGTACGTTTTTGTATTAAGGAAAACAGATATTTTTAAATGAATGAAAGAATTTATGAGCAGCGCTATGGAATGCCTATGGGGTCACCAGCTTCTCCCGTAATAGCTGACATTGTAATGGAGGAATTACTAGCCAAGTTCGAAAACGATTCGATACATAAGCCGCGTTTACTCACAAAATATGTTGATGATATATTTGCTATCATTAGAACGAATGATCTCGAAGAAGCATTGGGAAAACTGAATAGCTATAACTAACATATAAAATTTACTTCAGAGATCGAAGTTAACGGAAAACTACCCTTCTTGGATACATTAGTAATAAAACAAAATAACCATCTAACCTTTAATTGGTACAAAAAACCAACAGCCTCGGGGAGGCTGATAAATTATTATTCCAAACATGTAAAAAAGGTGATAGTGAACACAGCGAAGAATTTCGTGAGACGAGTTCTTTCAATCAGTGATAGTTGTTTCCAGTGTACGAAAATAAACTATATTGTATAGTACTATTTCGTTTTGTTTCTTACTTTCATAATTCAAAACAAAACAAAACCCAACGGCTCAGTTCACTTTTCAATTATAAAATACTTTTTTTGAAAATTACAGGCAAATCAGAAAACAAAACTAAACAATTTTTTATGTACTTATGCATTTGTAATGATTATAACAGCAAATTAACATAGGGACTTCTCTTTTTGCTCATGACCGTACTTATAACGCTTAGTAAAGCTCAGCATGCGTATTTCAAGTGAAGGCATCCCTTGAGAGCAGAGATGGGCAGTTTCGGCAGAGAGTGGTCGTTGCATGCGTGGAATTATTTACAACAGCGTGCGTATAGTGATGACGAAAACTTCGACCGCTGGGCGACGCTGCCAGGCTTGCTTGAGGGTAATAGGCCAAACAGAATCAGTCCGTGAATACGTCATATACGTGACGTACGCCAATCTTAGAGCAAATTCTATTTTGACGTATCCTTCGTATCTGGTGTTACGCATACACACACCCGTAGTCTACTTTGCTGAGCCTGCTGAACGCTTGAACAGTTCACCTTGGCTACATTCTTGGGAGTTGCACTATTGTGGCGCACTCACAGTGATGGAACGCAGTATACTATTTTTCGGTCGCGGCATTTTTGAGTTAGTTTTAGAGCGAAGTTAATTATGAAATACCAAATTTTTTTTTAAATTATTTTTTCCTTTTTCAAGTTAAAGTTTCAATTTGAAACGTTTGTGTGTACAAATAAATATTTGTTGGAATTGTCACAAACAAAAAGCAAACGTTTGGAAATTGTAACAAAATGTACAAAACCAAAATGACATCATACACGATGAGAAAATGTACAGTATTTTGTACTGTTTATTTTCGTACCCTGGTTGTTTCCACAACAAGAATATAAAAATAATAAAAAAGACACTAGAGGATAACGATTTTCCTGGACCACAAATCAATAGCTACATTCGGGAATTTTACGCCGAACCAAACAAAACAAAGCTTAAACAAGATAAAGCAAAATTTTATAAAACATCCACATATGTTCCGGGATTGTCCAGTAGAATAAAATACTCCAATATTTATGATAGAGATAGCTTTCAAATGGCATTTACCTATGACAACACTTTACGCCGAATTTATAGTAACACGAAGAGTAAAATTGAAAAGTTAGAGAAATCAGACTTAATTTATCGAATAAAATGCAATGGTGACGGGTCCCACTTATGCAACAAAGTATATGTGGGTACTACAAAATCTAAACTTAAGACGAGGATTTCCGGACACAAGACATCTAAAAAACCGTAACAACACTAGCGATGGTAAAACAGCTTTAACAACACACTGTAGTACTACTGGACACTCTCCAGATTTAGACAACGTCGAAATTTTACAACAAGAAAAGCATTACAACAAGAGATATCTACTTGAAATGCTACATACATATAATTAACACGCCGAGCGAAAAGCGAATTAACTACAAAACAGACACAGAAAAAACCAGTTCGGCCTATCGCCATCTAATAGTCAGCAACAGCAAGAGAGACTTTCGGTCATGTTAAACAGCAACAGTGTAACTGCAGCATACATACATACATATGTATATACATTTACTTTTTCTTTGCGCCTCTCGCAGAGCTTAAGCTTAAACATTATTGATTATACCAAAAAAAAATTTTGTTAATAATTACGGTACTTAGTTCATTTGTTTACATTTACTTTTATGTTCTTTTGACTTGTCAAGATCGAAAGCAAATTAGTTGATCGGGCACAGCCAAGAGTGTAAGTGTTGTGTATTAGGGTGTTAGTAAAAATGTTTTGGAAAAATTGTTGAAGATGTTAAAAAATTTTAATAAAAAAATCTTAATTTATTTATTTCAGCCCTGATGATGATTTCAGATTGAAATCGAAATATCGGCTGATTAACTTAATAAATTCACAAATATCAAAAGAAAATTTGTAGTTGTTCTTCTGTTGATTATTGGCCTAGAGCTCGAAAAAATTTTATCAATACGTACAATTTAAGGCCGTAAACAACAAGAATAGTTATGGAACGGAGAGCACACCGTGATAATAAGAAGACTTGTGAAGTCTATAAAAAGATCAACAACAATTATAACATCCAAACCAAACGTTGTACAAAACAGTATCAACATAGCACACAACAACTAATTAAGCTTAACGAGTCTAAAAAGTTCTTGGGTAGATGCAGGAGAAGCGGTGTAATGCCAAACTTCATAAACAATGCTACGAAAAATATTTCACAGATTTTGGAACACAACACCAACAACATGCACATCCCCACAAAGATCACTAAAACAGCTTCAACATATTTGTCAACAGTACAACAAAAATTACTAAATATTCTTATTAAAATCAAACACGAACTTCACAAACAAAAACATAAAGAGGTAAATAAATTGAGAAAAACTATAAAACAACAACTTAAAGAAGACGATTCGGCAGTATTTTTCGAGAGTGAAACTTTTCTAAACAAAAAACTTATAGAAAAAACAAAGAAAATACATACTAATAAATTTGAGAGACTGAGAGAGAAACAAAGACAATCACTTAACATCAAACACATTCCACAGTGGTTTTGCAACATAACATCAACAAACATACCAGCTGATACTGAGTGGTTACTTTCGCTGGGTCCGAAATATTCGTTACCAACAACAAATAGAGATTTTCCTTTATTTAAACTAATAGCAGACGGGGAAGACTGCATACAAACAAACAAAGAGAAAGAAAAACAGGAGGTAGAAAGAAACAACTTGACAACATTAATAAGAGAACATCTCAACAAACCAAAAATAAACACCAGTAGCGCGATTCACTAACTTTTTTAACGTAATTTGTCAACGATAAATTAACTTAACAATAATTTTAACAATTTTGCGATTCACTAACTGTTTTAACACAATTTGTCAACGATAAATTAACGTAACAATAATTTTAACAATCTATGCTATTCACTAACTTTTTGTCAATTCTAAATTCGATAACTTATCGTTGTCAATCTGAAAATTGACATTTTATCAGAGATTCTTTTTACGCTGTTAAAGTTTTGTTTACTTTTTGTGATTTGTGTTAATATATTCATATTTAAGTGAAAAACATACATAAATATAATGGCTTTTGCGTTCGTAGCCTATAATATGACGCGAAGTGCTGTAAGGAGCGTAAGAGTGGATCGAAGGTTACTTAGGGACATAGATGATCCCTTTGACCTTGATCCATCGGAATTCAGGAAGCTGTATAGGGTGGGTCCTGAAATTGGGGCAGGTGTTGCGGAGAGGCTGCAGGACCGGTTGCAAGGACGGAGGATCACTGCAATATCGGCAGAGAAGCAGGTAACTTATATTAACTATAATTAAAATTATGAATTTTATTGAACATACTCCTTTGCAGGTGTTGTGTGCATTACGTTTTTATGCTACAGGATGCTACCAACGGCCTGTTGAAGTTTTCACCATTTGGCGCTTATTGGCTTTGATATTTTTTGCCATTGTCAACGATTTGATTTTTGCTTATTATGTCATTATGGTTTTTCTCTGGAGTATTGCCTTAGTTGTTTGCTTCTACGGTTGGTGTGTGGTATACTCCTTATTCCTGGAGCTTACGAACTTAACAAAACTGGAAGATTTAGCACATTTACGCGTAAGTAAACTTATTATGAGTAGGATTTCGAAATCTCTTTTTAAAACTTATTTGCATTTTAGATGGGCACAATGGCTTCCTTGCATGCATCAGCTGCTAATTCGTTGGCTGGTTCCCGTCCAACAACACCACACAGCACAGTGTCCACGATGCCTGTAGGCTAAATATATGTATAGCTATTGCGCTGCTTTCAAACAACGATACTATATTTTTACTTTTCATTAATTTTTGACAATTTTACAAGCTATCTTAACACAAATCAAACGGTCCAATATCATTTAATACATATACATATAAAAAAACATTCCAAAATGACGTGAATCTCAATATTGAGTTCATCTTCTAATGTTAAAAGGTATAGGCAATGAGCCTTTAGCTTGGAATGCTTATGAAAACAATACAAAACAGTGCCTTTAATCTTTTAAAGCCAAGAACTACAATTTGTGTTCTATCAAGTTAATTAGATTGTAAGTTGCATACAAATAAATAATAAGGTTAATATGTATGTGATTAATACATTAATTTAATATCAGCGTACTTTTATATTCAAATTTCATTAACAAATATATCCAAATAAATGTGCATACATACGTTACTTGATTTTAAAATTGATATTGAGTTAATTTTAACAAAAAAAAGTTCCCGTCAGTTTGCTTCAACGATTTGATATGACTACCTCGAACCTTCTAGGTCATAAAAGACGCAACCACACTTTGAAAAGTGGTGTGTCCCAGGTATCAATCCACTAAGCCTCGCTCACTTTTTTAATTTTGATCAGCGAGGGTTGGATTTGTAAGCTTACACCGAGCCTGTTGTTTAACGAGCGTTTTTCCTATTAAAATAACAACAACATTCAATTCAGTTAACTATGATTTATTTTTATTAAAAATTAAATTTTTTTGTGGATCTATACTGGAATACACTTGAATGAAAACAAATTGTATGCATTGCGGTGGACTATAACAAATGTTTATCAAATTTAGCATATTGTTTACAAAACTAATATAAAAAACAATCTTACATTAAACGTAAAGGTTAGCGACGACAGCTATGAAGCCGAGCTATTATTTTCGGTTGTATTCACTTTCGCCAAATCCTCAACCAACGTGTCGAGTAGAGATCTAAGCTCTTGCTGTGCGAACTCTTGAGGCAATGGCAAACGCTCTAATGTAATTTTTATAATTAAACATGGATTCAGCACTGGACAAACGAGTAATACACCGCGTACTAGACATGCCAAATTTTGTGCAATTTCACTTTGACATAAACGATGTTTCGCCGTGGGACAAGGTAATAGATTGATGCGTGAACACAAGTCAGCTAATTGTGGTTTTAGATTCTCCCAACGTGCCTCAATATCTGCTTCTGTTTTCAGCGTCTTTAGACTCTTGAACTGTAATCAGAAAACGGTTTAAATATGTTCGAAAAATATTATTACATTCTTTCTTAAATTACCTTATCATTGATGTCAATGAAATCTAAAAATATTTGGCCCTGGTTTGACCAATTTGGTACTTTAATGGTTTTATTCGCCTCAGCACCTTCAAACTGACTCACCAAGTTATGTAAATAATCCAGATTATCTGTAGTGAAAATAAGAAAGTAACTGTATTGTCTTTTCAATAGCTTTTCTACTAAAGCGCTCACCATTTATAATAGCATCTTGTGCAATGTGCTGGAATATAACATCATGCGCTAGTGCCCATTGGTTTGCTTTTAGCAAATATTTTGCTTGCATGTGATAATATCCAAGAGCTCCAGCTTTTACTGCTTTTGCGTAATCAATCCATTTTTCGGGCACTCCCAAATTGTTTATAACAAATTTTTCCTTTTCTGAAAGTGCAACATCCTTTGAAAAACTAACGTAGCGATAAAGAACATTTTGTACAGCCAATTCTCGTTGATTGCGATTTTTTATATGCAATTTTCTAGTTGACTTGCGAAGCCGATATAAAGCTGACTTTCACTTAACTCTGAGCAGTGCCTATAACCAATCGCCTCCAAAGTTTGCAAAAGTAGCCAACTGTAAAAGAAAAGCAGAAACAAAAACTAAGTTGCTTAAATAAACAAAACGGTAATTCTTTACGACCGCACGTAACTGCTAATACACGTCCAAAAATATCGGGAGAGGTATCAAAAGACGCGTTTTGACCTCTGTAACAAGAATCCGAATCCGGAAAAGAAATATTTTAGTTCAGTGAAAAGTTATTAACAAAAAACCAAAAAATGACCCAGGTCAAATCCTGATATAGTGGTCCGATCCATGTTTTTTATGTGCAGAACACCTTTCCGCATTGGCGGCCTTCGGCCGCGCTTCAAAAAATAACCCTGGGCTACGCCATTCCAACTCCAGGTGGTTGCCAAAACCGTGGCTACCGCCACGGTGATGCCCTTCCGCGTGTCACTTTTTTCTCACAGGGTAGTGTGATTACAACAACCACATGAAAATGACAGAAAATTCTGAACTTTGATTGCAAATATCTCGCAAACTACTGAAAATATTGGTTTTCCGGATTTGGATTCTTGTTACAGAGGTCAAAACGCGTCTTTTGATACCTCTCCCGATATTTTTGGACGTGTATTAGCAGTTACGTGCGGTCGTAAAGAATTACCAACAAAACAGTAAACTTTAAGATAACCTCAAGCCTCATAGGGTCTGAGGTGTGTGTTGCTGGATTCAGTAAACACTCCATAGGGTGACTGCGTTTAGAGAATAATTGCATCAAATGGTATTAATATTTTGTGGAATGCTCATTATAGAAGCAGCGGACGACGGTGGCAAGGATAATGGTTGCATGACAACATCTACTTGACTTGATACCTCCGAAAGAGTACCACCATAACCCGGCTCCTTTAAGAGTGACTGCGTTGAGTCAGCATTAATACTTTGTAAGTTTCTTTTATATAAACCTACACGGCGATTTTTCTTCTGAAGAAACAAAGAAAAATAAAGGGCAGTAAGTGAATAAAAATATAAAAAATATCAAAAATACTTCCCTTTGCTGAAATATCTGATAAAAAATTGTGCGAACAATTGTTTTTCTTCTATTCCTCTTTGAACTTTTCGTAAATTTTGACATTTCAGTACCAGTGATGCCCCATTTTCTCAAATTTAAACCATAGATAAAAAGTGTTGTTAAATCCGAGTTAGTGAATCGCACAATTGTTAAAGTAAGCAATATACGACAATGTTAAATATCTCTATTGCGGGATTGTTAAAAGTTAGTGAATCGCGCTACAGAGATCATTTCGTTTTAGACACCCTACGTTCGGCAAAAAGGTTTCTAAACAATAATAAACACTTGTTGGTTCTCAATGCGGACAAAGGCAACGTTACGGTTGTTATGGAAAAATCCGACTACGATAGAAAGCTTCAACAAATAGTGAATGATATTTCCACATACAGAGTATTGAAAAAAGACCCCACCAATAAGCTGCAAGAAAAGAATAATGAGATAGTTGAAAAGATGTTTAAGAATAAAATGATAGATATAAAGGAGAAGTATAATCTACTCAGCAAACAGCCAATGCTAGGATATACGGGTTACCAAAAATTCACAAAGACGGAATCCCATTAAGACCGATATGTTCGTCTATCAATTCCCCAGCTTATAAACTGTGTAAGTACGTGATAAATATATTAAAGAATATTACCAAAACCTCTAGATTTAATGTAAAAGACGCGATAGAATTCAAGAACAAAATTAGTAACACGTATATATCGGACGATGAAAGTTTGGTTTCTTTTGACGTGGTATCTCTGTTTCCAAGCATCCCGGTAGACCAAGCTTTAGACATTATTGCAAATAAATGGGAATTGATAAAAAATCATACTACTTTAACTAAAGACTTGTTTCTCGTAATAGTACGTTTTTGTATTAAGGAAAACAGATATTTTAAAATGAATGAAAGAATTTATGAGCAGCGCTATGGAATGCCTATGGGGTCACCAGCTTCTCCCGTAATAGCTGACATTGTAATGGAGGAATTACTAGCCAAGTTCGAAAACGATTCGATACATAAGCCGCGTTTACTCACAAAATATGTTGATGATATATTTGCTATCATTAGAACGAATGATCTCGAAGAAGCATTGGGAAAACTGAATAGCTATAACTAACATATAAAATTCACTTCAGAGATCGAAGTTAACGGAAAACTACCCTTCTTGGATACATTAGTAATAAAACAAAATAACCATCTAACCTTTAATTGGTACAAAAAACCAACAGCCTCGGGGAGGCTGATAAATTATTATTCCAAACATGTAAAAAAGGTGATAGTGAACACAGCGAAGAATTTCGTGAGACGAGTTCTTTCAATCAGTGATAGTTGTTTCCAGTGTACGAAAATAAACTATATTGTATAGTACTATTTCGTTTTGTTTCTTACTTTCATAATTCAAAACAAAACAAAACCCAACGGCTCAGTTCACTTTTCAATTATAAAATACTTTTTTTGAAAATTACAGGCAAATCAGAAAACAAAACTAAACAATTTTTTATGTACTTATGCATTTGTAATGATTATAACAGCAAATTAACATAGGGACTTCTCTTTTTGCTCATGACCGTACTTATAACGCTTAGTAAAGCTCAGCATGCGTATTTCAAGTGAAGGCATCCCTTGAGAGCAGAGATGGGCAGTTTCGGCAGAGAGTGGTCGTTGCATGCGTGGAATTATTTACAACAGCGTGCGTATAGTGATGACGAAAACTTCGACCGCTGGGCGACGCTGCCAGGCTTGCTTGAGGGTAATAGGCCAAACAGAATCAGTCCGTGAATACGTCATATACGTGACGTACGCCAATCTTAGAGCAAATTCTATTTTGACGTATCCTTCGTATCTGGTGTTACGCATACACACACCCGTAGTCTACTTTGCTGAGCCTGCTGAACGCTTGAACAGTTCACCTTGGCTACATTCTTGGGAGTTGCACTATTGTGGCGCACTCACAGTGATGGAACGCAGTATACTATTTTTCGGTCGCGGCATTTTTGAGTTAGTTTTAGAGCGAAGTTAATTATGAAATACCAAATTTTTTTTTAAATTATTTTTTCCTTTTTCAAGTTAAAGTTTCAATTTGAAACGTTTGTGTGTACAAATAAATATTTGTTGGAATTGTCACAAACAAAAAGCAAACGTTTGGAAATTGTAACAAAATGTACAAAACCAAAATGACATCATACACGATGAGAAAATGTACAGTATTTTGTACTGTTTATTTTCGTACCCTGGTTGTTTCCACAACGAGAATATAAAAATAATAAAAAAGACACTAGAGGATAACGATTTTCCTGGACCACAAATCAATAGCTACATTCGGGAATTTTACGCCGAACCAAACAAAACAAAGCTTAAACAAGATAAAGCAAAATTTTATAAAACATCCACATATGTTCCCGGATTGTCCAGTAGAATAAAATACTCCAATATTTACGATAGAGATAGCTTTCAAATGGCATTTACCTATGACAACATTTTACGCCGAATTTATAGTAACACGAAGAGTAAAATTGAAAAGTTAGAGAAATCAGACTTAATTTATCGAATAAAATGCAATGGTGACGGGTCCCACTTATGCAACAAAGTATATGTGGGAACTACAAAATCTAAACTTAAGACGAGGATTTCCGGACACAAGACAAATCTAAAAAACCGTAACAACACTAGCGATGGTAAAACAGCTTTAACAACACACTGTAGTACTACTGGACACTCTCCAGATTTAGACAACGTCGAAATTTTACAACAAGAAAAGCATTACAACAAGAGATATATACTTGAAATGCTACATACATATAATTAACACGCCGAGCGAAAAGCGAATTAACTACAAAACAGACACAGAAAAAACCAGTTCGGCCTATCGCCATCTAATAGTCAACAACAGCAAGAGAGACTTTCGGTCATGTTAAACAGCAACAGTGTAACTGCAGCATACATACATACATATATACATTTACTTTTTCTTTGCGCCTCTCGCAGAGCTTAAGCTTAAACATTATTGATTATACCAAAAAAATTTTTTGTTTATAATTACGGTACTTAGTTCATTTGTTTACATTTACTTTTATGTTCTTTTGACTTGTCAAGATCGAAAGCAAATTAGTTGATCGGGCACAGCCGAGAGTGTAAGTGTTGTGTATTAGGGTGTTAGTAAAAATGTTTTGGAAAAATTATTGAAAATGTTAAAAAAAATTTTAATAAAAAAATCTTAATTTATTTATTTCAGCCCTGATGATGATTTCAGATTGAAATCGAAATATCGGCTGATTAAGTTAATAAATTCGCAAATATCAAAAGAAAATTTGTAGTTGTTCTTCTTTTGATTATTGGCCTAGAGCTCGAAAAAATTTTATCAATACGTACAATTTAAGGCCGTAAACAACAAGAATAGTTATGGAACGGAGAGCACACCGCGATAATAAGAAGACTTGTGAAGTCTATAAAAAGATCAACAACAATTATAACATCCAAACCAAACGTTGTACAAAACAGTATCAACATAGCACACAACAACTAATTAAGCTTAACGAGTCTAAAAAGTTCTTGGGTAGATGCAGGAGAAGCGGTGTAATGCCAAACTTCATAAACAATGCTACGAAAAATATTTCACAGATTTTGGAACACAACACCAACAACATGCACATCCCCACAAAGATCACTAAAACAGCTTCAACATATTTGTCAACAGTACAACAAAAATTACTAAATATTCTTATTAAAATCAAACACGAACTTCACAAACAAAAACATAAAGAGGTAAATAAATTGAGAAAAAATATAAAACAACAACTTAAAGAAGACGATTCGGCAGTATTTTTCGAGAGTAAAACTTTTCTAAACAAAAAACTTATAGAAAAAACAAAGAAAATACATACTAATAAATTTGAGAGACTGAGAGAGAAACAAAGACAATCACTTAACATCAAACACATTCCACAGTGGTTTTGCAACATAACATCAACAAACATACCAGCTGATACTGAGTGGTTACTTTCGCTACTTCCGAAATACTCGTTACCAACAACAAATAGAGATTTTCCTTTATTTAAACTAATAGGAGACGGGGAAGACTGAACACAAACAAACAAAGAGAAAGAAAAACAGGAGGTAGAAAGAAACAACTTGACAACATTAATAAGAGAACATCTCAACAAACCAAAAATAAACACCAGAGATCATTTCGTTTTAGACACCCTACGTTCGGCAAAAAGGTTTCTAAACAATAATAAACACTTGTTGGTTCTCAATGCGGACAAAGGCAACGTTACGGTTGTTATGGAAAAATCCGACTACGATAGAAAGCTTCAACAAATAGTGAATGATATTTCCGCATACAGGGTATTGAAAAAAGACCCCACCAATAAGCTGCAAGAAAAGAATAATGAGATAGTTGAAAAGCTGTTTAAGAATAAAATGATAGATATAAAGGAGAAGTATAATCTACTCAGCAAACAGCCAATGCGCCTAGGATATACGGGTTACCAAAAATTCACAAAGACGGAATCCCATTAAGACCGATATGTTCGTCTATCAATTCCCCAACTTATAAACTGTGTAAGTACGTGATAAATATATTAAAGAATATTACCAAAACCTCTAGATTTAATGTAAAAGACGCGATAGAATTCAAGAACAAAATTAGTAACACGTATATATCGGACGATGAAAGTTTGGTTTCTTTTGACGTGGTATCTCTGTTTCCAAGCATCCCGGTAGACCACGCTTTAGACATTATTGCAAATAAATGGGAATTGATAAAAAATCATACTACTTTAACTAAAAACTTGTTTCTCGTAATAGTACGTTTTGGTATTAAGGAAAACAGATATTTTAAAATGAATGAAAGAATTTATGAGCAGCGCTATGGAATGCCTATGGGGTCACCAGCTTCTCCCGTAATAGCTGACATTGTAATGGAGGAATTACTAGCCAAGTTCGAAAACGATTCGATACATAAGCCGCGTTTACTCACAAAATATGTTGATGATATATTTGCTATCATTAGAACGAATGATCTCGAAGAAGCATTGGGAAAACTGAATAGCTATAACAAACATATAAAATTCACTTCAGAGATCGAAGTTAACGGAAAACTACCCTTCTTGGATACATTAGTAATAAAACAAAATAACCATCTAACCTTTAATTGGTACAAAAAACCAACAGCCTCGGGGAGGCTGATAAATTATTATTCCAAACATGAAAAAAAAGGTGATAGTGAACACAGCGAAGAATTTCGTGAGACGAGTTCTTTCAATCAGTGATAGTTGTTTCCACAACGAGAATAAAAAAGACACTAGAGGATAACGATTTTCCTGGACCACAAATCAATAGCTACATTCGGGAATTTTACGCCGAACCAAACAAAACAAAGATTAAACAAGATAAAGCAAAATTTTATAAAACATCCACATATGTTCCGGGATTGTCCAGTAGAATAAAATACTCCAATATTTATGATAGAGATAGCTTTCAAATGGCATTTACCTATGACAACATTTTACGCCGAATTTATAGTAACACGAAGAGTAAAATTGAAAAGTTAGAGAAATCAGACTTAATTTATCGAATAAAATGCAATGGTGACGGGTCCCACTTATGCAACAAAGTATATGTGGGTACTACAAAATCTAAACTTAAGACGAGGATTTCCGGACACAAGACATCTAAAAAACCGTAACAACACTAGCGATGGTAAAACAGCTTTAACAACACACTGTAGTACTACTGGACACTCTCCAGATTTAGACAACGTCGAAATTTTACAACAAGAAAAGCATTACAACAAGAGATATCTACTTGAAATGCTACATACATATAATTAACACGCCGAGCGAAAAGCGAATTAACTACAAAACAGACACAGAAAAAACCAGTTCGGCCTATCGCCATCTAATAGTCAGCAACAGCAAGAGAGACTTTCGGTCATGTTAAACAGCAACAGTGTAACTGCAGCATACATTCATACATATATACAATTACTTTTTCTTTGCGCCTCTCGCAGAGCTTAAGCTTAAACATTATTGATTATACCAAAAAAAAATTTTGTTTATAATTACGGTACTTAGTTCATTTGTTTACATTTACTTTTATGTTCTTTTGACTTGTCAAGATCGAAAGCAAATTAGTTGATCGGGCACAGCCAAGAGTGTAAGTGTTGTGTATTAGGGTGTTAGTAAAAATGGTTTGGAAAAATTTTTGAAAATGTTAAAAAATTTTAATAAAAAAATCTTAATTTATTTATTTCAGCCCTGATTATGATTTCAGATTGAAATCGAAATATCGGCTGATTAACTTAATAAATTCACAAATATCAAAAGAAAATTTGTAGTTGTTCTTCTGTTGATTATTGGCCTAGAGCTCGAAAAAATTTTATCAATACGTACAATTTAAGGCCGTAAACAACAAGAATAGTTATGGAACGGAGAGCACACCGTGATAATAAGAAGACTTGTGAAGTCTATAAAAAGATCAACAACAATTATAACATCCAAACCAAACGTTGTACAAAACAGTATCAACATAGCACACAACAACTAATTAAGCTTAACGAGTCTAAAAAGTTCTTGGGTAGATGCAGGAGAAGCGGTGTAATGCCAAGCTTCATAAACAATGCTACGAAAAATATTTCACAGATTTTGGAACACAACACCAACAACATGCACATCCCCACAAAGATCACTAAAACAGCTTCAACATATTTGTCAACAGTACAACAAAAATTACTAAATATTCTTATTAAAATCAAACACGAACTTCACAAACAAAAACATAAAGAGGTAAATAAATTGAGAAAAAATATAAAACAACAACTTAAAGAAGACGATTCGGCAGTATTTTTCGAGAGTGAAACTTTTCTAAACAAAAAACTTATAGAAAAAACAAAGAAAATACATACTAATGAATTTGAGAGACTGAGAGAGAAACAAAGACAATCACTTAACATCAAACACATTCCACAGTGGTTTTGCAACATAACATCAACAAACATACCAGCTGATACTGAGTGGTTACTTTCGCTGGGTCGGAAATACTCGTTACCAACAACAAATTAAGATTTTCCTTTATTTAAACTAATAGCAGACGGGGAAGACTGCATACAAACAAACAAAGAGAAAGAAAAACAGGAGGTAGAAAGAAACAACTTGACAACATTAATAAGAGAACATCTCAACAAACCAAAAATAAACACCAGAGATCATTTCGTTTTAGACACCCTACGTTCGGCAAAAAGGTTTCTAAACAATAATAAACACTTGTTGGTTCTCAATGCGGACAAAGGCAACGTTACGGTTGTTATGGAAAAATCCGACTACGATAGAAAGCTTCAACAAATAGTGAATGATATTTCCACACCAATAAGCTGCAAGAAAAGAATAATGAGATAGTTGAAAAGATGTTTAAGAATAAAATGATAGATATAAAGGAGAAGTATAATCTACTCAGCAAACAGCCAATGCGCCTAGGATATACGGGTTACCAAAAATTCACAAAGACGGAATCCCATTAAGACCGATATGTTCGTCTATCAATTCCCCAGCTTATAAACTGTGTAAGTACGTGATAGATATATTAAAGAATATTACCAAAACCTCTAGATTTAATGTAAAAGACGCGATAGAATTCAAGAACAAAATTAGTAACACGTATATATCGGACGATGAAAGTTTGGTTTCTTTTGACGTGGTATCTCTGTTTCCAAGCATCCCGGTAGACCACGCTTTAGACATTATTGCAAATAAATGGGAATTGATAAAAAATCATACTATTTTAACTAAAAACTTGTTTCTCGTAATAGTACGTTTTTGTATTAAGGAAAACAGATATTTTAAAACGAATGAAAGAATTTATGAGCAGCGCTATGGAATGCCTATGGGGTCACCAGCTTCTCCCGTAATAGCTGACATTGTAATGGAGGAATTACTAGCCAAGTTCGAAAACGATTCGATACATAAGCCGCGTTTACTCACAAAATATGTTGATGATATATTTGCTATCATTAGAACGAATGATCTCGAAGAAGCATTGGGAAAACTGAATAGCTATAACAAACATATAAAATTCACTTCAGAGATCGAAGTTAACGGAAAACTACCCTTCTTGGATACATTAGTAATAAAACAAAATAACCATCTAACCTTTAATTGGTACAAAAAACCAACAGCCTCGGGGAGGCTGATAAATTATTATTCCAAACATGAAAAAAAAGGTGATAGTAAACACAGCGAAGAATTTCGTGAGACGAGTTCTTTCAATCAGTGATAGTTGTTTCCACAACGAGAATATAAAAATAATAAAAAAGACACTAGAGGATAACGATTTTCCTGGACCACAAATCAATAGCTACATTCGGGAATTTTACGCCGAACCAAACAAAACAAAGATTAAACAAGATAAAGCAAAATTTTATAAAACATCCACATATGTTCCGGGATTGTCCAGTAGAATAAAATACTCCAATATTTATGATAGAGATAGCTTTCAAATGGCATTTACCTATGACAACACTTTACGCCGAATTTATAGTAACACGAAGAGTAAAATTGAAAAGTTAGAGAAATCAGACTTAATTTATCGAATAAAATGCAATGGTGACGGGTCCCACTTATGCAACAAAGTATATGTGGGTACTACAAAATCTAAACTTAAGACGAGGATTTCCGGACACAAGACATCTAAAAAACCGTAACAACACTAGCGATGGTAAAACAGCTTTAACAACACACTGTAGTACTACTGGACACTCTCCAGATTTAGACAACGTCGAAATTTTACAACAAGAGATACATATATACTTGAAATGCTACATATAATTAACACGCCGAGCGAAAAGCGAATTAACTACAAAACAGACACAGAAAAAACCAGTTCGGCCTATCGCCATCTAATAGTCAACAACTGCAAGAGAGACTTTCGGTCATGTTAAACAGCAACAGTGTAACTGCAGCATACATACATACATATATACATTTACTTTTTCTTTGCGCCTCTCGCAGAGCTTAAGCTTAAACATTATTGATTATACCAAAAAAAAAATTTGTTTATAATTACGGTACTTAGTTCATTTGTTTACATTTACTTTTATGTTCTTTTGACTTGTCAAGATCGAAAGCAAATTAGTTGATCGGGCACAGCCAAGAGTGTAAGTGTTGTGTATTAGGGTGTTAGTAAAAATGTTTTGGAAAAATTGTTGAAAATGTTAAAAAAAAATTTTAATAAAAAAATCTTAATTTATTTATTTCAGCCCTGATGATGATTTCAGATTGAAATCGAAATATCGGCTGATTAACTTAATAAATTCACAAATATCAAAAGAAAATTTGTAGTTGTTCTTCTTTTGATTATTGGCCTAGAGCTCGAAAAAATTTTATCAATACGTACAATTTAAGGCCGTAAACAACAAGAATAGTTATACATAAATCATGGAAAAATCGTTTGTAAAAGGGGGGAAAGGGGTATGAAAATATGCATGTGGTATGCTCTCTCATAAGATGAAAGGCACATTTTAAATCCGAACATCTCACATTCTCTCGAAAATTTGCAAATTGGTAAAACGTACCCTTTACCTATTCAAACACAAATGCATTTTTAGAAATTGTGGGTGTGGCAAATTACCGAAATATTTGAAAATGGGAGGTGAAAGCTATTTTCAAGCTGTGATTACTACGGGAAGGGTGAACCGATTTCATAGGTTTCTGCACCATTTCAAATGTATTTAAATCAGCCTACGAAAATATACACTGTAAACATTTTTCATTACACTGAAAAGATTTTTTGTTAACACTCCATTTGCGTGATGTGGCCTACCCAGGGCATTTTGATTTTTAAAGGTGTATATCTTTTTTGTTTGTTAAATTTTCAAAAATTGGCGACAATATACCACACAGGCTTGTTAATTAAAGCTTTTGCGAATTTTATAAAAATTATTGACACACAGATACTGAAAAATTTTGTCACTGTGAGATACCGTACTCGGCTCTATGAAAAATAAAAGTACCTAAAAGAGTAAATATAGTTCTCTCTCAATCAGAAGTTGAAAGTTTTTGTTCAAAAGTTTAGTTATTCTTTCGTTCCCAGCGCATTTTTGACAGTCTTACTAGTTTTAGTAAACAAAATTCACGATCAGGCCCCTCTTGTTGTTGTTGTGTTTTTAACCACAAAAACACTCCACGAAGGTTTTGGAGAGCGATGTAGAATTGACAGTCCTTGGCAGGATATAAACCCGGTACGCTTCGATAATTCCTAGCTTAATAATAGCAGTGGCCTTTGAAAATTTACTCCCTAAATTTTTTAAACTATAAAAGCACTTTTCATTTAGAATTTCGTACACCAAAATATAGCACAATACTCTCTCTTTGTATCAGGCGCGTATTCATAGCGACATCCCAGAATCCTTGATACCGACTTTCAATCACTTTCATTTGCTGGTGAAACCTTTCGCCATGCTCTTCACTTTCGTCGCCAAGATTTTGCGGGAAAAAATTTAAGTGGGAGTGTAAGAAATGAATTTTTAAAGACATATTTACTCCTGAAAGAAAATAAAAAAGTAAATTAGATAAATACATAAGTGACACATTAGTATATAATTTTCTTAGGCTGGATTTATCTTTCAATTCAGAACAAATTTTTTGTTTATATTTTTCCCGTTCTTGTTTGTTCGGAACTGGACGATGATTTCAGATTTATGGCTATATATTCTCATGTAAATTTATGTAATATATAATTTATTATAATATGTTTTTTTATTTACCCATTTCCGCATAGTTTTTTATTAAGTCGTTCACTATCATCTCGTAGTTAGGACTTTTGTGTTTGCCTAAAAAAGAAATAACGACCTTTTCAAAAGAATCCCACGCTGCTGCCTCCACTGGTGACAATAGTTCTTTGAAATGGTTATTGGTCATCATTTTCCTTATTTGCGGTCCCACAAAAATGCCTTCCTTTATTTTTGCTTCTGAAATCTCTGGAAAGATTGTCTTCAAATGATGAAAAGCTTCGCCTTCTTTGTCCAAAGCCTTCACAAAGTTTTTGATAAGGCCGAGCTTGATGTGGAGCGGAGGTAGAATTATTTTTTCCTTCTTTATAAGTGGAGAGTATTTTATGTTATCTACCCCAACTTGAAACTCGATTCGTTCTGGCCAATCCTTTATGATCTAGTGGTCTTGACGAGCTCGGCTATCCCATTTGCATAGAAAGCAACAGTATTTTGTGTATCCACTTTGTAGACCACATAGCATTCCAACGACTTTAAGATCGGCACATATTTTCCAATCATGTTCTTCGTATTTGATTAACTTGAGCAATTTTTGCATTATCTCATATGTTTCCTTCGTATTTATTGCATGCGCGATCGGGATAGATGGCTTTTGGTTGTCAATATGCAATAATACGGCCTTTAAACTTAATTTATTGCCGTCTATGAACAATCGCCACTCTTTTGAATCATATGGTTCACCAAATTGTTTGAATAGACCAGCAATGTCTTTGCAGTAACAAACACTGTCCTCCTTCGTATGTTACCTTAACATCGAATGAAACAAATTTAAATTGTTGCATTCGAGAGGCGTGTTGTTCGGCCTTTTCCTTTGACAATTCCAAATCCCTTATCCAATCATTGAGTTGTGCTTGTGACAAAGAATTTCTTTCGTTTTCCGTTTGAAATTCAGTACATGATGCCGCGTAATCATATACTACTGTTGACAATGAAACTGGAGCCGGAACTAAAGTTAAATTTGATTCTGGCGATGTCGCTTCTGTTGAAATTAGTTCTGGTAATGACACTGTAGATACGCTCGCATAGGTTACTTTTCTGGACTTTCCAACCCCAAGTACTTTTGTAGTACAAATATAGCAGTCCGTTGAATGGCAAGTTGGTTCCCTCCACTTCATTGGTGTAATAAATTTCACACGTCGCCTAAATAGATAGTTTCAGAAATTAGTCAGCTATGCATTAAAAGGGAACAAATTCCTAATTTTTACAACGTACCTTTTTGTTCCGGTTTCCGAAGAAATCAATTCGACTCGGCATGTGGTGCACACAGTGTTCGGTGACCATGGTTTTTAGGCTCAATTCCAAAACACTTATAGTATGTAACTTTCAAAGGATTTGAAAACACACGTCTCATACTTTTAACAATAAATTGACCGCAGATGAAACAGAACATATCTGGATCATTTACACTCAAACTCTCGCGCCCTTTTATTCATTTCTTATTTTTAAGTACATGACGGGTTATAAACTGCAATTATAAACTGAACAGTATCCGGCGAGCCTTGCAGATATTATGAAGGAACAAGGCGCATGTACTCTTATTATATCTTATTTATACTTCGATCCAGTAAAAATTCAAGCCTACCTAAACAAAAAGGTTCTCTAGTTCTACAAAGAAAACACTACCTGCCTCAAAAATATGCTCTTGTTTAAAATGTACCTAGGTTTGAGAAAACGACACTAACTGCTTTTTGTATCTAATAACTTTTCGAAAATCTACCTGCTAACTAACTGATATACAAATACTAACACATATGTACCAGTAGGGTACTTAAGCATTAAATGGATATATTTACTTGAATGCTTATAACTTTTGTATTAGTTCATCGATTTTGTTCACTGATAGCTTGTTTTTTTGTAATAACACAGAGCTTAGAGGGGGGAAAAAATATCTGCAAAAAAAACAAAAAGTTTTCGAGATGCTTCCTCGCAAAGTACAAAGTTTTTATATTTTTACAAAAAAAATTTAAAAAATCCGTAATGATTGTTCACTATGTTTGAATCTGCAGGACCTAGCAAAAAGTGTTGTATGTACTGATGATCAAATTTTTCAAACCGTTTTCGAATAGGTCAATTTGTTCTTGAGATATACACGATTAAGTGGAGCCATCTTTTTTGTTTTTTGAAATAACGGTAAATCGTAAATGTCTCAAAAACGGTACCACTCAAGTAAAAATAACCTTGATTTTCGGAATTAGGAGGTGATTTTACATTTAGGAATTTCACTATGGCGTCTCTGGTGCATTTTGGCTGTAAACCAGTGTAATTACTCTATTCATTTTTAAAACCCCTGTTAAGAAATTAGCATTAATTGCAAAATAAAAACACGAAAGAATAAAATTAAATAATATTTCACACTGAGAGAAGATATTGGTAGTCGCTAATCAATTACCAGAGCAAGTCTGAGAGGTCGAAACTACATTCCTGCAACGGTTCACTCATTTGGCGCATTAAGAAACTCGCGCAAGATTGATTCGAACTCAAGTCTGTTGAAATTCATATTAACTGCTTTTGCAGTTATTAATACAGCAGGCAAAAATCGTAAGAATGAGTGCCTCTCGTTATTGTAGTCACGGTTGCCATAAGCTTAACCAAAATCATTACCAAGAAGTTAAAAAAAAATACCAAAAATTCCCAAGCAGCACACAACGCAGTGGTATTGAATTACCAGAGAAAGTGACAATTAAATTGTACTTATACTTGTCGGGTGATAATAAAAAGTGACGCTAATTTGGCAAAAAAGGATTGAAAAAGTTTTAAAGTAAAAGCCCGGTATGCTGTTGAAAAGAAAATGCTCAAGAAATATTTTCATTTATTTCTTGACCATGAAATTGTCATGAATAGCCAAGAAATTTTGACGTTCCGTTCTGCATTTTGAATAATTGCAGTTTGCCGCTTTTTATATGAATTTCAATATTATTTTGAGAAGTAGAAGAGATTCTTACGCAACATATTTTTCTTAAGCGTTTCATAAGTATCATTTTATATAGAGTTTTTGGATTTCTTTTGAACAGCCTAAAGCCATGAAAAAGAAAAATATTTTCCAATCCCAAAGGAGGAGCGACCAAGCACGTTCATTGATGCATTAAATAATTGTTCCGTGTCTTTTTTCCCTATGAAAATTGATAGCCCAAAACCCACTTATCGAAACTATCGATTATATGGGAGCTATATGTCATGTTGGTCCGATCTGAGTCATTTTCACTACACACGTTACAAATACTATATGTACTAAACTTGGAAAATTTTACGTTCCTAGCTTTTGAAATGCAAGAGTTATAGGCCAAAACCCATTTATCGGAACAATCGATTGTATGGGAGCTATGCCTTGTATCGGTCCGATCTTGCTGGTTCCGACAAATGATTAATCCTAAGCAAAATGGCGACTGCTTGCAAAATTTCATCGAGATATCTCTAAAACTGAGGGACTAGTTTGCGTTCAAACAGACGGACGGACGGACGGACGGACAGACGGACATGGCTAAATCAACTCGCCTCATCGCCCTGATCATTTCGGTATACTTAATAGTGGGTCTATCTCTTCTTCTTCTAATACTTACAAACATCGGACCAAAGTTATAATACCATTTCATGTTCATGAAAGATATAAAAAGGCAGTATGGTGTTAACTACTTGTCCGTATATTTTGCGTGTTTGCTATCCGATTTGCGTAATTTTTGGCAGGAGTATACTACATACTATTGGGAAGCATCTCACTAAATTTCATTGAAATACCTTTTTGAAATTTCAAGCAATCGCTTTTGAATATAGCTGACCTTTTTTGCTGAAAAGTGGGCGGCGCCACGCCTACGTCAACAAAATCCACAAAATTTTTTTTACAGTTAAGCTTTGCTTAAAAAGCTTATTATGTGTGTAAAATCTTATTTGTATAACTTATACAATTATGAAAATATCGTTTAATTTTACAAAGAAATTTTTCAGAACTGTGTTTAAAAAGTGGCCGTGTCCGTTAACCAATTTTTTTTTATTTTTACAGCAAAGAGTTGGCTTTATATGTTGAACACTTTCTCCAAATATCGTTTTAGTAAATCAATTTTTACCGGAGTTATGGCATGGAAAGTTTGTTGGAATAATCCACAACTTTTCAAAAATTTTATGCATTCGACTTTCTTTGCCCACGAATACTTTAGAGGTGAAATAGAAATGATATACAGCTAGTTTAAGCAAAGTTATTGCATATTCAATATATCTATAATAATTTTCAAAATCTTTCGTATGAAATTGGTCGTGGACCTTACCCGCTTTCGCAATTTTTTTTCGGAATATTGCCTGTATTAATATAAATATGTGTGCCGAATTTTATTTTGCTATCTTGAGCGGTTTTTGATTTATGATTAATAATATTTCCAAATTTGACTAAATCAAAAGTGGGTGGTACCACGCCCCTTTTTAAAGATTTCTTCAAAAATGTATTTGTTGCCTTAACGCTAAAGTGCACATCAAATATTATCCTTATAGGTTTATTATGTACTGAATAATCACTCTTTTTGTATTTTCGAAAATATTATATATGTATATAGAAAGTGGGCGTGGCTTTTAACCGATTTTGAATATTTTCAATAGCGCTCCGAGATAAGTGAAAAGGAACCTGCATACCAAATTTCATTGAGATATCTCAAGATTTACTCAAGTTATCGTGTTCACGGACGGACGGACATGGCTCAATCAATTTATCTTTTCCTCCTGAACATTTTGATATATATAAGTCAATATCTATCTCGCTTCGTTTATGCCGTTACATACTACCTTTAGGCGAATGAAGTTAATATACCTTGTGTGCGAAGCACTACTAGGTATAAAAAGTGGAAAGCAAAACAAAAACAATTGTTCGAAAGGCTCAGTGACTTTAAAATGAAAATGAGGTTATGTTACCCCTTGTGTTTAAAAGTTTCTATGTATGTGAAATTAAACTAAAAAAACAAATTCACTTTATGCGCTTATCGCACTTATATTTTGAATTCACTCGCGGATACTTTAAAATTAAAAAACTGTGGCACTTTAAAAAAATAATTTGCAACACAAAAAAAAGTGGCAAGAAATATACAACTCACGTGCTTTGATGTGGTGATCGGCAGCGTTGTTGTATAGTGTTGTGGCAGCTTCTTTGCGGCAGTGTTAATCTCGGCTGTGTGTTTGGCGCAGTGTGGTTTTATCCAACGTTGAAAATAGTAAATTAAATATTCTGTGATGAATTGTTGAAATCTTCGATGTTGTTTTTTGTTGTTGTTGTGGACTGTATAGGCTGTATTCGATTCTACGGTGAGAAGTACCATGAACAAATCGGCTTCGGTGGGTGGTTCTTAAGAGCGGCCGTGGCTCGGACGCACCGCGGTCGATTTGTTATTTAGAAGAATAAAGAAAAATAAAAGAACGAGAATTCTCGTTATAAAGTGGCCGTATATTTGGTATGAAATTTGTAATTTTACAGGTTATTTTTACCTTCGATATTGGTCGCCGGTGAAAGTCCTGGGGTTGCCGTGATGTGGTTTCTTCAACGCTCGCTGTAAAAGTAGACGCATAACTGCAAATGTAAACAAATCGATCTTTCCAATGAATTCATTCTTCTTTATTATCCCAGTAAAGTTGGACAAAACAAGTTATAAAAAAAGTGTACCTAGGTACCTAAGTTTGAAAAAATTTGAATAAAAAAAAAAACAAAAAAAAAAAAACAAAAAAAACTTAACATATGAACTATCAACTAGAAAGGGAGAAAATCTAAACAAAACTTTTCGTGCTAACTTTTCTCTACATATAATAAAATTGTAACAGGTCAATGTCTGTACATGGCAGATATCAACAAAAAATTGATTGGGGGGAGCATTATTAAACGAGTAGAATCCAAATCAACCATTTTTTTAATTTTTGTGTGTCTGTCTGTCTGTCTGTCTGTCCGTATGTTTGTGGCCGTATCACTCTGAAAGTACTGAATGGAAATGAAAGAAACTTTTTTCGTTGGATTGCTAGATACTCAACTTAAAATTTAAGATATTACTTTTTTCGATATCTCAACCGGTTTTGGAGTTATCGCCCAATATGTGGACCAGGGGTCACCAAAAATGTCTTAGTACAATATGGATGTCAAACGAAAGGTGTCAATGAGTGCTGTAATATGCGATGTGATCAATTGAAATATCCCAAATGGTTTCGGAGATATCTTGAAGTTATCGACGAATATTTGCAAAAAAATGTGTTAGTACAATATGGGTATCAAACGAATGGTGCCAATGGGTACTGTTATATGCGATGCGCTTAATTTAAATATCTCAAATGGTTTCAATTATATATCTTCAAAAATTTCGGTCGGAAAAAGAGAAGGGTGGGTAGGTGCCATGTACAGACATCGACCTGTTACAATTTCATTATATGTAGAGATATGTATGTATTTAAAATTTCGAAAACTGGCCCAAATGTATTTTTTAATTGTTGTTGTGAACTGTACAATCAAGTTATAGAAAGAAAGTCGAACTTCGAAAAAGTGCGTATAGGCTATAATGATTAAAATCGGACTCAGTCTGTTATAAGTTCTGATACGCAGCGAAGCAAGCGGGCCTTACTAGTTTCTAATAAAAAACACATGTCCTACAAACAAGGATAAAGTGTAGTGAAAAAATAAGAAAAACTATAAGTTAAAAGAAATCAAAATAAAAAATTAAATAGAGGTATTGCACGTCAAGCCGGGACGTTGCCAACGTGGGACCATAATCTACTCCAGTAACAACAGCATAAGAGGACAACCAAACCAACAGGAGGGCTGACTGTAAGTTAAGTTAATAAATAATATTAAGGAAATGTAAAAATAATTAATGGGAAATTATCCCACGAAAATTAATTACGAAAGGCTTTTTTATTGTGATTATTGTCAAAGTGGTAGGCACGACAACGTCAATTGTCCTTTCAGGGAAAAGAGAATTTAGTTTAAAAATTAATAAAATCACAGTGGACGAGCTAACTAACCAATTTTCCAAAATGGCAGTTAGCAATATTTCTGCAGAAGATATCGCTAGAATAATAGCTACACAAACTGCTAATCTTAGGGATGAAATTAATCAACTGACTAATCAAATTAAGACATTGACTAGTGCTACGCAAGTGACGGAATACCGTACACAAACTATTGATGACGGAGTAGTTTGTACTGAAGGTTTAGATATAATTAAGTCGCTTTCTCTGGTAAATCTTATGTTAGTTGGAGGGAGGCTGCAAAAAATTCGATGAGTTTATATATCGAAGGAAGCAGGAAGTATTTCGGGGCGTTGACCATACTTCGAAATAAAATAGTAGGAAATGCCAATGATACCCTTACCAATCATGGCACAGTACTAAACTTAGAAGCTATATTTGCCAGGCTAGACTTTGCCTATGCAGACAAACGACCAATCCATGTGATTGATCAAGAAATGAGTATATTGAGACAAGGATCGAAATCCTTGATTGATTATTACAATGAAGTGAATCAGAAGTTAACACTATTAATAAACAAAACCATCATGACCCACGGTACAAATTCTGAAATTACAAAGCAATTAAATATTAAAAATCGCGAAACCGCTCTAAGAACATTTATAACGGGATTAAATCCTCCTTTAAACCAAGTACTTTTCACACTGGCTCCTGCCGATTTGCCAAATGCTCTGGCGAAAGCACAGGAGCTTCATTCAAATCAAATGCGTTCAGAATTTTTCAAAAACTTACCTTCCGGAAAATAAAACGTTTAATAATAATTTGCGGAGTCCTAAGAATAATACACAATCAAATTCCAGAACCATTTGAGATACCCACAAGTGAGAAATAACAATAATATGAATTTCCCAAAACCAGAACCGATGGATACATCATCCGACAATCTGCCACTTGGTCAGCAGAGAACGGTCGGTTATAATCAATCATCCCAACCAAAAATGTTTCAGGGTCAACAACAAAATGATAATTCACAGAAATGGCAATTTAACCAGCCAGTAAAAAGGGGTATGAATTTTAGTGGTCAACCTAGGTCAAAGGAGCCACGAATAAACAATTTAAATGAAAATCATTTTTTAGATCAGGCCTCCACCTGCCCTACATCTTCCGAACAGATAGACATAGCGGAGTAAAAATTAGAATATTGATAGATACTGGTGCGACGAGTTGTTACATCAGGAAGGGTCAGGCGCGTATTCAGGGGGGGGGGTTGGGGGTTCAAACCCCCCCCGAATTTTCCGAAAATTAAAAAATATACGTCTGTACTAGAATAATTACTCTATTTACCTTTAAAACCCCTGTTAAGAAATTAGCATTAATAGCAATAATGAAAATACGAAAGAATAAAATTGAATAATATTTCATACTGAGAGAAGTTATTGGTAGTCGCTAATTAATTGTCAGAGCAAGTCTGAGAGGTCACAACTAAATTCCTGCAACGGTTCACTCATTTGGCCCTTTAAGAAATTCGCGCCAAACTAACTGCTTTTCGAGCTATGAATACAGCGGGCAAAAATCGTAAAAATGAGTGTCCCTCGTTATTATAGTCACGGTTGCCAAAGGTTTAACTAAAAAAGTGAACAAGAAGTTAAAAAAAATTTCCAAAAATTACTAAGCTGTACACAACGCAGTCGTATTGAATTATCAGAGAAAGTAACAATTAAATTGTACTTATACTTGTGAGGTGATAATAAAAAGTGACGCTAATTTGGCAAAAAAGGATTGAAAAAGTTTAAAAGTAAAAGCCCGGTATGCTTTTAAAAAGAAAATGCTCATGAAATATTTTCAACTATTTCTTGACCATGAAATTGTCATGAATAGCCAAGAAGTTTTGACGTTCCGTTTTGCATGTTGAATAATTGCAAATAACCCGCTTTTTCTTTGAATTTCAATGTTATTTTGCTATATTTTTTTTTTGTTTTTCCGAAGCTTCAGTTTTTCTAAAGCGACAACTATTTTTTTCTTGCCAAAGCCAGAGTTGCGCAGGTCTCGTTTTTGTAAACATTTTCCAGAAATTAGCAGTAGAACAGTAGAAGAGATTCTGACACAAGAAATTTTTCTTAAGCGTTTCATAGGTGTCATTTTATATAGAGTTTATGGATTTCTTTTGAACAGCCTAAAGCCCTGAAAGAGAAAAATATTTTCCAATCCCAAAGGAGGAGCGACCAAGCACGTTCATTGATGCATTAAATAATTGTTCCGTGTCTTTTTCCCTATGGTATATCGATATATAAAAATTGCTGCAACAATTCCAGTTTCCGCTGCTCCTAGCGAACGATCCTTCTCTTCCCTTCGAAGGTTAAAAACTTCGCCAGGAGATGCTGGCTCTACTCTTTGAAGTAACTCCTGAAGAAATCCTAAAAAAAATTTCAAAACAAACAAAAAAAATAAATATTATTTTGTACACGGCTAAAAGTTTTAGCCTCGATTTAAAACTTTTTGGGGCTGCATATACACCTAGACCAGTATGTCTGCGTTCAAAGTGTGGTTTGTTAAGAACTTTGTGGAAAATTCATGAAAATTCAAGAAACCTCGCAAAATTCTCATCAAAATTTCTAACTTTTTAGTAAAAGTTTTTAAAATTGCTAAAATCGCATAAATCTTCTAGCAGCTTTTGATGAAAATTTTTCGAGTTTTCTTAAATTTTCATGAATTTTCCACAAAGTTCTTAACTTTGAGTTGCAGTATTTTTATTGTGTTTTTACACAAACTTTCATACAAAAATAATGAAATTAGTTAAAGTTAATTTTACTGGAAATTCCAAAAACCTTTTGAACGCAGACATACTGGTCAAGGTGTATGACCAAACCAAATTTTGTTTAGAATTAAATTGACGCCGTTTGTCACAGAAATGCGCGTAAATAAAATTATTTTAACTTTAAACCGAAAATGTTAACAATTTTTTATTTTTTTTTAAATGTTAGGACTCGAACCGACGTGCCCCAAATCAGTGCGCAATGCTCTACCTAGTGAGATACCGCGCACCATGAATTTTGTGCGAAAAGTACACATATTCGCTGTTTATCCTAGTAAAGTTTTAAAAAATTGAGAATTTTTGTAGGAAATTGAAAGAATTGGAAATTATTACCAAAAAGTTTAAAAATTGTGTAAACCAATGAATGGTTTAAAAGTTAGACTCAAATTTTTAGCCGTGTAGAAAGAGAAAAATTTCAAATAAATAAAAGTATAAATGTGTAATATGTAAAAATATAAATATGTATGTATGTATTTACAGCTAATTCTTATTTACTGAGACTTTCCAGCAATCCCCAGCAGCGAACTTGCAGCGAATTGGCGCTCTTTCCCTCAATTAAATGTCAAAAAGCTGCTGGATTCGCTGCTAATTTTTAGGAATAATTATTCATAATTATTCATAATTAGCAGTCAAGAAACAGACCTAATAGCAGTGCATGCGAAACAGTTGTGTTGTTTGCGATAATACAAGTGAAACGTGAAAGTTTTTGATATTTTCAAGCGGTGCCACTATTGAAATTATTATCATTAAAATAAATTCAGCTTAGTTAAAGTTAATTGCGAAGGTATAAGCTACAAATTTATAGAAGATTTGCTCGGCTGTTTAGCAAAAATGATCGCAAATGCAAAAAAAAATTGACACCAATCCCCGAATTAAGGAAACGAAAGGAAGCTCTTTCACGGGCAGATTTGAGGAAAGTTTTGGCTTGGCCCGAGAAAAGCCATTTCATACTTCAAAAAAAATTAAAGATGAGCTATGTCTTAATGTCGACTCTTCTACAATACGGAAGAAGGTAATAGCAGCTAGTCTTTATGGGAGAAGCCCAAGAAATTAAATTTGCTGAAGATCATCTGCAGTGGCCTGTCGAAAAATGGCGCAGTATTTTATGGTCCGATGAAACAAAAATTGTGTTGTTTGGTTCAAAAGGACGCCGCCAGTATGAACGAAGCCAGAAAACGCATCATTTGATCCCAGACATGTTTCCTGGACGGTAAAACATGGAAGTGGCAAAATCAATGTGTGGGGGTGTTTCTCTTACTACGGAACAGGTCCATTATATTGGATTAGAGATAACATGGACGCCAAACTCTATGTCCAAATAATGGAGTCCACCATGCTACCATACGCGAATGAAAGATGCCGCTGAAATGCTTGTATCAGCAGGACAACGACACCAAGCATACCAGCAAGCTGGCAAAAAATTGGTTCGTCTCAAATAAAGTTGAGGTCATGGGCTGGCCAGCGCAGTCCCCTGACCTGAATCCGATTGAGAATCTTTGGGCAAAGGTTAAGGAAGCGGTAGGGGAAGAAAATCCTACAAATGCAAAGCAGCTATGGCGTGTTGTGAAGAAGGCGTAGATTCTATGCCAAGGAGGTGTGCAGATGTATTATCCGGTTATTCGACGAAGTACTAGTATTTTAAGGAATGTGTAACATTAAAATGAACTAATTTTTTAATTTTGGATGTAAATGTTAAATACTGCTATTATAAATCACAGCTGGATTTACTTTATTTTAACGAAAACCATACCCTTTTCATCTTCGAATATAAGAAAATAAAATAAAATAATAGAACAAATTAAAATCAATCACATCGACTTTTTTCTTGTATTGAAACATAGTTTTACTTGCATATTTTGGCAAACGAAAGCCGAAATTCTTTCGCCAGCGCATTAAAATGAGTTGTTTAATTTACATGATACATCTCCAATTTCGTCTGCATTTTTGGATAAACTTGTAACATCAACGCACGCTTACGTTGCAATAAAAGCGTGCGACCAGAATATATGTTTATGTACATATATACCTACATATGTATACACGTTCTCACGCTGTATGTTAATTATAATTCCTATGTATTTCTTTTGTATAAATAGAGCAACATTTTGTAAAATAAAGCAGTTGTAGTCAGGGTTTGAAAATGCTTAACTATTTTCAAGTATTTCAAAATTGCTTGTGCTCCAGTTTGAAAATTATTTAGCAGCTAAAAATAAGCAAAGTAAAAAAAAAATTTTTTTTCATTTTACTTCAGCAGCAAGTTGAACAGAAACGAGCTTCCGCAATTGGCAGAAAAAAAAACTAGAGAATTTTGCTGAGGCTTTAAGCTATGTATTAGCTTTTTGAATTCAAGTTTTTTCAGTTTTCATATTTTTCAGTTTTTTCACAGCAGAATTGTGTTTCGAATTGCTGACTGAAAGATAGTAAAACTAAATTTTTTTTGCTATTTTTCAGCAGCTATTTCAATATTTCAATGGGAAATACAAATAATCATACGATGTTCTGATCGTACTGGTGCAATTCCTTCGATTGTTGTATCCCTTTTTGCTATACTTACATCCGAATGTGTATATGGGGTTGGTATCCAAATTTCAGTGAAAACCCACAAAACCTGACTTCACCGCTATCTAGAGATGCGATGGATGAGGCAGGGAACATATAGGCATCGGTTATCAGGTCGCCGTTTTCATTCTTTTGATTAAATTTTCTTCTTCACGGAAGCGTTCACACACAGTGCGTAGCCATTTCCTAAATATTTCCTCAACATCACCTGTAGACCAACAGATGTGGTAGAATTTACGTTAGAAAGGGAAGGGCCACATAAAACCTTCTCCTTGCAATGAAATATAATAAAGGGCTTTGATAAATTGTTATTGTAGTTGTTGCGCTACTTCGCCCTGCCCATGTAGTCAGTATCCTTACCCACTAGTGTCATCGAACTCTTCTAACGGAAGTCCTAGAAACCTAGCAGCTTTGACAGGAGTGGACCAGAGGGAAATGGGTGTAAAAAGAGTAGGCTCTGTTGAGCAGACAAATAGATGTATCGTGTGGGGACAGGCCGCATGCCGGACAGACTTTCGGCATGTCGGGGTTCAGTATGAGTATGAGTTTAACCTATTACAATATCCAGAGCGAAGTTGGGCCAGCATCACCCTTGTCTCCCTAGGCAGTTCACGCTCCTCTTCGGCAGCGGGTGGAGTTGTTGCCTGAAGAACGGCGTTCGCTGGGAGAGAGCTGACATAGGAGTTTACCGATTCTGTGTGGATGAGGGTAAGGGCCTGTTCAAAATGTTTGATCTCAGGAATTGCCCGGTCAACATCTCACTGTGCTCTTTTACGCCGAGCGTTTTTGCTTCATTATGGAGATGATGCTCAGGAGACATAAGAAGAGATCCAGTGGCGGTGTTCTGACAGACCTGAAGCCTCGTCCAATGCGTGTCTGCAAGCGCCGGTGACCATATTGGCGTCTCGTAGCTCAGCACCGTCTATGTATGTAGCTAGTAACGTTTCTTTGTCTTTACCCCAAGTGCTGCCAGCTACAGACTTGAGGATTTTGTTACGGCTTTGGACTTTATTGGCAATTGCGGTAACATGAGCGCCGTATTTGAACATTTTATCAAACGTGACCCCTAAGATTTTGGGGTGCGAGACAGTTGGTAGCTTGACGTCTAATTCCATGTTCACCTGCGTTGTTCACGTCATGTAATGAACGATTATTTAACGTAGAAGATATGAAGGGAAGCAAAATGACGCCTGCTTGCAAAATTTCATCGAGATATTTCTAAAACTGAGGGACTAGTATGCGTTCAAATAGACGGACGGACGGACAGACGGACGTGGCTAAATAAACTCAGCTCATAGTCCTGATCATTTCTGTATGCTTAATAGTGGGTCCATCTCTTCTGCTTCTCATACTTACAAACATCGGACCCAAGTTATAATACCATTTCATGTATATGAAAGTTATAAAAAGATTAAGCTATGAGTATCCAAATATTTCCAAGTGACCTTATGCAAAAGATTGCTACAAAGGAGATAACGCTGGTAGGCTTTTTATCCTTTTTTTGAGGAATTAACTCCCGTGGGCGCTATTTCCTTGGCTGTTATTGCACTCCATATTTTCTAACTCGTACGAGATCAAACCATTGATTGTGTTCTGAGATATTCTTTAATTAAATCATCGTTTGCTTGTTAATTTTTGTGCTATTAGCAAAACGATCATATCGTAAATTATTTGGGATATGTAGACTTATTGAGTGAATTCGATCCATTTATAGCAGTTCAATTAAAAAAATTTGGGAATCCTGGAAAAGGTAAAATTTCTTAAGTACAATGCTTTAAGAGAGATTTACCAGCTTGTCGCTGATGTCCATAAATCGGATGTCCTAAAAAGCAATAATTTTGAAGAAGTGACTAACGATTTTGCCCATCTGAGATCTAGAAGGGGCCCTCTTCAAATAATATAGATATTTAATCGCTGACCTATAAATGCTAGAAGAGTTAATTTTGTGGACTATATAACATCGTTTCATGTGATTGTTAATAAAAATAATTATTTAACTTAGTTTATCTACTTTCTTTGTCTATTCTAACAAAATAGTGTTCTCTCAAAGCCATTGGGACCCCATTATCCTAATATGCCCAGGGCCCCCAATAGGCTGAAGACGGTTTTATTATGCGAGGCGCAGTTGGAAAAAGTTTTTATATTTCGAATCCCAACCCTAACGTAATATCTGTAAAGCAGAAAATAATACTTCGTCTCACTTTTGTTTTTCCATATACACATCCGTACATACTATGTCTTTCGGATGTAAGTATAGCAAAAAGGCCTATAGCAATGAAGGATTTGCACCAGTACGATCATAACATCGTATGATTATTTGTATTTCCCTTTGAAATTTTGAAATAGCTGCTGAAAAATAGCAAAAAAAATTTAGTTTTACTATCTTTCAGTCAGCAATTCGAAACATAAATTCTGCTGTGAAAAAACTGAAAAATATGAAAACTGAAAAAACTTGAATTCAAAAAGCTAATAGCTTAAAGCTTCAGCGAAATTCTCTAGTTTTTTTTTCTGCTGATTGCTGAAGCTCGTTTCTGTTCAACTTGCTGCTGAAGTAAAATGAAAAAAAAAATTTTTTTACTTTGCTTATTTTTAGCTGCTGAAATATTTTTGAACTATAAATATAGGCTACAAGCAAATTTTCGAATCTGACAAAAAACTGATTTCTAGTTAAGCAAAAAATTTCAAACTTTTGCTATTTTTCAGCCATCAATTCAAACCCTGGTTGTAGTCAACAAGCAAAATAAACCAATATCTTAAATACTAACATTCTGGTGACCCCGAGAACAATAATGGCAGCCTTCATGGACTTAGTAAATCAACAAAACACAACAGGCAACAACATACAGGTCATTATACGAAACTTCAAAAAGGACTCCGCTGCAAGAAAAGAATCGGCGGAATACTATAAGGAGCGGCTCAATAGACTTGAAAAGGAATGGGCAAACTTCGAATCCACAGACAACGAAATTCGCTGTCTAGAAAAGCCGCCCTTGGAGCACGATTACTTCAGCAATGACTACTACAACTCGATTATGCAATTGGTCTTGGAGTATAGAAACATTTTCGAGACTGCGGCTGCTCAGTTCGCTCCAAAACAAGCTCAACCCAAACCTCAGGTGGCACAAACCCAATCTCAGATGGCAACAAACTCAGCCCCAGCAGCATGTTGTACTGCAATCAGAAGCAAACAGCTTCATCAAATTAGTATGCAGGCAAGGGGTAATGATGGCGTCATTACAACGCGCATTGGATGACCCAGTTGCACCTAGATGCCAACCGGTGATTGAAAAGCTATAGGCAAATATCCAGGACATCCATTTTCAAATTTATGAGATGTTCGACGATCCATCTCATGAGAGTTACAATGAAAGCCAATTTTTGACCCTGGAGGAAAGGGTACGAGGGAGTTTCAAAGCGGGGGAAAGTAACCCGCAAACAATGCCATTCAAAAATCAATCGGTCACATTGCCGAAGATAACAATCCCAAAATTTGATGGCAGTTATCTTAAGTGGCAGGAGTTTTACGACTTATTCGAACAGCTTGTCATCAGCCAACCACTTTCAAAAGTTCAGAAGATGTACTACCTGAAGACTCACGTGGTCGGGGAGGCTGGAAATCTCATTAAACAATTGGAAATTGGACCAGCCAACACGTTTACGCTACGAGCAATCCTTGTTGAAACCCCGTGAAGTGCAAACAATTCAAGAGTTCCTGCAATTTCTCGAAAAACATTTCCAATCCATGGAAGCTATGGGTAGCAAAATTTCTATCCCTCATGCAAAGGTCTGCACTTCAGCAAAGCTTGCTGGTGCTTCGTTTTACATCTCCATTTGACGAGCATAAACACCAGTAGGCACACAATTAAAAGCAGCGCTGTGTAACCAACTGTGATATGATGAGTGTTTTGAGCATCAAGTTTGTTTGGTAGCTCTAATAGATTATGATTGACCAATTCGGCTTGTAATGACGTCAGGTTTTGTGTTTGTGGTACATATATATTTTACGTCGTCCAGCTTCCGAATAATAGCAACGACGCTTGCAGCCTGTGCAAAAAGGGAAAGCGCGCTTTCAATTTATACAGAAACAGAAGTTTTGTCACAACTGTCTCAAACCAGGACATTCTGCAAAAACCTGCGCACTTGAAAATTGTTTAAAATGTAACAAAAAGCACAACACCTTGTTGCATTTCGAGGATGCTAGCAAAGACACAACAATAGCTGTGTTCGGTGAGTGATAATTTGTACGAATTTGTAATAATTATCACTAAACTCCGTTCGGTGAACCAAAAGCTCAGCAAAATTAGCAACGAGAGAGCGCAATTTTGACATTTCATTTGGAGGGGAAGTTGCTAATTCCTGCTGCACAAATTTCTGTTAGCAGAAATTAGCAAGGAAGAAAACATATGATTTGACATCAGCTGATTGCATTTTTTGTCAACTTAACAAAAATTTAAAAATTTCAAAGATATTAAAATGAGTGATTTGATGGTAAATGGGGTAAGAAAATGTGACTAATAAATGTATTTGGATGATTAAAACAATTTAATAATTAATTAAGGCCTCCGGCAGAAGGAAATGTGTTAGTGCCAGCGCTGTGGAATCATTGCCCCACAACTAGCAGTCTGCATTGAGGAAACTGAACAACTTTTTTTGCAGCTTTCTTGCAAATGTTTACTAATTTCTGTTCGGTGAAAAGTTAGCAAATTTCAATCTCTTTTTTTTCCTGCTGAACAATTCTTGCTAACTTTTTCACCGAACACACCTAATGTCAACCACTCCAGCGGAATCAACTGATTTGAAAACTGCAAAACCATTCACAATCAAAGCAACAATTTCAAACCAGGAAGCCACGTCACTAGCAACCTCCAAACTCTCACGAGCAACCACATATGTACTACTCAGCACTGCAATGGTAAAAGTCAAGGGAAATGGAACAGAAGTGCAGTGCCGTGCAATCTTAGATTCAGGATCTCAAGTGAATTTTGTTACTGAGAGACTGGTAAAGCGACTAGGTATCTCAACTAAGCCATCCTCCATTTCTATTAACGGCATAGGCTCGAGTAACACTAAGGTACAACACAGAGTCAATATTGTGTTATATTCCCCAATCAACACTTTCACCACACGGCTAGAGGCAGCAGTGTTACCTCATATCATATCCCCACAACCCTCACAGGACATCAATATCGTATTTAATCGTCCCGACAAAATTGACATATTGTTGGGAGCAGAATTTTATAGCCAGTTGATGGCAGTGGGACAAATTAATACGGTTTTAGGATGGATCGTTTCAGGAAAAGCTGGTGGCAACTACATCACAAACGCAACATGTGGAGTATGCACCGAAGATGACATCAATTTAGAAGCTGCATTTTCTAGGCTTTGGGAACTTGAGAAAGTTGCATCACGAGGAAAACAATTATCCACTTCTGAAAAACAGTGCGAAACTCATTTCGCTCAAAATACAACAATCACTGAAAGTGGAAATTGCCATTTCACGACAACATAGAGGCCTTAGGAGAATCGTATGTAATCGCATATGGCTGATTCCTTGGAAACTGATATATTTGTGTTTAAATAAACTGATATGCAGTCTTATTAATCTCATCGAGTAATATAAATCAAGTGCAAAATTTAATTTTTTAACACCATAGACTACTTTAAAACACACAAAAAAGAAAAAAAAGTAACAATTTATAGTGTCCCTTTGTTGAGGTCATGTACTTTTATTAGCATTATATGCTATAAATTGTGATCAAAACAAAATTTGCATGAAGAAGCTTTAAAAGAGGATAAAGAGCGTAACAATATGCCACAATTGTTTTAAAAATAATGTGCTTGACTAGGGTCCTATAGAGGATTAAACTTTGTTCTCCAGTTTTGTAAAAAATCAAAAAATGGTGGTCACAGTCGGCGTGTGCGAATATTAATTAACATATAATATTAATTTTTTTTGACACATGTTCAGTCTAATGTCAACATTTACCTGTGCTAGAGCAGCTCCCATTTTGAAGACGGGTTGGGAAGATTTTGCGTTTAATATACGTGTCACACTTTCTCATGTCACAACTTTGCACAACAGCTTTTCTTCTAAACTAGGTGTAATTTTTCCTTGAAAATTAGAACACACATAGACCTTGGTGGCATACATCTAATTTCTAACGGAAGTCCAAAAATATTAAGCCATTTTAAAATGAGAATAGATTGGACGTGAAATGTCACAACCCTAAAATGGCACAACTTTTTTTTCTACTGGTTTTGATACAGGAATAACTGTTATTTAGTGTTAATACATGAATAAACTGATTTTGGAGCATATTGTTCACATATATATAGCCCACCGTTAAAAAAACACAAAAAAATACAATAATTCTTGGTTCAATTTCCACCAAATATATATGTGTTCTCATAAGGGGTTAATAGTTTAAATATGAAACTGAATAATTCACTTGCGTTTAAAGCAGTTTATGAAATGGTTGTAGCAAAACTATATATTTTCGATATTTAGAATGCATTTTTTCGATATTTGAATAAGTATGGGTACAGTGGGCGTTAATGGGTTAAGTTGTAGCGCAATGCGAAACATTGGCTATTTCTTATACCCCATTTACACTGTATACACTTTCAAAAGTCATTTATCGTAACATTGACATTTCACAAAAAGTCGATGTGAAATATATCAGTTTCCAAGGAATCAGCCATATAATCGGTTCCTTGCCTTGGAACGCCGATTATCAAAATCTCCTGAGACAAAAAATCAATATATCAAATTTATGGAAATTGCGTGTAGTATTCGACGCATCAGCAAAATCAACTTCGGGAATGTCCCTGAACGACCTCATGTATACCGGCCCTACCATCCAGAGCGAACTGTTCACTATTTTGATTCGTTTTCGTCTACCTAAATTTGTGTTCAGCACAGATGTGGAAAAAATGTATCGCCAGATGCTCATTCATCCGGAAGATAGAAAATTCCAACTCTTCATCTGGAGAAATAATCCAAGTATGCCAATAACGCATTATCAATTAAATACAATCACATATGGGACTAGATCAGCTCCATATTTGGCGACGAAATGCCTACAAAAAATTGTACTGGAAAATATGTAACAATATCCTCTCGGTGTTCAGTTTCTACATGACAATTTCTACGTAGTTGACGGAATTGGTGGGTCAGACAGCTTAGCCACAATTATTGAGATTCAAAAGCAGCTAATACACATTTTAAAGCAACATGGTCTCAACCAACAAAAGTGCTATTCCAATAATGCACAATTACTGCAAAATGTTGGCATGGAGGACCAGGAAGTCGATGTCGACCATTACCCTGGGCTTAACATGGATGCCCAAGATCGATCGATTTTGCGTCAAGGTGCACCTGGGAAGTTGCAGTGTAATCACTTAACGGTCAGTCAGTGCCCGACTCTTCGATCCTTTGGGAATACTAGCACCAATAGTAGTCACTGCCAAAATCTTTATTCAAGATCTCTGGCAACTTAAATTAGAATGGGACGAAGCATTACCAGCCGACTTGAGTTCAAAATGGGCATCATTCCGGAGTGACTTAGAAAAGTTAAACAACATGCAAGTTTCAAGGCACGTGTTCGAAGGATACATTCCAACGAAAGTTCAAATTCATGTATTTTCAGATGCATCCGAAAAGGCATATGGGGCTGCGATATACATAAGATCAGAGCTGAACAACGGACTTAAAGCTAGATGTTCCTACGTACTATTGGACTGATTAACAAATAGTCCTGGCATGGATTAACTCACCTTCATCATCGTACCAAACATTCGTAGCGAACCGAATAGCTACAATTCAGGAGCACACTATTGCTGAACAGTGGCGGCACATAGGCTCCAAAGACAACCCGGCCGACATTATATCAAGGGGATTACCGCCGGGGAAGCTTGAAAACTGCAGCCTATGGTTTTATGGGCCAAAAGTATTGCTTGGCGAAGAATACACCTGGCCATCAATATATTCCAAGGCAATGTCAACAATAGACGAAACTACTAACATGGAACGCAAGAAGCTGACATCAGTGCCTGTAACAAGTACCATTGTTCAGGAAAGCATGCTTCATAACATCCGACATAATGGCTTTTTCAACATATTACAAAGAGTTGTAGGATACATGTTAAGATTCATCAATCGGACCCGAAAACGATCACAGAAATCGGGCATTTCATTGACAGTGCTTGAACTAAAAGCCTCGCTTATGGTCATCGGTCGAACAACGCAGCAGTTAGACTTCCAGGACGAGCTGAAGCAGCTCAAAGAATTCAACGTGGTTGGCAAGAACAGCCCATATCGCAGCCTTTCTCCGTTTCTGGACAACGATGGCATCTTACGCGTAGGAGGTCGCCTACAAGAATCGGTACTAACGTTCGAAGCCAAACATCCAATGCTACTTCCTTATAAAAATCCAATAACCAAGTTGCTTATTCAAATGATCCACAAAGAAAACCGGCATTGTGGACCCCAAGCACTATTAACTTTTACAAGGCAACGATTTTGGCCAATAAAGGGAAGACTATTGACTCGGTCAATTGTGGCAAACTGCGTTAGATGTAACCGAGCTAAACCAAGGCTGCTGGGCCAAATCATGGGTAATCTTCCATCAACAAGGGTAACTCCAGCACGACCTTTCATCAACTCTGGCGTAGACTTCTGTGAACCATTCTCAGTTCACTTCAAGATTAGAGGAAAACGACCACAAAAGGCATATATAGCCGTGTTTTGCTGTTTTGCAACGAAGGCAGTACATCTTGAACTAGTAAGTGATTTAACGACTGCGGCATTCATAGGCGCATTAAAGCCGTTCATAAGCCGAAGAGGACATTGCCTAAATTTATATTGTGACAACGCAACAAATTTCGTAGGGGCAAGAAACCAGCTGGCTGAACTCAACGATGCGGTGCATGCCGACTCTGCACGTGAATCCATCATAAATCTATGTGCCACAAAGGGAATCACATTTCATTTAATTCCACCTAGAAGTCCACATTTTGGTGGACTATGAGAAGCAGCCGTAAAATCGCCAAAGCATCTCCTAGTCAGAAGCACCTCGACCGCATCACTGACTTATGAAGACATGGACACGGTTGTCATAGAGGTGGAAGGCATCCTTAATTCCAGGCCCATCAGCCCAATGTCCGAGGACCCCAACGATCTTGCAGCTCTAACTCCAGGCCATTTTCTCATAGGAGAACCCATCAATGCGCAATTAGACACAAATTCTGAAACACAAAAAATGAGCCTACTAACCAGATGGAAATTAGTCTCCCACCTCAAGCAGGCCTTTTGGAAGCGATGGTCAAGCGAATATTTGACTGAGCTTCAGTCAAGGCACAAATGGAAGATCGAGCAGCAAAATGTCAAAATAGGTGACATGGTGATAGTAAAAGAAGACAGCTCACCATTACTTCACTGGCCGCTAGGGCGAGTCGTCAATGTATACAAAGGAAAAGATGATGTGGTGCGGGTGCAGATGTGAAAACCGCAACTGGTACTTGTAGGAGGCCAATTCATCGGCTAGCTACCCTACCTATGGAGACAAATAGTGAGTCAGAAGAAAAAACAACCAGCATACCGGTCGAAAAAATTCCACCAAAGAAAGAAATCCATTCCTTGCACAAAGGATTTGCTACGCTACTAATATCACTATTGATCCCCCCCATAGCTTTGGGAGCACAAATTGAAAACAGGAGATTTGGGTCAAAGCTTGGCATTCACTTTGAGGGAATTGGATCAACCGCTATATCGTCATCGGAGTGGAACCTTAATTTACTACGACCTGAAAGGATTCACAGCAGAACTGGCAGCACTGTCAAATGGTACAATGGCGTTGCGACATTTGTGACAAGAGATGAAGCAAAAAGGCACATGCAACGCTTTGGCAAAGCACTTTTAACAGAATGTATACGCTCTACAACTTGATGCCTCAATAGTGAAATCCAACAGGCAGAAAAGAGGTGCAGTGGACATAATTGGAAATGTGGCGTACTCATTATTTGGTATCTTAGACTCACAATATGCTGAAGAAATGTCGAGCACAGTCACAAAAGTACAAGAAAATGAATCTCATCTACTTAACCTGATCAAAAACCAAACGTCTATTGTGGACTCTACAATCAACATTTTAAAGCAAGACCAAAATGCAGTTGCCAAAAAATTCAGCGTAATAGATCAACAGATTAGCCTCATACTAAATGGAATGCGCATTGACATGAGAGACTCGAAGACAAATTGTTTCAAATGTTTTCGTCGCTGGCAATGCAGTTAACGCTTATCGCAGGGAATTTGCAGAGAATCCAGTCTTCTATTTTGGACGTTCTGATGGATTCGCATCATGGGAAAATAAGTCCTCTGCTCCTTACGCCCAGTCAATTACAACATGAAGTGAGCAGCATTAAAACTCACTTATCGGCATCATTGGAACTACCGGTACAACAAGACGTGTTGTTAAAACTATACCAACTCATGAAGGTCAAAGGAGGAGTCACGCAAAAGCATGTGGTGTTTAGTATCACTTTGCCGCTTGTGGCACGTGATAGATAAGACCTATTTAACATCGTACCGATCCCCAACTTGACCAATGGTACAATGATTGAGATCGTGCCATGTGCCTCAGTTTTTGAAATCAATAAGGTTCTCGACAAATACCTTCCAATGACGGTGTCCGAATTTAAATGATGTGTGGACATCAAGCAGGGCAGTTACATATGTCAAAGTTCAAATACTTTATAACCGTGGATCGGACAAAAGCGCATGTGAAGAAAATCTTTTCCGTGATGATACGCAATCAAAATGTCTACTACGAAAAACAACAAACGACTTTGCGTGGATACCACTACGGCATGACAACCAGTTTATATATTCCACATCAGTTTCATCTCGTGCCACAGTGTGGTATGTGGAAGAGATATCACTGAGATCAATTTAAAGGGATCAGGACTGCAATCACTTCAACCAGACTGCATCCTTAAACAACGCTTTGTATCAGTTCACTCACATCAGCTAATATCCAGTAGTCTGGCTTCTTCCTACACAAGGCTTGGTGAAATCTCTAAGGTGGCTTCTGCAGAGCAACTAGAGCCCCTACTTCGGAAGCTGGACGACGTAAAATATATACCACAAACACAAAACCTGACGTCATTACAAGACGAATTGGTCAATCATAATCTATTAGAGCTACCAAACAAACTTGATGCTCAAAACACTCATCATATCACAGTTGGTTACTCAGCGCTGCTTGTATATTTGTATGTTTGTATATTTGTATATTTGTATATCCACTACTATCTCCCGAACGACTTCACCGATTTTAATGAAATTTGGTACACAGGTACTATGCTTTGTTTTAAGATTTTCTAATTTGCTGTTGCCACTTGGGGTGGTCCTTAGGGTTGCCACCTATATCAATTTTTTTTAAATATAAAACAATATATGGCGATATGGGTATCAAATGAAAGGTATTTTACGCCGTATACCAACCAAAATATTTCCGAGTTTATTCTTTCAGATATAGACCACTATCTCGGGAAAGGCTAAACCGATTTCGATAAAATTTGGTAGATGGATAGAATGCTTCCTTCTTTGATTTTCTACTTGGATGTTGCCACTAATGGAAACTTAGAGGGTTGCCACCTTTCCGATTTTTTTTTTAATATATAGCAATATGGGTATCAAATGAAAGGTATTTTAGGCCGTATACCAACCAAAATATTTCAGAGTAGGATTGCCACCTAGGGTTGCCACCTGAACGCATTTTATTTATTCCTTCAGATATAGACCACTATCTCGGGAAAGGCTAAACCGATTTCGATAAAATTTGGTAGATGGATAGTATGCTTCCTTCTTTGATTTTCTACTTGGATGTTGCCACTAATGGAAACTTAGAAGGTTGCCACCTTTCCGATTTTTTTTAAATATATGGCAATATGGGTATCAAATGAAAGGTATTTTAGGGCGTATACCAACCAGAATATTTAATACACAACAGGTGTCGCCAATGTATGTTAAGTGACTTTTTGTGGTTAGTGTTCGATATTTTGGAAATCTATTTTGGAAATTTATGCTCTTGGTAAGTAAGATTATGCGGCAAATTCGAAAAATACCGAGCAAGTCTCGGTCACCCAGGTACTATTATTGTAAATAAATAAAGAAAAAACATAGGTATTTCGCTGATTTTTTCATGTAAAGTGTAAAACCGGTGATGTTTTTAACTGTTTGTGTGGTGAACCCCCATTGGGGTTCCAGGGGGTGTGCCACTGGCATCGGTGGGTCGGGCCTCTAAAGTTAGTGGGGGTCGGTCATACATTTGGACTCGATTGGAGCACTCTAAATGGGTCGAAGTGGGATTTTTAAAAAATTGCCCATATTTGCCCTTCGACCCAAATTGTGGGACATCAGAATTCGTTTTAGAGGTATGGTTCCTTCGGCAAAGTTTCTTATTTTGATAACTAGAATACGATTTTCACAGAGCAATGAGCGATTTGTAAATCGACCCGCTCTAGTGTGGGATAAATGCAAGGCCACCCCCATGACCGCTGGGACGGTCTATTGTACCTATCACGAGTACGTAAGTCCGAGTTTGCGTTTAGTTCATATATATAATACTTCTATATTGCTAGTAAAGAACTGTGAAGCGTGTCAAACATTACAGTACAGACATACAATGAGGGAAGAAGACAAAATATCGGTTGGCGCCGTCAATTTTTTTGAATAAAAGGGGGTCAATGAAATATGTGGATATTTCAAAGATTGAATTTATTTGCTTTTTCTTATTATTACTTGCACTAATGTAATGTACAAAAGTCAGCTTCGCTCTCACAATTTTTCAAAATTTAAATAATGCATTTTCTAACCATATTATGGACGATCACGTAGCCATAGAAACCCTATAAGCTCAAATAATAAATATATTACTGTTTATATTCAATATATTGGCATTTTCATATTTAATTTACTCAACCGTGGTTTTATATGCTACTATAAAGTACAATTTGTGTAAACAAGTCAGTGGCCCCTGTCTACCCCTTCCATAAGTTCTTTTCTCCGCGCTGCTTCAATGCACTAACACTAATAAAACTCGCGCATGCGCACAACTTGCATTATAAGCATCTCGTGTAATAATGATTGACACGCTTTCAGCATATTGGGAAGATACGATACTAGCAATATAGAAGTATTATATATATGGTTTAGTTTGGTCTCCTGAAACGCGGCTAGTTTAATATTGTTCGACTTCATAAAGTTCGTTTATCTCTGCGCGATCTAGGATTTTGAAGTGTATCGGGAAGGAGGGTCAGGGCATGCCGGGCGTGAGGGACGGATGTTGTTGCCTAGGTGGGGGTAGGCTTAGGCCCAAGCTATGTCGCAGTCGAGTAGCATCGAACGTACTACTAAAAATTCTGCCGATTTACACCGCTTCTTAATTTTCTCTCTTTGCCGCAGAGCATACCGGATTCATATCCGGCAAAAGCCTGTCGTCTTCGGCAACACTCCCCAAAACCTTTGTATAGTGCTTTTGTCGTTACAAACAGCAAAAGATTCAACAGTTTTGGGCACGGACTCGTAAGTAGAATTACTACCAGGAGGTACCAATTTAAGATATTCATTATTTCAATAGCCACCTTTCCGATTTTTTTTAAATATATGGCAATATGGGTATCAAATGAAAGGTATTTTAGGGCGTATACCAACCAGAATATTTAATACACAACAGGTGTCGCCAATGTATGTTAAGTGACTTTTTGTGGTTAGTGTTCGATATTTTGGAAATCTATTTTGGAAATTTATGCTCTTGGTAAGTAAGATTATGCGGCAAATTCGAAAAATACCGAGCAAGTCTCGGTCACCCAGGTACTATTATTGTAAATAAATAAAGAAAAAACATAGGTATTTCGCTGATTTTTTCATGTAAAGTGTAAAACCGGTGATGTTTTTAACTGTTTGTGTGGTGAACCCCCATTGGGGTTCCAGGGGGTGTGCCACTGGCATCGGTGGGTCGGGCCTCTAAAGTTAGTGGGGGTCGGTCATACATTTGGACTCGATTGGAGCACTCTAAATGGGTCGAAGTGGGATTTTTAAAAAATTGCCCATATTTGCCCTTCGACCCAAATTGTGGGACATCAGAATTCGTTTTAGAGGTATGGTTCCTTCGGCAAAGTTTCTTATTTTGATAACTAGAATACGATTTTCACAGAGCAATGAGCGATTTGTAAATCGACCCGCTCTAGTGTGGGATAAATGCAAGGCCACCCCCATGACCGCTGGGACGGTCTATTGTACCTATCACGAGTACGTAAGTCCGAGTTTGCGTTTAGTTCATATATATAATACTTCTATATTGCTAGTAAAGAACTGTGAAGCGTGTCAAACATTACAGTACAGACATACAATGAGGGAAGAAGACAAAATATCGGTTGGCGCCGTCAATTTTTTTGAATAAAAGGGGGTCAATGAAATATGTGGATATTTCAAAGATTGAATTTATTTGCTTTTTCTTATTATTACTTGCACTAATGTAATGTACAAAAGTCAGCTTCGCTCTCACAATTTTTCAAAATTTAAATAATGCATTTTCTAACCATATTATGGACGATCACGTAGCCATAGAAACCCTATAAGCTCAAATAATAAATATATTACTGTTTATATTCAATATATTGGCATTTTCATATTTAATTTACTCAACCGTGGTTTTATATGCTACTATAAAGTACAATTTGTGTAAACAAGTCAGTGGCCCCTGTCTACCCCTTCCATAAGTTCTTTTCTCCGCGCTGCTTCAATGCACTAACACTAATAAAACTCGCGCATGCGCACAACTTGCATTATAAGCATCTCGTGTAATAATGATTGACACGCTTTCAGCATATTGGGAAGATACGATACTAGCAATATAGAAGTATTATATATATGGTTTAGTTTGGTCTCCTGAAACGCGGCTAGTTTAATATTGTTCGACTTCATAAAGTTCGTTTATCTCTGCGCGATCTAGGATTTTGAAGTGTATCGGGAAGGAGGGTCAGGGCATGCCGGGCGTGAGGGACGGATGTTGTTGCCTAGGTGGGGGTAGGCTTAGGCCCAAGCTATGTCGCAGTCGAGTAGCATCGAACGTACTACTAAAAATTCTGCCGATTTACACCGCTTCTTAATTTTCTCTCTTTGCCGCAGAGCATACCGGATTCATATCCGGCAAAAGCCTGTCGTCTTCGGCAACACTCCCCAAAACCTTTGTATAGTGCTTTTGTCGTTACAAACAGCAAAAGATTCAACAGTTTTGGGCACGGACTCGTAAGTAGAATTACTACCAGGAGGTACCAATTTAAGATATTCATTATTTCAATAGCGCGACTGGTTTTGGAGTTATGGACCAATGTGTTTATCAAAGTGACCTAAAATGTATTAGTGCATTAAACGAAAGGTGCTAATGTGTGATGCCAAAACCGATGTGATTAAATTCCATATCTCAACTGGTTTCGAAGATATAATGATTCGGACAAAGTCTATTATTTACTATCTCCCGAACGACTTCACCGATTTTAATGAAATTTGGTACACAGGTACTATGCTTTGTTTTAAGATTTTCTAATTTGCTGTTGCCACTTGGGGTGGTCCTTGGGGTTGCTACCTATATCAATTTTTTTTAAATATATATATATATATAAATGAAATGGTGTTCAGTTGTCACGCTAAAACTCGAAAACGCCTGAACCAAATTATATACTTCCTTTGGAGGGTTTCTTTGTTATTACCACGCGCAGGTCATGTATTAAAATCAAAACAAAATATTAGGGGGGCGTGGTACCTCCCATATAATTTTAGTAATTTGGCTGTTATATTTTGTGGCTATGTATGATACAATTGCTATGTATTATACAATTGCTAACCTACCAACCATGGCTATCCACTTTTTATGAATTTCTTATCGATTTCCAAAACCATCTTTATTTTTTGCTTTTCCTTACCAATACCAACGCATAGTTTTGGGATATATTTCCCAAACAAAAATCGTTCTCTTTTTTTGCTATTGCAATTCCCATGAGAGTGAATGAAATAGCAACATTTTCATAATTGCAAACAAAAGGAGTTTAAACAGCTGATTCCATAAATAAAATTTTCTGTCAAAATCAATTTCAATTTTTTTTTTGTGTTTGGTTAAAAATATATACATATTTCATTGAAAATCAATGTAAGTACAATAATTTTAAGCTTTTTTAATATAAAATATTAATATTTATAATGCATTGTATGTTTTCACAGGCGTATCTTCGTTATAGACTGCTGTTCCGCGGATAATTGAATGATTTTGGGGTTCTTTCCGGTCGGCCCACAAGAACGCAAATTTAGCCGTCGAATTTTGAGGTGCGTAAAATGAATTAAGTGTAGTTAACCTGACCAAGATCAGGGGCATGTCATGTTATTTGAATGATTATTTAATATTTATTCATTTCTTACAGGTATCCAATCTTAAGGAAACGCGAAGCCTGCGAATATATATATATATGTATCTTTTAATAATGTATTCTCAATTTTATCAATTTGTAAACACATCTGTATAATAAGAACAAAATCCATGGATTTTTTTTCAAGTTGTAACAAAGTCACATTTTTCTTAACGATTTAGTTTATAATTGTATAGTTGTTTAGCATCAAAAGAAAGGTTATTAAATTACCTTTCATTTGATGCTAATTTCGTTTAAATCGCTAAATAATTTATTGTAAACTTTGTCAATTTTGTAAACACATATGTGTAATAAGAACAAAATCCATGGATTTTTTTTCAAGTTGTAACAAAGTCAAATTTTTCTAAAACATTTAGTTTGTACTTGTATAGTTGTTTAGCATCAAAAGAAAGGTTATTAAATTACCTTTCTTTTGGTGCCAGTTTCGTTTAAATCGCTAAATAATTTTTGCAACAAATAAAACAGCATGTATTTAATAATATGTATGTCTATAATAACTTTAAGTAAATTTTGTATTATATTTCTTAAAATTAAAGTATATATTTTCATTAAAACGTATTTTATCAAAAAGAAATTGTTTTTTAAATTATTTGAATTTTTTTGGGCCGTTTCCATATTTTTGGGGTATTTTTTTGGGCATTTTCCCTTAAATATTGGGTATTTTTTAGGCATACCAGGTTTCAGATCTGGCAACTCTATGAAAATGCAACCCTTTGTTTTGGGAAATTTTTATAGTTAGAACGGCGCAGCTATGTATTTTCTTATGGAATTTCTTAATGAGTGCGATGGTGATGCAAGGTCACACGTACACGAAATTTACATGGGGAATGTGGATAATATCTGCACGCGGCCCATAGAAAACTATCCACTTTTTTATCTTCATTTGTGGATAGCGCGACCTATGTTTTATCCATTTTTTTATCTGCGTTTGGTTGGTAGGGTATGTATGATACAATTGCTATGTATGATACAATTGCTATGTATGATAAAATTGGATCTATTAATGCGAATATTGGTTGTTGTCTTTGTCGTCTATGTTTATCTTCACTACTGCGCTGTAGATGGCCAGAACGTCAGATGACGCTAGATGGTGCACATCAACACACACACACGCTGTACATAATTGCTTTTGTTGCTGTTTACATTAGTACAGCAATCTATATCTATATCTAATCTATATATGCATATAAAAATGAAATGGTGTTCAGTTGTAACGCTAAAACTCGAAAACGGCTGAACCGAATTATATACTCACCACCAGATGGCGGTGTTAGTCATGAATTGGTACAAAGTTAATTGAACGAAAAATTCTTTATTTCAAAGCTTTTCACGGTAAAAAATGTTTCCATTGTCAATTGAAGTTTTGCTTTGATGTTACTCTTTGTGTTGCAATCGAAACATGCAAAATTTAATGCGCGTTGGTCCATTGATATACATACATATCTTACTAATATACAAAAACGTAAGTGTGTGAGTGACTGAATTTTTGTGACTCTTTCACGTCTAAACTAATGCCTCGAACTTTACGAAATTTTGCACACTAATTCTTTGGAGTACAGAATAGAAACACGCATAATTATATTTCGATATATTTATCGATAATAGAGTTATCGGTCAAAATGTAGTTTTACGTAAACTTTGGATTATTCGCAGAAAATTGGTATCAAACGGAAGTGGAAGAACACCGTTTTCATTTCGACGTTGGTTCACTTCGATATATTTATCGATAACAGAGTTATCGGTCAATATGTGGTTTCGGGTAAACTTTGGAATATCCGCACGCAATTGATATCAAACGAAAGGGAAAGACGGCAGCTTTCATTCGGACTTTGGTTCATTTCGATATATTAATATTCGCACAAAATTGGTATAAAAAGAAAGGGGAAGGCCACAGGTTTCATTTGGACTTTGCTTCATTTATGGAAACATCTATTTTGAGAACGGCTGGACCTAATACACATATCTAAATTTGGAAGGTAGATTTTGTATCCGCTCGAGATGATTATACGCTAAAAAAATAAAGGCATTTGGAAAGGTTTTGAGATGTCCCTAAAAATGTTGACCAGGGTAACCTTATAAAGTGTTCTTTCAATATGAGCCCGTTTTCGAGACATAGGTCAAAATGTCAACCAGGAGGGGCACTCAATGAAATGAAAGGTGTTGACAAATGATTTAACATGTTTTAGCTATTTTCCCATATAAAACGAAGGTTTTTAGATATTACCCAAAACGTGGACCAAAATTGGAGCTAGAAGGTTTTTGTGAGCAAATGGGTCTAAAATGAAAGGTCTGCATGAGAGTTTTAAAATGGAGTAATTTTAAGTCCTTTTGGGATTGGGATTGAGAAAGGGATAGGTACATATATGGATGACAATTAAAGACAAAAGCATATGAAGAGGATGGACGGAGAGAAAGATGTGGAGCTGAAATTAGGAGGGCGACTCACATATTTTAAATGCAACCAAGTTAATGTTTGGGCAGGACAATGTCTGCCGGGTCTGCTAGTTAAGTAATATATGGCAATAGGGGTATCAAATGAAAGGTATTTTAGGGCGTATACCAACCAAAATATTTTCGAGTAGGATTGCCACCTAGGGTTGCCACCTGAACACATTTTATTTATTCCTTCAGATATCGACCACTTTCTCGGGAACTGCTAAACCGATTTCGATGAAATTTGGTAGATGGATAGTATGCTTCCTTCTTAGATTTTCTACTTGGATGTTGGCACTAAAGGAAGCTTAGAGGGTTGCCACCTTTCCGATTTTTTTTTTAAATATAAAACAATATATGGCGATATGGGTATCAAATGAAAGGTATTTTACGCCGTATACCAACCAAAATATTTCCGAGTTTATTCCTTCAGATATAGACCACTATCTCGGGAAAGGCTAAACCGATTTCGATAAAATTTGGTAGATGGATAGTATGCTTCCTACTTTGATTTTCTACTTTGAGGGTTGCCACCTTTCCGATTTTTTTTTTTAAATATATGGCAATATGGGTATCAAATGAAAGGTATTTTAGGCCGTATACCAACCAAAATATTTCCGAGTAGGATTGCCTCCTAGGGTTGCCACCTGAACGCATTTTATTTATTCCTTCAGATATAGACCACTATCTCGGGAAAGGCCAAACCGATTTCGATAAAATTTGGTAGATGGATTGTATGCTTCCTTCTTTGATTTTCTACATGGATGTTGCCACTAATGGAAACTTAGAGGGTTGCCACCTTTCCGATTTTTTTTTAAATATATGGCAATATGGGTATCAAATGAAAGGTATTTTAGGGCGTATACCAACCAGAATATTTAATACACAACAGGTGTCGCCAATGTATGTTAAGTGACTTTTTGTGGTTAGTGTTCGATATTTTGGAAATCTATTTTGGAAATTTATGCTCTTGGTAAGTAAGATTATGCGGCAAATTCGAAAAATACCGAGCAAGTCTCGGTCACCCAGGTACTATTATTGTAAATAAATAACGAAAAAACATAGGTATTTCGCTGATTTTTTCATGTAAAGTGTAAAACCGGTGATGTTTTTAACTGTTTGTGTGGTGAACCCCCATTGGGGTTCCAGGGGGTGTGCCACTGGCATCGGTGGGTCGGGCCTCTAAAGTTAGTGGGGGTCGGTCATACATTTGGACTCGATTGGAGCACTCTAAATGGGTCAAAGTGGGATTTTTAAAAATTTGCCCATATTTGCCCTTCGACCCAAATTGTGGGACATCAGAATTCGTTTTAGAGGTATGGTTCCTTCGGCAAAGTTTCTTATTTTGATAACTAGAATACGATTTTCACAGAGCAATGAGCGATATGTAAATCGACCCGCTCTAGTGTGGGATAAATGCAAGGCCACTCCCATGACCGCTGGGACGGTCTATTGTACCTATCACGAGTACGTAAGTCCGAGTTTGCGTTTAGTTTGGTCTCCTGAAACGCGGCTAGTTTAATATTGTTCGACTTCATAAAGTTCGTTTACCTCTGCGCGATCTAGGATTTTGAAGTGTATCGGGAAGGAGGGTCAGGGCATGCCGGGCGTGAGGGACGGATGTTGTTGCCTAGGTGGGGGTATGCTTAGGCCCAAGCTATGTCGCAGTCGAGTAGCATCGAACGTACTACTAAAAATTCTGCCGATTTACACCGCTTCTTAATTTTCTCTCTTTGCCGCAGAGCATACCGGATTCATATCCGGCAAAAGCCTGTCGTCTTCGGCAACACTCCCCAAAACCTTTGTATAGTGCTTTTGTCGTTACAAACAGCAAAAGATTCAACAGTTTTGGGCACGGCCTCGTAAGTAGAATTACTACCAGGAGGTACCAATTTAAGTTATCATTATTTCAATAGCGCGACTGGTTTTGGAGTTATGGACCAATGTGTTTATCAAAGTGACCTAAAATGTACCTATTAGTGCATTAAACGAAAGGTGGTAATGTGTGATGCCAAAACCGATGTGATTAAATTCTATATCTCAACTGGTTTCGAAGATATAATGATTCGGACAAAGTCTATTACAGCAAAGCATTGCCGAGTATACCAGTGCTAAATAAAAATTTTTTTATTTTGTGGTGTTACACTCAAATTGTATTATTATTATTGACCTTATTATTCCTATAAATAGAATTTGTAAGCTTATATCATATTTATCACATCATCATATCATATTTTATATTTTTTTATTTTAGAAAACTACAGAAAAATTCAATCGCCAAAGCAATGGCAATGGTCCAGCATACAAAGATATTGCAGTTCGAGCAAACCTTTTTTTTCAAAGGAAAATATTGCTCAAATTTCATTGCGCTCCAGGAGCTCTAACCGCGTCTACTCTAGAATTTTCAAGGCCATCCAAACCAGATTACGGACAAGAAGTTAAATTTGACCCTTCACTTACAAAATCATACAAGGTAAGTAAGCTACACCACTAAATTTCATTTCGATTCGGGCCACTATTATCTTTTGGGATTATCTGCCCTTTCTGTGATCAAAACGTCATATCTCGGATTAAATTTTACAAATGCTTCTTTCTCGGATACCGAATTCATAATAGCTAAAGATTCCGATGGATCTAAAAATTTAGTGTCGTGTGTATATATCCATGTAAATTTTTAATTACGAAGGTTGTATTATTTGTGGTGATTTCAATGAGGACTTTCTTCTTAATGACTCCTTTTTCTGTCAAATACTTGATAATGTTGCTGCAGGGTCTGCCCATAGTGAACAAAGCTGTACCTTAAAGATGCTACACCATCCCTTTTACATTACTTTATTTCTTCCAGTCTCGATCATATCCTCAAATTTGACCATCTGGTCTTTGTTTCTGACCACAATCTCATATTTTGTACTGTAGATCTCATGCTCAATCGTCCTCCTGTTATGAGTAATTTTGTATAGGGGCAGTGAAATAACGCCCGGGGAAATAACGCCCACCGAAAAAAGGAAATAAGGCCCGCGGGCTTTGTTTCTTTTCTAAAATGAAATAGCGCCCGTCGAGGAAAGGAAATAACGCCCGCGGGCCTAATTTCCATTTTGATAAATACTTTTACAGCGCCGGAGCAAGTTATGGGCACAGAAAAGCTAACATTTTCACTTTGCAAATTATAACTATGTTTAGGAAGGACATCACCGTGGCGGTAGCCACGGCTATGGCACACACCCAGAGTTGGAATGGCGTAGCCCAGGGTTATTTTTTGAAGCGCGGACGAAGGCCGCCTACGCGGAAAGGTGTTCTGCACAGAAAAAACATGGATCGGGCCCCTAAATCAGGATTTGACCTAGATCATTTTTTGGTTTTTTTTTAATAACTTTTCACTGAAATAAAATATTTATTTTCCGGTTTCGGATTCTTGTTACAGAGGTCAAAACGCGTCTTTTGATACCCCTGCCGATATTTTTGGACGTGTATTAGCAGTTACATACGGTCGTAAAGAATTACCTTAACTTGATTTTTTGTTTATTTTTTATCAACTTAGGGTTATTTTTTATAAGCGCTACCTAATGCCGAGATAAAATGAGAAATAACGCCCGTTGCAAAAAAGAAATAACGCCCGCGACCCGTTTGCCATCACGGGGTATAGTATCCAGATGGCTTACGGCTCTGTGTATTGCCAGCATTTCCGCTTGGTATACACTGCAGTGATCCGGAAGGCGGAAAGAGACTTCCAGCCCCAGATCCGGTGAGAAGATGCCCGCTCCAACCTTCCCGTCAAGCTTAGAGCCATCGGTAAAAAAGTTTACAGCGTTCGGGACGGTATGCTGCCTACTATCCCAGTCTTGTCGCGTTGGTATTAACACTGTGTAGTTCTTGAGGAATACGTTCCTTGATGTGCAGTAGTGAGTGACTGCTGGTATGGGGACTGGGGCGCCTGTACCCAGAATGGTGGCATGCCCGCAAGTTCCATTTGACCAGATACCCGTTTCCCGTATGCGTAGAGCCGAGATAACAGATACCTCCCTCGCCACAAGGTCAAGGGGTGGCAGGTAAAGAATTGTGTTTAGTGCTTCGGTGGGAGTAGAACAGAGAGCCCCTGTTATACATAGCTCCGAACTTCTTTGTACTTTTTGCAGCACTTTAAGATAGGTACTTTTGGTCAGTGCAGGCCACCAGACCAAAACGCCATATAGGAGAATCGGGCGTACAATGGCCGTGAAGACCCAGTGTACCACCTTAGGGGAGAACCCCCAGGAGGCACCAATTGCCCTCTTGCAGGAGAAAAGCGCCGCAGCTGCCTTCCTTGATCTATCCATTATGTTGTCATTCCAGAGCAGTTTTCTATCTAGAATAACCCCCAAGTACTTAACCTTATCGCTCAGAACTAGAGACGTGCCCCCGATTCTTGGTGGTATTATGTTTGGTATCTTGTACCTCCTTGAAAAGAGAACTAACTCGGTTTTTTCAGGGTTCACTTCCAGGCCAGAGCTCGTAGCCCAGGATGATATTGTGGATAGTGCCCTTTCCATTAAATTACAGAGGGTTTGTGGGAATTTTCCTCTAACAATGACACAGATGTCATCAGCATACGCGATCAATTGATGACCTTCTGATTCCATGAGACGTAAAAGTTGTTTTACAGTAACCAGCCACAAAAGTGGAGAGAGAACGCCACCCTGCGGGGTGCCTCGGTTAGCAAGCCTGTGGACTTCGCTTCCGCCTAGCTCCGTTTTAATCCGCCTATCCGTAAGCAGATTGTAGATAAGTTCCACCACGCACGCGTCCACTCGTAGGCCCGTTAGGGCCGAGGTGATTGCAGTTGGAACGACGTTGTTAAAGGCGCCCGCTATGTCGAGAAAAGTCACAAGTGTATACTCCTTGAAGTCAAGCGACCTCTCAATGACTGATACCAGTGAGTGCAAGGCAGTGTCGGTTGACCTGCCTTTGGTATAGGCATGCTGGGCATGCGATAGAGACGATGGGTCAATCAGCCTCCGGATGTAGTCCTCCAGGAGCCTTTCAAATGTTTTAAGCAGGAAAGAGGACAGGCTTATTGGCCTGTAGTCCTTTGGTTTTGTGTGAGAGGGTTTCCCTGCTTTAGGGATAAAGACCACGCTGACTTCCCTCCACGATTCAGGTACATATTTGAGCCTCAGACAACTTAGAAACATCGTCTTTAACCAGGGTTTTATAATTGAGGCAGTGTATTGAAGCTGAGCCGGGAATATTCCGTCTGGACCCGGTGATTTATATGGTTTGAAGGTAGATAAGGCCCAGTCTAGCTTTCGATCATCTACGATTTCTTTTAAAAGTTCGCATGTCGGAAAATGTGTATCCATGAGCAAGCTTATGGTTTCTGTGCATGTCTCCGTCCAAGACCCATCAGGCTTTTGGACATAGCTTAACTGGGTTGGGGATTTCGATAACACCTTCCTTAAACGGGAGGCGGCAGATGTGGTTTCAATCTGGCTGCAGAAATCTTCCCAAGATGATCGCTTTTCCTTACGGATAGCTTTCTTATAATTGCTAAGTTTCGCCTTATAGTCCGCCCATGATTCTGCATGACCGTCATATTTTGCTTTGTTAAAAGCCGCCCTACTGGACTTCCTAAGCTCCTCGAGATTAGACGACCACCAAGGTGGTTTGCGGGTTTTCGCCGCCCTCCTGTTTGGGCAGGCCCTATCTAACGCAGTCCTGCAGAGCTGGCTGAAGTTGTTTACGAGCCCGTCAAGCTCGGAATTGTTAGTCGGGGTTTGTACCCTGTCTGGCAGATTTTTAACAATAATCTTTCTATAGTAGCCCCAGTTTGTTCTTCTAACATTTTTAACAACCTTAGGTCTAGTGGGTGTTTGCGATACATTGAAGCTAATGTACCTATGATCCGAGAAGGAGTGTTCGCTAAGAACCTTCCAAGATTCGATTTGATCACAGAAGGAGTCCGTGACTAGGGTGATGTCAAGGACCTCCTCCCTGTTTCTAGTGATAAAAGTGGGATCGCTTCCCCTGTTGCATATACCTAGATTTGTACCTAGAAGATAATCATAAAGAGACTCACCCCTGTCATTTGTATCCGTGCTGCCCCACTGCACATGATGGGCAATTGCGTCACCTCCGAGTACAAGCATTTCATCCCGCGGGTTTGACTGCCTCACGAGTTCCCGGAAGTTATATGGTGGTAATGAGCCCTGGTGATCATGGGCGAGATAGAAGGACGCAAACGTGCACCTCCTACCCGTCCCTTCGACGCTTATCGCTGTCAGATCTCCATCACTACATTGCGGAAGAAGAAAAACATTAAGAGTAGACTTAGCTAGAATACATGTTCGTGGCTTACCCTTGTTATGAGCGCATATAAGCTTGTAACCAGGCGTCCGCAACCCACAGATCCTTTCACCAGTGATTCATGGCTCCTGGACTAGAACGAGATCTACCACACCTGAGGACAGGCGCAGTAGAAGCGCAGCTGAAGCTGCTTTAGAATGATGAAGGTTTATTTGGAGGACCCTCATCATAATTTTTTGGCGCTCTCCTCCGTGAGCGTTACATCCGACTCACCATCGCTCAGAAGCTGACTCTCGGAGTACAACCCCCTGAGAGCCAGGCTACCGTCCGAGCTCGATGAGTCGTAAGCATAGGGTTCCGGCGCCTTCGCCTCATCCACCTCCATTTCGTCTTCGCTGGGGGGTTCACCCGCCTCCAGAGCCTCAAGATTAACAAGGGACTTCACGTCAGCCTTGTAAATACGAAGACTGATGCTTTTGAAGCCGTAGCTCACCTTGTAATCTTGCCTCGACAGTGCACCGACGCTTGCGCTGTCGAGCAGCAGGACGATCTGCATCGTGGCCTTCTCTGTCTTTTCGACGTTCACCACTTTCCAGTTCGGGGTTACTACACCCGGGTTGTAGACCTGGAGAATTTCCAGGATAGCAGCTGGGTCCGCATCGACCGCCTTGAGCCGCGCACCCGGGTACACCTCCCCTATCAAACCAACGGCGGCCTTGTACAGTGCCGCCGACCTGGCATCATCACAGGCAATTAGTTTGACATTCCCCTGGAACCACCCTGCATCATTGAAAGATGGCAGTGGACCGGGGTTGTCTTTAATGACCTTAACGGCCACCGTAGCGAGCGCGGCTTCGATCCACTTCCATTGCTGCTTCGGGATCCTACCGTCTGCGCTACTCTCATCAATGACGCCAATGATCTTCCGATCCTTGGCGATCTCGGCGAAAGACCGTGTCCAGCCTCCCTGCGTTTTGGCCCTTTTCGGTACCGATGGGTTTGTTTCCTCCATAGACCACTGTCGTTTCGAGGTTGCATCACTCTCGTCGACCCAGTCATCGCGGAAGTTCGGTAAGGTACGCCTTGCCCACTCAAGTTCGCGCTGCACCTTCGCCCAGTCCTCCGCAGAGACATCCCCCTCCCTTATCGGTGAGGTGGCGTTTCTGCGTAGTATCCGAGCAGCCGTGCGCTTGTCCTGGTGGTTAGATTTCCTTGCCGACCTCACCACCTGCCCCATAGCCTTAGCACTGGCCCCCCCCGCATCCCTGGAACCGCCAACAGACGACTTACCTGACGCTTCACGCTGAAGGGCAGCCTTGCTGGTAGAGGCTACGGGATGGGCGGTGACTGCACCAGAGGCCACCCGGTCAGTGCCTCCCTGTCGAGAGGCATTGGCCTTTGGGCTGCTCAAGCCGGATGAACTCTCGAAGTGTGTCCTTGGCCCCAACACCAGCTGTCCCCACATCCCCAGAACCTACGCCAGCAGACCCATCAGACGCTAGTCGCTGAGTGACAGGCCCACCAATGGGGGTCAAGGGAAGGACGGCGGCTGCGTTTTGAGCCTCCCGATCAGCGCCCCCTCCAAGAGAGGTGCTGACCATAGGACGAGTCGGGCTGGATGTCCTCTCAGCCCTTCTTTGTCTAGCTGCCGCAGCGGCAGCGAAACGCTGAGCAGTTCGCTCAGCTTGTCTTTGAAGACCCGGCTTAGCCGTGGCCTTCGCGGAGCAAGCTCCAGTCGGCGTCTTGTTTGGAGAGACGTTCTCCTTTTTGTTTTTGTTTTTGTTTTTATTTTTATTAATTTCATTCATTTTTTTAAGCCCACGAGTGGCGGAGAAATGGAAAGGTCCGCCCGGACAGAGATCCGCAATGTCCGGGTAAGGCTAGTTAGCATCGAAGGTCGCCCGGTATTCGATGCACTCCGTTAGCGACTGGGCTATTTGAAAGGGCCCCCAGCCAGGCTGATCCTCGGCACGGGTCGTATGACACCTTGATCCAGCCCTTTCAGAAAGGAAGGAGGGGGAAAAGGAGAAAGTGGAAAAGTAAGGGAACAAGGTTTTGCGGGGGGGGAAGGGGGTCGCCGCTCGAATTCGCCGCCGAAGCGTTACCAGGTGTCACCACGAGGAGGCTCCACCCCCACATGTGGGAGGGGAGGGTGCATGCGCACCTACGAGTCGACGCTTTGGGGTGGCGCTGGTGAGTGCAAGGCGCAATCACCCCCATCAAAGACACCCGTACATGTGGTTAGCAAAGTTCGATTCTGGTGTGATGGAGGGTTTCCGTGCCTTTCTGTTGCAGTCCCTGTTATGCTCCCGAAATCGTGTACTTATTTTCCGTCCTGTTTGTCCTATGTAGCTGCGCTGGCATTCGCAAGTTAGTTTGTAAACCCCGACTAAAATCAAAAACACAGCCAGAACACTTCACGTGCAAAATAAAGGTCGACGCTTAAATGTGCTCGAAAACATTTACATGACGGAAGAATAATAAACGAACAAACTACCACCAATTTTGATGCATAATTCGAACCTCTAAAACTAGTTTACAAAAAACAAAACAACGGAGCAGGTACAATAATCAGACAAGTAACGATAAACGAGCGAACACACAAAACAAACCAAAGGACAAAAATTACCGACTTCTATTCAAGCATAAGATTAACATTACCTGACCAACAAACTAATTAACGAGTTGCCGCTCGAGAACATTCAGCATTACCTGACATAACATAGTGTTCAGCATTACCTGACAAACAAACTAATAAACGAGTGTCGAAACAACCTTATTACAGCTTGCCGCTCGGAAACACTCGTAAAACACGAACTATATACACGCATACTAACTTTACCTACAGCATTCAGAACGCTAATTTACACTGAAGATGGCGGATCGCCGAAACCGGTTTGTAAACAAACAAAAATTGACAAGGGATGACGGAAAATCGTTCCAATATAAATCTAGCATTCACCCTGTCGGAAAAACAGAAAATCAAAATAACTCACATTCGTAAGTGTTAAACAGCACTACAGCATACCGACTACCGAGGGAAACAAATGAAATTAAATGCACATTTATTTAAAAAAAACTAGAAATATACTGACTTCAGCTGATGATACTTTAGTGATTTTGCTGGTAATTAATTAATTATATATATGTATAATATACATACACCTACCAGACCCATTAAAACAGTAGGAAGTTACATGCCAGACAAAGAAGACTTTATTTGAGACTTTGTTTTACTCTCTCATTTTCACTTGACATTTATTTTAAAGGTTGTTAATAAACCATGTTTCTATTTTACATTTCAAACACAAACAACAAGTACAATTCAGGTTGTTAATCTAATCGACGAAAAATTGTTAAGCGAATTTAGAAATTTTTAACCGCAAAAATAGTTAAACTAGTTGTTAGAATTGTACCACATAAATTTAACTACGAACAATGGTATGGCCAACATACCTGTAAAATGGTAAAGTTACTATTCTTAACTACTGAAATAGCAAAAATAACCGAATAAAATTGCAACTCTACTATTTTCATTATTTATCTAACCGAAAAGATCGTTTATACGTAATTCTCTTCTCTCTTGTGTCCCCCTATACTATGAAAAGAACGGCAACTCTTGATGCTTTGCTCACAGTTTGACAACTCCGTTCATATTCAATTACAAACTTTTCGTGGACGTTGTTATTTCCGTAAGCGCAGTGGAGTGAAATTAAATTAATTAATACACCCATACCACCCATACGGCCTTTCGTTATAACGGCCCTCTTCAATTCATGCTAATTTTCTAAAATGTTTCGCTATAACGGCCAAAACACGGTTTTTCCGATTTCGGTATACACACATATTTACATGCTGCCAATTTTGCGCAAGCGCAATTTCGATGCACACTATTTTCTATTTACACTTGTTTACCAAACCAAAGCCATTTAAAAAATATTATATGGAGTTGTTTTTGTTTGTATGTATATTCATTTCGATTTTTGGAGTCTTTTAGTATTTTATGTTCAAATGTATGTACTTGTTATGTATGATTTTTTAATTTAAATAACAAATAAAAACAGGGTTCGAATTTGCACGCACGTGTGCAGCACACTTGTTTATTTTTCGCTCTTACACATGTGCTATGTGCTACCAGAAACATTTTTTAGCACACAGCTCATGAGTGTGCCGATTTGAGTTAAGCACATGCACACGTGTGTGCTTTTAAATAAAATATTTATGCACAAACTCTCCACTTCAACACGCGCTTGTCTATTTCAAAAACAAAACACACACATTTTTTTCTGCCATATAAAAAATCAATAGAAAAATTTGAGAGCAAATAAAATAAAAAACACAGGCATGAGTATGTGCTTTTATATTTTCAATACAAAACACATACGCGTGCAAGTGCTTTATTTCAAACTGCACACACGCGTGTGGTGTGCTTAGTATTTTTTTTTAAAGCACAGCTCATGTGCATGAGCAATAAGTTTTGTGAGCATTTTTTTGCACGCGTGTGTGTGCCGTGTGCGTGCGTGCAAATTCGAACCCTGAATAAAAATATAAAATTCATTTTTAACCATGCAATTTTACAATTTTGGAACCGATCCCAATGAATTTGTATGAATTTGTATTAGAATAATTGACTCGTTATACGGCTTTTCGCTTTACGGCCAACTTTCGTGGAACGTATTTAGGCCGTATAGCGAGGTATGGATGTATATATAGTGAATTGTTTTCGCTAAATATATTGAGTGCTGTGGAAGCAGATGATATGGATAATCTTGACCCAGAAGACACAGAATTTTGTAAATTGGTTTTGAAATGGGGATTTTCACAAAAAATTACCGAATAAAGGTGAGGTGCAAATATGCCATTGTTATCTATAGTTTTTAGTTTATTTAGTGAAATTCCAGCGCAAGCAACAACGTTGAAAAATTTGCAATACCTGACGGAATCTGACCTTGCTGATTTGTTCCAAAACCACACGATTGGTGCTAGAGCAGAATTTCGGCACCAACTCATAACTTGGAGGAAGGCAAACGTAACGTCTTTGAGGGTATAGCAACGTGGCCAAATCATATGCAACTTACATACTCTTTCAAACAAATTATGTATGTATATTTGTATACCTAGTAGTGCTTCGCACACAAGGTATATTAACTTCATTCGCCTAACGGTAGTATGTAACGGCATAAACTAATCGAGATAGATATTGACTTATATATATCAAAATGTTCAGGAGGAAAAGAGAAATTGATTGAGCCATGTCCGTCCGTCCGTCCGTCTGTGAACACGATAACTTGAGTAAATCTTGAGATATCTCAATGAAATTTGGTACGCAGGTTCCTTTTTACTTATCTCTGAGCGCTATTGAAAATAGGCAAAATCGGTTAAAAGCCACGCCCACTTTCTATATATATAATATTTTCGAAAATACAAAAAGAGTGATTATTCAGTACGTGATACACCTATAAGGATAAAATTTGGTGTGCACTTTAGCGTTAAGGCAAAAAATAAATTTTTGAAGAAATTTTTTAAAAGGGGCGTGGCACCGCCCACGTTTGATTAAGTCAAATTTGGAAATATTATTAGTCATAAATCAAAAACCGCTCAAGATAGCAAAATAAAATTCAGCACACATATTTATATTAATACAGGCAATATTTCGAAAAAAAATTAGCGAAATCGGGTTAGGTCCACGCCCAATTTTATATGAAAGATTTTGAAAAGGATCATAGATATATTGAATATGCTATAACTTTGCTTAAACTAGCTGTATATCATTTCTATTTCACCTCTAAAGTGTTCGTGGGCAAAGAAAGTCGAAAGCACAAAATTATTCCACAAAACTTTCCACGCCATAACTCCGGTAAAAATTGATGTATCGAAACGATATTTAGAGAAAGTGTTCAACATATAAAGCTAACTCTTTGCTGTAAAAATAAACAAAATCGGTGAACGGACACGCCCACTTTTTGAACACAGTTCTAAAAAATTTCTTCGTAAAATTAAAATCGCGATATTTCCATAATTACATAAGTTATATAAATAAGATTTTAGACACATAATAAGCTTTTTAAGCAAAACTAAACTGTATAAAAATTTTGTGGATTTTGGTGAAGTAGGCGTGGCGCCGCCCACTTTTTAGCATAAAAGCTCTGCTACTTTCAAAAGCGATTGCTTGGAATTTCAAAAATGTATTTCAATGAAATTTTGTGAGGTACTTTCCAATAGTATGTAAAATACTCCTGCCAAAAATTACGCAAATCGAGTAACAAACAAGCAAGATTTACGGGCAAGTAGTTAACACCCTACCGGCTTCATACCTTTCATACCATAAAATGATTGTATGTAAGATAAGAAGAGCGCACCGATAGGTATAAAGATAAATTGTAACTAAATTAACCAGTTAGGACCATACAATTTTTCTCTTCTCTTTCAAAATTTGGTTTCTTACTGAAGAATTCCGGTTAGAGCTCAAAATAAATACACACAAATGGGTCATTATTTTACAAATCGTACACCTTTTAGGATTTCATAATTTTGATTTAGCTCAAACTTTTTTTTTAATTTGTTTCCACGAAATTAGTTAACACCTATATCAGGATTTCGTCGAAAAAAATTTTCTTTCAGAGATATGCATGTTTTTAAATACGACGGTTAAGCAAATTTAAGCAAACTTGTCCACATTCAAAATTCTATAACTCTGGGGGGCAGTGAAATAACGCCCGGGGAAATAACGCCCACGGGCTTTATTTCCTTTTCAAAAGGGAAATAACGCCCGCCGAAAAAAGGAAATAAGGCCCGCGGGCTTTGTTTCTTTTCTAAAAGGAAATAACGCCCGCGGGCATTATTTCTTTTCTGAAAGGAAATAGCGCCCGCGGGCATTATTTCTTTGCTAAAATGAAATAGCGCCCGTCGAGGAAAAGAAATAACGCCCGCGGGCCTAATTTCCATTTTGAAAAATAATTTTACAGCGCCGGAGCAAGTTATGGGCACAGCAAAGCTAACATTTTCACTTTGCAAATTATAACTATGTTTAGGAAGGACATCACCGTGGCGGTAGCCACGGCTATGGCACACACCCAGAGTTGGAATGGCGTAGCCCAGGGTTATTTTTTGAAGCGCGGACGAAGGCCGCCTACGCGGAAAGGTGTTCTGCACAGAAAAAACATGGATCGGGCCCCTAAATCAGGATTTGACCTAGGTCATTTTTTGGTTTTTTGTTAATAACTTTTCACTGAAATAAAATATTTATTTTCCGGTTTCGGATTCTTGTTACAGAGGTCAAAACGCGTCTTTTGATACCCCTATATTTTTGGACGTGTATTAGCAGTTACATACATACGGTCGTAAAGAATTACCTTAACTTGATTTTTTGATTATTTTTTATCAACTTAGGAAGGCCCTTCTTCGTTTTCCGTATATAAGGAAAGTATGCGGACGTACAAGCTGTGTTGGATCGCCTAAGGGTTATTTTTTATAAGCGCTACCTAATGCCGAGATAAAATGAGAAATAACGCCCGTTGCAAAAAAGAAATAACGCCCGCGGGCTTTGTTTCTTTTCTAAAAGGAAATTACGCCCGCGGGCATTATTTCTTTTCTGAAAGGAAATAGCGCCCGCGGGTATTATTTCTTTTCTAAAATGAAATAGCGCCCGTCGGCGTTATTTCCCCGTGCGTTATTTCACTGCACCAACTCTGGTTGTAGTAATCGTATCTTACTAATTTTTGTCTTATTTTGAAGGTCACAATATTTACTTTATAACTGCATTTAAGAAATATTAAATTTTACAAAATCAAATTTTTTTTCTTTTAAGTAAGTTTTCTTTTAACAATTATTAAAAACATGTCCAAAAAATATTTCTGAAAAAATATATATAATATGCGCTGAACTTTCATCTAAAAGAATACATTTTTTCCAGGATGGAGACTTTTGTAGTTAAAAAGTTATTAAATTATTTCTGATGTGACATCGAGGCACATACGCGTGCCTGCGTATGCATGTTAGCTAACTGCAATATACATATGTACATACATTTGTTAGGTAGGTAGTAGAGGCTGCATGAAGCCATTCTCATGTGAATACACAATGAGACATGATTAATGAACTATAGTTAAGTATTTTAGTTTGCAGTGCCTACCTGTTGTCGAACAAAATTTCCAAAAGGCTTACAAATATATACACATATGTTGCGGCGTTATGCCTAATCACCATCAACTTGTATAATACATGGATACATCCTAGGCTGAAGGTCACTTATTGTGCGGAAAGCCCTAAACTGCATTTACCTTAAATGCATACAAATTCTTAATAAATCCGCAAGCGTGCATAAATTTATTTACATTAGACAACCCAAGTCAGCTATCCGAAACAATGGTAAGCATTCGCAATTCATGTGGTAGTTTCCCATAATTAAGGATCCTTAAGTATGTATGCCGCGGATTTATCGCTAACGAATGTTGGTAGAGGCACGCCTTGTTTTAGCAAAAATCCACTATCTAGTTTTTAGCCTAATTACATACTTATAAAATGCATGTATGCGTTACAAAAAAAATATATAAAATTGCGGAATATATAAATAGAGATTTTAACTGAAAGAAGATCATTCCAAAGTAGAATTACATTGAAGTATCACCAGCACCACAATTAATTTTTTTGCAAGTTTTAAAAGAACTGCTAGTATATTTTCTAAATTGGATAAATAGGATTAGAAAAATGCCGAAGCCTGTACAGAGTAAAATATTTCCAAAATTACGATGCTTTAATCCATTTAATTTGTCTCCGCACCCAAATACAAAAAATTGCTCTCTCCGAAGGGTAACAGAAACCCATTTATTGACATTAAATATTCCTATATTGAAAGAAGCGATGGAACAACGAATTTGCAACTCATGCCGGCTTAAGCTAACTAAACTCAAGGAAGATAATAAGGTTTGTATATACATACATTGATTACGTATAAATGAATATTAAAATTTAGAAACAATAAAATATTTATGGTACTCATCGTTAAGACATTGGCTACTGCCCTAATGTATGTGCATATATTGTTTTCTATATTTTAACTTGTATCTTATTAAATTCGTGAAATATTAGGTACTTATCATAAATTTTATTCGTTTTTCTAGAGGAAAGAATCAGATGATATCCAATTCAATGAAGCACTTACTGAAACTGATAGCAACGTGAACTATGATCCACAATGTTCTACATCTGTATCATTTGGGAAAGACAGATAAGCAATGTGTGAGGCGACTAATTTTATTAACAGAGGCTTAGAAATTATCGGAGTTTCACCAATCCTGAAAAAAAAGATTCATCAAAAACACTATTCGGCAAATGCAAAACGTTTCTGAAGCAATTTCAGGAAAAATTTTTGCCATTCCTAACAATGACAATGTTTGCTTCGAGGAAAATGATGGGAACGAAATATTGCAAACTCTAAAAGACGCATTTACTGCCACTAGTGATCGAGCAAAACAACTAAAAGCTTTGACTATTTGTAAAGATTGACCTTTTCGAAAAATTCTGTATCATTTTCCTACTGCTACAGTTCATATGATAAGCGAACCCTAAGAGTCATCCGCCATTAGAAAAAGAGGTTGTTGATTTGATAACACAATTTTATGAGGTCGATGAAAATAGTCGAGTGATGCCCGGAAAAAAAGACTTCCTCTCCGTAAAAATTAATAATGAACGCATTCACATGCAAAAGAGGCTATTGTTAATAAACTTACGCGAGCTGTATCAACTTTTTAGGGAAAAGTACCCTAACGTTTTTCAAAGTTTGCAGCCTTGCGACCAAAACATTGTGTTTTAGCCGGTTCAAGGGGTACCCATTCAGTATGTGTTTGCACTATACATGAAAACGTCAAATTATTAATAGAAGGACCTAACATCAAGCATCTACGTTGTAAAAATTAGGAATTTGTTCCCTTTTAATGCATAGCTGACTAATTTCTGAAACTATCTATTTAGCCGACGTGTGAAATTTATTACACCAATGAAGTGGAGGGAACCAACTTGCCATTCAACGGACTGCTATATTTGTACTACAAAAGTACTTGGGGTTGGAAAGTCCAGAAAAGTAACCTATGCGAGCGTATCTACAGTGTCATTACCAGAACTAATTTCAACAGAAGCGACATTGCCAGAATCAAATTTAACTTTAGTTCCGGCTCCAGTTTCATTGTCAACAGTAGTATCTGATTACGCGGCATCATGTTGCACTGAATTTCAAACGGAAAACGAAAGAAATTCTTTGTCACAAGCACAACTCAATGATTGGATAAGGGATTTGGAATTGTCAAAGGAAAAGGCCGAACTACACGCCTCTCGAATGCAACAATTTAAATTTGTTTCATTCGATGTTAAGGTAACATACGAAGGAGGACAGTGTTTGTTACTGCAAAGACATTGCTGGTCTATTCAAACAATTTGGTGAACCATATGATTCAAAAGAGTGGCGATTGTTCATAGACGGCAATAAATTAAGTTTAAAGGCCGTATTATTGCATATTGACAACCAAAAGCCATCTATGCAGTAAATACGAAGGAAACATATGAGATAATGCAAAAATTGCTCAAGTTAATCAAATACGAAGAACATGATTGGAAAATGTGTGCCGATCTTAAAGTCGTTGGAATGCTATGTGGTCTACAAAGTGGATACACAAAATGCTGTTGCTTTCTATGCAAATAGGATAGCCGAGCTCGTCAAGACCACTACATCATAAAGGATTGCCCAGAACGAATCGAGTTTCAAGTTGGGGTAGATAACATAAAATACTCTCCACTTATAAAGAAGGAAAAAATAATTCTACCTCCGCTCCACATCAAGCTCGGCCTTATCAAAAACTTTGTGAAGGCTTTGGACAAAGAAGGCGAAGCTTTTCATCATTTGAAGACAATCTTCCCAGAGATTTCAGAAGCAAAAATAAAGGAAGGCATTTTTGTGGGACCGCAAATAAGGAAAATGATGACCAATAACCATTTCAAAGAACTATTGTCACCAGTGGAGGCAGCAGCGTGGGATTCTTTTGAAAAGGTCGTTACTTCTTTTTTAGGCAAACACAAAAGTCCTAACTACGAGATGATAGTGAACGACTTAATCAAAAACTATGCGGAAATGGGTAAATAAAAAAACATATTATAATAAATTATAAACATAAATTTACATGAGAATATATAGCCATAAATCTGAATTCATCGTCCAGTTCCGAACAAACAAGAACGGGAAAAATATAAACAAAAAATTTGTTCTGAATTGAAAGATAAATCCAGCCTAAGAAAATTATATACTAATGTGTCACTTATATATTTATCTAGTTTACTTTTTTATTTTCTTTCAGGAGTAAATATGTCTTTAAAAATTCATTTCTTACACTCCCACTTAAATTTTTTCCCGCAAAATCTTGGCGACGAAAGTGACGAGCATGGCGAAAGGTTTCACCAGCAAATGAAAGTGATTGAAAGTCGGTATCAAGGATTCTGGGATGTCGCTATGATGGGCGACTACTGTTGTTTTCTCATAAGAGAAACCGATCCTAATCTAAATAAGCGTCAAAACAAGACACATAACTTTTTCAATTATAAAACAAGTAAGGAAAGGGCTGTCTTCGGCTGTGCCGAAGGCTTTATACCTTTCATGAATGCCAAACCACACTTATCGGAACAATCGATTGTATGGGAGCTATACGTTATGTTGGTCCGATCTGGCTGATTTTGCCTACATATGTTACATATATAATATGTAGCAAACGTGCAAAGTTTAACGTTCCTAGCTCTTTAACTGCAAAATTGATAGCCCAAAACGCATTTATCGAAACTATCGATTATATGGGAGCTATATGTCATGTTGGTCCGATCTGAGTCATTTTCACTACACACGTTACAAATACAATATGTAATAAACTTGCAAAATTTTACGTTCCTAGCTTTTGAATTGCAAGAGTTATAGGCCAAAACCCATTTATCGGAACAATCGATTGTATGGGAGCTATGCCTTGTATCGGTCCAATCATGCTGGTTCCGACAAATGATTAATCCTAAGCAAAATGGCGACTGCTTGCAAAATTTCATCGAGATATCTCTAAAACTGAGGGACTAGTTTGCGTTCAAACAGACGGACGGACGGACGGACGGACGGACAGACGGACATGGCTAAATCAACTCGCCTCATCGCCCTGATCATTTCGGTATACTTAATAGTGGGTCTATCTCTTCTTCTTCTCATACTTACAAACATCGGACCAAAGTTATAATACCATTTCATGTTCATGAAAGGTATAATAAGATCATAGAGTTAAGACAGAACCATATGTACATATGCTATTATTTGTAGGGTACTTAAGTATTAAATGGATATATTTACTTGAATGCTTATAACTTTTGTATTAGTTCATCGATTTTGTTCACTGATAGCTTGTTATTTTGTAATAAAACAGAGCTTAGAGGGGGGAAAAAATATCTACAAAAACACAAAAAATTTTCGAGATGCTTCCTCGCAAAGTACAAATTTTTTTATATTTTTACAAAAAAAAATTAAAAAATCCGTAATGATTGTTCAATATGTGTGAATCTGCAGGACCTAGCAAAAAGTGTTGTATGTACTGATTATAGTAAATTTTATAAGCTTTCGTTTTGGAAGAGCTCAATTTGTTCTTGAGATATACACGATTAAGTGGAGCCTTCTTTTTTGTTTTTTTAAATAACGGTAAATCGTAAATATCTCAAAAACGGTACCATTCAAGTAAAAATAACCTTGATTTTCGGAATTAGGAGGTGATTTTACATAATCATACATAAATACACACATGTCTATAATATTTGTTAATGTACATATGTTTGTATGTATGTATGTATATGAAAAGCTCGTTAAGTATTCGAAATTCCGAATAATATCATGCGTACATTTCCTTTGTATCGAAATTGTTTTCATATTTAACGAATCTTTACACCCATCTTACTTAGTATAGTACAGAGATTATTTTAAATTGGCTCGATGTTTGACTTATACAAATCAATGTGTTTAGGAGGAGAGCAGAAATATGTTACTTGACAAATGCAATAATTGTAACCAAAATTTATTTGTCATAATAAAACTTGGTGTAAAACCCATGTCGCAACATTCCAGCAAATCACTTACAGTTTCCAAGCAAAATTACTTTTTTTCTTTGGAATAAGGGTAAAGCTGCTCCAGAAAGTGAACTTTTAAAGACATATTTACGCCTGGGAACAAAATATTAGTTAGGTAAACAAGTTATAAAATTTTGGGAAATTAATTTTTAATAAGATTGTAATACTTACCCATTTCTTGCATAATTATTGATTAAGTCGGTGACTATCTGCTCGTAGTTAGGGCTTTTGTGTCTACCCAGAAAAGAAGCACCGACCTTTTCAAAGGATTCCCACGCTGCTGCCTCAACTGATGAGAGTAGTCCTTTGAATTGATTATTGTTGATCAACTTTTTTATTTGTGGTCCAACAAAAATACCTTCCTTTATCTTGGCTTGAGAAATATCTGGAAAAATTATTTTTAAATAGTTGTTTTGAATAGTCGAAGGCGAAGCTTCTTTGTCCAAAGCCTTGACAAAGTTAACCAATATGCAATAATACAGCCTTTAAACCCAGTTTATTGCTATCTATGAACAATCGCCACTCTTTTGAATCATATGTTTGACCGAACTCTTTGAATAAACCAGGAATGTCGTTGCAGTAGCATATACTGTCTTTCTTGGTATAGTGTTCGGAAAATGGTTCGTGACGAGTTCTGCAATATATCCCCTTAACATCGGATGACACACATTTAAATTGTTGCATACGAGAAGTGTGGATCTCTGCCTTTTCCTTGGATAGTTCCAAATCTATTATCCAATCAGAACGTTTCTCTCGTTTCCCATGAGAAATTCAGTACAACTTGATTCCCCGCACTCAGATATTACTGTTGACAATGGAACTGGATCCGCAACTGCAGTTGAATGTAGTACACACTTACCAATAAGTGACGGGAATATATTTTTATAACTGCATGCCTACAGCAGGTTTCGAGCCCAACCACTCTTCCTTTCGATGCAACCACTCTACCTATTATAAAACAATTCGAGTATTAAAAGTACTATTTGATTTATTTAAAGAAAAAGTATTATCATTGCTATGGTGTTATTCGTTTATCCGGATAATATCCCATTTGCACTTTATACCTTTAATATATGTATGTATGTATACATACATTGAAATTGCGCAGCCTGGGTATTTGTATTTGATCATTTATAACTTACGTAGTTTTGTATCGATTTTCTTCGATGATAGCTTATCTGTTTTCCAATTAAACAGAGCTTTACGTAAAGAAAAAATATCTGAAAATGATAGCTAATATTACGGAAACTATCTGGTTGAGCAAAAAACAATGTATGATGCATTTATACCAAATTTTATTGTAATTTTGATTCTGTAAACCTTTTTGCAATTGCTTGATCCGTTTGTGAGACTTACGTAATTAAAGGGAGCCGTCTTTTTCCACAATCATTTTTTCCAAAATACATACATATATCGTCGCTTCCAACGAAGACTAATACGGTTCAGCTAGCGTGGAAGACTAACAGGGTTCAGTTCTCTGCGTGGAAGACTAACACACTTCGTTCTCAGCGTCGAAGACTAACACAGTTCGCATAGAACTGAAGTGTGTTAGTCTTCCACGCAGAGAACTGAACCCTGTTAGCCTTCGTTGGGAGCGACGATATGTAATATTCATTTTACTTACATTTTTATGACAAATCATACATTTTACTGTATCATCAGCGATCTTGAGGCTTTCATCCTTTAATTCTTTAAGCCATTTTTTCAGCATACGAATTTTTTTATGGCTTGCCATTTTTACTGCGTTTTAACGATACTCGAAACAAACTAGAAAACTCACGGCTTAATGTCGTATATAACTTTTGAAGGAAGACAAAAAGCACACTCAAGGATAATAAATATAGTAGTATTCGCGTAGTGCGAAGTTTGGGTTATGTGCAAGTGGCTGCCGCAGAGGCACTTTTAAAAGGCCCACCACTAGAAAAATCCATTCCGGGACTCGGACACTCCCAGCCGATACCGTTACTCGTCCTCCAACGGACCATATGATAAGCTCCGCAACCTGAGCTAGGCTATCCAAGAAGGGAACTTCCAATAAGAGCCTTCTCATACCAGTTGCAGATGAGGTGCTCAATCGCGTCTTCCTCCACATCATCATTGCAACTCCTGCAGCATCGTCGGTAGGGAATAACTTGCCTTCCAGCATACCTTCCAATAAGGCGGTGCCCGGTTAATACCCATACAAGCAACATAAGGTCGCCCTATCGACACCCTAATTCAGCAGCAGAGGACTAAGGTAGAAGGAACAGGTGGAGGATGACCTGAACTTTCGTTGCATGCCCCAATTGGCGTCATTTGCCGCTAAAAAGGAATGACTATGACGTGCGTGCTTTGAAACGCAACGGCTAAAATCGCCCACTACAAGCCAATTGCATGTTGCCGGTGAAATTCCACGGCTTTGATGATAGTACTTGGCTTTAGAAGCCAATAAATAATTATGATGAAATAAGGGTCCAATTAGTCTTTACGTATACTTAACTTAACTTAAGGCCAACCTGGTATATGATAAACCTGTATAAATTGTTATTCAAAAATTAAAATTACTTAAAACTAGTAAGGAAGTCTAAGTTCGGGTGTAACCGAACATTAAATACCTAGTAGTGATCTTTTTTGGTATCCTAATTTACTTAGGTCTATTTTAATACCTGAAAAGGTGTTATAAATAAAAGAACTGATTGTTTTCGATTTAAAACACTTCTGTTGTAAGTGGTAAATTAAATTATCACTAAATAACAAAATATAAATAGTTTTGCATTGGGCTTATGAAAGGTATGAAAATAAAAAAAAGGCTTGTTTGTTATTCGATTTGCATAATTTTTGGCAGGAGTATACTACATACTATTGGGAAGCATCTTCCTAACTTTCATCAAAATACCTTCTTGAAATTTCAAGCAATCGCTTTTGAAAATAACAGACCTTTTTTGCTGAAAAGTGGGCGGCGCCACGCCTACTTCAACAAAATCCACAAAATTTTTTTACAGTTTGGTTTGCTTAAAAAGCCTATTATGAGGGTAAAATATTATTTATATAACTTATACAATTAGGAAAATATCGCGATTTTAATTTTACAAAAAAATTTTTCAGAACTGTGTTTAAAAAGTGGGCGTGCCCGTTAACCAATTCTGTTTATTTTTACAGCAAAGACTTAGCTTTATATGTTGAACACTTTCTCCCAATATCATTTCAATAAATCAATTTTTACCGGAGTTATGGCATGGAAAGTTTTGTGGAATAATCCACCATAAAGGGGCGGGGCCACACCCATTTTCCAAAAATTTTGTGCATTCGACTTTCTTTGCCACGAACACTTCGGAGGTGAAATAGAAATGATATACAGGTAGTTTAAGCAAAATTATAGCATATTCAATATATCTATGATCCTTTTCAAAATCTTTCGTATAAAATTGGCCGTGGACCTAACCCGATTTCGCTAATTTTTTTTTCGAAATATTGTCTCTATTAATATAAATATGTGTGCTCTATTTCGTTTTGCTATCTTGAGCGGTTTTTGATTTATGATTAATTATATTTCCAAAATTGACTTAATCAAAAGTAGGCGGTGCCACTCCCATTTTTAAAAATTTCTTCAAAAATTTACTTTTTGCCTTAACGCTAATGTACACACCGAATTTTATCCGTATTGGTGTATTATTCACTGAATAATCACTCTTTTTGTATTTTCGAAAATATTATATACTTATATAGAAAGTGGGCGTGGCTTTTAACCGATTTTTCCTATTTTCAATAGCGCTCCGAGATAAGTGAAAAGGAACCTGCATACCAAATTTCATTGAGATATCTCAAGATTTACTCAAGTTATCGTGTTCACAGACGGACGGACGGACAGACGAGGGACGGACGGACCGACGGACATGGCTCAATCAATTCCTCTTTTCCTCCTGAGCGTTTTGATATATGTAAGTCAATATCTATCTCGATTCGTTTATGCCGTTACATACTACCGTTAGGCGAATGAAGTTAATATACCTTGTGTGCGAAGCACTACTAGGTATAAAAATATAGGAAGCTTTTGGTTTAAGTTATGTAAAGTTAAGTATACGTAAAGACTAACTGAGCCCTAAACCCGATGCAATTAGGTAAATATGCACACAAAAATCAACAAATATGTCAAAAATATGTAAAAAATATGTGAAAAATATGCTAAAATATTTCCAATTTATGAAAATATGCCCAAAATATGAAAATATGCAAATATGTAAAACATACTAGCTAAAAAATAAACCTATTTTTGACATAGCCAACTTACAGCTTGGTCCGAGGTTTCTATGATGTCAAACAAAAATATGCACTTGAATACAATTCCGAGCTCTGTTTATTACATAAAGATATATTTAAAAACATTTTCTATAAACATTTGCATTTAACTTAGAAAGGTAAATGATTTATAAAACTTTGTTTTTGAATTTTATAAAAAGCTTACATTAAACTTACAAATAAATTGATATTGAAAACGCTTACATTTCGCTTATTACAGCACGTTTACTTCAAGTTATTGTTAAGAACACTTACAGAAATACTGGCTGGGTTTGGGCAAATTATTTATATACAAGACAAATAGCAAAGGACCTAGAATTGAGCCTTGTGGAACTCCTCTAGTTACGCTTAAGAACATGGAAGTTAGCCCACCAAAGCTCACAGCTTGGGTTCTATCTTTGATGAGTAATAGGAGGAGTAACAAAAGTGTAATTGAGTTCGTTTGCATCGATAGCAGCAGGAACAACTTTAATATTTTCGCCGACTCCGATTTCCTTTGTTATTTTCCAAGTTCGCTTGGAGCTTACTGCGGTGTGAAATCTATCTGCATAGTACTTTGATCTGGCATTTTTTCGATTTAGCTGTTTTCGGCAAGGGCTGAACCATGGCCTACTATTGATTTTCATAACTTTTTATTTCGTGGGAACATAGTTCTCGAAAAGCATGTTTGTGTTACTTTCTAAAAAACTAGTCTGATCATCAACAGATGCCAGACCTCTTATTGACGACCACTCAACCGACTGTACTGCAGCCGCAAGAGAACTATTGGAAATACTTTTGAAGTCCCTATAAGATCATATATATTATATCGTGCTTTGAGAAATTCGGAGCTGACAGCTGACTATAGAAAAGTGATTCGTGAAGGTCGCTGACAAAAAAAAACATCGAGTAGGGTGCTATTGGTGGATGTAAAATGTGTCGGATAGGAAGTATTAGTAGAAAGAAAGCCAATGGATTCCATGCATAGTTGTAGGCTATTGTCTAAAAGCAGGTTGCTGTTAAAATCACCAGCAATAACTATGTTACTGTAGCTTGCAAGTAACGGTTACAGGAACTCTATAAAGTCGGCAAAATCGACATTACGATTCGGTCTATATACACATCCGACAATAACTTTCTTACTATTCGAAAGGATATCAATGAACAAATGTGAGATGAGAAGTTAGCCAAGTATCGGATATGCAAATGACGTCTGTATTCGAATCTTCGAAAAGATAGTGAAGGTTGTCAAGTTTTTTGAACAAGCTTTGAGCATTTATACGGGCTATTTTAAGACCATCAGCACGTTTGTTCAAAATACGGGACATGTTGAAAATATTGTCTTTGGAGCTAGTGTCATTAAAAGCATGGACTGACATTGGAAAAATATTTAGTTTGGCCCTGCGATTTAAGAATCTTTATAAGATCAATTAATAAAAAATGCTTATGAAACAAATGTATACAAAGAAATAAATACAAACAAAATAAAAAATCATTGTATGTGCATTCAGATAGCCTCTTGTTCCACCTGTTCATTTCGAAAAGAATGATCAGCCGCTGTAGGGCTGTTAGACGTTTGATGTGCACAACTCCCCGCCTGGTAAAATTTGAGCTAATATTCTTACGGTTCTTCAGCCCGAGAGCAGTCTTAAATATCTCAAAATTGGTTTTACTCAGCGATTCGTTGATGTAAAATGGAGCATCAGAGTTTATGCCCACATTGGCGAGACGCAGAGAAGACTTGTTGAGACGCCTGAAATTTCCAGCTGCCCAGAGCAGTCCATTTCGATCTGAGGCGGTATGAAGTTTGATAATAACCGCCGGATCAACTCGAGAATCATCTCTTTTTTTGGCACGAAAAATGCTCTTAACGACAGGGGGGCTGTATATCCAAGATAGAGAAGAGATGATGAAATATGTTTTGCAGGTTCTCATCTTTTTCCAGAGGTATACCAGTCACTCGAACATCACAAGTAGCAAGCATGCTTTCTTTTTTGGCGATACTATTGCTCAGGACGGCAAGTTCGTTTTCCAGATTTTCTATGCTCAATAATTAGTTCTTCGAAGTCCCTTAACTGTTTCAGCATGTCTTCATTTAGCTTATCAAATCTGGTTTGAAATAATACATTTCATTTTCTTTTCAAACGATATAGTTAAATAATTACATTTCATATGTAAATAATTAATATTAATATTGTATTTATTGTTGGTTTTTGCGGTCTTTCTTGTTTACAAATTTTTAAGTTCTGAGCAAGCTCGAGACCAGCGAACAATAATTCATAGTTGAATTTTTATTGTCAGTTTTTGGGAAAAGTTGATAACTGGAGAAAAATTATTCACATTATTGCTATACCTAAGGTATATATATATATGAAACAATGTCGGATAGCATAGAAAAAAAATCGGATAGCAAACACGCAAAATATACAGACAAGTAGTTAACACCCTACTGCCTTTTTTATTAATTTGTTTAATTTTCATACCTTTCATAAGCATGGGGAAAACTATTTATATTTTGTTATTTAGTGATAATTTAATTTACCACTTACAACAGAAGTGTTTTTAATCGAAAACAATCAGTTGTCTTTATAACAACTTTTCAGGTATTAAAATAGACCTGAGTAAATTAGGATACCAAAACAGATCACTACTAGGTATTTAATGTTCGCTTACACCCGAACTTAGACTTCCTTACTAGTTTTTTTTCTATTTTCGCTGTTTACACAATGTCGCTTTTACGTACGCGCTGTGATTTATGTGGCAAATTTATTGCAAAAGACAATGCATTCAGTTGCTCCCTTTGTAAGGCGGTTTGTCATTACTCATGCAAAGGCATTGACGCCAACATTTCTAACATTATTAAATGCAATAAAAACATAGTGTTCAATTGTGATAACTGTGTGAATAACAATTTGCATTCTCTAGTTGCTGATCTGGTGAAGGAGGTTAAAGACCTAAAGCAGCAGCTTTTAAATTCTGGGTGTTTACACTCTGCCATCAGCTCTGCTGTAGTTGTGAACTCGCCATCTACGTTAGCTAACAACAATGCTAGCGACTTTTCACTTACTGCTGTGCCTTCAATTTCGTCTAATTCTGCCTCGTCATTAACCATTGCTGTCGATGCTAATGCACCTCGTGCTCTTAACAACGAAGGGTTGGTGTCACTTACCAACAAATCAGCACAGACATCTACGATCATTGACTCTTCGCCATACTCAGCTTTGCAGCCGTCGACCAAAGATTATGAGTGGGAGTTTGTTCAAAATAAAAATAACTAGTAAGGAAGTCTAAGTTCGGGTGTAACCGAACATTAAATACCTAGTAGTGATCTGTTTTGGTACCGAAATTTACTCAGGTCTATTTTAATACATACCTGAAAATTTGTTATAAAGGCAACTGATTGTTTTTGATAAAAACACTTCTGTTGTGAGTGGTAAATTAAATTTTTACTAAATAACAAAATATAAATACCTTTCCTCATGTTCATGAAAGGTATGAAAATAAAAAAAAACAGTACGGTGTTAACTACTTGTCCGTATATTTTGCGTGTTTGCTATCCGATTTGCGTAATTTTTGGCAAGAGTATACTACATACTATTGGGAAGCATCTCACTAACTTTCATTGAAATACCTTCTTGAAATTTCAAGCAATCGCTTTTGAAAATAGCTGACCTTTTTTGCTGAAAAGTGGGCGGAACCACGCCTACTTCAACAAAATCCACAAAATTTTTTTACAGTTAAGTAGTGCTTAAAATGCAAGTCAAGTTTTGCTTAAAATGCTTATTATGTGTGTAAAATCTTATTTGTATAACTTATACAATTATGGAAATATCGCGATTTTAATTTTACAAAGAAATTTTTCAGAACTGGGTTTAAAAAGTGGGCGTGTCCGTTAACCAATTTTGTTTATTTTTACAGCAAAGAGTTAGCTTTATATGTTGAACACTTTCTCCAAATATCGTTTTAATAAATAAATTTTTACCGGGGTTATGGCATGGAAAGCCACGCCCATTTTCTAAAAATTTTATGCATTCGACTTTCTTTGCCCACGAACACTTAAGAGGTGAAATAGAAATGATATACAGCTAGTTTAAGCAAAGTTATTGCATATTCAATATATCTATAATCCTTTTCAAAATCTTTCGTATGAAATTAGGCGTGGGCCTTACCCGATTTCGCTAATATTATTGCCTGTATTAATATAACTATGTGTGCTGAATTTTATTTGGCTATCTTGAGCGGTTTTTGATTTATGATTAATAATATTTCCAAATTTGACTAAATCAAAAGTGGGCGGTACCACGCCCCTTTTTAAATATTTTCTCGTTTATGCCGTTACATACTACCGTTAGGCGAATGAAGTTAATATACCTTGTGTGCAAAGCACTACTAGGTATAAAAACAACTAGTAAGGAAGTCTAAGTTCGGGTGTAACCGAACATTAAATACCTAGTAGTGATCTTTTTTGGTATCCTAATTTACTTAGGTCTATTTTAATACCTGAAAAGGTGTTATAAATAAAAGAACTGATTGTTTTCGATTAAAAACACTTCTGTTGTAAGTGGTAAATTAAATTATCACTAAATAACAAAATATAAATAGTTTTGCATTGGGCTTATGAAAGGTATGAAAATAAAAAAAGGCTTGTTTGTTATTCGATTTGCATAATTTTTGGCAGGAGTATACTACATACTATTGGGAAGCATCTTACTAACTTTCATCAAAATACCTTCTTGAAATTTCAAGCAATCGCTTTTGAAAATAACAGACCTTTTTTGCTGAAAAGTGGGCGGCGCCACGCCTACTTCAACAAAATCCACAAAATTTTTTTACAGTTTGGTTTGCTTAAAAAGCCTATTATGAGGGTAAAATATTATTTATATAACTTATACAATTAGGAAAATATCGCGATTTTAATTTTACAAAGAAATTTTTCAGAACTGTGTTTAAAAAGTGGGCGTGTCCGTTAACCAATTCTGTTTATTTTTACAGCAAAGACTTAGCTTTATATGTTAAACACTTTCTCCCAATATCGTTTCAATAAATCAATTTTTACCGGAGTTATGGCATGGAAAGTTTTGTGGAATAATCCACCATAAAGGGACGGGGCCACACCTATTTTCCAAAAATTTTGTGCATTCGACTTTCTTTGCCCACGAACACTTCGGAGGTGAAATAGAAATGATATACAGGTAGTTTAAGCAAAATTATAGCATATTCAATATATCTATGATCCTTTTCAAAATCTTTCGTATAAAATTGGCCGTCGACCTAACCCGATTTCGCTAATTTTTTTTCGAAAAATTGTCTATTAATATAAATATGTGTGCTCAATTTCGTTTTGCTATCTTGAGCGGTTTTTGATTTATGATTAATTATATTTCCAAAATTGACTTAATCAAAAGTAGGCGGTGCCACTCCCATTTTTAAAAATTTCTTCAAACATTTACTTTTTGCCTTAACGCTAATGTACACACCGAATTTAATCCTTATTGGTGTATTATTCACTGAATAATCACTCTTTTTGTATTTTCGAAAATATTATATAAGGCAAATGTCCATAATTTCGTGGTAGTACGTTATTTCGTGGTATTTCGATATTTTCTTTCAAACAAGGAATTTGGCGAGTTTTTTTTAAAACTGAAAATTTCATAATAAAGATTAACTTTTAATAGTGTAATAATGGATATTTTACAAATTTTTCAAAATTAAACCTATTAAATAACAAGCATTATAAAGTTGGAAGCTCAGAAAATGAGCCCTTTGTAGGGAGGCCTCTTAAGGAAACTGTTAAGGAGACCAGTAGATTTTGTTAAGCCTGTAAAAATTGTATCTTTAAATTTTTTTTTTTGATGATAATTTTTTTGGTTTTATTAACATTTCTTAAACGTTTTTATTACTGCAAAACTTATTTCAATAACTTTTCATTTACATTTTATTTAATATTTAAATATCACGAATTTAGGGACACATGTTTTTTGTGATGTACATACCTAATTTCGTGGGGAATATAATACTTTATGTTTTCCTTATTTTCTTTCACATTTCATAGGATACCCTATTATTTTAAGTATTTTAATTATTAAATAGACCCCTGAGGAAGATTTTGACGTAATTTCGTGGTACACTTTTATTAACCCATTCGTCAATATTTTAATCGAAAAGCTCTGCGAAGCACAACATTTTAACGAAATAATGGCATTATAGAACATTTGTTTATTCAATAAATTTTGATTTAATTTAAAAAAATATGTCAAGATTTATACTTTTTTGCTTTTGTTATGAATGAATAGCGATAATAAACAAAAAAATTTAAATATAAAACTCATATTAACGCTTAAAGCGATACCACGAAATTACGTACATCAATTTTATTGCATGCTCCTAATTTCGTGGTATACTACGCATTTACATTCCAGCAGTGAAACGGAAAGCACGAGTAAAAGCAAGAGTAAAATGTTATATCATTGAATTCATTTTTTTATTGTTAACAAGAAACCAAAAAATAAAAAAAAGAATAAAAAAACCAAAAAAAATTTAAAAAAAATAAAAAAATTTAAAAATACAAAAAAAATTAAAAAAAAAACATTTTTTGAAATAATAAAAAAAATAAGTTACACCAATTGAATTAATTTTTTTTATTGTTTATTTTTGTTTTAAAACTTTTTTATTTAATGTTATTTTATTTTGTTTAAAAATAAAAAAAAACCTTAAAGACAAAAAAAAAACACAAAAATTAAAAAAAAAACACATTTTTAGTAATAATAAATAAAAGTAATTTTGAGAAAAGTACAAGTTACATCAGTTAAATTAATTTTTTTTTATTGGTTTTTATGGTTTTTTTTTGATTTTTTTCAATCGTAATCAATTACTGATTGCCTTTTCTCGAAAACCAATTGAAATAATCATTAACAATTAAAAAATCCGTCTAATCAATTTATTACTAAATACTAATCAAATTTAACAGGTCTGCTTACAAGTAATTTTTTACTTACTTACTTGGTCTTAAAACGCTTTCTTTTCATAAATACAATAACAATAAAAAAATTATTTAAAATTTAAAATTTTTAAACATAAATTTTAATAAATAAATTTGTGTATCTTTAGGAATTTGCGTTTAAAATAACTTTTATTTTCCATAAAATTAGAGTTTAACCAAATACCACGAAATTAGGAACACTTTACCACGAAGTTAGGTACATCAGAAAATTTTTGCCACGAAATTAGGGACATTTGAGGCACTCACACATTTTTATTTATATAAAATAAAACATTTGTTAGTTTTGTTTGAAATTAAGTGGAAAGCTATCTTAATAGATCAACTCAATGGGAAAAATTTACTTTTTTAGTTTTCCTTCATCCGTTTTTACGCAAGAGAGGTAGAAATTCAGAAAATTCCTTAGTACCACGAAATTATGGACATTTACCTTATATAGAAAGTGGGTGTGGCTTTTAACCGATTTTGCATACCAAATTTCATTGAGATATCTCAAGATTTACTCAAGTTATCGTGTTCACAGACGGACGGACGGACAGACGAGGGACGGACGGACGGACGGACGCACGGACGGACATGGCTCAATCAATTTCTCTTTTCCTCCTGAGCATTTTGATATATATAAGTCAATATCTATCTCGATTCGTTTATGCCGTTACATACTACCGTTAGGCGAATGAAGTTAATATACCTTGTGTGGGAAGCACTACTAGGTATAAAAACAAAGTGAAGCGGCGACAAAATTCATTGGTTTCCAAAAATTTTGTGCATTCGACTTTCTTTGCCCACGAACACTTCGGAGGTGAAATAGAAATGATATACAGGTAGTTTAAGCAAAATTATAGCATATTCAATATATCTATGATCCTTTTCAAAATCTTTCGTATAAAATTGGCCGTCGACCTAACCCGATTTCGCTAATTTTTTTTCGAAAAATTGTCTATTAATATAAATATGTGTGCTCAATTTCGTTTTGCTATCTTGAGCGGTTTTTGATTTATGATTAATTATATTTCCAAAATTGACTTAATCAAAAGTAGGCGGTGCCACTCCCATTTTTAAAAATTTCTTCAAACATTTACTTTTTGCCTTAACGCTAATGTACACACCGAATTTAATCCTTATTGGTGTATTATTCACTGAATAATCACTCTTTTTGTATTTTCGAAAATATTATATAAGGCAAATGTCCATAATTTCGTGGTAGTACGTTATTTCGTGGTATTTCGATATTTTCTTTCAAACAAGGAATTTGGCGAGTTTTTTTTAAAACTGAAAATTTCATAATAAAGATTAACTTTTAATAGTGTAATAATGGATATTTTACAAATTTTTCAAAATTAAACCTATTAAATAACAAGCATTATAAAGTTGGAAGCTCAGAAAATGAGCCCTTTGTAGGGAGGCCTCTTAAGGAAACTGTTAAGGAGACCAGTAGATTTTGTTAAGCCTGTAAAAATTGTATCTTTAAATTTTTTTTTTTGATGATAATTTTTTTGGTTTTATTAACATTTCTTAAACGTTTTTATTACTGCAAAACTTATTTCAATAACTTTTCATTTACATTTTATTTAATATTTAAATATCACGAATTTAGGGACACATGTTTTTTGTGATGTACATACCTAATTTCGTGGGGAATATAATACTTTATGTTTTCCTTATTTTCTTTCACATTTCATAGGATACCCTATTATTTTAAGTATTTTAATTATTAAATAGACCCCTGAGGAAGATTTTGACGTAATTTCGTGGTACACTTTTATTAACCCATTCGTCAATATTTTAATCGAAAAGCTCTGCGAAGCACAACATTTTAACGAAATAATGGCATTATAGAACATTTGTTTATTCAATAAATTTTGATTTAATTTAAAAAAATATGTCAAGATTTATACTTTTTTGCTTTTGTTATGAATGAATAGCGATAATAAACAAAAAAATTTAAATATAAAACTCATATTAACGCTTAAAGCGATACCACGAAATTACGTACATCAATTTTATTGCATGCTCCTAATTTCGTGGTATACTACGCATTTACATTCCAGCAGTGAAACGGAAAGCACGAGTAAAAGCAAGAGTAAAATGTTATATCATTGAATTCATTTTTTTATTGTTAACAAGAAACCAAAAAATAAAAAAAAGAATAAAAAAACCAAAAAAAATTTAAAAAAAATAAAAAAATTTAAAAATACAAAAAAAATTAAAAAAAAAACATTTTTTGAAATAATAAAAAAAATAAGTTACACCAATTGAATTAATTTTTTTTATTGTTTATTTTTGTTTTAAAACTTTTTTATTTAATGTTATTTTATTTTGTTTAAAAATAAAAAAAAACCTTAAAGACAAAAAAAAAACACAAAAATTAAAAAAAAAACACATTTTTAGTAATAATAAATAAAAGTAATTTTGAGAAAAGTACAAGTTACATCAGTTAAATTAATTTTTTTTTATTGGTTTTTATGGTTTTTTTTTTTGATTTTTTTCAATCGTAATCAATTACTGATTGCCTTTTCTCGAAAACCAATTGAAATAATCATTAACAATTAAAAAATCCGTCTAATCAATTTATTACTAAATACTAATCAAATTTAACAGGTCTGCTTACAAGTAATTTTTTACTTACTTACTTGGTCTTAAAACGCTTTCTTTTCATAAATACAATAACAATAAAAAAATTATTTAAAATTTAAAATTTTTAAACATAAATTTTAATAAATAAATTTGTGTATCTTTAGGAATTTGCGTTTAAAATAACTTTTATTTTCCATAAAATTAGAGTTTAACCAAATACCACGAAATTAGGAACACTTTACCACGAAGTTAGGTACATCAGAAAATTTTTGCCACGAAATTAGGGACATTTGAGGCACTCACACATTTTTATTTATATAAAATAAAACATTTGTTAGTTTTGTTTGAAATTAAGTGGAAAGCTATCTTAATAGATCAACTCAATGGGAAAAATTTACTTTTTTAGTTTTCCTTCATCCGTTTTTACGCAAGAGAGGTAGAAATTCAGAAAATTCCTTAGTACCACGAAATTATGGACATTTACCTTATATAGAAAGTGGGTGTGGCTTTTAACCGATTTTGCATACCAAATTTCATTGAGATATCTCAAGATTTACTCAAGTTATCGTGTTCACAGACGGACGGACGGACAGACGGACGGACGGACAGACGAGGGACGGACGGACGGACGGACGCACGGACGGACATGGCTCAATCAATTTCTCTTTTCCTCCTGAGCATTTTGATATATATAAGTCAATATCTATCTCGATTCGTTTATGCCGTTACATACTACCGTTAGGCGAATGAAGTTAATATACCTTGTGTGGGAAGCACTACTAGGTATAAAAACAAAGTGAAGCGGCGACAAAATGCATTGGTTGGTGCTGGTGAGAATGATAATCTGCTAGTAGTTGCGCGGTTTAAATATTTACATTTGGCGTCTTTCAAGCCTTCTGTTAAACCTGAGCACATAATTGAGCATATTGAAAAATATGCAAACATCGGTAAGCAAAACCTGATATGCCATACTTTGATCAAGAAAGAGAGACAAACTGAATCTCTTAGATTTGTAAACTTTAAATTGAATCTCTTAGATTTGTAAACTTTCGCAAGGACAGAGACTGCATTAAAACTGGCTGCAGTAGAGGAGGAGGTGTACTGGTTGCAGCTCGTTGCAAATTGCGTGCCTCGCTGTTTGATTTGAATGATTCTGATTCCTTGCTCGACCAACTTTGCGTTCGGATATGTGGGTTTATTGGATTCCTCTACATCTGCGTCTCCTACATTCCGCCTTTGTTTATAGATCGCATGTAGACAACATTATTGCTCTTCAACGGGACATTGGTGACAGTAACTATGTGTTTTTGGTGACTTCAATTTGAGCTATGTAACTTGGAGTTATCTTGATAATGATACTTATTTGACTACTGTAAATACTACTAGTGCTATCGAGTCGTATGTAATAGACAGCTTTTTAAGTGCGGGCTTATCCCAAATTAATAGTTTACCAAATAGCTTAAATCGCTTTCTCGATTTAGTTTTTATAAGTAGTGACCTAAACTTTGAATTGTCGCAGGCTGCAACTTTTATTTCTCCTGCCAATCAGCATCACAATCCGATGCTAGAGCTAAGTAAGATTGACTGGGAGTCCTCTTTTGAAAATTCTCAAGATGCAGCTTGCTTTAATATTTTTAAAAGCTTTTGGGTTTCTGTGTGGAAAGAATTTGTCCCTACTCTTAGGAGCAAAAATTATAAGCTTCCCTGGTATTCAGACGAGCTTAAACATCTGAAAAATCTAAGAAATAAGTTCTACAAGAAATACAAAAATACTAAGAGATCCAACTTTTTTGAGTTGTATGTTTCTTATAAAAAAAGTTCAATGATTTGAATAGTTTACTTTACTCGAATAATATATCTAACTTTGAAAATAACATTAAGAATAATCCGAAAAATTTCTGGTCCTACATTAAGTCCAAAAAAAATGGTTCTAGCATCCCTAAAACAGTTTTTTACAATGATGTTTCAGCATCTTCAATTAATGATGCTGTTAATTTGTTTGCTAACTTTATCTCATCTAATTTTGTGCCTGATGGGGAACTGACGGACAATGAACTATCTGCTCTACGTCTTAGCCTGAATGACAAAGTGTGCTCTTCTATTAACTTTGGATCTCTAGCTTTATCGGAGAATGACGTTATCGAAGGGTTAAATAACGTTAAAGACTCCACTCATTCGGATGTTGATGGGCTTTCCATGAAACTTCTGAAGAACTGCACCGCGCTGGTTAAGCCTCACGTTAATTTTTAACCTTTCTTTGTCTACAGGAGACTTCATTGATGACTGGAAAATCACTTCTATAACCTATAACCTGATATGCCATACTTTGATCAAGAAAGAGAGACAAACTGAATCTCTTAGATTTGTAAACTTTAAATTGAATCTCTTAGATTTGTAAACTTTCGCAAGGACAGAGACTGCATTAAAACTGGCTGCAGTAGAGGAGGAGGTGTACTGGTTGCAGCTCGTTGCAAATTGCGTGCCTCGCTGTTTGATTTGAATGATTCTGATTCCTTGCTCGACCAACTTTGCGTTCGGATATGTGGGTTTATTGGATTCCTCTACATCTGCGTCTCCTACATTCCGCCTTTGTTTATAGATCGCATGTAGACAACATTATTGCTCTTCAACGGGACATTGGTGACAGTAACTATGTGTTTTTGGTGACTTCAATTTGAGCTATGTAACTTGGAGTTATCTTGATAATGATACTTATTTGACTGCTGTAAATACTACTAGTGCTATCGAGTCGTATGTAATAGACAGCTTTTTAAGTGCGGGCTTATCCCAAATTAATAGTTTACCAAATAGCTTAAATCGCTTTCTCGATTTAGTTTTTATAAGTAGTGACCTAAACTTTGAATTGTCGCAGGCTGCAACTTTTATTTCTCCTGCCAATCAGCATCACAATCCGATGCTAGAGCTAAGTAAGATTGACTGGGAGTCCTCTTTTGAAAATTCTCAAGATGCAGCTTGCTTTAATATTTTTAAAAGCTTTTGGGTTTCTGTGTGGAAAGAATTTGTCCCTACTCTTAGGAGCAAAAATTATAAGCTTCCCTGGTATTCAGACGAGCTTAAACATCTGAAAAATCTAAGAAATAAGTTCTACAAGAAATACAAAAATACTAAGAGATCCAACTTTTTTGAGTTGTATGTTTCTTATAAAAAAAGTTCAATGATTTGAATAGTTTACTTTACTCGAATAATATATCTAACTTTGAAAATAACATTAAGAATAATCCGAAAAATTTCTGGTCCTACATTAAGTCCAAAAAAAATGGTTCTAGCATCCCTAAAACAGTTTTTTACAATGATGTTTCAGCATCTTCAATTAATGATGCTGTTAATTTGTTTGCTAACTTTATCTCATCTAATTTTGTGCCTGATGGGGAACTGACGGACAATGAACTATCTGCTCTACGTCTTAGCCTGAATGACAAAGTGTGCTCTTCTATTAACTTTGGATCTCTAGCTTTATCGGAGAATGACGTTATCGAAGGGTTAAATAACGTTAAAGACTCCACTCATTCGGATGTTGATGGGCTTTCCATGAAACTTCTGAAGAACTGCACCGCGCTGGTTAGGCCTCACGTTAATTTTTAACCTTTCTTTGTCTACAGGAGACTTCATTGATGACTGGAAAATCACTTCTATAACCCCTGTCTTCATAAGTGGAAAAAAGAGTGATATCTCAAACTACAGACCTACATATATCTAAATATCGTCTATTGCTGAACTATTTGAATGCATCGTAAAAGAAAAAATATATTTTCAAGTGAAACATCTTATTTCTCTAAATCAACATGGTTTTGTACCTGCAAGATCATCGATTTCCAATCTTTCAGTCTTTACTGAGGATTGCTATTCGTGCTTTCGTAAAGGTCTTCAAATTGATACGATATATACCGATTTTTCTAAAGCCTTCGATAAAATTTCTCATGGTATTCTAATTGAAAAACTCAGTGTTATAGGTTTTCATTCTACTATTCTTAAGTGGCTCAAGTCATACCTCCAAAGTAGGAGTTGTACCGTTTATATAGATGGTGAGCCTTTTTGGGCCACAAGGTAGCATCTTAGGACCATTATTGTTTATCCTGTTCATTAATGATATCTCCTCGTGTTTTAAATCGTCTAAATATCTTTTATATGCAGATGAGCTTAAAATATATTCTGAGATAAGCGGATCGCATGATTCCTCAGTACTCCAAGGGGAGCTTAATAACTTTTTTGATTATTGTGCTATGAACAGACTCTCTCTTAATGTATTGAAATGCCACAAGGTGACTTATTCGAAGATGGTCACTCCTTTTGAGACGTCATATTACTTAGCGAATTCATGCCTCACTGAGGTAAATGAAATTAAGTATTTGGGTGTTTACTTTGATAATAGATTTACTTTCAATACTCATTTAAATTACATAATTTCTGGTTCCTTTGCAACACTGGCTTTTATCAGGCGCCACTCTTCCAACTTTTCTGACCCATATACTTATAAGACTTTGTATTCTGCCTTCAGAAGTGCTTTATTCGATTTGCACTACGCTCAATAAATTTTTCTGAGCCGCATCCGTCCTATGTTGCTCGTTGCCGATTAATTAGTTTTATCTGTCTGAAGTTAACTTTTTCTCAAATTTTTTAGATATAGATTTAACTTATACTAAATCTGTAATACAAAAAAAATAAAAACCTACTTTTTAAGCAATAACTAGCTAATTTAAGTTTTTTTTACTTTATTCTTAAGTGTCTGCTGTATTTAGACATAAATAAATAAATAAAAGGCCTATTATGTGTGTAAAATCTTATTTATATAACTTATACAATAATGGAAATATCGCGATTTTAATTTTACAAAGAAATTTTTCAGAACTGTGTTCGAAAAGTGGGCGTGTCCGTTAACCAATTTTGTTAATTTTTACAGCAAAGAGCTTATATGTTGGACAATTTCTCCAAATATCGTTTCAATAAATTAATTTTTACAGGATTTATGGCATGGAAAGTTTTGTGGAATAATCTACCATAAAGGTGCGGGGCCACGCCCATTTTCCAAAAATTTTGAGCAATCGACTTTCTTTGACTACGAGCACTTTAGAGGTGAAATAGAAATGATATGCAGGTAGTTTAAGCAAAGTTATTGCATATTCAATATATCTATGATCCTTTTCAAAATCTTTTGTATAAAATTGGGCGTGGGCTTACCCGACTTCGGTAATTTTTTTTCGGAATATTGCCGGTATTAATACAAATATCTGTGCTGAATTTTATTTTGCTATCTTGAGCGGTTTTTGATTTATGATTAATAATATTTCCAAATTTGACTTAATCAAAAGTGGGCGGTACCACACCTCTTTTTAAAAATTTCTTCAAAAATTTACTTTTTGCCTTAACGCTAACGTACACACCGAATTTTATCCTTATTGGTGTATTATTTACTGAATAATCACTCGTTTTGTATTTTCGAAAATATTATATATAGAAAGTGGGCGTGGCTTTCAACCGATTTTGCCTATTTTCAATAGCGCTCCGAGATAAGTAAAAAGGAACCTGCATACCAAATTTCATTGAGATATCTCAAGATTTACTCAAGTTATCGTGTTCACAGACGGACGGACGGACGGACGGACGGACGGACATGGCTCAATCAATTTCTCCTTTCCTCCTGAACATTTTGATATAGATAAGTCAATATCTATCTCGATTCGTTTATGCCGTTACATACTACCGTTAGGCGAATGAAGTTAATATACCTTGTGTGCGAAGCACTACTAGGTATAAAAAGGCAGTATGGTGTTAACTACTTGTCCGTATATTTTGCGTGTTTGCTATCCGATTTGCGTAATTTTTGGCACGCGTGGTCACCAGCAGTAGGATAGGTAAGTGAACTTGTAATTATTGTTGAAAATTGTATGCCTAACCTAATTTTTCCTTTATTTTCAGATCGGCATGGACACATTGGGCACCTGGATGCTGATAGGGTGGATCGCCTGGACGGCGCATGGGCATAACACAGGATTGGGTAAGTTTTATTCGCGCTGCCCGAAATACCGTGTCGTTTCGGTAGCAGCGCACTTTGCTTTTCGTTTTAGCAAGTGTGTCGCAAACCTGTGGCGGCCGGCGCATGCTTTGTGACACATTTTGTAGGCATGTAGAAATTCATATAACCAAGTTTCTGTATTTTTCACAGACGTTTGTTTTAATCTTCTCACCTATAACTGTAGAGGGAAAGCTAAACATGAAGCGGTATCCTGTGCTGACCAATAGTCGTTCCGACTTTAAGGTGTTTCCAGAAGGGTTAAATGATCATGTAGAACTACGCCTTAAAATATCCGAATAGCTCACCCACAAGCGCCTCTTGCTATAATAGACGTGTCAAATCGTCTCATCTATCCAACTGCACACCTCCTGCATGGGTATGTGCAGTGCCCGTATTAATTGGACGGTCAGTGGTATTGACAAAGTGCCTATAGATGTGGTTCTTATTTTATTTATTTTATTTGTTTATTTGTATGCTTATAATTCAGTACAAAGATTTAATCTTATATAACAGCACTGAATAGTATTATAGTCATATTAAAAATAAAAAATATTATGCCAAAAAAATAAATATAATAATAAAATAAAACTAAGACAACAACTTAGATTTAATTTACAATATAAAATATTAAAAAACAGATAACAAAAAGTCAAGAGTTTAAGTTTTAAAGTTAAAAATATAACAGTGATGTTTAACAGTGTTATTTAAAATGTTCATATATTAACTTTTTAAATTGCATTGCGTTGCTGACTAATTGCAAGTAAGGGGGTAATCGATTCCAAATTCGTATAGCGTTTATATAGAAATGTTGATCTGAAAAAGCAGTGTTATGTTCTATTTGAATAATACGGTTTCCTCTTTCTGACCTGAAGAAGTTTAATTTTTGGTAAAGATAATGCGGCTGTTGTGTGTATATTATTCTATGAAGGTAAATTACAGTTTTACAATTTAAAAGATTCTCGAAGGTAACACCAAAAATAAGTTTGGAGTAATGAGATATTCGGTCAAATCGACGTATGCCAAATATATATCTTGCAATACCATTAAAAGCCACGTTTAATTTGCGCCTACTGGTTACGTCACAGCTAGAAAACAATTCACAACCAGGGCCGTGCGCAGGAATTGGCCTTGGGGGGGGTTTTAATTTAGATTTGCATTCACATACATTTTTCACTAAGATAAACATATTTGCTGAAACAGATACCTAGACCCATACATCATAAATTTAAATGTTCTTTAACTTTGCTGAAACTGCATACTCTGATACCTAAAACTATACCCAAGAAAATGTTTTTGGTTGTACACATTTTTCTGTATTTGATAGAGAATTGGTGATATGATGGCATATCCCAGCTAACTAAAAGTGCAAAAAAAAACTCCTTTCGGACCATAAAACCCTCATTTCTCAGAGCTTTACTCTCCAAAATGAGCTTCTTTCGGAGCACAAATGGAGCGAAAAATCGCTCTACGCGGGAACTCCAACGGAGTCATAAAAAATAGTCCGAAATGAGTCCGATTTCGATGAATTTGAAGCGTTTTTTGACTCTTTTTAAATTAACTGCGGAGCCTTTTATTGGTGCTTTTCTGAACCTTTTTCGGAGCCTTTTATTCCTCCATTCTGAGGGTTTCTGGAGCCTTCTCAGACGCCTTTCGGAGCCCTCTAATTGGTGCTTTTCTTTCATTCATCCATTCAGAGGGTTTTTGAACACTTGTCGGAGCCTTTTATTGGTGTTTTTCTGAAGCTTATTTGGGGTCGTTTTTTATTTCTTTTGGGTCATAATTTCTTTGCGCAATTATCAATACTCCTAACTATTTGCCGTCACCAACTCTGACTTTCTAAATTATCCCTATGAGCTACATGGGAACAATTTAATTAATTGTCCAACTATATGCGCCAATGATGCTATTATTTATCTGAAAACTTTGAAGGAATCTTTTAAATGCGGTTCTGATAGGATTCCTACATGCTTCTTGAAGAAGTGTGCTAACAATATTTACCAACCCCTTACCAATTTGTTCAATCTGTCACTAAAGTGTGGTGTTTTTCCAAAAGCATGGAAAGAGTCGTTTCTTCTACCGATTCATAAAAGCGGAAGCAAGGCTTCTATAGAGAACTATCGTGGCATAGCAAAGCTTTCTGCCATCCCAAAAGTGTGTGAAGCTATTGTTACCAATCAGCTTACGAATCCTATCTCTACCTTGATTTCCGACTGTCAACACGGGTTCTGCAAGGGAAAGTCCACCGTTACAAACTTACTTGAATTTATTTTGATTTCAGTAAAGCTTTCGATAAAGTGTGTCAATCTTTACTTATTCATAAACTGAATCAGTTGGGTTTCCAGCCGGGTCTCAATCGCTAGATCTCTTCTTGCCTTAGCGACAGAGCACAAAAAGTAGTGTTTAAAAATTGTGAATCCGATGTTATTTATGTCTAATCAGGAGTTCCTCAAGGAAGCCATCTTGGCCCGATTCTGTTCTTGTTGTTTATAAATGATATTTCTACAGTAATATAATTTTCGAAAATTTTAATGTATGCCGACGATGTAAAGCTTTGTCATTCGAAGAAGCTTCAATCAGATCTAAATACACTAGTTACTTGGTGCGATTTAAATTATATGCCGCTTAATCTTAAGAAATGTAAGTACATGGGTTTTTCGAGAGGAATATCACAGCCAGCTCCCTATACAATTAACAGTTATAGTCTTGAGCAAATGTATGATTTTGTTGACCTTGGGGTTACTATGGACTAAAAACTCGGTTTTAACTGCCACATTAACTTAACAGTCAATAAAGCTAGAGGCTTTCTAGCATTTGTTAAACGATGGTCCAAAGAATTTATGTAACTAAAACTCTTTACTACATTAGACGGTTCTATAATGTGGAACCCACGTTACCAGGTCCCCGTGGATCACTTAGAATCAGTTCAAAAACAATTTTTAATATTTGCCTTAAGAGAGAGCATAAAAAAGTCAATTCTTTCTATCCTAAATACGTACCAACAATTTGCTTTCATATCCTTTGATTCTTATCTTTATTCTTTACAATAACTATTCGCTGTCAGCTAATTATTTATTAATTGTGTTATCTATTTTTTATCTACCTTACTTAGCTGGTGAGGTTTTCTCTGTAGCTGAGCAGTTTTAGGTCTCGACGATTAACAAACCAAAGCCAGACTATTGATAAACGTCCATGAAAAATGCGATCTTTATCTTCTGTTAGGTGAAATAAAAAAAAACCTCAGAAAATGTTTGAAAACAAAAAGGGTCAGAAAACACTCGAAATCTTTCATATAACTGAGCCTTGCAGTTCATTCGCTCTGTTAATTGAAACTGCTCACTGTTTTCATCAGTAAAATTAAAAAAAAAAATGCCCATACGCTACACAACTTTGTAATTTCGGAAAGCTCCAAGCGCAATTCAAAGTGCCGGACTTATCGTCGCTGCCGACGAAGAAAGGCGCATTCAACAAATTGTCAACGAAAAAAGACGCATTAAAAATATTGTGGGAAATAAGGACGCATAAAAAAATATTTTGACGAAAAAAGGGGCATTAAAAAATATTTTGACGATGAAAGGCGCATTAAAAAATATTTCGAGGAAGAAAGGCGCAGTGTATACATTTACAGTAAACTTCACAAGGGATTTGGTGCTGGATTGAAAAATATTGGGCCAGCCCAAGTACCCATTATACGTATGTGTTTTTATTTAGTATTTCGTTTTTTGAATAACTTATATTGCAGCTAGTTATCGAAGCGCGTCTTTTTTTCCTAAAAAATATTTTAAAGCGCCTTTCTTCTTAAAAATTATTTAAAAGCACCTTTCCTTCTTAAAAATTATTTTAATGCGTCTTTCTTTCTCAAGATATTTATAATGCGTCTTTCTTCAAACAAAAAAAAGTTTGCGCCTTTCATCGTCGACAAACAGCTTTGCGCCCTTTTTCGTCGATAGGAACGTTATGTATTGGCCAACCTTATTCTTTGCAACTTTCACCAATTTCTTCTTCCGTAAAATTATTTTAACTTATTTTGTCAAAAATTATTAGTCAAGATTCAATATAAGATTTATAAACTGTATTTTGAAAACTTTTGCAAAATCATTGCAACTTAGATTTGGCCATGGGGGGGGGTTTTAACCCCCAAAACCCCCCCCGTGCGCACGGGCCTGTTCACAACCATATAGTAACGTCGGTATTAGGTATGATTTAGCCAGAAGCATTCTGACTTCAAGTGGTATGAACCATTGGCTACACCATAAACTTCTTAACATCCCGTATACTTTGCCGGTTGTGATGATAACGTGATCATTCCAGTGAAGGTGTTTATTATATGTGATACCAAGATTTTTTACTTTATCCACGTATTCAATTTTAGACTCACCCAGAACTAAATCGGGAAAAGATGTTACAATTTGTGTTTTTTTGGTTACCAACATATATTTGGATTTGCTTGGATTGAGACATAAGCCGTTAGTTGCAGCCCAAGTTCTTACATTATCCAAGTCAACATTAATTTTACGTACGCAGTCATCGAACTCTGATGCTTTGCAGCTTATATAGAGTTGTACATCATCAGCATACATTTGAACATTACAGTATTGTAACTGACCCGGAAGATCATTTGCATAAGCCGAATAGAGTAATGGGCCTAAAATAGATCCTTGAGGGACACCTCTTGTAAGGTCGACACTACTGGACTTTTTACTCCCATGAAAAACTGATTGTGATCTGCCTGTTAAATAAGAAGTCATCAGTTTCGCAGCTGTAGACGAAAAATTAAGTAACCTGGTCAGTTTTAATACTAGAATTTCGCTATTAACGGTATCAAAAGCCTTTGAGTGGTCCAAGAGATTAAGAAAAGATATTTTATCATTATCAATTTGTGATCTTGATTGAAGTACCAATTATGCTTAAGTCCAATGCATGCAATCTTGGGCAACTAGAACCAGAGCAACTGGTTAAACATGGTGAACATGATAAGGGACGGGGTGGTTTATTTATAATAAAAGCGAATGAAAGAAGTATTCGTACGTTGTTGATGAGTAGGCGTACTCACCCCAGTGCCGTTAAACGTTCCATATGGAACTATCGTGGTGCTAATTTTTGTGAAATTGGTATAATGGTACGAACAGTGCGTGAAGATGAGAACTCATTCAATAAGGTATTGCGCTACGTAGACAAGGGCACAGCAAGGTTAATGGTCTCACAATTGAGAATGCTGTCATATATACCGATTTGCCTGATGTGACGTTGTTTAGTGTACTATTCTGATAAACAGATATATCGCCACTTGGTACGTGGACATGAAATAGATCGATATTATTTTTCGTGCGTACAGACAATGCTGAGATATGTACGTGGTGGTGGGCTTCATACGCATAAAGGGTGCGAAGAATATATTTATTTATTTATTTATTTATTTTATTTAAAAGTATTACAATAATTGTACAACTAAGACCTTAACATCTTTTATATGTACATCAACTGAAGTGAAATATCATATACTAACACATAATAAAATAAGATAATTTTTTTTTTTTTTTTTTTTTGAATAAAATATGTAATTAAATGTAGGCTTAGTACTAACATGAGATGGGTATAGTAATGTAAGAGTAAGTAGGAAAAAAAAGCGTATGAAAAGAAAAGAAGACAGATATTGAATAAACAAACACATAGGTTAGCACCAAGATTTACAGATTTCAAATGCCACTAAAGTATTGATGTAACTTAGTCTTAAAGTTGTTCCTATTCAGTTCAGCTTTAACACTTTCTGGAATAGAGTTCCAAAGTCTCACAGCGCTGATGAAAAACATGCGCTCAGATGTAAGAGATCTGTATATGGGTACAACCAATGTATTGTGTCTCCGTGATCTAGTTAACTGCAGCTTATCGTACAAATACTCAGGGGTCTTCCACTCTAACAATTTAAACACGAATATGCAATTTCTTGCAGCCAAAAAGTTCATAATGCTGCTTCCAAGAATCCTATCCCTGAATGGCGATATATGCTCATATCGGCCTACACCATACACATATCTGGTAACATTATTGAATGCAACATTAAGCTTTTGAGCTGAAGATGAATCTAGTTTGCTATAAACTAACTCTGAATACGTAAAGTGAGGTAAAATTAATTGCATCACTAGCTTACGTCGTGTTTCTTGAGGTGTAAAGAAAGCGGAGAGCCGTAATCTACGTAATATCATGTATATATTGCTAACTACTCTATTCACGTGATCTGTGCAGCTGAGCTTGTTGTTTATAATAAAGCCTAAGTTCTTTATCTTATCCACTGTCTTGAGGGCAGATGAGCCAATACATAGCTGCGGGATGTTGTCCAGGTTAACTGCATTTTTATAAATAGACTACCAGACCCGGCAGACGTTGTTCTGCCTGACCAGTGACTTCCTTAGAAATACATTTTCAAATATTTTTCTATTCCATTCCATTTATTGCAGTGCTTTAGGATATCAAATGTTTCCGGTTTTAACGTCTTTGTATAAACAAATAAATTTTTTGGATGTCCAACTCAAAAAACGGATCTTTTCAACTCAATGGGTATGAAAAAAACCATTATGCGCTGCTGAGCAGATGTCTAGTTAGTATTTATTTAATTATATCCTATACCTACCACTTAACGCCACTATTATGATTTTATGGAAATCCTATAATACTCTGGATATGTATAAACGGCAATAACAAACATAAAAAATTAAGTGCTTTGATTAAGATTTAAGAGCGTTAAAATGTCACTAAAGCAAATACATTCAGGGATATAACGAATTGAAATATTACTTAGCTTGTGGTCTTGGAACTGCCCACTTTTCCCAAAAATTTACAAATGTAGCCTATGTACATATGTCGTACCCAACGAAGATTTTAACGTGGCACCGCCCACTTTTCCCAAATTTAACAATTGTTGACCAAGGGATACACATATCCAAAAATCATTAATTTAGACCAAATATATTCAAAGTTATGATGATTTAAATTTTATATAGCTTGGGGGCGTGGCACCGCCCACTTTTCCAAAAATTAATATAGCCTTAATCGTACACAACAATCTTCTGAACCAATCTGGAAAGTTTAGAAGAGATCGACCATAAACTTTGGGCGTTATTGAAGTTCAAACAAAACACAAAATATGTGGGCGTGGCACCACCCATTTTTCCAAACTTACATAAATCTTGACCAAAGGACACACACATCCAAAAATCATTAATTTGGACCAAATATGTTCAGAGTTATGAAGAATTTAAATTTTATATAGCTTGGGGGCGTGGCACCGCCCACTTTTCCAAAAATTAATATAGCCTAAATCGTACACAACAATCTTCTGAACCAATCTGGAAAGTTTAGAAGAGATCGGCCATAAACTTTGGACGTTATTGAAGTACAAACACAAAATATGTGGGCGTGGCACCACCCATTTTTCCAAACTTACATAAATCTTGACCAAAGGACACACATCCAAAAATCATTAATTTGGACCAAATATGTTCAGAGTTATGAAGAATTGTAGTTTTATATAGCCTGGCACCGCCCACTTTTCCAAAAATTAATATAGCCCAAGATCCCAAAAATATGCTGTGAAAATTTCATAAAAATCGGTTGAGTACTTTGGACGCCTATAAAGGACACACAGACACACATTCATTTTTATTTATAAGATAGATAGATATGCTGATACCCACATATTTTTTTAAATTTATTTAAGAAAAAAAATTTCATAGGTTCCTCCCTAAAAATTAGTATATCTATCACACATTTTGGTCGATATCTAGGAAACGGGGTCCCATATTGGACTTTGAACCACTTCCTATTAAAACCCTCATCAACACCTTTCATTTGGTACCATATTCTGCAAACACTTTTTAGAGTCACACCTAGTCCACATTTTGGTGAATATCTCGGAAATGGGGCCCATATGGGACTTTGAACCACTTCCGTTTTAAACTGTCATCAGCAGTTTTAATTTGGTACCCATATTGTGTAAAGACTTTTTAGGGTCACACCTGGTCCACATCTTGGTCAATATCTAGGAAACGGGGTCCCATATTGGACTTTGAACCACTTACTATTAAAACCCTCATCAACACCTTTCATTTGGTACCATATTGCGCAAACACTTTTTAGAGTCACACCTGGTCCACATTTTGGTGAATATCTCGGAAATGGGGTCCCATATTGGACTTTGAACCACTTCCTATTAAAACCCTCAACAACACCTTTCATTTGGTACCATGTTGTGCAAACACTTTTTAGAGTCACGCCTGGTCCACATTTTGGTCGATATCTCGGAAACGGGGTCCCATATGGGACTTTGAACCACTTCCTGTTAAACCCCTCATTAACACCTTTCATTTGGTACCCATATTGAGCAAACACTTTTTAGAGTCACGCCTGGTCCACATTTTGGTCGATATCTCGGAAACAGGGTCCCCTATTGGACTTTGAACCACTTCCTGTTAAAACCCTCATCAACACCTTTTATTCGATACCCATATTGTGTAAACACCTTCTAGGGTCACCCCTGGTCCATATTTTGGTCGATATCTCGGAAAACGGGTCGCATAGGGTCTTGAAACTTCATATAAACCATAAATGGACCACTGCCCTCGTAGTGTATAAGTTTTGTTGATATCGCACTACGCGTTTATGAGTAGTTCGGCGACGTACATATACGGGGACTTATTTTTATATATATACACCCCTATTCTGCATTTCGACTTGGATCGAAAATTTCTCCGTTTGGCAACTTTGGCATTCTGAGTTCCAATTCCGCTACGTTCAACTTCGAAACTTCCAATTCTGCACTTCGATCGTAGCTCCGTTTTTCTACGTTGGAATTTTGTTGGCGGATAAGTGCTTGTTTTTTATTTGGCAAACAATTTACGATTAATTTCCGCGATTTTTTGTTGAAATTCTTAAAATTTAAGTAAAACACGTATGTAAAAGTTGTAAAACGCTCGCTATATTTTGTTTTTGTGCTCTTATGATGTTTTTTGATATGTTTGCAGGGTAATTGTTTTCTACCAGTGCCAAGTGCAAATATTTGTCCAAAAATGTAGGGAGGGGTATCAAAAGACGCGTTCCCGATGCCAGGAATGTGAATCCGCCTACGGAGATCTAATACTTTTGGACGCGCATTAGCATCGGCACCGGTTGTAAGCAATTACAAATTGGACTAGCATTCAAAACACCAATCTCACAATATTTCTACTGAAATTAAATCTAAGGTAATGGATTTGACTTTGCCATTACATATATCCAAACGTGCACCGGCGGCCACTCCACAGCGCCCACTCATACTCGGTAAACTTCTTTGTCAGTTCCGGGGCGGCCAATGTCTTCCTCCAGCGAAAAGTGCCACCTGCGGTCAGACTTAACCCTGACATGTCTAATGTTTGCTCGGCGTATGCAACGCCAACCATCTGTGTACCTGGTCGACAAAGCGCACTCTTCTAGCACTAACTCTATGGAAAATACCAGCTACCTACTGACGATGTGGTAACATCCACCAACAGTGTCCTCTTGCTTTTTGTTGGTCCTTCGTTGTCTGCTACAATCAGTCAATTGATCTATAAAATTTCACTCAATTTATTCAATAATGCTCAAACATATACAATTAAGTTTATAAATCATAATAAAGCTTTACTTTTATTTCAAAAGTAATAATTTGTGTAATCTAAATTGCTTTGTTATGTTTCAATTTCACACATTCCAAGGCAAACAGCTGACTTCGAAAAACTTATACTTAGCTCTTCCTCTTTTTCTTTCGATCCAAGCGTAACTCAGAATGCATATTTACGATCCAAGCGGAGCGTAGAGCGGGAACGTAATTGTAATGCAGAATAGGGGTGATAGATATGACAAAAGACTTAGCAGCATTTAAACACAAGGCATTTTGCTGTGTCCATAGCAGAATAGAAGATAGATCCCTATTAATTTTGACACACATTAAGGACTCACAAATCTTAGAGAAAGCCGGCAAAATGCTGATAGGTCTAAAATCAGAGGGATGTGTAGCAAGAGATATCTTTGGAATAGGCAAAATTATTGATTTTTTCCATGCATCTGGAAAGGTACCACTTGAAAAACAGTGATTCAATATCTGAGTAAGAGGATGTATAATAAAAGGAAGTACAAGTTTAGCAAATTTAATAGAAATTCCATCATTACCCACAGCATTTGACTTGATTGACATAAAAGCCTTGATAACGTCAGACTCGTTCACTCCCTGGAAACCAAAAGATTCCCTGGCAGTAGTAGCAGTTATTGTGGTTATATTAACGGTGGTAGGATTGCAGAGGCCAGCTGAACCAGTAAAATACTCGTTTAGAACATCAGGATCTATCTTGCATTGCTCGATTTCTTTACCATCAATTCGTAAATTCTTTAGGTTTCTCCATAAGTCTTTAGAAGGGAGAGAGGGGTCCAGTTTGCACTGATAAAACCTTTTTTTTCTCTTCTTATAATAGTAGTTGCTTGGTTCCGAGCAGCTCTATATAAGTTCCACGAAGACACTGTTCGGGACTTTCTCCATTTGGCATGCAACACATTTCTTTTTTTTATGGAGGAACACACTTTTCGTGTGAACCAAGGGCAGGATTTATTAATAATTTTGGCAGTTCGTATAGGGACATGCCGATCATATAAGTATAACAGATTATTATTAAGAAATTCAAGCTTTTCATCAACCGAAACATAATACCAACAACAATTCCAGCGCACACTCAAGCAATCTGCGAAAAGTGCATTAGTATCTAACGAGCGCAAATCCCGGTAAGTAAATGTAGCATTTGCAGGTGGACGATTGAAGGCAACATCAATAGTACAAAAAAGTAATAAAATAAAATAAAGCTGGTCAAATTTAAGTACATTGGCTAAGTCAGAGATAATAAAATAATCTATAAGACTGGGATTAGAAATATTGTCATACCTTGTGGGCATTATGCTATTTACTACAGATAACCCAGCTGTTGATATGTGGTCGCGCAGGTTAAGGCTACACGAGTCGTTAAGTAGCAAGTTTACATTAAAATCACCAGCAACAACGTAACACTCATAGTCAATTAAAAATACTGATAATTCAGAAAAAAAAGCTATCCAGCGGATAAGATTTATGCGGATTGTATACACAAGCAACCAGAATTCTAACTGAGCCATCGGACACCTCAGAAACAATGTATTCAGTATCAGAGCCACTAGGTTTAGCAAGTTGTTTAATATTAAGATTTTTTTTGCAATAGATTGCCACACCACCCCCTTTCTTATTCAGCCGATCATTCCGAACCACATTGTAGTTGTTGATACTACAGTGAAGGTCAGAGCAGCTACCACTAAACCATGTCTCAGATACGCAAATAATATCTATAAAGGATTGCTCAAAAACGTACTTAACATAGTCCATTTTATCACAAGCCAGGCTAAGCGCGTTAAAATTAACAATGTTTAGACCTGAAGATTGCCTACACAAAATATCTAGCATGAGCTTATGATTTCCATCAGCACCAAGAGTCTGAATACCATCCATTTTACTGGTTTACAGCCAAAATGCACCAGAGACGCCATAGTGAAATTCCTATGTAAAATCACCTCCTAATTCCGAAAATCAAGGTTATTTTTACTTAAATGGTACCGTTTTTGAGATATTTACGATTTACCGTTATTTCAAAAAACAAAAAAGATGGATCCACTTAATCGTGTATATCTCAAGAACAAACTGAGCTCTTCCAAAACGGTTAAAAAAATTTGAAAGCTTATAAAATTTACTATAATCAGTACATACAACACTTTTTGCTAGGTCCTGCAGTTTCAAACATAGTGAACAATCATTACGGATTTTTAAAATTTTTTTTTGTAAAAATATAAAAAAATTTGTACTTTGCCCCCCTCTAAGCTTTGTTTTATTACAAAAAAATAAGCTATCAGTGAACAAAATCGATGAACTAATACAAAAGTTATAAGCATTCAAGTAAATATATCCTTTTAATACTTAAGTACCCTACAAATAATAGCATATGTATGTACATTTGGTTCTGTCTTAACTCTATGATCTTATTTTATAATTGAAAAAGTTATGTGTCTTGTTTTGACGCTTATTTAGATTAGGATCGGTTTCTCTTATGAGAAACCAACAGTAGTCGCCCATCATAGCGACATCCCAGAATCCTTGATACCGACTTTCAATCACTTTCATTTGCTGGTGAAACCTTTCGCCATGCTCGTCACTTTCGTCGCCAAGATTTTGCGGGAAAAAATTTAAGTGGGAGTGTAAGAAATGAATTTTTAAATACATATTTACTCCTGAAAGAGAATAAAAAAGTAAATTAGATAAATACATAAGTGACACATTAGTATATAATGATGTGAGCGGAGGTAGAATTATTTTTACTTCTTTATAAGTGGAGAGTATTTTATGTTATCTACAACATGAAACTCGATTCGTTCTGGCCAATCCTTTATGATGTAGTGGTCTTGACGAGCTCGGCTATCCCATTTGCATAGAAAGCAACAGTATTTTGTGTATCCACTTTGTAGACCACATAGCATTCCAACGACTTTAAGATCGGCACATATTTTCCAATCATGTTCTTCGTATTTGATTAACTTGAGCAATTTTTGCATTATCTCATATGTTTCCTTCGTATTTACTGCATGCGCGATCGGGATAGATGGCTTTTGGTTGTCAATATGCAATAATACGGCCTTTTAACTTAATTTATTGCCGTCTATGAACAATCGCCACTCTTTTGAATCATATGGTTCACCAAATTGTTTGAATAGACCAGCAATGTCTTTGCAGTAACAAACACTGTCCTCCTTCGTATAGTACTTGGAAAATTCTTCGTGACGAGTTCTATAATATGTTACCTTAACATCGGATGAAACAAATTTAAATTGTTGCATTCGAGAGGCGTGTAGTTCGGCCTTTTCCTTTGACAATTCCAAATCCCTTATCCAATCATTGAGTTGTGCTTGTGACAAAGAATTTCTTTCGTTTTCCGTTTGAAATTCAGTACAACATGATGCCGCGTAATCAGATACTACTGTTGACAATGAAACTGGAGCCGGAACTAAAGTTAAATTTGATTCTGGCAATGTCGCTTCTGTTGAAATTAGTTCTGGTAATGACACTGTAGATACGCTCGCATAGGTTACTTTTCTGGACTTTCCAACCCCAAGTACTTTTGTAGTACAAATATAGCAGTCCGTTGAATGGCAAGTTGGTTCCCTCCACTTCATTGGTGTAATAAATTTCACACGTCGGCTAAATAGATAGTTTCAGAAATTAGTCAGCTATGCATTAAAAGGGAACAACTTCCTAATTTTTACAACGTACCTTTTTGTTCCGGTTTCCGAAGAAATCAATTCGACTCGGCATGTGGTGCACACAGTGTTCGGTGTCCATGGTTTTTCATTGTTTTTAGGCTCGATTCCAAAACACTTATAGTATGTAACTTCCAAAGGATTTGAAAACACACGTCTCATACTTTTAACAATAAATTGACCGCAGATGAAACAGAACATATCTGGATCATTTGTACACTGAAACTCTCGCGCCCTTTTATTCATTTTTTATTTTTAAGTAAATGACGGGTTATAAACTGCAATTATAAACTGAACAGTATCCGGCGAGCCTTGCAGATATTATGAAGGAATAAGGCGCATGTACTCTTATTTATACTTAGATCCAGTAAAAATTCAAGCCTACCTAAACAAAAAGGTTCCCTAGTTCTACAAAGAAAACACTACCTGCCTCAAAAATATGCTCTTGTTTAAAATGTACCTAGGTTTGAGAAACCGACACTAACAGCTTTTTGCATCTAATAACTTTTCGAAAATCTACCTGCTAACTATCTGATATACGAATACTAGCACATATGTACCAGTAGGGTACTTAAGCATTAAATGGATATATTTACTTGAATGCTTATAACTTTTGTATTAGTTCATCGATTTTGTTCACTGATTATAGTAAATTTTATAAGCTTTCAAATTTTTTAAACCGTTTTGGAAGAGCTCAATTTGTTCTTGAGATATACACGATTAAGTGGAGCCATCTTTTTTGTTTTTTGAAATAACGGTAAATCGTAAATATCTCAAAAACGGTACCATTCAAGTAAAAATAACTTTGATTTTCGGAATTAGGAGGTGATTTTACATAGGAATTTCGCTCGGGCGTCTCTTGTGCAGAGAAAAAGTTGGAATTTGTGATCCAGTGTTTTAGGTCAAACTTCTCACCGAAACAGAAACAACCTTAAGTACAACATACACATCCACGTTTACAAAATATCGACCAAAGTCAATAAAAATCAGAGTGCTAGCGGAAAAAACAGTTGAATAGAATAAAAGAAAAGAAAAGACGATTTTTTCGTTCGATGTACCTGAATGGAAAAGTGATATGGAGGTTACCGATTTCATGTTTAATGAGCGGATACTTATTCATTTGCATACACATAGAGAAAGTATGACATGTTGGTATTTATGTTGCAAAAGTTGTATCAATGTGCACGCGTCTTTCTTACAGCGGGCAATACATTCTTTAGACCCCCAGTTTGGATTCATGCCGTCTATACACCTACAGATACATTAGTATTTGGTGGTAATTTTTTACATTCCTTCGGTATTGTTAAGCAACTTAAGACAGCACAAGTGGAGGATGCCACCAAAGTACCAGAAATCTCTTTTTTGTTGTTGCCGAAATGTTATGGTATGTGCTACCACGTTATGTACACACATTAGAAGCACGGTGCTAAACGTCATCGCCATCATATTGAAGTAAAACTGAACGCAGTTATGATACTTCCTCACCGGGAGTTTCACCCAATGTAGCAAGCGATCGTATCAGAAGACGTTAGTTTCATTGGTATGGGTGAGTCGTTGTTAAAGGTAGTACTCTGTATTTTAGTTTGTATGGAGTCAAAATCTGCCAACTGTGCAAACGTTTTTTCGATGCGCGTGCTTTTTTTGCGCAATAATTTTTTTTCGGCTAACCATCAAAAAAAAAAGACCCTTATTTTTTTATTTTTCGAAATTCGAATTATTTTCTAAGTTTTTCGAAGGCCTTTGGATTTATTTATTTACTCGCAATCGGTTTAACCGATTTTGCTCATATTTGGTACAGTTAAAGAGGATGAATAAGTCTCCTCAAAAATTTTTTTTTTTTAAATAAATAATTAAAAAAAAAAAAAATTATTAGAAATTGTTTTAAACAACTAAAAAAAAAAAAACTTCTCAATCGCTTTCAATTGTGTTACTAGTCTTATTTTATTGTGTAATTCATAACAAAAAATAATCTAAAAAAAAAAGGCGTAATTTACCATACAACGAAAGTTACAGGCATTTTTCTGCACGCGCATCGTATTTTTCGTATGTAATGGTCATGCGTCGTCGCTACCGTGCCCTATGCTGGCCTTACAAGCGCATCAAAATCCATGTTTTTCATGCGGATAGCTTTAGGTAGGTGTCATGTCGAGTGCGAAAACCCCAAAATGTATGTATGTATGTATTTATAACAAAAATATTTTTTACCTAAAAATACTATAGTAACTGCAAATGATAATTGCTAAGTACTGTTGCTGACTAAATCTTTTTTAAAAGAACTCTATTGATGAAAGCCATTAGTATGAGTCGACCCCTTCTTTTTCTGGTTTGCATTCAGGCTAGTATGCGTTAACGCCATTGTTTAGAGGCCAATATGATTGTGGTTGGATAGTAGGTAGGTACTTATTTCGAAGGATGCTCATTTAGGACAGCGTTCTGTTAATGGAGATGCATAGAGCTGCATCCGCATTTCCGTTTTTTTGTTAATAGAGCGTTACCTACTTTTAAAAAGTTAGCTAAGTGCGACCTTGGATAAAGGATATTTAAAAGCGTTGTTATACTAAAATTTTTTAGTACAAATAAGTAGAGCACCAGACGAAGTACAATATGCCGAGAGCTAATTCCTGTTGTAATCCTCTTAATAAAAAAAAACACAAATGTGTAACGAAGAATATTGCACCAGTGAGTGTAAATTGTAATGCTAAATTTGCTGATTTTGTTGGACAGTTCATGTGCAGATCATGTCGAGTCCATATCTATCGAATGCCTATGGACAATTTTCAAGAATCCTTGCAACGTATAAGGGCAGGAGAAAACAAAACGGAAAAAGAAGTCGCAACAAGAGAATATTCCGAAAGTGACAGCGACGATGAGAGCCTTGAAGGGAATGACGCAAATTTCCAAAATCCACAAAGTTCTTCAAGTAAAAAGCGGCCTTCTACAGATTTGGTTAACTCTGCTGAGGCAAGTTGGACAAAGGATCTTAGAAAATCTTTAGACAAAAAAGTTCCCGTAACGAAAAAATTGGACTTTTGACTACGGTTCCTTTAGAATGGAATATTCAGAAGATGATGAACGATCTTGGTGTCACCCGAAGGATGGCATTGAATGCTAGAAAATTACGTTTGAGCTGCGGATACGGATCTCAACCTATTCCAAAAGTTGGCCGGAAGTTGCCAACAAATATATTAGAAAAAATTGAGGAATTCTACTATTCGGAGGATAATTGGCGAATAATGCCAGGGAGAAAGGACTACATATCTATTGTAAGAAATGGTGAGCGAATCCAGGTACAGAAAAGATTACTTCTGCTTAATCTCAGCGACTTACACAAGAATTACCAAGAAAAGTATCCAGAATTTCAAGTGTCATTGTCATCATTTGTACGACGTCGACCTCGTGAATGCATCTTAGCAGGACCGTCCGGAACACATAATGTGTGCGTGTGTAAAATACACGAAAATATGAGGTTAAAATTCGTTGGCATCAAACAAGAACTACAAAAGAAAGGTTTCAGATTTGATACAAAATATCGTGATTCTTTTAAAGAGATGCTCTACGAGACTGCTGAACCAGATTGCCATTTTTCAAATTGTGGCTCCTGTCCCGGACCCATTGTGATTTTCAACAACCTCAAGCGCATATTAGAAGCCAATAATGTGTCATTGATAGAGTTCAAACAATGGTCAAGCACCGATAGGTTCGTTTTTTATCACTAAATTTGTGTTTATTAGTTTATTTCTCTAAATTACTATTAAAACTTTTAATTTTGGCAGGTGTGAATTAATGCTTCGATCTTTGCCTACAGAAGAATTTCTTAAGGTCCTCATAGATGATCTGCCTGCAGTTGTGAAACATGATTTTTTAACCAAGGTCCAAAATGATTATTTCGCTCACACGAAAAATTCACTAAAGAAGGGAGAGTTTTTAATTGCATTGGATTTTTCTGAAAATTATACTTGCCAAGTACAGGATGCCATACAATCCCAACATTGGGCGAATGTGCAGGCTACAATACATCCATTCGTTATATACTTCCGGGAAAATAATATGCTCAAAAACATTAACTTCGTAGTTATTTCTGATCACCTACTTCACGATGCAAATGCAGTGCATTATTTCAACACAAAATTGATCACTCAAATAAAAACAAAATTTGGACCACAAAATATTAGCCGTGTTTTTTGTGCCGAAGTCTTCATACCTTTCATGAATACGCATAACTTTTTTAAGTGTCCGATCCTTACTTACAATTGGTACAAACTCTTCAAAACTGTTAATTTGAAAATACATGGCCCAAACCAGAGTTATCGGAGCAATCGATTATATGGGAGCTATATGTTATGCTAGTCCGATCTGTATGATTTTCACTACACACATCACATATGTAATAAGTACCAAATCTGCAAAATGTTACCTTCCTAGCTTCTTAACTGCAAAATCTATAGCCCAAAACCCATTTATCGAAACTATCGATTATATGGGAGCTATATGTTTGGTTGGTCCGATTTGAGTCATTTTCACTACACATGTTACTTATACAATATGTACAAAAAGTGCAAAATTTTGCGGTCCTAGCTTTTTGATTGCAAGATTTATAGACCAAAACCCGTTTATCGGAACAATCGATTGTATGGGAGCTATGCTTTGTATCGGTCCGATCTGGCTGGTTCCGACAAATGATTAATCCCATGCAAAATGGCGGGCCTATACCAAATTTCATCGAGATAGGTCCAAAATTGAGGGACTAGTTTGCGTTCAAACAGACAGACGGACGGACGGACAGACGGACATGGCTAAATCAACTCAGCTCGTCGCCCTGATCATTTCGGTATACTTAATGGTGGGTCTATCTCTTCTTCTTCTCATACTTACAAACATCGGACCAAAGTTATAATACCATTTCTTGTTCATGAAAGGTATAAATATATTATTTCTCTGATGGCGCTGCCTCGCAATATAAGAATAAGTATAATTTGATTAATTTAACCAAACATAAAGAAGATTTCGGTGTCGAGGCAGAATGGAATTTTTTCGCTACCTCGCATGGTAAAGGTGCATGTGATGGAATTGGCGGCACCGTTAAAAGACATGCCCACAGGTCGGCTTTACAAACCAGGTATATAACAACACCAAAACTCTTATACGAATGGGCAATAACGTTTTTTAAAAAAATTGAGTTTAGCTACTCCACAAGAGAAGAGCACAATGCGCATAGCAATATCCTGGAATCAAGATACCGTCTGGCGAAAACGGTGAAAAACACCCGATCATACCATTGTTTTTTTCCACTAAGTGGATCACTAGCATGTAAACTATATTCAAGTTCAGCCAAATTTGTAAAAGAAAGTGTTTTTAAAAAGAGGCTTAATAAAACTTAGTTTAAGTTTTCATGAAAAATATGTACGAAATATAAAACATAAGAAATTAAAACAAAACAAATAGCGCTTATTAATTTTTTGTAAGTAGGTATTGTCAGGTATTATTAAAAAAACTGAGATCACCATCGCTATACTATGTAATTGACGTCAATCCGTGACATTCCTGCATTCCCATCAATAGAACTCTGTCCTAAATGAGCATCCTTCGAAATAAGTACCTACCTACTATCCAACCACAATCATATTGGCCTCTAAACAATGGCGTTAACGCATACTAGCCTGAATGCAAACCAGAAAAAGAAGGGGTCGACTCATACTAATGGCTTTCATCAATAGAGTTCTTTTAAAAAAGATTTAGTCAGCAACAGTACTTAGCAATTATCATTTGCAGTTACTATAGTATTTTTAGGTAAAAAATATTTTTGTTATAAATACATACATACATACATTTTGGGGTTTTCGCACTCGACATGACACCTACCTAAAGCTATCCGCATGAAAAACATGGATTTTGATGCGCTTGTAAGGCCAGCGTAGCGACGACGCATGACCATTACATACGAAAAATACGATGCGCGTGCAGAAAAATGCCTGTAACTTTCGTTGTATGGTAAATTACGCCTTTTTTATACCTTTCATGAACATGAAATGGTATTATAACTTTGGTCCGATGTTTGTAAGTATGAGAAGAAGAAGAGATAGACCCACTATTAAGTATACCGAAATGATCAGGGCGATGAGGCGAGTTGATTTAGCCATGTCCGTCTGTCCGTCCGTCCGTCCGTCCGTCCGTCCGTCCGTCTGTTTGAACGCAAACTAGTCCCTCAGTTTTAGAGATATCTCGATGAAATTTTGCAAGCAGTCGCCATTTTGCTTAGGATTAATCATTTGTCGGAACCAGCATGATCGGACCGATACAAGGCATAGCTCCCATACAATCGATTGTTCCGATAAATGGGTTTTGGCCTATAACTCTTGCAATTCAAAAGCTAGGAACGTAAAATTTTGCAAGTTTATTACATATTGTATTTGTAACGTGTGTAGTGAAAATGACTCAGATCGGACCAACATGACATATAGCTCCCATATAATCGATAGTTTCGATAAATGCGTTTTGGGCTATCAATTTTGCAGTTAAAGAGCTAGGAACGTTAAACTTTGCACGTTTGCTACATATTATATATGTAACATATGTAGGCAAAATCAGCCAGATCGGACCAACATAACGTATAGCTCCCATACAATCGATTGTTCCGATAAGTGTGGTTTGGCATTCATGAAAGGTATAAAGCCTTCGGCACAGCCGAAGACAGCCCTTTCCTTACTTGTTTTTAGATTATTTTTTGTTATGAATTACACAATAAAATAAGACTAGTAACAAAATTGAAAGCGATTGAGAAGTTTTTTTTTTTTTTTAGTTTAAAACAATGGCTAATAATTTTTTTTTTTTTAATTATTTATTTAAAAAAAAAAATTTTTTGAGGAGACTTATTCATCCTCTTTAACTGTACCAAATATGAGCAAAATCGGTTAATACCCATAACTTAGAAAATAATTCGAATTTCGAAAAATAAAAAAATACGGGTCTTTTTTTTTTTGATGGTTAGCCGAAAAAAAATTATTGCGCAAAAAAAGCACGCACATCGAAAAAACGTTTGCACAGTTGGCAGATTTTGACTCATGGTATAATATGTATTTTAGTTTTGGATTGTATGCTATGTATGTATTTGCCCTTGAAGTTTGGAATGGTTAGGGCGTGTGCATACATCAGTTAGAATGTATATGTATATTATTAATACTTTTAGAACGATACTAATTTCTCGTGTTTCCAGTAGTGCGATTCTGTAACTTTTAACATGTCGCCGAGTGTTAAGCTTGTCGCCGAATTTTGGCGTTTGCTCTTAACGAAAGTGCGATTCTGTAACTTTGCTTAACACTTTTTAGTGTTAGCTGTTTTATGTATGTATATCTGTTAAAATTGAGGGGAAAACTGCACTCATCTTAAGTACAGTATTTGACAGCGCCAACGTTCATGTCGCAGTAGCGCAGGTGATAAGCGTTCGGACTACAACGTGCGCGTCGCGAGATTGGTTTCATGTTCGGAGAACTTATTTTCTATAACTTTTAACACCGCAAAATTTTTTCGCGTTAACTAAGGTGTTAGCTAACACTTTTCGGTGTTAAGGGAAGTTAACACTAACACTTGGCGTTAGAAAAGTTACAGAATCGCAAAAAGTGTTAAAAATGGTGTTAAGCGAAGTTAACGCTAACACTTGGCGTTAAAAAAGTTACAGAATCGCACTACAGGTATGATTAAAGTCGCTAAAGTGCGATATGACGGTATAGGTGTCCTCCAGGGCGAGTGACGCGGGCAAGTTATATATATGTTTATTTATCAGTATTTTGGGGTATGTATACGAGGGTGGGTCCATCTGCTGCCAACTTGTCGTGGCAGATGGATAGATTTTCAGTGGCAGAAAGGTTCGCCTTTCTGCGTTAGGTTTTCTCTGACCCCGTTTTCGAGTGCAATTAGGTTTTCTGTTGCAGAATGGTTCGACCTTCTGCGTTAGGCTTTCTTGTGTCCTCGTTAAGGGTAGCGAGTGAAGGGTGGAAGGTTGGGAGATGGGAGATGGTAGGGTCTTGGTTGGAGGTGGAGTGGATGGTTACGATGAGGTAGCGGGCCTCTCGCCATCCATTCCTTCCATAGGGAGCAGAATCAGTTTGACCAACGGTCTTCTGATCTGACCCTTTTCGGTGACGAGGTCCACTACACGCACTCGGTTATCTTCGCCGGGGTGTAACTTGGCCGAGCCTCCATTCATTCGGAGTCAAGTTGTCTTCTTTGATGACAACAAGATCTCCCACCTTAATGTTTTGTTTTGGATGCTTCCACTTCACTCGTTTTTGAAGTTCGGATAAGTATTCCACCTTCCATTGCCTGATGAAGAGCCTTGAGCTTCTGCCACCTATTAATAATGGAGGCAGGGCTCTCATTCACCTCTGGTTCTGGCGGAGCCAGAAGATGACTTCCCGTAAGGAAGTGCCCAGGGGTTAAGGGTTCCAGGTCCGTGGGTTCATTGGAGGCGGGATTTAGTGGTCGCGAATTGAGGCATGCCTCAATCCGGCACAATAACGTCTGCAACTCTTCATGAGTGAACTTATGAGGCGAGGCTAACTTCTTGAAGTGCCTTTTGAAGCTCTTCACGCCCGCCTCCCAGAGTCCCCCCATATGTGGAGCCCCGGCCGGAATAAAATGCCATGTCATGGCTTGATGGCTATATGTTGAAATAGCTTTATCTCGGGCTTCAGCGATAAATGTCTTAAATTCAGATCGTAGAGATCTTGACGCTCCGACAAAGTTGGTACCGTTGTCGGAGTATATGTTTCTCGGACATCCTCTTCTAGCGATAAAACGCGAAAAGGCTGCTAGAAAGGAGGGGGTACTAAGATCACTGGTCGCTTCCAGATAGATCGCTTTGGTGGTGAAACAAACAAAGAGGCAAACGTAGCCCTTTGATAGTCGACATCCTCTACCGCGGTAACTTGATCTCGAAAGGCCCGGCAAAGTCCACCCCTGTATTAGTAAACGCGCGGGTGAAGGTAGTGCGCTCGCAAGGCAGGGTACCCATAAGTTGGGTTTGCGCTCGTTTTCGATAGATGGTGCAGACTTTACAATTATGGATGGTGGCCCTAATCATGTTCTTGACATTCGGAATCCAATATTGGGTGCGGATGAGACGGAGCATTAGTTGGTTTTCTCCATGGAGGGAGATTTTATGCACCATTTGTACAATCAAACGCGTCAACCTACAATTATATGGCAGTATGATTGGGTGGCACTCGTTATAAGCTAGGTCTTGAGATGCTCCAAGACGTCCCCCGGCCCTAATAATATCATCATTGTCGATGAATGGGTTGAGTGGCAATATCTCGCTTTTCTTCTCAATAGACTTTCCCTTCTTCAAATTCACATAATCCTCATTATAGATTTGCTTCTGATAGAGTTTTATCAAGATTTGAGTCGTTGTCTTAATCTCAGCGGATGCGATTAAACATGACCTTTCTTGAAATGAAGCTTTTGTTTTAGGATGTGTTCTTCGAAAGAATCTCATAATATATGATAGTACCCTCAAAGCCCTCGGTAAATCCGAAAACCGGTCAGGAATATCGATTTCTTGTTGCGTTGATATTGTGTAGGCCTGCGCTCTCCTCTTTTCCCCCACGGAAGTATGGTATTCGTGTTCTTGTACTGGCCATTGTGAGTTGTCTTCTTGTAACCAAGAAGGTCCCTGCCACCACAAAGAATTGTTGACCAAGTCCGATGCTGGTAGTCCCCTGCTTCCTAAGTCTGCTGGATTCGATTCCGAGTTGACATGAAGCCAGTCCTTGCTGCCGACCAGGTCGATGATTTTGGTTATCCTGTGTGCGACGAAAGCTGACCAGGAACATGGTGGCTTCCTTATCCATGCCAAAACGATGGTGGAATCCGTCCATAGGTGTTGTTTGACTGGTCCACGCTTGATATTTCGGAATATTGATTCCATCATTTCTGCCAAAAGGACTGCTCCGCAAAGTTCCAAACGCGGAAGTGAAATAGTCTTAGAGATACGAAGATATCCTCATTCCTTTTGACTCGCATGTATACGGCTGCGGCGTATGCCTTTTCCGAAGCGTCGCAGAATCCATGAATTTCGACGTCGCCTTCTGGTGAAAAGTTCACCCATCGTGGTATCCGAATCTTGTCGATTTCGTGGTATTGCTGTCTGAAGTTTTGCCATCGTTCCAACGTGTTGGACGAAACAGGTTCATCCCAATCGGTCCCTTCTAACCAGATGTTCTGCATCAGGATTTTGGCTACAATGACCATTGGTGCAAGCCATCCTAGAGGGTCGAAGAGCTTGGCGATGGCAGATAAAATCGCTCTTTTTGTCAGCTTTTCACTTTCTTCCAGTGACCCTGCTTGAGTCGGAATGGGCATTCCATCTTATGCCCAATGCCTTAACGGTGCTGGTATCTTCAAACGCCAGAAAGTCCTCAGTCAGCCGATCCGATTTAGGGATGTCGTTGAGAATTTCTTCAGAATTCGAAGTCCATTTCCGTAGTGGGAAGCCAGCGGAGTGTAAGACTTCTCGAATTTCATTTCTCGCATTAATGGCCGATGCGAGCGTATGTCCCCCCGCTAGTACGTCGTCAACGTACATGCCTTCCCTTAGTATGCTAGATGGTGCAGGATATGAACTTTCTACATCATCTGCAAGTTTCAAAAGGGTTCGTATTGCTAAATAAGGCGCGAAATTGACCTCGAAAGTGACCGTTTTTAACTCGTACAGGCTTATTGGTTCTTGTGACGATGTTCGGTAAACAATCCGTTGGAATTTTGTGTGATCATCTCTCATCCATATTTGCCTATACATCTTTTCGATGTCACTATTGAAAACGAACCGATATAGTCTCCAGCGAAGTATAAGTACTGGAAGATCTGATTGCAGTACTGAGCCAGGCAGGAGAATGTCGTTTAGGCTTGCACCATTTGCTGTTTGGCTTGAGGCGTTAAAAACGACTCGTACCTTAGTGGTGGTACTCTCCGCCTTAACTACGGCGTGATGGGGCAAAAAATAATTATTCGCCGAATCGGCTTAAACCATCTCCTTAATTTTTTGCATATGCCCTAATGTCTCATACTCAGACAGGACCCTTATGTATTCTTTCGCTAAATCTGGGTTTTTTGCTAACCGCGTTTCATTTCGAAAGAATTGCGAGCAGGCTCTCCTAAGAGATCCCCCTATGTTTATTTTATCCTTGTATTCCTGTCTGAACGGAAGTGAGACGACGTATCTCCCATCTTCTCTACGACTCGTAGTTGCCCTATATAACTCTTCGCAGTAATTGTCGTCTGCGTTTGGACTTTTAGTTCTGGGCAGATTTTCTAACTCCCAGAATGCTGTAAGCTGTTTGTCCAAAGCAATTTCGCTGTAAAACGACACTATATTTCTGGTTGGATTGGGTGCGTCTACACGCCCGGTTAGTATCCAACCGAACACCGTTTCTTGAGCCAGAAGTGTACTTAGTATATTCTTTTTCAGTCCGCTCAGTATTATTTGCGGATATATATCTCCGCCAAGTATGAGATATACTTCTTCATTAACGTAAAATCTCTTATCTGCCAAGACTAAGTCTGGGAATGCCTGCATAGTCGTTGCGTCGATATGGCAGGATGGCAGATTCCCAGTTAGTTTGGCTAGAATTAGCACAGAAGTTGTTAGGCTAAAGCAAGGGTCCACTGGTGAACGGAGTTCAATGTGGGAGGCCTCCTTGACTTGAGCCGACACAGCATTAGTGATACCCGAAACGTGGGCATGCATCCTTTTTGCTGGTAAATTGATTCGGCGTTTTAGTCGTTCTGTCATGAACGAGCATTCTGAGCCAGAATCGATAAGTGCTCTCGCTGGGAAGTCTGTACCATTATGATGAATGGTGACTCGAGCTGTCCCTAGCAGCACACCTGCACTTGAATGTACATGGCAGGATTTTACATTTCGGTTAGAATCCGAGCTTGATTTTGAAACTTCCCATCTCTGTTGTGCCTGTTGGGAAGTAGAGGCAGCATTATGCTGATTCGGGCTGCTAGTTGCCTGCGTCTGTAGAGACTCCGCATTCAGGAGCGTATGATGTCGGGAGTGGCATTTGTTGCAGTCATACGAACTGCTGCACTTCGACACTGTGTGTCCAGATAGGCAGTTTAGGCAGCGCTTGGTGGATTTAACGAAATTCATTCGCTCCACCGGCGTTAATTTTAGAAAACGGGGACAATTTCGCAATCTGTGGGAGTTTGACTTGCACTTTGTGTATAGTGCCTTTGTTACATTTGCTTGGTATGCACCAAGTCTTTCTGTAGGGGTTTCGTTGGCAGGTCGCGTTGGTTGCGGTTTCTGCGCTTTCGAAGACGCCCCTATGAACCCAGACACTGTTTCAGGTGTCTGGAAGCGGTTGGACAAAAATTTGTCCATATCCTCCCACTTGGATATTTCCACTTTATGGTCTATGCTTTGCTGCCATAGACCAAGCGTACTTTCCGGCAATTTCGTTGAACACAGGTATGTAATAATTGCGTCCCAGTTGGAAGTGTCAATTTTATGACTTCGCAAGGACGAAAGGCAATTATTTATTTCGCGTTGCAATGTTTTAATTGCGCTACCACACTCACTCTCTACCTTTTTTAAGTTAAACAAAATTTGGAGTTGCGACTTCACTAGTATACGTTTATTTTCGTATCTCTCGCATAAGTTTCTCCACGCTGTATCGAACCCCTCATTCGTGAGCGAACATTTTTTAACAATATATTTTGCCTCACCTTGTGTTTTATTGTTGAGATGGAACAATTTCTCAACTGGTGTTAGGCGCTTGTTTAACAACTTCCCTGTCCCCATACAAAGTGTTTTGTGACTGCCCCACGCCCACTAGTTTTTTTTATTGCTTAACTGTATAATATGAATATATATTATTAAATACTATTTTTTTAAACAATTTGACCTTTATTGACCTTTTTTAGGCTATTTTATTTTGTGAGTCAAATGTGACTCACGAACGTGGCAAAAACAATTTGTTTTGCCACGTTCATTGGCCACGTTCAATGAGTCACATGTGAACATATAGGACCATAGTAAATTATAATTAAATAATCTGCATGACAGATAAGTTTTTAGGCGCGTTTGTCTAAAAGTTTAGTACGAATTATCCAGCAACGAATTTATTCTCAAGTTTCAAGTATTCTCGCTCAATGAGACATGATGGACAATTTTTACAATTTCAGAAAAAAATTGCGAAATTTTCTTTCAATTGCCTAAAGTTTGGGGTTTTGCTATACGCTCACATAGAATATGACTCATTGGACAGGGAAGTTGTTAAGATATAAATGGCAGTGAACATGTCACGAAATGTTGGCCATGACAAGTAATCGCCCTTGAAAACTTCAGTATCACATGGAGGCAGGCGGATACTGTGCTCAAATTCTGGCTTTTCTTCCGTTTTGGAATCGGGTTTTGTGAACGTCGCTTGGCGTGTAGCCATGTCTGACATGCAGCGTAAATATATGGCGTATGCCTTTTTAAATGTTAGTTTAACTGATACAATGTCAGCCGCTTCCAGCTTGTTCGAGTTTAACAAGTCATCTTGAGCCTTTCTCGTCTTCCTCCACATTGACTTCAAGTCCTCTTGTTGAAGGCCAAGAGTGAACTTGGTGTGGGTTGACTCCTCTATTTCATTATAGTCAGCTTCAAATTCGCTGATCGTGTCAGCCAACCTAATGAAGCTTTCCATATTTTGGGTTTTGAGGAATTACGAGATATAATTACAGGCCGAAAGGTAAACCGAAGGTACGGGAAATGCTCAACCGTGCAATACAATAAAATCCAGGGGAATGCGAATAATGGCAGTATTTACCCCAGGAATCACCGAAATAACTCAATAAAAATTATAAAATTTTATAGCAAAAATTTATTTATAAGCAAATATTTATTTCTGTATTCTAAGACCACTTTGTTTATTTATAGGCAGTTAATAAATTAATTCTTATTCCAGATTTGCCCGTATTGTCTGAATAAATATGCTATAATCGCCGAACGTTTATATTAGATTTGTTGACACTCGCCACTCACACGCTACCGGGGATATATTTATATATATATATGTGTTGGTATTGCCGCAAAGGAATGTAAACAAAAGAACCACAAATAAAGTGCGCGGTGAATCAAAATGAGCGATGAAGTGAATATTTAGTGAAAAAAAGAAAAATTGTGCAAAGAATTAAACTTGTGCTTAAACAAAACACAGTAAATTTGGGTTGAAAAGAAAAACTCGCCTAAGATAAACCAATTTAATATTTATTACAAAAAAATAAAGTGGAAAGCAAAAACAAAAACAATTGTTCGAAGGCTCAGTGACTTTACAATGAAAATGAGGTTATGTTACCTCTTGTGTTTAAAAGTTTCTATGTATGTGAAATTAACTAGAAAAGAACAAATTCAATTTATGCACTTATCGCACTTATATTTTGATTTCACTCGCGGATACTTTAAAAATACAAAACTGTGGCACTTTTAAAAGAAATAGTTCGCAACACAAAAGAAAAGTGGCAAGAAATATACAACTTACGTGCTTTGATGTGGTGATCGGCAGCGTATGTTGTATGTATGTTTTCTGTGTTGTTTGTGGCAGCTTCCCTGCGGCAGTGGTTATTAGGCTGTGTGTGGCTGAGTGGATTTATCCCGAAACAATCCCGAAAATAGTCCCGAAAATGGTCCCGAAATGATCCCGAAAATGTCCGGAATCAATCGCGAAAAAGTCCCGAAACAATCCCGAAAATAGTCAGGAAACAGTCCCGAAATAGTCCTGAAATGATCCCGAAAATGGTCCCGAAATAGTCCCGAAATGATCCCGAAACTGGTCCCGAAATAATCCCGATACAATCCCGAAATAATCCCGATACAATCCCGAAACAGTTCCGAAATTATACCGAAAAGACAACAAATATATTGCGCATATGGGTATAATTTTCCGGGATCTCAGGAATTTAGATTTTTTTGAATAAGAAATAACCAGTCACTCATCACTCAAAATTTAAAAAATTATGAATTATTTTTTTTTTTTTTGTATTTGAATAATTTTTTATTCAAAGTGGCCCAACCCTGATACTAAGAGAAAATCAATCGTTTGATACAGGGTGTAAGGTACAGCCCCTGAAAGCTGAAAACACAGACAATCCTCCTGAGCAAAGTCCACAAGGAAATTTTTCTCGGAAATTCAAAGAATTTTTGACATCTCCATACAAAATTGGCTGCCGAGTCGCATATTTTGTATGGGGAGAGAGTAGAAAATTCTTTTAATTTTCGGGAAAAATTTTTTCATTTCCGAACCTAATTATTTCAGTACTTTACTCGAGATGATGGTCTGAGACTTCGGTCTGCTGATCCTTACACCCTGTATGTGTAGTGTACCAACACCTGTGCACCGAGCTTAGTCATACATTCATGATTAAAACTAATGATTGATGATTTGCGATTAACGAATTTAGTCATGCCTAATGATTGATCTCGTTAGTTATAATTAAATTAGTCATGACTAAATTAATCATGATTAGATCAATCATGATTGATCAATTGATTGACTATATTAGTTGATTAGCCCAACACTGGTACATACATGTGGGCGGCTTGGTGTTGGGATTTTGTGTAAAACAAAAAGTGACATTAGGGTGGCGCATTTTTTAAGACTTTAGGCATCGGGCCTAAACAACATACTATTAAAAGGCATCTCACTAACTTTCATTGAAATACCTTTTTGAAATTACGAGCAATCGCTTTTGAAAATAGCTGACCTTTTTTGCTGAAAAGTGGGCGGCGCCACGCCTATTTCAACAAAATCCCCAAAATTTTTTTACAGTTAAGTTTTGCTTAAAAAGCTTATTATGTGTGTAAAATCTTATTTGTATAACTTATACAATTATGGAAATATCGCGATTTTAATTTTACAAAGAAATTTATCAGAACTGTGGTTAAAAAGTGGGCGTGTCCGTTAACCAATTTTGTTTATTTTTACAGCAAAGAGTAAGCTTTATATGTTGAACACTTTCTACAAATATCGTTTTAATAAATCAATTTTTACCGGAGTTATGGCATGGAAAGTTTTTTGGAATAATCCACAATAAAGGGGCGGGGCCACGCCCATTCCTTTCCTTGAACACGAACACTTTAGAGGTGAAATAGAAATGATATACAGCTAGTTTTAAGCAAAGTTATTGCATATTCAATATATCTATAATCCTTTTCAAAATCTTTCGTATGAAATTGGGCGTGGACCCTACCCGATCTTGAGCGGTTTTTGATTTATGATTAATAATATTTCCAATTTTGACTAAATCAAAAGTGGGTGGTTCCACTCCCCTTTTTAAAAATTTTCACAAAAATGTATTTGTTGACTTAACGCTAAAGTGCACACCAAATATTATCCTTATAGGTGTATTATGTACTGAATAATCACTCTTTTTGTATTCTTGTACAACTAAGAACTTAAGGTCTTTTATATGTACATCCACTCATATTAAAATCTCAAACTTATGTATAGGTTTAATGTTAACAAAAATAAAAATAGAAATAAGCTTATAAAAAAAATATTTTGGATGTATTTACTTAAATTATGCTTACAATTATAACAAAACTAGTCACATAGGTAAATGATAAAAGAAGGTAATAGAAACAGAAAACAGTTAAAAGATGGAGAAATAGGAATCAGACAATAGTAAGATTATTTGTAGTCAATATATAGACGAGATATTAATACTGCTAAAGTATTCAAGTATAACACTTTTGAAGTTGCCCCTATTTAGCCCAAAAATGACAGACTCAGGAATAGAGTTCCAAAGTCTAACAGCACTAATGAAAAACATTCGGCTAGAGGATAGATATTTGAATCTCGGAACAACCAATTTATTATTTCTTCGCGATCTGGTTAGATGAAGCTTGTTATATAAATACTCAGGGACTTTCGTCTCTAGGAGTTTAAATATAAAAATACAATTTCTGGCAGCCAAATAATTGAGAATTTGGCATCCTAAAATTTTATCACTCCAAGGTGAAATGTGATCATATCGTCCAACACCATACACATACCTAGTTACATTGTTAAACGCTACATTGATTTTATTGGACGACGCCGAAACAAGTTTACTATAAACTAACTCAAAATATGTGAAGTGGGGTATAATTAGCTGCATTGCAAGGTTTCTACGTGTTTCCTGCGATGTGAATTCTGCAGAGGCCCGTAAGCTACGCAGTATGACATAGACATTACTGACCACTTTATTTATGTGGTCACAACACGTTAATTTATTATTTACTATAAAACCTAAATTCTAACTTTGTCTGCACTTTTAAGAACTTCAAAGCCGATCTTTAACGGTGGGACGCTTTCAATGTTTACTTCATTTCTAAATATTGGCATGACATATGACTTAGCAGCATTCAGACATAACCCATTCTTTTGTGCCCAATGAGAGATAGCGGACAGATCAAAATTCAATTTAAAACATAAATCTTCGACTAGTCCAATTCGGTTGGAGAGGTATAGCTGAATATCATCAGCGTATGCGTGCACATTGACATATGTGCACACGGAAAACAAATCATTTACAAACATACTGAACAAGAGAGGGCCAAGAACTGATCCTTGAGGAACACCTGCTTTAATCGGTAGAAATTGAGACGAACCTTTCTCAACTCTGACTTTTTGCACCCTTCCCTGTAGATAGCTATCTAGGACTTTTACGGAGCTCTCACCAAACGCAAAAAAGTGTCGAAGCTTCCTGCATAGCAAATCGTGGTTGACCGAATCAAAAGCTTTGGAAAAATCTAACAGGCATAGTATAGTTAAGTCCCCGTTATCAAAAGGCTCCCTAATATCGTCCATGATTTTAACCAGAGCAGTGGCACAGCTGTGTTTTGGCGGAGAGAGCAAGTCCTTATCCTGTAGGAAGTGTGAGATTTGCTCCGCCATTAAAGACTCGCATACTTTCGAGAAAGATGGTACGATACTAATGGGCCTATAGTCCGAGGGATTATTTGAAAGTGGTTTCTTTGGGACGGGAACAACCATCGCTTTTTTCCAGGCTGTAGGATAGCAACCACTTGTAAAGCAGTGATTAATAATGTGGGTCAGAGGGTTTAGAATATAAGGGAGTATAATTTTGACAAACTTTAACGAAACTCCATCATTACCAACTGCCATCGACTTATTTGCTACAATAGACCTAGCTACATCGCACTCGCGGACTCCCTGAAACTCAAAAGTTTCAGACATCGTTTCAGAAACTGCAAGCAGTTCCACAGGTGGGACAGAATCAGAGACGATGCTCGAGCTTACAAAAAAGTTGTTTAGCGTATCCGGATCAATAGTACATGGATCTTTGTTTTCACCATGAACCCTAAGACTTTTCAAGTTGCGCCATAGCTCTCTTGATGGAAGAGAAACATTCAACTTTTTATGAAAAAAAGTTCTTTTCGCCTGCCTAATGATAGAAGTGCCTCCATTGCGAGCGGCTTTATAAATGCGCCACGAAGTGTCAGTTTGGGACCTTTTCCATTTAGCGTGCAGTTTGTTGCGCTTCTTTATTGCCAAAGTTACCCTTCTACAAAACCACGGACAGGATTTATTCATAACATGGGCAATACGCGTATGGACATGGCTATTAAACAGAACATTTACATTGTTGTTGAGGTTTTCAAGTTTCTGATCTACAGTATCAAAGTACCAACAATCATTCCAAGATATGCGGGAACAATCAAGAAATAGTGCCTTTGTGTCTAAAGACCGAAAGTCGCTATACAGGAAAACCTCTGGCTCTAAACGATTAAAAACAACATCAATAATACAAAAAATTAAGTCACGGTCTGATACAAAACACAATTGGTCAAATTTAAGTACATAAGTCAAGTCTGATATAATAAAATAGTCTAATAAACTAGCACTGGAATTATTGGCATACCGAGTAGGTAATGTGTCATTTACTACGGCGAAACCTGCTGTTGAAACTTGATCACGCAATTTAGCACAGTACGAGTCATTTGAAAGTAAATTTACATTGAAGTCACCACTAACAACATAACACTCATAATCGATTAGAAACGCGGACAATGCAGTAAAAAAAAAATCTAACATATAACATTTATTCGGCTTGTAGACACATGAGATTAGGACTTTGGTTACACCATCAGAGACCTCCGACATTATATATTCTACATTAGAGTCAGCAGACACAACAAGTGGCTTAATACTAAGAGTTTTCTTGCAATAAACTGCAACACCACCCCCTTTTCTATGGCCTCTATCATTCCTAACCACATTGTAGTTATTTATACAACAATGAAGATCAGGTGTATTTTGATTAAACCACGTTTCACTAACACATATAACATCTACTAACGATTCCTCAAAAATATATCTAACATCATCCATTTTTTCATAACTTAAGCTGCGCATTGAAGTGAACAATGTTCACACCTACATATTGCTTACATAAAATATCGGGAAATTCCACCGTCACTTACGTTACATCGCAAGTAAAATTGTATGATTCAAACTCAAATTGCATTACCATTTGCACGTTTTAGTACACGAAAAATGGTTTATTACTTGGAGTTTAGCTACTCAAAGCTGTTATGCCTAAACTTTTTATTTAAATTCTAAAAACATACTAAATACGGACCAAAATTCCGTCGTCACTGACGTTACAATTTTAGGACTAGGGGTTTTGGGCACCGGTGATTTATTCAAATTTCTGCGAAACCCCTTGACAGAATTAAATTCCAATGTTTGGGAGATTATTAGAAATAGAATGAAGTCTTTATAAAAATCTTTGTTATTAGGACTTTTATAAAGATGTAGCATGCATAGTTAATGATGTACCGTCACTGACGTTACGTAAAATTCGTCACTGACGTTACCTCCGAAGTAACAGAAAAAAAGCCGACTAGGTTTTCTTTTATGGACGTGATAACAAACAGGTCAATTGATTTATTGCAGAAAATCGTGAAAGGGTTTATCTTCAGGTGTCCTTCGCTCAGTTTAGACTTTTTTAGCTGGTTTTTCTCATACGCCAAGTACTAATTGTAATAGAAGAAACGTGTTGCATTAACCACCAAATATTGTTCGAGTCTATTGTGTGGAATATTTATACATAGACATTCGATATATATACAGAGGAACTTTACGTTTTAATAAAAAAAAAAAAAAAATAGAAGCAAAAATAAAAAGTTTGTTTGAAAAGGTGGGTAAGAACGTAAGCGTTCGTCACTGACGTTACAAAAGCGCAACGGTTTTTTTTAGATTGTATACTATTTTAAAAACAAATTTACTTTACATAGTTTATGTAGTTACGTTGTAGATGGAGAATCCAAGATTTTAAATTGATTGGCAGAAAACTATATATAAACAACAATTTTTTTTTCTACACCAAAAAATGTTTTTTCATACTTTTCAAAATTTCACTAAGAATTAAAATAAAAGTAACATGTAATGCCTGGTTACTAAGATTCACACAGCATAACAAATATAAAGTAGTTTCTTAACAAGGTATTTAAGAACAAAAAAAAATTTTTTTTGGTTGTCCTAAATAGTTTAAGAATATTTAAGTTAGGCTTAAGCGAATGTCATTCTGGCATTTATTCATAATGATTTAATATATTTACAAAAACTTAGCCATATTACCAACTTAAAAATAAAATGTTGGTTTTTTCGCTTTCATCAATCTCTGCCATGGAAATTCCCAGTAGTAGGGTAAAACCGGGATAGATGCCCCACTTTTTGGAAAAGCTGCCTAAATTTGAAAATATTAGTTTTATTTGAATAATTTTTTTTAATATAGCTAGTTCAATATCTTAACTTTAATTATTTAAATTTTGGTTTACCTATCGTACGCGGTTTTTCCAGAAATTAGTTTTTCCTGAAACCTTCTTTTTGAGGGATAGATAGGGATAGTTGCCCCACCATGAAAATATTGCGAAGGATAGATGCCCTTTATGGCATGTAAGCGAAAAACACAAATCGAACGCAACGTATGTAGTTCTACCCCTACTCAAAACCATAATAAATTAAACATGTTGGGTTTTTAATCTTTTAATTACTATCATTAGAAGATACCTAAATCTAGTATTAGGTACATCAATGGCCATACCTACCTTATTAAATTGAAGCGTTTGCTTTCAAGAATTGGCATGCATTTTTATATATGTGTATTAAATTCAATTTTATAGGTACGTGTTTATTTAGAAAAAAATAAAAATTATATTTTTATAAAAATACATTTTACATACAATCTTACATTAAAATAAAAGCTACTTAGTAAATCTATAGGAAACTAGAGGCAGCCAATAGTTAGATAAACGTTTATTATATCCCTTTTTTGTTTTTTTAGCAGCATATCGTCGAATTAATGTCCTCGATGGAATCCCATATTTTTAGGATAATTCGTTTATCCCCATCGTATTTTTGTTCATTTCGTCGAACGCGGCCTGCAGGCTTTCTGTAGTCCCTTCCTTTTGTACTTTCGCGGCATAATTTTGCTGAAAACTGTTAAAAGTCCATAAAGTAGTACATAAAACATATATCAGACTCCAAAAGTATGTAAAAAATATATACTTACTCCTTTGCCCCTAAGGGCATCTATCCCTCGAAAAATCAGGGCAACTATCCTTTTTGATAGGGATAGATGCCTACGAATTTTTTGAATAAATTATAAACAAAAAAACATCTATTTTTAGTTAGATGCAGTCTCAATGAATCAGTTTATTAAGGTACTAAAAAATATAATGGAATTTATTACTAGTTATAAAGTTATACAAAGCACAATACTTACCTTTAAAACTTTTACGGGTATTTCAATTTCGTCGCAAACAAAATGTTTTATACTAACAAAACGCGTGTTCATTGCTCGAAGCCCTTAGATAACTAAAATGCGCTGTGGCTGCGGCTGCTAATTATTAAATTAATTGTTAGTCACGAGCTCGGGAAGTTAGATTTTTTGAATATGGGGCATCTATCCCGTTGGGGCATCTATCCCGGTTTTACCCTAATCGTCTGGTACTATGTCTTTGAGTATAACAATTGAGGTATATAAAGTGAATAGCCTCAACTCTGTAGCTTTCCACATGCTCAACTCATCAAAGCATCTGGGTTTTCTATTGAACTCTGTGGGGATAAACGAAGTAATGAGCAGACTGCGTCTATTTATTTCGTCTTTGTGAGAGTTTGTAAATTTGAAGTGAATAGAGTCATTATTTATAATCATTTTAAGTAATTTGTTTGTAATACCTAAGTCCACTAGGTGCATTGCATCCAATGGGAATTGCGTTATCATTCCAATTCAAAGACTTTCCAATATTATTTGACTTTCAAGAAAAGGTTTTTGGTGGTGCTCGACATATCGCCTACTTGTGTAGTCAGAATCTGTTATTTTTTGTCCACAGGTTAAGGAAAATGCCGTAAAATTCCCTATTCGTGAGCCTATTTGAGTGCACATCATACAGCCATGATAGGATGTATGACCCTTAAGACCGCAGATCATAGCCCTGTTGGGGGAATCGCAGATGAACGCATTACAATTAACTTTTATATTTTTTAGTCCAAGTTGTATTCCATCTAACTTTATTTGGCGTAGCTCCTCAACAAAGTCATGTAAGAACACGTTCGGACTTATAGGTTTCTTTTTCCCTAAAAATGTGCCGATTAAAAATACTTCACTGCCCTTAACATTTCGAAAATAACCCATTATTGGCCACAAGCTTGTCGAATTGCTTTTAAAAAGAGGTAAGCCATCTATGCCCACATCCATCCATAGCTCAGAGGCGGACTCATAAATTTCTCTATTATTTTTTACATGATTTGCAATGCCTAAATGCAAGTAAGAACCTGGAGGAACTGTTCTGGTTATAGTTTTAGTGCTATAACCCACTACCGTTTCTATAGAGCTTGGTATGTTTAATCCCTCATCGACCAAAATTTTAAGAAGGGCACGCGTACATTTTCGTGAAGGACTGTAATCTAAATACCAGTCCTTTATTTTTTCCGAAAAACTTTGCGGCCCACTGCCGGATATATTGGCAAAATTGGCTTCACAACTATTAGGCTGATTATCTTCCGATAATTTTGTATTTAATAAAATAACTTCACTATTTATGCCTTTTGCATGTTTATCGCGCGTAGTCATGTTTATTTTATGCCTTTAACTAGAAGCTAGTCGTCGCAGATTTCGTTTACTGAAACAATTTTTGGCTGGCATATCAATTGCTTACTTCACTTTACTTCTTTATTTAAAGGAATAAAAACACTTCACTTACTTCACTTCTTTATTTAATGAAATGCACTTCTTTATTTAACGAAATTAAATAAAAATAAACTTATTTATTTAATACAATTAACTGATTTACACAAATGAAAGCGAACGATAGACTGACGCGTGCTACAAAACGAAATAAATATGTATATTCGGCAACAGAGCAAATGCAAACTAAAGACGAAGTTTTGCGAAGTGTGGACAGTTGACGAAGCAGAATTCACAGAAATTCTTTCATTACATGTCAGCATACAATTTAATAAAAAGTAATAGCTTACTTGTAGCGCTTCGTAATGCATGATGTGGGTGGTTTGCATACTCACTTCGCCGTTGGGAAGCTTCGGGCCTCTCGTAAGCTTTCTGCTAGTGTTAGTGCCATTGCAGTGTTGTTGTAATTGTGTAAATTATTCTCGCAAAAAAATATAATTAAGCCAGCAACACACAGTTTATCATAGAAAGTTTAAATAGCTTGTGATCGCTTTACAATTGTCTAATTGTTTTTGTAGTTAGTGAGAGTTCAATTTTAGTTGCTCTTTTTGCTCAATTGTTTTGTTTTACACTACCATTCAGCTGAGGATGGTAAGATAAATTGATCAAGTTGTTGTTTGTTTGGGCTGAATTTTTGAATCTCTTTTTTTTTTTTTATTGTTCCACAATGTTCTTTATAGCTGAATTACCCACCGACGTGTAACGTACGTGTACGTATAACGTACGTACGTACTTTTGGACGAACTTTTATGCACGTAATGATACCGCAGAAATCAGCTGTTTTCTTTTATTTACATCCTACAAAGTGCATAAAAATTTTGATATAAAAAAAGCAAAATGCAAAACCTAGAGATTAATAAGCTATTTATTGATTTGTGTGAGCTTTACAAATTGTACGAAGAGTACATAAAAACCCAAAAACGGAAAAGAAGGTATGCTGTGCGACCAATCAATCAAAACTGGAAGTCAAACGGCTACCAAGTGCAAGTGTTCCGCCGAATCCAAAATTTGGAACCTGAGGAGGTGTTTGCTCACACAAGGATGACCCCTCCAGTCTTTCAACTTTTGTTAAGTTTGGTAAGCAGTTCCCTGCGTAAACCAAAACAGAGAATCGGTCCGGATAAGAGGCTATCTTTGGTGTTGCTGTAAGTATACTACAGCTATTTTATTCGTGTGGAAATCGTGGTACTTATATTATATTTCTTGTTCAGATATTTGTGGCAAGGAGTATCCATACCGAGCTTAGCATGGAGCTACAAGCTAGGCAAAACAACAGTGAGAAACATTATCCTAGACACCTGTGAAGTGATCTGGCAGCTTCTTTCGCCGGTGTATGTTAGCGAGCCTACAGAGTCGCAGTACGAGGACATTGCTAAAGATTTTTTTACTATGTGGAATGTACCAAACTGCGTTGGTGAAATTGATGGCAAGCATATTGCTCTCAAGTGCCCAGGTCGTTCAGGCTCGCAGTTCTTCAACTACAAAAAATTTTTTAGCATTGTCTTGATGGCGACTTGCGACGCGAAATACACATTTACTGCAGTGAGCATCGGAAGTTGTGGCAGTCAAAGTGACGGAGGTAATAGCTTTAGAAGAATTGATAATATCTGCCTAAAAAAAAAATAACCGCTTAAGTTAACTTAAGGAATGGGACCAATGAAATCGTCTGAAAAGTCAAGTTCAGCGGTTTTTGTAAAACGGCACAGATATGTACATACTTTGGCAAATTCGTTTCAAGTGTTTATTAATTTAAAATTCTTTCTAACAGGAATATTTCAACTTTCGCCCTTTGGGCAGGACCTCATGCAGAATACACTACCACTACCGCCTCCAGTACCATTATCAACACGATCAACTGAACCCTTCCCCCACTATTATGTTGGCGATGCTGCGTTCCCTTTAAGGAATAATTTGATGCGCCCCTACCCTGGCTCCAATTTAACGAGACCCAAACGAGTCTTTAATTATAGACTATCAAGGGGTCGAAGGGTAATAGAGAATACCTTTGGCATACTATCTGCACGTTGGAGAATACTGCGAACAACGATTGAATCCGCCCCTGAAAACTGCGAGAAAATTGTTTTGGCTTGCGTAGCCCTTCACAACTTCATTATGCTAAATGACCAATCTCGTTGGTATTGCCCTGAAAATTATGTGGATAGAGTCGAGCAGAACTTAGTGGTCGAAGGGGAATGGCGTCGCGAAGTAGGAAATCAGCGCTCTTTAACAACACTCCGGTCTGCCGTACGTAGAGGTCCAGCAAACGCAGTAAACCTCCGTGATAGACTTGCAGAGTATTTTGTGAATGAAGGAGCAGTGCCTTTCCAAGATGCTATCGACATAGCCACAGGTGGACCGTATTTGTAACTTCCGCAATTATTTACCTATCCCTAACCATATGCTTTTGCCCATTCCTTTCCGTAATCGTATATCTATCTCTAACCATATATGTACCTTTACCTGTCCCTCCCTATCCCTCAATACCATAAGCAAATTTCAAGTTTTTGGTTGAATTCATTTAATTTTAATATTTGTATGTACATTGTACATATATATGTATATCCATATAAACATTTATAAAAAAAAAAAAACATTTAAAATAACATAAAAGAAATTCATTTGTAATAAAAATAAATCAAGTCTTTCAATTCAGTTCTTTTACTTATTAACTAGATCTATACTAAATAGGTACTTTCTATTCCGGTTCCTGCTGAATCCTGAATGCTACCTCCATCATTTGCTGCATTGCCCGGGTTTGCTTTAAAGGAGTCATTTTCGATATCATGGATGTCATCATTTTACCGAATGACTCTACAGCTGGATTGCTTGCCTCTTCAATTGCGATGCATTTTTTTTGAAGAGCTCAATTGCCTCACACATGCTGCTTGCAACATCGGCGGTATTACCCCGTTTCTTACCACCAGAGGCCCGAGACTGTTGATCATTTGTCTGAGACAAATCTATTGCTGGCGATTGGGTTGGTGTTGTCTTCTGTGGTGCTGGCGATTGGGATGGTGTTGAGGAAATGGATCCATATGACATGGTCTCAGAAACCTGTGGCGATGATGGTTGCTGCACAACGGGTAGTACCGGCGCAGATGGGGATGGTGACGCTGCTGGCATGTTTGGCGATGCTACTGGCATTGCTGGCGACAGTAGAGGCTGGGTTGTTGTTGCTGTTACCAAGAGAGGCTGGGACATTCGCGAAAGTTGCGCAGAAGTTGATGCTGTTGTACACACATTTTGAGAACAACGGATTCTGCAAGAAATATATTTGCATATACATACATAAATTAAGTATGAATATCGTTATCATATGTGTGCCCTATATACTTACGGTCGTGCAGCAATATGCGGTTTTAGGAAACGCATTGTATCTAACAGATACCATTCCCTATAGTACTGCGCCCCACTGCCTGATGGTGATTGAGCTTTTCGCAGTTCCCGGCCATACCTTTCACGGAGATTTGTCCACCTCCGCATGCATGTATCACCTATGTCAATAAGATTATTACTTTTAAATTAGCGGAAAAAAACTTGGTAATACTCTCCGACGCACGTCAAGTGTTAATACACGTCCAAAAATCTCGAATTGGGGATCTGACCTGGGTAAATTTTCCGTTTTTCACTAATAACTTTTCACTGAAACAAAATATTGCTTTTCCCCTTCGGATTATTGTTAGGGAGGTCAAAACGCGTCTTTTAATACCTCTCTCGAGATTTTTGGACGTGTATTAACACTTGAAGTGCGTCGGAGAGTATTACCAAAAACTTGTACTTACGACTTTCGCCTAGCTGCTGCGCGATTTCCTCCCAAATCATCGCCTTCCTAGCACATAGTTTGTAGGCCGGATTCTCCTTATTGTACAGCTCAGGGTGTTCCTCCACCAGCAAAATCAACATTTCGTCGTTCATTTTTATTTTATCTTTTAGCAAGCAAATAAATAACAATATTGTAAACTTATGGAATTCGCGACATTTGTTTACATTTAATACAATGTTGCCATTGTCACTTTTCATGCATGCTACCGAAAACATGCATACGTATTTAAGTCGATTATTTTTCATTGTATATAAGGCCGAAACTGATATTAAATAATAATAGTTAGTCAATTTGTTTGAAATCAACTATTAACAAAATTTATTTCGGGTTATTATAATATAGTTCCCATAACTAAAGAGATATTTTTGTAAAACAACTAAAAACGATCTAAAAAGAACATACGAAAATGTGAGTAGGCAACACTGTCGTATGAGCAAGCAATCAGCTGACACGTTCATACGTAAAAAATCAAAAGTAGTTTGATTTCTACGTTACTTTCACGTACACGTACGTCGTTCAGTAATCACTTACGTGGCACTCTCATAAGACAGGTCGTGTCAGCTGACACGTACTACGTGCTTGCGTCGGTGGGTAATTGAATCATTAAAGGTCATATGAAAGGTATTTATTTCTCAATAAGTTTAGTTCTCAGGGAGAAGTAACAAACGGTTTAGTGAAAAAAAAAATGCCAACGCCACTTGATTTTCAGTAAAAAGTTTTCTATATAAGTATATATGGTACATACATATATATATTTTTTTTTTTCGATTTTCCACGAACAACAAAGCAACGAAAGAAGATTCGTGCTTAATATTATTAATTTTCACAAAAATTTTTAATAGAGTTAATATTTAGATTTCTTTTCCTGTACGAACATTTTTTCCAGAACACGCAAATGGTTCGTTCACTGGATACGATATAATTACTATGCGTATCCCATCCTCGTCGCCACTTAAATTTTACAAATAAAACGCCGATCGTTTTGTCAAATTCAATTTAGTTTTAATGGTTATAACTTTACTTGACCTTCACGCTGTCAACTTAAGACTGAAAAACTAAAGTAAGTCTTCTTAATCTAAAGCAAAGAATATATAAAGAGGTACAAAATGAAATTAAAACAAGTAAGGAAAGGGCTGTCTTCGGCTGTGCCGAAGTCTTTATACCTTTCATGAATATGCACAACTTTTCTAAGTGTCCGCTCCTTACTTACAATTACTTACAAACTCTCCAAAACTGTTAATTTAAAAATACATAGCCAAACCACATTTATCGGAGCAATCGGTAATATGGGAGCTATATGTTATGTAAGTCCGATCTGTATGATTTTCACTACACACATTACTCATATAATAAGTACCAAACCTGCAAAATTCTACGTTTCTAGCTTTCTATTTGCAAAATTTATAGCCCAAAACCCATTTATCGAAACTATCGATTATATGGGAGCTATATGTTATGTTGGTCCGATCTAGATGATTTTCACTACACACATTACTTATGTAGTATGTACTAAACCAGCGAAATTTCGCTCTAATAGCTTTTTAATTGCAAGAGTTAGAGGCCAAAACCCGTTTATCGGAACAATCGATTGTATGGGAGCTATGCGTTGTATAGGTCCGATCTTGCTGGTTCCGACAAATGATTAATCCTATGCAAAATGGCGCCTGCTTGCAAAATTTCATCGAGATATCTCTAAAACTGAGGGACTAGTTTGCGTTCAAACAGACGGACGGACAGACGGACGGACAGACGGACATGGCTAAATCAACTCAGCTCGTCGCCCTGATCATTTCGGTATACTTAATGGTGGGTCTATCTCTTCTTCTTCTCATACTTACAAACATCGGACCAAAGTTATAATACCATTTCATGCTCATGAAAGGTATAATAATAATATGAGAGCGGTTCATAACAACAATAATATATAACTTGTATGTATGTAGGTATGATAATATGGAGATACACGTATGTTGAAGTTGATAGGTTATTATTTGTTCAAGGGTTTTAGGAATAGCTGAAAGCTTAGCAATTCCTCTATAGTTCTCAATGTTAGATCTACTACCTTTTTTGTGAAGAGGTATAATAAATGACTGTTTCCAGATTGATGTGGTGACGCCGAATGCAAACAATTTTAGGATCGGTTCTGTCAAATTCACGCCGCAGAACTTAAGCACACAACCGGGAATACCATCAGGCCCTGGTGAAAAAATTGGTTTCAGAGCTAGAAGACTGAAATACAGTGTCATTGTCAATGGCTGGATTAATAATACATTTTATACGGATAACTACCGGATTGCGCACTAGTCGAATAGGCAGATTTAAAAAAGTCCGCAAATATATGGTCATGGCTAGCATTTTTAGTGCCCAAAGACAAAGAAGATGGAACTCCCGAAGACTTTCGTTTTGAATTTACAAAACTATAAAATTGTTTAGGGTTATTAAAAAATTCAATTTTGCATCTAGGTAAATACGACTTGTAGCAATTTTGACGCGGGCACAGGAAATTGGAACGAGCAACTAAATATTTAGGAAAATCTACAGAAGAACCAGATTTTTTAAAACGCTCATAGAGCTTAGATTTAATGTTACTGAGGTTGTCAAGTTGTCTTATGAACCAAGGTGGCTTACTACTTTTAGCCTTAATAAAATGGACAGGAACGCAGAGATTATTGAAATCATTAAGGTAACTGTAAAAAATTGTTGTGGCGGTCTCAACATCGTTACAGGCGTATAGGTCAGACCAATCATGGGTAGCTATCAGTTGGTTGAGCAAATCAAAGTTCGACTTTTTAAAACATCTTGAACGGGACCGAGAGCTCGCTTCCATAAAATTAATCGTAGGTAACAAATTATCCAGTGCAATCTCAAATGTGGGATGCAAGGGATCTTCAGGCAGGGATAAGGCAGAGATTCGACTGAAACCAATACAAACTGAATTATCAACCAAATCTAAATCCAACAACTTACTTTTAGAGTTTACCACATTATTAATCTGAGCTAGAGGCAGATCAATAAGAGAGCCAACAAAACCGTGCTGAGTGACAGGAGTCAAAAAGCTTGAATCATTGTTACTCATCCAGCTAACGAAAGGCAGATTAAAGTCGCCGAGAACCATAAAGCGATCGTTGTCACGCAAACGTGAGTGTAGATTCTGAATAGCTATAGTATGACAATCATAAACTTGCATATCTGACCGAGGTGGTATATACGAACAGGATATATACAAATAAAAAATGGGGAACGACAGCTTTACGGTTATAAATTCAATGTCCAGTGTATTGTCAAGGTCCAGCAACTCAGTAGAAATACTGGCCGACAAAGCGATCAGGACACTGACTGCTCTGGACTCTGAAATCATTTGAAAAAAGCTCCGAACTTAAATTATCTGGCTTAAGCCAAGTCTCTGTGAACGCAATCAATTGCGCTGTAAAACCAAAACTGTTAAGATAAAAATCATTCAATTTGGAACGTAAGCCGCGATCATTCTGATAGTTAATAGTTACTTTTGAGTCGGAGGGTTGGGAGGATTGGCCACCAAGTTTTTTGAACCTGTACGTACGGGAGGCTCATCTTTCGACTTTGAGGTGTACAAATGTACCATGTATAGGCCAAAAAGATTTATCAAGGACTATAGAAAAATACTCGTCTGGAACTTATATTTTAAATTAAGAGAAATCCCTCTCATATTTAAAAACAAATTTATGTACGCTAATAGAAACAAAACCAGAAAGACTAAGCCTAACTAAAATATAGTTAATAATAGCAGGCCCCGTTAAAGTTGGATGCAACGGCGATACAAAAATTGCCTGGCGAGGCGGCACGGCAGTCACCATCCTAGGATCAACCGGATTCAAATCAATAACACCAGAGTGTCCAGCAACGTCATCATTGTCATCAGCATCAGCATCGGTGTTAAGACCATTTACCTTACGCGCAGTGTAATACCATTTACATTATCTTGGTCATTAATAACACAAATAGAGGAGGCAGAGCAAACAGCCGTATTTATATTGAATTGGTGATGAAGAGCAGTATTACTATTATTATTGATTTGCTGATGAATAAAAGCAGAGTTCAATTGGGTTGGATGATCAACAGCAGAAGCTGTGGAGACAGAACCAGTATTCAATAAAATATTAACACCGGCATTAACCATGTTTTTAGCTCTAGGTACGTCTGCAGAACTAACAGCAGCATTATAACATTGTACAAGTTAGCACCAGCTAAGTTGTAGCTCAAGCTGACACCAAGACTATAGCGCCAAGTCAGCAATAAGGGTAGTCAACAATTATTGAGAAACAGCCCAGACGCGCATTCAGCAAAATCGGCAATAACATCCGCCATGCGCCGATCGAACTAATGCAGCGGCCCAGATATTTTGGCAACAACATCCGGCATGCGCCGACCCAACACCAATTGCTGACACAGGTAGAATTAGGGTATAATTAAGTAGGGAAAAGTAGAATTAAGTTCAGTTGTATTATCGATTTTGTGAAATAAAGGTCTACTGACCAAAAACTAAATTTTTTTTTCGGCTTTAAATCATTCTCGCCGATAACTGGCGCCCGAGTCAAATAAGCTCGGCGGCGTCTAGTGTTAGTCGTTGAAAGTGTTAAGAACGTTAAAGTGCCACAAATAAATAAAGTGACTTTCTAAAACGTGCAATAATAAAGTGCCACAAACTAAAGACTTTAAATTAATTTGCCACAATAAAGTGCCAAAAACCAATAAAGACTTAAAAAAAAAAGTGCCACAAAAAGCACCGAAGAAAGACTTTGAAAAAGTGTGCCACAGTAAAAAACGGCTCCACACAAAAAGTGAGATAATAACACCAGCATAAAGAGGCGTGAAAAGGAACGTGAAACTTCCTTGACGTCCCAACGACAGCACGACACCAGCCGACCCGGACAAAAAAACAGCAAGGAGTAAGCAAGTGCCCCCGAGTACCGTAAAGAAAAAAGGATATCAGCACACTTACCGGCATATCTACCAACAATGCAGCTGCTACTTATGTAAGAAAAATAGATTATAAGTTCAATTTTCAAATTCTTAAGTTTAGTGAAATAAAAATAGTTAGAGAAATAATTTAGATACACGTCCGAAAAGTGAAAAATGCAAGTTTAATAATAAATTTTTTTTTGGAAAATAGAAATAATAGGAAATCTAAATAAAGAAAGTTTTGAAAAATAGGTACATAGTGAAGAATTTAAATAAAGGAATTTTTTTTTCTTTCGAAATACCTAGTGAAAAATTTAGAAAACGTAAGATTTAAATAAATACATTTTTTTTTGTGAAAAATATAAAGCTAAAATCCAAAAATAACAAATTGGCTTGTACAGCCTGTAAAATTAAATATTACTGAAGCTGCGATTCACCACCTTCGGGGGGACCCTCCAGCTTATAACATAAAAAATCACTGCGATTCACCACCCAAGGGACCCTCCAGTGATTTATCAATTAAACAGAAATCTAAAAGGATAAATTAATAACAAAAGACAGATAATAATAACAAAAGAAAATGGCAAATCCGAATAACTTAATCAGGCCACCAGTGTTAGGAAATAACTCAACCCCCCCTGCCCAACAAATTTCCCCAGACTTGGCAAACATGATACGAGATATGGTTTCCCAGGCTATAGAAGCCAGTGGGCCAGAGCTGGTCAGGAGTACTCTAGGTAATAACAATAGCCCCATCATAACAGATCAGACCATAGAAGAACGATATAGAAACAATATGGCTGAAATGGATAAAGTACCAGATGTCGTACGATCCTTGAGAGAATTCTCAGGAAACGCCTCCGAGTTCAGCTCATGGAAAAAAAGTGTCGAGCGAATTATAAAGATATATGAACCCTCAAAGGGCACCCCAAAATTTTTCGGAATTCTAAATGTTATCCGTAACAAAATCGTTGGAAAAGCGGATATAGCGTTAGAATCGTATAACACCCCCTTGGATTGGACAGCCATCTCCCGTTGTCTGACCACCCACTATGCCGATAAACGCGACATAGGTACTCTAGAATATCAGATGACATGCCTTATTCAGGGAAGAAGCACTATAAACGAATTTTATCAGAAGGTTTATAGTCAATTATCCCTAATACTTAACAAAATAGGATGCATGGAAATTGGCGAGGAAGCAGTCCATCTACTAACGGACAACTACCGTGCCAAGGCCCTCGATACCTTTGTGAGAGGACTTTCCGGTGACCAACAACCAAATGCTAAACGCACCATCAAGCCCCAGACATCAAAGCTTCAACTCTTTCATCCCTAGACAACAACCCCCAATACTAAGGCAGGTACAACCATCAAACTCACAATTTCCTCAATCAAGATTCTATCCCGAATTAGCCCATATACCTCACCCTCAGCAAACTTATCGCCAAACAAATTCTAATCCTCATGGCTCCCAGCAATACCAGAATCCAAATCCAAATCCATACAATAACTACCAACAACAAACTCCCTATAACCAGCCCAGATATCAATATAACCAACAACCAAACTATCCTCCTCCAAGGCCACCTAAACCCCCCCAACCCATGGAAGTGGACGAAAGCATCAGAACAAGAGCAGTAAATTATACGAACCGCCCTAAGCCCCAAGAAACTGGCAAACGGCCATTAAATGCATCCATGATCAACCACCCCCCAGCGAAAGCTCAAAGGAACTTTCATATAAACACGGACGAAACGACTTACGATCCATACTATAAAGACCAACATTATGACCAATACGATAACAACCAACAAACAGATTACAATCAGGAAACACCTTACAATAACGTAGACGAAGAACCATATGACCTAACGGACGTACATTTTTTAGACTAAATAGCTCTTCGTTGCCCTATTTTCGATGCAAAACGAAGAGCGGCGAAATACTTAACATATTGGTGGATACAGGATCCAACAAAAATTATATTCAATCCAGTTTAGTTAAAAACGCAAAAGAAAACGATACCCCCTTTTTCGCCAACTCAGTTGGAGGGAAAATAAAGATTACACAACACACATTTTTAAATCTTTTCAACTTGGAAAATTACAGACTCAAATTTTTCTTACTACCCACACTTAAGACTTTTCATGCTATATTAGGAAATGATAGTCTAAAAGAACTTTCAGCAGTTATACACACAAGAGAAAATTTCATGGTCATAGCAAACACAAAAAGAATCTATCTAAGACAATTTAGTATACAGAACGTTAATACAATACATATTCGAGACGAACACCTAACAACAATAGGTAAAAACGAAATAAGCCAGCTAACACAAAAACACTGCAACCTATTCTCAGAACCGAACGAAAAACTGACATACACAACAAAAGTAGTAGCAGAAATACGAACAATTTCCGAAACGCCCATATATTCAAAATCCTACCCATACCCTACCAGCCTTAAACAAGAGGTGGAAGACCAAGTAAACAAATTATTGGAAGACGGAATCATCCGAAAATCAAGGTCACCCTACAACTCACCTGTCTGGATCGTACCCAAAAAGAACGACGCTTCAGGCGAAAAAAAGTTCAGAATGGTTATCGATTACAGAAAATTAAATGCAGTCACAATTGCAGATAGGTATCCTATACCCGAAATAAATGAGGTTCTCTCTCAGCTAGGAGAAAACCGAATTTTCTCTGTGATTGACTTAAAAAGCGGTTTCCATCAAATTCCTCTTAAGGAATCTGACGTGGAGAAGACAGCTTTTTCAGTGAACAACGGAAAATACGAGATCACCCGACTGCCATTTGGTTTGAAAAACGCCCCATCCATTTTTCAAAGGACATTGGACGATATACTGAGAGAACATATAGGACGGATATGCTATGTATATATAGACGACATTATTATATTTAGCAAAGACGAAAAGGAACATTTCAAACATATAGATACAATTTTTGACACCCTTGCAAAAGCAAACATGAAGGTACAAGTCGACAAATGTGAATTCTTTAAAACGCAAGTCGAGTTCTTAGGATTTGTAGTATCCTCCGATGGAATTTCAACAAACCCATCCAAGGTGCAAGCAATAGCCAACTTCCCCTACCCTCAAACGATCAAAGACTTAAGATCATTCTTAGGATTATCTGGTTATTATAGACGGTTTATCAAAGATTATGCTAAGTTAGCAAAGCCGTTAACATCCTTACTTCGAGGTGAAGAAGGAAGAATGTCAAAAAGCAGTTCAAAAAAAATCCAAATACAATTAAACGAAGACGCAAAGGCAGCATTCAATAAGATCAAAAACACGTTGACATCTAAAGACGTAATTCTGCAATATCCCGATTACAGCAAAGAATTCAACCTAACTACAGATGCCACAAAATATGCCATAGGCGCAGTCCTGGAGCAAAATGGCAAACCGATTACCTTTATATCAAGAACATTGAACAAAGCGGAAGAAAATTACGCAGTAAATGAGAAGGAAATGCTTGCCATAATTTGGGCACTCAACTCCTTTAGAAACTACCTATACGGTACAGCAAAAGTGGTAATACACACTGACCACCAGCCCCTTACATATGCCCTAAGTAACAAAAATAATAATTCAAAGCTAAAACGTTGGAAAGCCATACTCGAAGAGTATAACTACGAATTAAGATACAAGCCCGGAAAATCGAACGTAGTTGCAGACACATTATCTAAACCATTCGAATTAAATTCATTATCAGTTGCTACCCACTCTGATGAAAGCTCATCACACAATCTAATCCCCGCAGTAGAAGGACCCATAAACGCCTTCAAAAACCAACTTTGGATCTCTTTAGGAGAAGAAGACAGCTATCAGTTTAAAATACCATTCCCAACCTACCATAGACATCTAATTACTAAACCCAATTTTTCAATAGACAACCTAACGGCATTACTAAAACGTTACCTAAATCCTTCAGTCATAAATGGCATAATTACCTCCGAAGAAATAATGGAAAAAATTCAAGAAGTCTACCCCCTACATTTTTCCAATTATAAAATCCGCTATACGCAAACAAAAGTAGAAGACTTAGTAAGCGAAGACGCCCAAAACGAAGAAATTTTAAAAGAACACAAACGAGCACACAGAAATAGAGACGAAAATAAAAAACAACTCATACAAAAAGTTTATTTCCCCAAAATGAAAGCAAAAATAGAAAATATTATAAAGCAGTGCAAAGTTTGTAAGGAACACAAATACGATCGCCATCCCAACAAACCGAAGTTACTCGAAACCCCAATTCCCCAATATCCCGGTGAAATAGTCCACATAGATATCTATACTACAGAAAAACATTTGGTCTTAACGGCACTAGACAAATTTTCGAAATACGCACAAGTTAAATTAATACAATCAAGGGCAATAGAAGACATTAGAGAACCACTACGAGAAATAATTTTTTCTTTCGGAGTACCGAAAACCATAGTCATCGACAACGAGAAATCGTTAAACTCAGCTTCCATTCAATTCATGATTGAAGACCAACTTGGAATTGAAATATTTAAAACACCCCCTTACGCAAGCACAGTCAACCGTCAAGTGGAAAGATTTCATTCCACCCTTTCCGAAATTATGCGTTGTCTCAAAACAGAACAAACTCATCGCTCGTTCCAAGAACTTTTAGACAGATCCACATACGAATACAACTACACCATACACTCCGCAACAGGAAAACGACCGATAGAGACATTTTTTGGCAGACGAGTCTCAATAGACCCCGAACAATACGAAAACGCACGCAGAGAAAACATAGACGTACTTAGGAAAAGACAAACAAAAGACTTAGAAACCCATAACAAAGCAAGACAACCCATGAAAACATATTCCCCTGGTGACATAATTTACGTCAGGATAAATAAACGACTAGGATCTAAACTTACCGCTAGATATAGGAAAGAAATAGTAAAGGAAGATAAGTCTAGCGTAGTAATAACTGAAAAAGGACGGACAGTACATAAAAGTAACATCAAGACCTAGAACTACTAATCGTTCAACAATTTTTTTTCTTTTCTCACCTTTTTTTTTACAGACTCCTCGTACATTCATTGTACGCAGACTTTAAGATTATAGACTATACGAACTCACAATTAGCAACATTCGAGACAGGACTGACGAAAATTCAAACCGGAACTTACAGGATAATACACAAAGTTGATCTAGATGCATGCCAAAATGCATTGAATGAAATAGCCACCACTATAGAAACCAAGATTTCTAACGAAAACTCCCTTTTACCCATCCTTAATAACGAATTAAATTTAACACAAACCTACCTAAATAGGCTGAAACCCAAAAGATTTAAGAAATCTATAGATGCAATAGGAAAAACCTGGAAATGGATCGCGGGAAATCCCGATCATGATGACCTAGTTACAATAGAGAGCCAAATAAATCATATAATTGACAATAACGACAATCAAGTAACAATAAATAAAATAGTTTTTGATAGGATAAATAAAATAACAGCCGTTTCTAATAAAATTTTGAAAGCTGTCCAATCAAGCGAGGACATACAGCACAATGCTGCTTTAGAATTAAAATACAAACTTAGAGTTATAAAAGAAGAAATCATTAATATAGATTATGCGATTCATTGGGCTAAAGCCGGAATTGTCAATTCTTATATTTTATCAAGTGAGGAATTAGAGATAGTTAAATCTGTAATTTTAAGAAATAACCTTGCATTAAATAACGTTGAGGAATCGTTAGAACTCTCGAACATACATAAAAATAGCTTCAAATGATACAATGTTATTTTACATAGTAGGCGTACCATTAACAAACGAAGAAATTTGTAAATCAACTCTAATTAAACCAATAAAAAAGAAGAAATATATTAATAAGATACCTTTTGAAGACATTGTAACTTGTAATGATAAAAAAATATTCGCTATTAAGCTAAAATGTAGAGAAAACAATAATATTAAAATTTGTAGTCATACAAATATTATAGGCATTAGTAACACTACCTGTGTCCCACCATTGCTAAAAAGCAGACCAGCAGAATGCCCATTAGTAAACAATCAACATATCCCTTCAGTCGAAAACATCTCACCAGGAATAATGCTTTTAAACCAATATAAAGGCATACTCAAAATTGACAGCCAAAAAATAGATCTTGAAGGTGATATGCAGTTAAATTCCACGGCTATAATCGATAACCAAAAATACTCTTTTAACGAGATACTAACTGGCAAACGTCTGCCTGCTATACTGTATTCAAATATCCCCTCAAACAAAGAAGAAGAAATTGTAAGCCTAGAAATGATGAAAGAACTTCACGTTAACAACCCCAAGCGGTTGGCCGCAATGAAAACAACCCACACAGCAGCTCTAATAACAAATTTTTCGCTAACGATCAGCAGCATTATCTTCATAGCAGGTTTGATTATCAAGTTATCTTCAAAAATATATTTGAAAGCAGAACCAGAGCTATCGAGCTACAATGTAAAAGCGAATGAGACCGATACTCAAACACCCGAAATGCTTTATTAAATAGAAGCCACAAGTCCAGTTTTTTAGTTCAAGCGAACGAGGACAATCGTTTTTGGCGGCGGAAGAGTTAGCACCAGCTAAGCTGCAATTCTACAACTAAAGCTGACGTCAGCTATAAAGAACCCATAAGAAAAGTAAGTCAACAGTTACAAAGAATTGGAAAATGGCTCAGCCGCGCGCTCGGCACTCGACGATCAAAATTCTGGATCGACCTAAAAATCAAATAAGCAAAATAAATCACTTGCAATAACATCCGGCATGCGCCGCCCCAGCACCAATTAACAAACTGCTGACACAGGTAGCGCTAGTAAATTAAGTTAGTTTAGTTAGTCGTAGAATGAATATACATGAATAAAGGTCTATTGACCAGAAAAAAATTTATTTTTTTCCGGCTTGTAATAAGTAAGACGGTAATTTGCACACATTTGTACACGCAAACATACATACATCCATACAAAACATAAATGCACGCTCATAGGTACAAGCAAACAGCGAATATCGTTTTAGAAATCTATTAATCAAAATATTCGAATAGTTCTATTCGAATAAACGAATAAAAAATTCGAATAAATATTATTATTGATTCGAATAGTCGCATGCCTAATTGTTACAGTGTCCAATATATGTACATCTTCTTTGGAAGATACTTCTGAAGAATGTAACTCCGCCCTAAATTCCAAAGAGATATTATGCAATGCACAGCAAACATCCATTTTGGTTGAGGGGCATAGTGGAGCTCCCATGCTGCCAAAAGACACCGAAACCTCCCTTTCAGCATTCCAAAAAGTCTTTCGATTATCGATCGTCCTTTAGCATGGCAATAGTTGAAACGGCATTCTGCAGAGTTTTCGGCGGCGTTGCGGTATGGAGTTAACATCCATGACTCTAATGGATATCCTGAATCACCTTAAATAATTTTAGTTTAATTAGTAACGCATATAATATAACTACGTATTTATTGCTGCTAACCAATAACTCGTATTAATCTTTCGCCACTGTCAAAGCGGGTACGGAAAGCTCTTCTTTCGCTGGAAAGATTTCAAATATGGGAATCATGGCATGCACCACCGTATCTCGCGTCAACTGCTCTTACACGCATCTTGTGGTCACACATCTCACCCGGAATAATCCTACTAAACCAGTACAAAGGAACAATTGAAATTGACAGCCAAAAAATAACCCTTGAAGGATCATATGCAATCCAATTCCACAATTCTACGGTTATAATCGATAACCAAAAATACTCTTTTAACGAGATACTAACCAGCAAACCCCTGCCTGCTATACTGCAATCAAATAACCCGTCAAAGAAGGAAGAAGAAATTTTAAGCTTAGAAATGATGAAAGAACTCCACATCAATAACACTAAGCGGTTGTCTGCACTGAAAACAACCCACACAGCAGCTCTAATAACAAATTTTTCGCTAACGTTCATTAGCATCATTATCATAGCAGGTTTGATCATCAAGTCAATCACGAAAATAAATTTCAAAACAGAACCAGAGCTATCGAGCTACAATGTGAAAGCCAATGAGGCCGATACTCAAAAAGTCACAATATCCGAAATGCCTTATTCAATAGAAACCACAAGTCCAGTTCAGTTCAAACGAACGAGGACGATCGTTTTTGGCGGCGGAAGAGTTAGCACCAGCTAAGTTGTAGCTCAAGCTGACACCAAGACTATAGCGCCAAGTCAGCAATAAGGGTAGTCAACAATTATTGAGAAACAGCCCAGACGCGCATTCAGCAAAATCGGCAATAACATCCGCCATGCGCCGATCGAACTAATGCAGCGGCCCAGATATTTTGGCAACAACATCCGGCATGCGCCGACCCAACACCAATTGCTGACACAGGTAGAATTAGGGTATAATTAAGTAGGGAAAAGTAGAATTAAGTTCAGTTGTATTATCGATTTTGTGAAATAAAGGTCTACTGACCAAAAACTAAATTTTTTTTCGGCTTTAAATCATTCTCGCCGATAACTTACACAAAGGAGTCTGACAATAACATAATCAGTGGACACTTAAAACTTATGTAAATATGAATATACCGTCCACATACTCAAACCAGCTAACAAGTTTATTTGCACAAATGGCCATGATGCAAACAATTTCTTTCGACACTAGAATAACGGAGCATTCATCTACAAAAATCGACTTATTATTCAGCAATAATGACCAGATTAAAACTGAATATTTAGGTGAATATAAAATTTCAGATCATGAGACAATGTAATGAATGTATTGAGAAATGTATAGCCAATATTCTAAACAATTTTTTTTTGCAAAGTATAGTTCAAATTAATGATAGTATTGAAAGCATCACTAATACGTCGATAATGGACTTAAATAGCTCAAAAGAGACTTTTGAATTTACTGATGTTGGTTTGGATGATATAATTGTAAATATGGTGGGAAAAGGCTTTTGTCTGAGGGCGTATTCAAAGACGCAATGCCCTATATTGCTAACTTATATAGAAATATAATTAACGATTCACTTAACCATAGCGTTGTTCCCGATTGCTGGAAAATATCGACAATAATACCTGTTGAAAAAGTTGCTAACACAGTGAAGCCTGAGGATCTCCGCCCGATCAATACTTTACCTGTTGATGAAAAAATTCTCGAAACAGTGGTGAAAAATAAACTAGTGGCACACGTATTTATTTAATTTCAATATGATTATACCGGAATAATCAGAATTCAGAAAGAGTTACTCATGCGAAACAGCATTGAAAATGGTAATGGCGGAATGGAAAGAAGATATGGCGGATAAAAAGGTGGTGGTCTCGGTTTTCATAGACCTGAAACGAACTTTCGAAACGATTGACAGAGCTGAGCTGTAGAACGCCATGGCTAGACTTGGCATAATAGGGAGAGCCCTTCAATGGTTCCGACGTTATTTGAGCAATAGAAAACAGACGACCATTGTTGGAGATACAGTTTCATCGGTTGTGGATGTAACATTGGTTTGCCGCAATATTATTGAACTTATACATCAATGATATTAAGAATTGCTTGTATCGTTGAAAAATACGGTTATTCGCCGATGACGCACCGTCAGTAAAACAAATGCAAGTTGTGCCATTATGAAAATGCAAGAAGATCTAGACTCTTTATATATATGGAGTGCAACTGTTAGGATATGCTGACGACATTGACATTAAAGAGTCAGCGCATTCGAGCCTTGGTAGCCACGCCACTGCTGGTAGCAAAAAGTTCGAGTGAAAAGTGAAGTACTTCGTTTACCTTGGATCCAGCATTAACTCCAACAATAATGTCAGCCTAGAAATCCAACGAAGAATTGCTCTTGCAAATAAACTCTAAGTAGGCAATTGAAAAGTAAAGTCCTCTCTCGACGCACGAAAATCACACTCTACAAGTCTCCCATCGCTCCCGTCCTGCTATATGGTGCAGAGGCGTGGACACTAACAACATCTGACGAGGCGGCATTGGGAGTATTCGAGAGAAAAGTTCTGCGAAAGATTTGTGGGCCTCTACGCGTTAAATACGGCGAGTACCGAAGAAGATTTAATGATGAGTTGTATGAGCTTTACGCAGACGTCGACATAGTACAGCTCATTAAAACGCCGCGGCTTCGCTGCTAGGCTACGTCGTGCGAATGAACGAAGACGCTCTAGCCCAGAAGGTATACTTATCGGCACCCGCCGGTGGAAGCAGAGGAAGTGGAAGACCACCACTCCGATAGAAGGACCAAGTGGAGTCCGACCTGCGATCTCGCAGGGTCTCCAATTGGCGCCAGTTGGCGCAACGAAGAAAAGACTGGCGAGCTATGTTGGACGGCCAAAATCGCTCAGGTGGTTAGATGGCCATTTAAAGAAGAAGATATATATGGATATGCCGCAAAAAATTTAAATTAAATGTGGATACAACAAAATTCATGATATTTTGCAAAAACCGCCCCATTACAAACTATTTAAACAACATTAGCCTAAAAATAAAAAAAGGGGAGCTTCAAAAAGTAAGCAAAATAAAGTATTTGGCACTTGACATTATAGTCACAGCCGCTCCCGAGCGCGTAGAGAGGGCTCGGACACCAACTTGTAAATTTTTGATGATGCGGGTTCTACAAATCAACCTGCATCACTCCAAGGCAGCATCGGCTGCCCTTCTCTTGCGCCTCGGCGAAACAGCTGATGAGCTCGTACTAATCCAAGAACCTTGGATCGTCGGCAACAAGTTGTGCGGACTAACCTCTGATGTCACGCAGGTGGTTAAGACCCCAGCTATAGGCAGAACCAGAGCTTGCATCCTTGTTAAAAACACCCTCTCTTACTTTCTGTTATCCAATTTCAGCGACGCAGACATAGTGAGCATCATCCTCGAAGCAGAAGGCAGGCAAATCTGGCTAACGGCAGCCTATTAGGCGCACGAAGCCCCCAAATTACCTTCCAGCTGCCTATCAAACGCAGTGAAGGTGGCAAACCAACGGAAGCTGCCGATGATAATAGGAGCTGACGCCAATGCGCACAATACAGTATGGGGTTCTACGGATACCAACCCTAGATGTGAGTGCCTTCTTGATTTATTCTATTTACCAGTATATAAGAAATTCTGGAAGCGAGCCTTCCTTCGTAGCCGCAAATAGAAAGGAGGTCCTTGACATTACGCTAATCTCTGACCCGGCACTGCGTCAAGGGGCATTCTCTGTCCCATTCTGTCTAAAATCTACAATCTACATATCATGTCTTAGGCTATGCCACGTTCCGCACAAATGGACCGAGGCGAAGATAGTCTTCATACCGAAAGAAGGACGAGTTTCGCACTCAAAACCAAAGGACTTTCGGCATATAAGCCTTAAATACTTTCTTTTTAAAGTATTGGAAAGAATAATAGACGCGCACATTAGGGATAATCTGCGCCTTCTTGACCTTTCGAAGGCTCAACACGCATACTCTATGGGCAAGTCTGTGGAAACAGCACTCCACGCTATCACAACAAAGATAAAGGGCTTGAATTCAAGGAGTACAGGCTGGGTATCTTTTTCGACATTGAAGGAGCGTTCAATAACGTATTCCCGCAAGTCGTCATCGAGTCCCTTCGGGGAACGGGACTGCAACCTCCGGTTGTGGGATTCGTTAGTCAGCTCCTGGCAAAGAGAACTATCCAAGCTAATCTGGGTGAGGCCTCAATAGTGCAATACGCATCTCGAGGCACCCCTCAAGGGGGAGTTCTGTCTCCTTTACTGTGCAACCTAACCGTTAACAATCTACTTCTGGAACTGTAAAACACCGGATGCCAAATCATTGCCTACGACGACGACATCGCTCTTACGCCCACTGGCAGGCATCTTCAGACCCTAAGTGAACGGCCCTGAACCTCGTGGTAAGCGGCCTTAGCGAGAATCCCTCTAAAACGGAAATGGTCCTTTTCACAAGAAAATACAAAGTACCAGATTTTACACCACCCCGCCTAAATGGGGTTATTCTCACGCTCTCTCAAGAGGTCAGGTACCTCAGCGTTATCTTAGACAGCAAACTTAACTGGAACAAGCATGTTGAGGACAGATCCCGCAAAGCGATCACTGCCCTATATGCATCCAAAGCAGCCGTAGGGAAGAAATGGGGCCCGAACCCCCGGATTGGCTGTGCACCGAGGACAGGCACATTCGAAACCCGCATTCAGACTCCATATTTACAGACGGCTCGAAGCTCAACGACAAAGTGGGCAGCGGCGTCTATTCGGAGGATCTTTCACAATGCTTAAGCATTAGACTACCCAGCCACTGAGTATTCCATGCTGAACTTACGGCACATCTGTTTCCATATACAGCGATAGCCAGGTAGCGATCAAAGCTCTTCAGAGTAGTAACTCTACCCCGAAAGTAGCTCAATGAGTTATCTTAGAAATGCTCTACTGCGGTGGTATGGGTTCCAGGCCATAGCGATATTCCTGGAAACTGTGCTGCTAATGAGCTGGCAAGGAAGGTCACGGAGCATATAGAGGAGAACCACATTGGGAGCATCTCCCCGCCTCTTGCCACGACTAAGCTCAGGCTACTACGTGAATTCGAGAAAAAGGCAAGCTAGATGGCCTAGGGAAATGACATACGAGGAGTCCAGGCAAACTTGGCCCCTCATCTGCAACAAACGCACCGAGTCCATACACAAAGTCGACCGACCCTCCCTTGGTCTGTTGAACGGGGTGCTCACGGGACGCTGTCTCATGGGTGTACATACCAAGCGCATGGGGGTCCCTTCAAATGACTTCTGTCGCAGCTGCAGGGACGAGGAGGAAATTGAGAGTGTCGGGTACTTTCTCTACAGCTGCCCCGCATTAGCCAGAACCCGGCTGTAGTGCCTAAGCAGGTGCCTATTCCTTGACCTTGCGGGGTTAGGCTCTGCCAAAATTTTAGACATACTGCGATTCATGAAGCGTACAGGGTGGTTCGTTCAATGAACAGTTCTCTCAAAGGTAGAAGGGACTTAAACCCGCTCAGTGGTATCACAATGAGCCAGATTAACCTAACCTAACCTAAGTATTTGGGAGTTTTGATAGATCTAAATTTAGAAAACAAGATTGCAAGAAAAATCGCCTTATGTACAGAACATGTAAGCACTTTAACCTAACCTAACCTAAGTATTTGGGAGTTTTGATAGATCTAAATTTAGAAAACAAGATTGCAAGAAAAATCGGCTTATGTACAGAACATGTAAGCACATTAATCAACATCACAAAATATTAGTATACTGATCAATTATGGAACCGCACTTTGTCTATTGTTCTACAATTCTACTGTTGTCAAATGACACAAACATTAAGAAATTACAAATACAGCGAAACTAGGCAATGAGATTGATTTTGAAATGCAACCCCAGAACACCAAAGATCATAATGCTAACTATGTTGGATGTGTGTTAAGCAATCGATTATTTATTTCACGTTGAAATTTAAGTTAGGAACATTACCAAACTATTTGAGTAGTAGAATTCATTTTAATAATGAGACTCATGATTATGGTACAAGAAAAAGCAACAATATAAGACTGCCTAGAGTAAGAACTGAGTTCGATAAGAAAACTTAAGAATAGCTGTACTCTATTGTAAGCAACCTAAATACAAAGGAACGCTGTGTAGGTTATGAAAAAACATGGGAAGCAACAACAAAAAATAAGCTACCAAGTTGATATAAGCGGTTTGCGTTGAAGTCGCTTAAACAATAAGCGACTCAATTAGAAGAGTTGTGAAGCGTCGACTCGTGACGAAAGAAAATTTAAATAGTTTATTTTGGGTGTATGAATTAGCCCCCACTGAATTAACCCCCACCGAGAAAATGACTTAAGCCCCACAAATTTTACCACGAAATTAAAACTGGCGGAAAGTGGGGCTACAGTCATTTTCGTGGGGGTCAATTCATTTTTTTTGGTGGGGATTCTGTCATGTAAGAACCCCATTGGTGGGGCTTAATTCATTTTGATTGGTGGGGATAAAATCATTTTAATGGGGTTTAATTCATTTTAAATCACTAATAGTGCACATTTCGTAAAACTAGAAACCATAATTTTGTAAATTCTAAAACAATAGAGGGAATTTTTCCATTTACGAAAGGTTAAAATCACTAATAGTGCACATTTCTTAAAAGGAAGAAACCATAGAGTGTGGCAAACAATTTTAATAAACTTAAATGACGAACATTTACATATTTTTATTTAATTATTTTATTTTTCTCACATTTTCATATTTTCATTTAATTCTTAACTTTTTTCTTTTTAATTGAATTTTTGTTAAAATTTTGGTTTAAAAACTTGAAGTTTGAAGCAAGCAAAATAAATTAAAAATGAAGTAAAGTGGGGCTAAAGTCATTTTCGTGGGGATTAATTCCTTCTTTTTTTTTCGTGGGGATTCTGTCATGTAAGAACCCCCACGTTTGGTGGGGCTTAATTCATTTCGATTGGTGGGGATAAAATCATTTTCGTGGGGCTTAATTCATTTTTTCTTCGTGGGAATTCTGTCATTTTTGGTGGGGAAAGATTCACTGAGACATTGGTGGGGCTTAAGTCATTTTGCCCGGTGGGGGCTAATTCATACACCCTTTTTGGAAATATTGGGGAGCGGCTTGATTTTTTTGCCCACGGCGCCTTACGAGGTAAATCCGCCCCTGGTCACAAGCACAACTTAATGATTGGATAAGAGATTTGGAACTATCCAAGGAAAAGGCCGATATCCACACTTTTCGTATGCAACAATTTAAATTTGTGTCATCCGATGCTAAGGTGATATATTGTAAAACTCGTCACGAACTATTTTCCAAACACTATACCAAGAAAGACAGTATATGCTACTGCAACGACATTCGTGGTTTATTCAAAAAGTTTGGTCAAACATATGATTCAAAAGAGTGGCGATTGTTCACAGACAGCAATAAACTGAGTTTAAAGGCTGTATTATTGCATATTGGTAACAAAAAGCCTTCTATCCCGATCGCGCATGCAGTAAATACAAAGGAAACCTACGAGGAAATGCAAAAACTACTCAGATTTATCAAATATGAAGAGCATGATTGGAAAATATGTTCTGATCTCAAAGTCGTTGCAATGCTATGCGGTCTACAAAGTGGCTACACCAAACACTGCTGCTTCCTCTGCAAGTGGGATAGCCGAGCTCGTAACGACCCTCTTGTCAAGAAAGAAAAATTATACTTCCACCCTTACACATCAAGCTCGGTCTCACTAAAAACTTTGTTAAGGCTTTGGACAAAGAAGGCGAAGCATTCGACTATTTGAAAACAATTTTTCCAGATATTTCTCAAGCCAAGATAAAGGAAGGTATTTTTGTTGGACCACAAATAAAAAAGTTGATCAACAATAATCAATTCAAAGGACTACTCTCATCAGTTGAGGCAGCATGGTGGGAATCCTTAGAAAAGGTCGTATTTTCTCGGTAGACACAAAAGCCCTAACTACGAGCAGGTAGTGAAAGTCTTAATCAATAATTATGCGAAAATGGGTAAATATTAAAGTCTTATTATAATTAATTTTATAACTTATTCACCTAACTAATATTTTTTTTCCAGGCGTAAAAATGTCTTTAAAAGTTCACTTTCTGCACTCACATTTGAGCTTTTTTCCGGCAAATCTTGGCAGCGAAAGTGACGAGCATGGCGAAAGGTTTCACCAGCAAATGAAATTAAATGACAATCGATATCACGGATTCTGGGACGTCGCAATGATTACTGCTGGTTTCTCATAAGAGAAACTTATCCTTAAAAGAACAAGCGTCAAAGTAGAACACATAATTATTTCACATAGTGAAATCAAATTAAGATAAAGATTGTTAGAACATAGTATAAACATAAATAAATTTAAAAAAAAGTTAAAAATATGGGTAATTTCATTCATAAATTGAACTTTTAACACAATAGAAACAGAGCATACACTCTAAACTTTTTTGTTGAATTTTACAGCGATGATATCAGTAAATTTTTGTTGAGTCTCTCACTGTTGCTTGAAATTGCGGTAATTTCTGTTTATTTTCTGCTTTAAGTCGCAAAAGGAATAAATTTAAACACAAATTACAGCAAACTTTCATTTCACAGCTGAAAATGAACATAAAATTGCGCAAACTTTTTTTTGCGCACAAAAAATACGAAATAAACAAACCCTTTGTTGCGTGAAGCTGAAGCGCACAGTCAAATATGCGTAATTCGTCTCAGCAAGCGCTTGTTGATTAGCGCTCTCTTTTCTCATTTCAGTTGAAATAAGAATTTCAGTTGAAAGTGTTGCGGTAGCGTGGCGCAAAAGAAAGAAAGTATTATAATAAATAAATATAGTAAAATAAATAATTATAAATAAAATATTGTTAGTGATAAGAAAAATGTTTAAGTGCAATATATGTAAAAGTGAATTTGCTAGCCTTACAAATTACCATCGACATTTATACGCCCATAAAGACGCTCGCGATTGTATTTTTTACTTACATGTATGTATAGTCCTTTATTTCAATGTATGAATACATGTATTTTCTTATTTTTAACATGAAATTAAATACTTTTGTTAATTTACTATATTTTCTGTTGTTTTAATAAAAAAATAAAATAATTTTCATCCTTTATAACCTTCAAATTCCAGCAATAATTTAATTCTTTTCACAAATTTCGCTATTTTTTTTTTGACGTATGTGTACATATAAGTAAAAGAAGTTATTCTTGCTGGAATTTGCAATTTTAATGGTGGCCCATTTTGACTGTGAGCTACTGTATATTTTCAAATTAAACATTTTTGGCTTTAAACATAAAAATAAGTGAGAGAGAGCGCGTAGAAAGCGCTGCAAATTTAAGCAGCTGTGTGTGTATGGAATTACACATTTTTCGCTTTAATCAATCAACAAAAAAATGCGTATATTAACATGCGTGAATTTAGACATAAACAGTCGGGAAAGTGTTGCCTACCATTATCGCTGTAAAATTCAACAAAAAAGTTTAGAGTGTAGCTAGATATTCCACTCTCCTTTATACCATACATACGTTTTGAGGTATACGTTGAAATTGCGCAACCTGGGTATTTTTATTTGATCGTTTATAACTTACGTAGTTTTGCATCGATTTTCTTCGATGATACGTTATCTCTTTTCTAATTAAACAGAGCTTTACGTAAAGAAAAAATATCTGAAAACAAGGTTGTGATTTTGGAATGCTGCTCTCGCAAAAAGTAATTTTTTTCATAAAAAAAACAAAAATCTGAAATGATAAGCTAATATCTCGAAAACTTTCAGGTTGAGCAAAAAAACATTGTGTGATGCATTTACACCAAATTTTATTGTGATTTTGATTCTGTAAACCTTTTTGCAATTGCTTGACTCGTTCGGGAGATATACGTAATTAAAGGAAGCCGTCTTTTTGGTTTTTTCGAATAATGGTACATTGAAAATATCTCGAAAACGGTACCATAGAATGAAAAATTAACTCGAGTTTCGAAATCAGGAGGTGGCTCTACATACGAATTCCATAACGGCGTCTTTGGTAAATTTTGGCCGTCGACCAGTGTTAGATACTTAAGAAAAGCAAAGCTAGCTTCTCAAAAATTTGTCTGTATGCCATCGCCTATGAAAAGTTTAGCTGATTTTATTTGCTGGACGGCTTAAAATTCTTTTTATACTGCTTTAAATTTTAAAATCTAATAGATAACAGACTAAGGTAAACTAGGCTAACATTAGTTGTCCGTGTGGTGGGGGAGTAGGCCCGTCTCACCCCCGTTTCTTTCTACGTTTATGAATTAAAAAATCAAAATGTCAACCTGGATTTGACAAACTCATTACCAAGGCTAATTAAAGAAGGTGGCAGAAAATGATCAGCTGATTAAACGTTTTTTTCGCCGTAATAATGAGGCCGTCATTTTATTGTCATAAATTATCCTGGTTCGGTACGAGCTATAGACCTATTAATAATTTTTTTTCTGCAGCGAAAAATTATTGTTGTTTTTTGGGTTTATTAATAATTTTTTTGTTTATCTCTACATATAATAAAATTGTAACAGGCCAATGTCTGTACATGGCAGATATCAACAAAAAATTGATTGGGGGGAGCATTATTAAACGAGTAGAATCCAAATCAACCATTTTTTTAATTTTTGTGTGTCTGTCTGTCTGTCTGTCTGTCTGTCTGTCCGTATGTTTGTGGCCGTATCACTCTGAAAGTACTGAATGGAAATGAAAGAAACTTTTTTCGTTGGATTGCTAGATACTCAACTTAAAATTTAAGATATTACTTTTTTCGATATCTCAACCGGTTTTGGAGTTATCGCCCAATATGTGGACCAGGGGTGACCAAAAATGTCTTAGTACAATATGGATGTCAAACGAAAGGTGTCAATGAGTGCTGTAATATGCGATGTGATCAATTGAAATATCCCAAATGGTTTCGGAGATATCTTGAAGTTATCGACGAATATTTGCAAAAAAATGTGTTAGTACAATATGGGTATCAAACGAATGGTGCCAATGGGTACTGTTATATGCGATGCGCTTAATTTAAATATCTCAAATGGTTTCAATTATATATCTTCAAAAATTTCGGACGGAAAAAGAGAAGGGTGGGTAGGTGCCATGTACAGACATCGACCTGTTACAATTTCATTATATGTAGAGATATGTATGTATTTAAAATTTCGAAAACTGGCCCAAATGTATTTTTTAATTGTTGTGAACTATACAATCAAGTTATAGAAAGAAAGTCGAACTTCGAAAAAGTGCGTATAGGCTATAATGATTAAAATCGGACTCAGTCTGTTATAAGTTCTGATACGCAGCGAAGCAAGCGGGCCTTACTAGTTATTTATTAAAAGTTTTTTGTTGAATTGAACAGGAAAAATTTAGAGACAACCGCCATAGCTTTTCTTATAGATCCATTTCGGAAGTTGCTAACTTCACTCATCAGAGAAATTTTTGGCACGCATTGCTAACTATTGAGCTAACAATACGCTGGTTTTTTTTGCCTTCTAAACGCCCTGTTCAATCAACTTTTTACCAATTCATGAACCGACAGCGCCATCCGACGATTAGATAGGATCATGATGGATTTATTACAACTCTGTTTTGGTATCACAGTATTGCCAACCATGTGCTCTTGGTTTTTTGTTATTGAGATTTTACACAAACAACAAGCTTGTGTTTCTGGTCTTTATATTTGAAGTATCCTGGTTCGGTACGAGCTATAGACCTATTAATAATTTTTTTTCTGCAGCGAAAAATTATTGTTGTTTTTTGGGTTTATTAATAATTTTTTTGTTAATTATTTATTAAAAGTTTTTTGTTGAATTGAACAGGAAAAATTTAGAGACAACCGCCATAGCTTTTCTTATAGATCCATTTCGGAAGTTGCTAACTTCACTCATCAGAGAAATTTTTGGCACGCATTGCTAACTATTGAGCTAACAATACGCTGGTTTTTTTGCCTTCTAAACGCCCTGTTCAATCAACTTTTTACCAATTCATGAACCGACAGCGCCATCCGGCGATTAGATAGGATCATGATGGATTTATTACAACTCTGTTTTGGTATCACAGTATTGCCAACCATGTGCTCTTGGTTTTTTGTTATTGAGATTTTACACAAACAACAAGCTTGTGTTTCTGGTCTTTATATTTGAAGTATCCTGGTTCGGTACGAGCTATAGACCTATTAATAATTTTTTTTCTGCAGCGAAAAATTATTGTTGTTTTTTGGGTTTATTAATAATTTTTTTGTTAATTATTTATTAAAAAATTATTAATAAACCCAAAAAACAACAATAATTTTTTGCTGCAGAAAAAAAATTATTAATAGGTCTATAGCTCGTACCGAACCAGGATACTTCAAATATAAAGACCAGAAACACAAGCTTGTTGTTTGTGTAAAATCTCAATAACAAATTTTTTATGATTTTACCTACTTTTCTATTCAGCCTTACAAAAGAATAACTCTACAAGTAAATGTATACAGAATGGTTGCTAGCTTGCCCTAAAGTTATGCGGGCCTTGAATGTTACGTCAGTATTTTTCTGATTTGTTAAAAAAAGTTGTTCATTGAATATTCGTAAACTATAATTTACTTTGGCTGATATTACAAAATAAAAGTTGTTATATGCAAGTTCAAAAACAGACTTTAGTGGTTTTATTTCTGGTACTAAAACCTTTATTTCTCCAGAAATTCTATGACCGATTTATGTTTAATACTGGTGACAACTCAAACTTGTTTTCACTTCATTGTGGGGTTTATTTCTTGTTCCACATACATGTTTAAGCTGATTACTGTAAGTGAAGTAACACTGGAGTTTAGCGTGTGATCCAAAAGTGAGTGTTTATTAAAAATTCTTTCTCTTTTTATACAAATTATTGACTTACACGTATAAGCTTAAACACTAATACTTACAAACTACTTTCCTAATGTGTAAATATGTATAATATGTAGAAATGTCTAGCGTCAGCATTTTGCGATCAAGTGCTGTTATATGTAACCAAATATGCGGCTTGTTCTAGTGAAGTTGAACTCCCGCTGAGTTCATGATTTATCTAGGTCACTGGTGTTTGTTTATTGTGACGAAATATTCTGAAGTCAACAGCCTGTTCATCACACTTCACCATCCACCTTAAGAATATTCATATATAATTGGTTGAAATTGGATATGACTATTAATAAGTGCTTTTTGTGTTTTATTGTAATTTCTTGTTGTACATATTTTTTTTGATATAGCTCGCGTTGTTTGTTTATTTGTTTACATTCGCTTTGCGCGTACATATATATAATATTTTTTTTTTCTTTGTGTATATTTGTATCATTATGAGTAAAGTGTTTACAAACATTTTGTGTTTTGTTTTTTTTTCAACATACTGACTTTGTTTATGTGTGTTCGTGTGCATATTTACATATATTACTTTGAGTAATCTGGAGTGCTTTATTTTAGATTTTTTTTTTTTTTGTATTACTACGGTGTTATACTGGTTTAAGTCTATTTTTATGAATTACTAGCAGACCCGGCAGACGTTGTTCTGCCTGACCAGTGACTTCCCTAGAAATACATTTTCAAATATTTTTCTTTAACTTTTAACATTCCATTTATTGCAGTGCTTTAGGATATACAAGGTTTCTGGCTTTAAAGTCTTTGGTATAAACAAATAAATTTTTTGGATGTCCAACTCAAAAAACGGATCTTTTGAACTCAATGGGTATGACAAAAACCATTATGCGCTGCTGAGCAGATGTATAGTTAGTACTTATTTAATTATATCCTATATCTACCTATAATACTCTGGCACCGCCCACTTTTCCAAAATTACATAAATTTTGACCAAAGGACACACATATCCAGAAATCATTAATTTAGACCAAACATGTTCAGAGCTATGAAGAATTTAAATTTTATATAGCCTGGGGGCGTGGCACCGCCTACTTTTCCAAAAATTGATATAGCCTAAATCGTACACAACAATCTTCTGAACCAATCTTAACAGTTTAAAAGAGATCGACCATAAACCTTGGACATTATTGAAGTACAAACAAAACACAAAAAATGTGGGCGTGGCACCACCCACTTTTCCAAAATTATATACATCTTGACTAAAGGACACACATATCCAAAAATCTTTAATTTAGACCCAATATGTTCAGAGTTATGAAGAATTTAAATTTTATATAGCCTGGGGGCGTGGCACTGGCTACTTTTCCAAAAAGTGATATAGCCTGAATCGTACACAACAATTTTCTTAACCAATCTTGAAAGTTTAAAAGAGATCGACCATAAACTTTGGACATTATTGAAGTACAAACAAAACACAAAAAATGTGGGCGTGGCACCGCCCACTTTTCCAAAATTACATAAATCTTGACCAAAGGACACACATATCCAGAAATCATTAATTTAGACCAAATATGTTCAGAGCTATGAAGAATTTAAATTTTATGTAGCCTTTGGGCGTGGCGCCGCCTACTTTTCCAAAAATTGATATAGCCTAAATCGTACACAACAATTTTCTTAACCAATCTTGAAAGTTTAAAAGAGATCGACCATAAACTTTGGACAATATTGAAGTACAAACAAAACACAAAAAATGTGGGCGTGGCACCGCCCACTTTTCCAAAATTACATAAATCTTGACTAAAGGACACACATATCCAAAAATCATTAATTTAGACCAAATATGTTCAGAGTTATGAAGAATTGTAGTTTTATATAGCCTGGGGGCGTGGCACTGGCAACTTTTCCAAAAATTTATATAGCCTAAATCGTACACAAAAACCATAGAGTGTGGCAAACAATTTTCATAAATTTAAATGACCTTTTTGTCGTCAAGATGTTGACGAACATTTACATATTTTTATTTAATTATTTTCTTTTTCTCACATTTTCATTTAATTCCTAATCTTTTTCTGTTTAAATATTACATATGTCATATGATATAAAAAACTTGATAGCCGTAAACTTTGTTCACATTTATCACGTGAAAAAACTTGCAGATTACGATTCTAAAGACAAAAGTTGAAAAAAAGCCATAAGTTTTGAGATTTCGCGAAGTCGTTTCTTACGAAGTGAGAAAACGCCATTTTCGTATTCAAAAAATCTCCAGTTTTACATATAAGATGAAAAACCTTTTTTCATCTTATTAAAGATCTTTCATTGCCCTAACAACCTACCATATAAATCTTTCAATCAGATTATGAGTTTAAGAGTTATTTGCAAATGCATTTCAGAAATCAGACACATGTTGCATCAGCTTCGTCATTAACATTAAATAACACTTAGAAGCACTAACCTTTTTGCATTTATTTTAATGTAGTATGGGAGATGGATCGATTGCAAAAAATATATGTTCAAACCATTTCCAAATCGGTTAACGAATATAAAAGTTATAGCACGTTTATCAAGTGTTATTTTTTAATGCGGTATATCGATACCGTAAATTATATATATTCAAATATTTATAAATCATATTGCAGCATGGTTGAATGAAATAGAAAGTGACGAATTCGATGACGATTTATCGAGTTGAGGAGATGAGGATGACTTTGTGGGAGAGTAGTGGTCTGACAGAGAATTTGAGGAAGAACAAGATGCGCCAACTCAAGCATCTGACTATGGTGATGTGTCTCCTCAGCGAAGCAAGCCTAGAGAAATTTATGTAGGTTTTGATACAACTGTGTGGACAAAGGACGCTCCCACTAATAGGGCTAGAACATGGAGGCATAGTATTACATATGTGCCCCCCGGCCCCAAGGGAATGGCTCGACAAAAACCACACCTGAGGACTGCATGTCACAAGTTGTATCTCATCAAGCTACAGTAAAAGACAACTATGTGGGTCGTTGCTATGACTGTGGAACATATTTGTCCAGATCATTCCAAGACTGTATGTTTATCCTGTTTTGAAAATGTTTAATTCATCTCTTTAACTTTATGTAGCTTTATATACATATATTTTATACTTATGTGAAGTATGCTTTTTTTTGTTAAAAAAGTGAAGTTTTTCTTTTAATTTATTTTTTATATACACAACAAGTTTATTTATGTTCTTTTTAGTTAATATTAATAAATTAAATAATTATCAGAAGACTAAAAAAGAAAGAAACAGAAAAAAGTATATATTTACGTTTTGATTTGCAGTTTTCAAATGGCATACATATGTAGTCCGCGCGACCATACATGTTACATTTCGGAACGCGACTACTGTAGAGTTAAAATTTTCAAATGCAACGCTCCAGTTCTAAGAGTTATCCAATTCGAGTGAAATTTTGCACAGCTTGTTTTTACAGCATAACGCATCATATTCCGCCCGGCGAACTTACAACTTGCAAAAAAAATTTAAATAACGGACGGCTAATGTGCATATGTATAATTGAATTTTTGTTAAAATTTTGATTTAAAAACTTGAAGTTTGAAGCAAGCAAAATAAATTAAAAATGAAGTAAAGTGGGGCTGAAGTCATTTTCGTGGGGATTCTGTCATGTAAGAACCCCCATGTTTGGTGGGGTTTAATTTATTTCGATTGCTGGGGATAAAATCATTTTCGTGGGGTTTAATTCATTTTTTTTCGAGGGGATTTTGTTATTTTTGGTGGGGAAAGATTCACTGAGACATTGGTGGGGCTTAAGTCATTTTGCCCGGTGGGGGTTAATTCAGTGGGGGCTAATTCATGCACCCGTTTATTTTAGCAGATAGAACCAGTGTTGTAGGTGATATATGAAATATAAGATCCTTGAAAATAAGCCAGGTGGGCGTTATTTTCGAGGTTGGTTGCAATAGATTACAACTAATACTTAGGTTATAAAATGTATAATGAATTACCGACTGCGATAAAAAACTGTGAAAACATACATAGCCTTAAAAAGAAATTACTTTTACATGGTAGAAACTTTTAAAGCTTTAATATTGTTTGTACTTTATTTGAATTAGGTCTTGAAGACCGTAATAAATAAATAAATGAAAAAAAATAAGACTGGTGCGCCATCCGTTTGGGGGAAAGGTCACGTATGCAAAAAAGAGTTCGTGCGGCAATAAATGGAACTATTGGTCATAATACGGACGAACCAGGAATAAAAAAGGGCAAATTATTAAGATGCGATTTCTGTGATGCGAAGTTGACGCGTATGAGCGTAAATTACTGCGCAAAATGCAAAAAAACTTACCGTTTAGAACACATAACACCGAGGTGTTGGCAATGTGACGGAAAAACTAGGTAAAGAAAACACAATTTTTTTTTACTGTGCATAATTTTTTCTTACATAGAAGTTTCACCTTGGCAGCCACGCCACTGTTGGCAGCTAGAAGTTCGAAATAGTGAAGGACTTCGTTTACCTTGGATCTAGCATTAACTCCAACAATAATGTCAGCCTAGAAATCCAACGAAGAATTGCTCTTGCAAATAAATGCTACTTTGGACTGAGTAGGCAATTGAAAAGTAAAATCCTCTCTCGACGCACGAAAATCACACTCTACAAGTCTCTCATCGCTCCCGTCCTGCTATATGGTGCAGAGGCGTGGACACTTACAACATCTGACGAGGCGGCATTGGGAGTGTTCGAGAGAAAAGTTCTGCGAGAGGTTTGCGGGCCTCTACGCGTTGGCGACGGCGAGTACCGAAGAAGATTTAACGATGAGTTGTATGAGCTTTACGCACACGTCGACATAGGACAGCGCATTAAAATGCCGCGGCTTCGCTGGCTAGGCCACGTCGTGCGAAAATTTTGTAGCACACAGCTTACGTGTGTGCTGATTCAAATTAAGCACATGCACACGTGTGTGCTTTTATGTAAAATATTTATGCACGAACTATCGTGCTGTGGGTAAGAAAACTTTCAGTTGTACACGCACGTTTCTATTTCAAAAACAAAACACACACATTTTTTCTGCTATATAAAAAATTAATAGGAAAATTTGAGAGCAAATAAATTAAAAAACACACGCATAAGTATGTGCGTTTATATTTTCAATACAAAACACACACGCGTGCAAGTGCTTTGTTTTAATCTGCACATACACGTGCTGTGTGGTTAATAATTTTTTTTAAGGCACAGCTCATGTGCATGAGCAATAAATTTTGTGAGCATGTTTTTGCACGCGTGTGTGTGCCGTGTGCGTGCGTGCAATTACGAACCCCGTAACTATAAAAAGAAGCGGAAAAAATGGGTTTGGTGATGAACGAGGGAAAACGAAGTACATGCTGTCATCAAGCAACTGCTGGTAACAAAAAGTTCGAAAAAGTGAAGGACTTCGTTTACCTTGGATCCAGCATTAACTCCAACAATAACGTCAGCCTAGAAATCCATCGAGGAATTACTCTTGCAAATAAATGCTACTTTGGACTGAGTAGGCATCTGAAAAGTAAAGTCCTCTCTCGACGCACGAAAATCGCACTCTAGAAGTCACTCATCGCTCCCGTCTTGCTATATGGTGCAAAGCGTGGACACTAAAGACATCTGACGATGCGGCACTGGGAATATTCGAGAGAAAAGTTCTGCGGAAGATTTGTGGGCCTCTATGCCTTGACGACGTCGAGTACCATAAAGTCATGTAGAAACCAACTAATTGATTTTAATTGACTCTAAAATCATGAAAAATTTATCCAGTTGTGAAAAAAAATGTTTCTTCTGTCTAATTTGTTTGCGCTTACTTCGAGCTAGTCACAATTGGTATTAGGTGTCAAGTACTTAACTTAGAATGTATTTAGGGTTAGACAAATTCCCAACTGGGCTCTAAATAAAAATTAATATTTCCACTGCTTAACTTGTTGCCTGATATCATTAAGTTGATTATTATTATTTTACGTTAATGCTGCTTTTTTAAGATAATTTCCCTTAAGCATATCGAGTGGAAGATCACCTTATTCCAAAATATTACAAAAGGGGCGACGCTGCAAAAAATCTTATATGTATGTGGACCAGGGACCTAAATATTCCACACTTTTTTATTTATCGTGCGATTTTTTCCCTAAATTTGGGCAGAACAACGTCTGCCGGGTCCTCCTGGTAGGTATATATTTTTTGTGCGTGTTCAAAAAATTTTATAGTAAAGTTGAAAAAATTTTACGTTTTCTATGCTTTTTAGACAGAGGGACTTGCCCTATAGCTTTGTGTTATCTTCAATTTCAGGATAACGTTTTAGATCCTACGCCACCTTTAGAATTATATAAGCTTTTGTTGGAGGAACTCAAACACGAAGACAAAATAAAGAGGCAGTTTGAAAAGCTTGTGGAGGAAATAAACGGAATATTTGACTTGCGTAGACAAGAAATAAAGACTCCTGTGCTGAAATTCAGTATTTTTGATCCTTTGCGCAATTTAGCAGCTAGATCATTAAGGATTAAACAAGTAAGTTAATAAGCAAATTTTTCTAAGCACATGTTATGTTTATAGTAGATAATTTGTGGCACGATACCTCCTAGGAAATTAACGTGGAACTTGTTTCCCATTTTTCCATGTTGGCAGTAGTTATCGCACCGGTAGTTTTGCCGGTCTACCACGCCGAGGGTCCAAAGTTCAAAACCGTTGTATATCGCGTCATAAATTTTTTTCTAAAATAGTTTATACGTTCTGACAGTAAAGTTAATGCTCCCCTCGCTTCACTGATACCTTCAAAAAACCGTAAATTGAATGCTCCGTTCTTCAAGTGGGTAAAACAAGATATAGAAGAAACGGAGACTGCAGTACCAAGATATGGGGATGAAATTTTGCCAACGCCACTTGATTTATTTCCGCAATGCTTTACAGATGATTTCCTGCAACTTGTCATAATAAATTCAAATGACTACGCCTTACAGCATAGCCAAATAGGTAATATAGCGGCATGCGAAATCAGATGCTTTATTGGAATTTTAATTCTGAGTGGCTACAACACTGCAACACGACGTTGGAAGTATTGGCAATATTACAGAGACATTCATCATAATTTTGTATCAAATTCAGTACGGAGCGATCGGTTTGAGTTCATTATAAGAAACCTACTTTCGTAGATAATAATAACCTGGAAAATAACGATAAGTTTGCAATAGTTAGACCCCTCATTCAAATATTTAACGAAAACTAGAGGTCGCCCCGTTCGCCCAAATTGGACGAAAATCTAAATTGGCAAATATATAAATACGAAATGATAAGAACACAACTGCCCCGCTTGACACACACACTGAATATACCGAAAAAAACATGTGAGAGGTAATTACCACGTGACCGAAATCAGCTTACCCGATTCGTAGCGAGCATACAGTAAAAGAGAAAAAACGAATACTTATGTGCGCACACAAAACAAACCAGACGTTCAATACGAACATTTTGATATAGGCTTGATCGTAATACGTGTTGTTTTGCCCCCTTCAAAAAATGATAACAACGGGATTTTCCTTACCGTATTTATATATAGATTTCCCACCAAGTGCCTCTAAAACAGTTCAGCATGTCATTCACGAACAGATGGTCTCATATTACGGTGCTCACGGATGTAAGCAGTAAGGCTAAGCCCATCAGCTATGGATTTAAGTTTTAGGTTTGGGGAGACCTATAAAGGTTACATTATTTGGTTTGAAGTATACTAAGGCGCCGGAACTTTTCCTAGCAATGCGTAGTATGCAACCCAATATTATTCACCGGCTATACAATTGACAATACGTTCACCCCACTACACTTATTCGTAGAGTTGGAAAGTACAATATGAAAGGGACTGGAACGATTCGTCATAATCTATTAACAAACTGCCCTCTACCTAAGAAAGCTGAAATGCAGAAGAAAGAGGGGGGATGGTTTCACTACCGTGAAATTCGAGCCAACAATATAATAGTGAGTTGATGAAAAGATTTAGGTACATAGCCTCTTTCTATTGATTGTGTTCAACCCTAAAAAGAAGTTACACGTTGGTCCCAAAAAGATAGGAAGCATCTAAAAGTTCAGCAGCCACGTCTTATCCCTGAGTACAATCGCTTCATAGGGGCGTCGATCAAGCAAATGAAAATATTAGTCTATACCGTGTTTCTATTCGAGGAAAAAATATGTAATTCCCTTTTTGCGCCTTGCATTGATTTTGCTGAACATAACGTCTGGCAAACTCACATATATTTGGACGGCAAAATGGACCACCTACCTTGTATACGACGTATTGCTACTTTACTTATAACTACATATGGAAATCCTTTGGGAACTCTTCCCTCGCACTCATCAGCCGACATCAAATTCGACCGAAAGTAGCATTTACTAACAGAGATCAGACGAAAATCAAACGTAAATTGTAAACAGTTACTTTTCAACCACGCAAAGTGTAATGTTGAGTACCATACAAAAAAAAATAAAATTTTTTTGAATTTATATTTTTACATACATACATATGTATGTTAAAAAAAGTTCTCATCCAATATTTGTATTAATATTGCAAATTAATATAGTCCCAGCAACCCGGAGACAAACGAAAACTACCTCAAATGTCCCCTCCGTGGCATGTCCCAAACACGAAATTCGAAATTCATGAACCGGAAATTTGAGAACGATTCCACCTATGCATCTGTTAACTATAAGGAACCTTTCACAAGGATTCAAACTACAATTCATGCAACATTAAACATTAGATGATGTTATAATATGCAAGTTCCCCATGCTTGAAGTGTGTCCTCGACTTCGAACGAAAAGCAGAAAGAATTGGTATTACAACGGTGGCGGAGCTTCAGAACGACAATTTGTGACTCCCTCTACTGGCAGGGACTTTGCGTTGGCCTAAGACAATTCAAAAATTCAGTTTGTTTGTTTGTTTGTTTATTTGTTTATTTGTTTATTTGTATGCTTATAATTCAGTACAAAGATTTAATCTTATATAACAGCACTGAATAGTATTATAGTCATATTAAAAATAAAAAATATTATGCCAAAAAAATAAATATAATAATAAAATAAAACTAAGACAACAACTTAGATTTAATTTACAATATAAAATATTAAAAAACAGATAACAAAAAGTCAAGAGTTTAAGTTTTAAAGTTAAAAATATAACAGTGATGTTTAACAGTGTTATTTAAAATGTTCATATATTAACTTTTTAAATTGCATTGCGTTGCTGACTAATTGCAAGTAAGGGGGTAATCGATTCCAAATTCGTATAGCGTTTATATAGAAATGTTGATCTGAAAAAGCAGTGTTATGTTCTATTTGAATAATACGGTTTCCTCTTTCTGACCTAAAGAAGTTTAATTTTTGATAAAGATAATGCGGCTGTTGTGTGTATATTATTCTATGAAGGTAAATTACAGTTTTACAATTCAAAAGATTCTCGAAGGTAACACCAAAAATAAGTTTGGAGTAATGAGATATTCGGTCAAATCGACGTATGCCAAATATATATCTTGCAATACCATTAAAAGCCACGTTTAATTTGCGCCTACTGGTTACGTCACAGCTAGAAAACAATTCACAACCATATAGTAACGTCGGTATTAGGTATGATTTAGCCAGAAGCATTCTGACTTCAAGTGGTATGAACCATTGGCTACACCATAAACTTCTTAACATCCCGTATACTTTGCCGGTTGTGATGATAACGTGATCATTCCAGTGAAGGTGTTTATTATATGTGATACCAAGATTTTTTACTTTATCCACGTATTCAATTTTAGACTCACCCAGAACTAAATCGGGAAAAGATGTTACAATTTGTGTTTTTTTGGTTACCAACATATATTTGGATTTGCTTGGATTGAGACATAAGCCGTTAGTTGCAGCCCAAGTTCTTACATTATCCAAGTCAACATTAATTTTACGTACGCAGTCATCGAACTCTGATGCTTTGCAGCTTATATAGAGTTGTACATCATCAGCATACATTTGAACATTACAGTATTGTAACTGACCCGGAAGATCATTTGCATAAGCCGAATAGAGTTGGCGTGTCTGATTCTAATACTCCGCTGAAGTTTCCACCGAGTTTTCCAGTCGAAGCTCGGACGCATATTGTAACGCGTCCCCTCCGTGGCTGTCCCGCATTGAGCGCCAAATCAAAATTATCTAACAATAGTAAGGAAGTCTAAGTTCGGGTGTAACCAAACATTAAATACCTAGTAGTGATCTGTTGTAGTATCCTAATTTACTCAGGTCTATTTTAATACATACCTGAAAATTTGTTATAAAGGCAACTGATTGTTTTCGATAAAAACATTGCTATTGTAAGTGGTAAATTAAACTATCACTAAATAACAAAATATAAATAGCTTTCCCCATGTTCATGAAAGGTATGAAAATAAAAACAATTGATAAAAAAAAGACAGTATGGTGTTAACTACTTGTTCGTATACGTATGTTTGCCATCCGATTTGCGTAATTTTTGGCAGGAGTATACTACATACTTTTGGGAAGCATCTCACTAACTTTCATTGAAATACCTTTTTGAAATTTCAAGCAATCGCTTTTGAAAATAGCTGACCTTTTTTGCTGAAAAGTGGGCGGCGCCACGCCTACTTCAACAAAATCCACAAAATTTTTTTTACAGTTAAGTTTTGCTTAAAAAGCTTATTATGTGTGTAAAATCTTATTTGTATAACTGTATATAATGGAAATATCGCGATTTTAATTTTACAAAGAAATTTTTCAGAACTGTGTTTAAAAAGTGGGCGTGCCATTTAACCAATTTTGTTTATTTTTACAGCAAAGAGTAAGCTTTATATGTTGAACACTTTCTCCAAATATCGTTTTAATAAATCAATTTTTACCGGAGTTATGGCATGGAAAGTTTTTTGGAATAATCCACAATAAAGGGGCGGGGCCACGTCCATTTTCCAAAAATTTTGTGCATTCGACTTTCTTTGCCCACGAACACTTTAGAGGTGAAATAGAAATGATATACAGGTAGTTTAAGCAAAGTTATTGCATATTCAATATATCTATGATCCTTTTCAAAATCTTTTGTATAAAATTGGGCGTGACCTTACCCGATTTCGGTAATTTTTTTTCGAAATATTGCCTGTATTAATATAAATATGTGCCCTCAATTTCGTTTTGCTATCTGAGGCGGTGCCACGCCCCTTTTTACAAATTTCTTCAAAAATTTACTTTTTGCCTTAACGCTAACGTACACACCGAATTTTATCCTTATTGGTGTATTATTTACTGAATAATCACTCTTTTTGTATTTTCGAAAATATTATATATATAGAAAGTGGGCTTGGCTTTTAACCGATTTGGCCTATTTTCAATAGCGCTCCGAGATAAGTGAAAAGGAACCTGCCTACCAAATTTCATTAAGATATCTCAAGATTTACTCAAGTTATCGTATTCACAGACAGACGGACGGACAGACGGACATGGCTCAATCAATTTCTCTTTTCCTCCTGAGCATTTTGGTATACATACATAGGTCAATATCTATCTCTATTCGTTTACGCCCCGGGACAAAAACAAATTTCTTTTCGGTCCACCTAGCGACGGAGCCCAAAAACGCTGCGAACGATAACATTTTTTTCGGGGAGATTTAAATACGTCGAATTTCGCCGTCTCGGTATAAGCTGCCATGTCCAATTGACGCACATCATCCTCGCTACCTACTACAATTACACAAACATCGCACTCTTTTGCACAAATAAATAAATAAAAACATATGCAAATGACACAAAAATTACAGAAACGTCAAATTCTGATGAACTTTTTGAATTTGCTTGAATGGCAACATAACATGACAGGCGAAAAACTTCATTCGCCACTCACAATGCAAATTTTAGGTGAGTTCGCCAATCTGTTCGACTCGCCAAATGTATTCGCTTCGCAAGTGACAATATGCGTAATAATGTCCTTGGTTAGCTACTTAAATGTATCGTAGAATCTAAAAATATGAAAATTTTTAGTTAACTCTGTTTACAATAGAACGACACCGTGTGACACAAAAGAAAAAAGTATGAGTGCATATGGATCGAAAGCTTGACAGGTACATATGACAATACATATCGCGTATAACAACCTTAATCAGAGTTAAAATACATAATAATGATAAGAACACAATTTTATTCACAAGAGCATATGTAACAAAAACAAAGTGTAGTTCAAAGTATTATAATTATATTTTTAATTATAACGCAATGAGAACATTTAACCGAATGGTATCGCTATCATTATCTTAAATACTAAAGTTAACTAAATCATCAGCCTGATTGCACTCACATTCTTCTTCATGTTCACTATGATCCCTTTTTGGCAAACCAGTTTTTACATAATTCAAAATGTGCTTGTACCAAGCAAAGTCGTTTACATTTCTCCACTCCTCTCCGAACTGCTTTTTTAATCTCTACATATAATAAAATTGTAACAGGTCCGATGTCTGTACATTGAAGATATTTAAAAAAAAAATGATGTCAGGGGTCATTATTAAGCCTCTAGAACCCAAATCAGCCGTTTTTAGAATTTTTGTCTGTCTGTCTGTATGGTTGTCCGGGCATCACTCAAAAACTACTGAACAGAATTGAATAACATTTTTACCACTCTATCACTTAACGTCTAACTTAAAATTTAGGATAACTTTCATTTAGATATCTCATCCAGTTCCCGAGTTATTGACCAAAATGTGGGTCCGAGTGACCAAAAATGTGCGTTTTTTACAATTATTCCCACTACACATAAAAACTATGAATGAAAATTTCACTATTATAATACTAGACGCAGAGCTGGGCGATAAGGATTACATGTGTAATCGATTACACATAGGATTACGATTACAGTAATCGTAATTTATATTTTTTACAATTATGATTACGTAATCGCTAATTTGCGTATGTAGGATTACGATTGCGTAATCGTAATTTCTAAAAATATAAATTACGATTACAGTAATCGTAATCCTATATACACAAATTAAGGATTACGTAATTGTAATTGAAAAAATATAAATTACGATTACAGTAATCGTAATCCCATACACACAAATTAAGGATTACGTAATCGTAATTGTAAAAATATAAATTACGATTACAGTAATCGTAATCCTATATGCACAAATTAAGGATTACGTAATCGTAATTGAAAAAATAAAAATTACGATTACTGTAATCGTTATTTTTTGTGGATAGGATTACAATTGCTATAATTTTCTTTAGAATGAAAATGTATTTTTTGAGGAAAATTTACCGACGCACTGCGGGATTAGAACAAGCCGACATCTCTTCAAAGGCATTTCTTGATTTCTATGTAAAGCGGTAATTCAAATAAACACGCATGGTCACTGAAATCCACTCCATAAAGGAATAACAGCGATTTTTACTAAAATTTTAAAAAAGATATCCTAAGTAATTAAGGAGTTGCGTGCAAAAAGGGCACTAAAAGAGATGTGCTCTTTTTCCGTAAAACGGCTAATAAGAGAGAAGAATCTATGTTTATGTCCCCTCAGAATATGGGTTTGATATCTTTTAGCTTAGTAACTTGCAAAAATTGCGAGTTATGTATATAGGAATACAAAGAAGTGCCTTCTTTGCACGCAACTCCTCAATTGTAATCTTAAAAAATTTAAATAACGATTACGTAATTGTAATCTTAAAAAATTTAAATAACGATTACGCAATTGTAATTTAAAAAATTTAAATTACGATTACGTAATTGTAATTTAAAAAAACTTAAATTACGATTACGTAATCGTTAATTGAAAAACTTCGATTACGATTACAGTAATCGTAATTTAAAAATTTTTTAAATTACGATTACGTAATCGTAATCGTGGTTTGAGGGATTAAGGATTACTGTAATTGTAATTTAAAAAGCTAAGATTACGATTGCTGTAATCGTAATTGTTTTGTAATCGTAATCCTTATCGCCCAGCTCTGACTAGACGTCTATCCTAAAATTTAGGACATCTACCATCAGGATATCTAATCCGGTTCCAAAGATATTGACAAAATGTGACCCAAAATTACTTTTTCAATATGGGTGTCAAACGAAAGGTGGAAATTAATACTATATAGTGATGTGAGTTTTAATTCAATATCTCAAATGATTTCGGAGATTTCACAAAAAATAGTAAAATCTCTGGTCATAGGCAATAACAGCCTAAGTCGACTTAAGAATTAAGACAAGTTGTTACTGGCAATTTTGAATAGCAACATCGAGACATTTTGCAAGACTACCATTGGTATATTATTGCTTTGTTTATAAACAATTAATCCAATATGTTTGCCAAAGTTATATTCATATTTAAGCTCAGCTGCTCACATCTCTACATATAATAAAATTGTAACAGGTCCGATGTCTGTACATTAATGATATTTAAAAAAAAATGATGTCTCAAGAACCCAAATCAGCCTTTTTTAGAATTTTTGTCTGTCTGTCTGTCTGTATGGTTGTCCGGGCATCACTCAAAAACTACTGAACAGAATTGAATGAAATTTTGACCACTCTATCAACATTTTTGACTACACTATTACTAGCTGAGGTGAGAAGACAAGGCAAGATAGCACCAGCTGTCGCTTCATCGGGTATTGCTGCCACTCTACTCCCTGGAGGTAAAACTGCGCACACTATGTTTAAGATACCCTTAAAAATTGACGCTAATGAAACCCCAGTTTGTGCCGTATCGCGAAATAGTGACAAGGCGAAGGTTTTTGCAGAATGCAGACTAATTGTTTGGGACGAGTGACCGATGGCACACAAGAAAGCTGTGGAAGCTGTCAGTCGTACTATGCAAGATATCCGGCGAAACGATTCAATCATGGGAAAGGTAACAGTTTTATTTTGTGGAGATTTCCGTCAGACACTTCCCGTTTTAACTGGGGGAACAAGGGCTGATGAAGTCAGTGAATGCTTCAAACGCTCGGTGCTCTGGCCAAGGTAAATAAATTAAATCTAACGCGCAACATGAGAGCGCACATAGGTGGCAACCCGTAAGCGCAAGAATTTTCGGATATTCTGCTGAAAATTGGCCAGGGTTTACCTCCCAAATCGAATGGATTAGTAACTCTGCCAGAAAATTTTTGTAATATTGTGCCTTCAGTGGAAGAACTTATTTCTTCGGTTTATGGAGACGTTTCTCAAGTAACGCACCAGAATAATGCTTAGCTCTATAAACGAGCTATACTTACGCCCAAAAACGACCAAGCAGCAGAAATAAATTACAGTATTTTAAAAAAAAATTATGAAGAAGAGGTGGTATACCGATCAATAAACACGGTTTTAGACAGAGCCGAGACTACGAACTATCCTGTTGAGTTTCTCAACTCTATTTCTGCACCCGGACTTCCCGCTAATAGCATCGCTTTAAAAAAAGGCATTCCGATTATGTTGCTTCGTAACTTAACAACTCCAAAGTTATGTAATGGAACTCGCCTTAAAGTTACTTCTCTTCGAAATAATATTACAGAAGCAGAAATTCTTACGGGTTGTGGAGCAGGCGAAATAGTTCTCATACCACGCATACCCATACTACCAAACAATTTTCGATTTTACTTCAAACGCGTGCAGTTTCCTGTGAGTGTGTGTTTGCCTATGACAATTAATAAGTCGCAAGGCCAGACACTTCGAGCAGCCGGTATCGATCTTAGGACAAACTATTTCTCACACGTACATTTGTATGTTGCTTGCTCAAGGGTTACTGGCCCAGAAAATTCAAATTCAACATCAAAGAAATTCTTTAGACTTTATTTAATTATTGAAAATATCATTTTTATTTACTTAACTAAATACAACTGTAAATAATTGAATTACATTTGAAGCCCTTGCTACATGCATTATAGAACTAATAAAATAAAGTTAGTCCCCGTGTTTTATTTCGACGCTTTCAAAAAAATAATTATGCTGATTCTTCATTATAACTTTTACGCATACGAAGTCGCGGGCATCAGCTAGTAATAAATATTTTAGTTTTCAAGCTAACTATAACTTTACTTTGTTTTATATCTTTTTATCCAGTATGTATATTCTTCAAGGTGAATGGTAACGTTAAAGACCCGTATACTTTGAATCGTAGACTTGCCGGAAAACTTTTTTTCCAAAAGTTAAAATAGTTTCAGTTTCTTTCAACCTTGATCTTGGCTAAAATGCTTTTTTTAAGTTTTTTAAATAGTTGACAGGATAAGCTGAATTTTCCGTAATTGTGACATTACTACGTAACTCACTTCTAAATACGGTAACATTAAAGACCACTTAAAACTGGCTGTATCTTGAAAACAACAAAGAATTGAAGAAAAGTGTATAAGTATAAAATATAGCCTTGTGGTTAGTTATTAGAATAAGTAAAAAATATTTAGCTTTTGTTGAATACTTCATAAATATGAACAGAAATAAACGTATATCTGTAACATTAAAGACTAAAATATTGACCATATGCACATACATACATACATATTTCAGAACATGTTCATACCTTTTATTTTCACATTATTAGGCGCACCCTAATGTACGTTTTACAGAAGATCAACAGCGACGCTAAGAGGCCACCAACCTAGCTACGCCAAGCAATAGAAAATATTGCACAAACAAAAGAACCAAAAACATTCCAATACGAAACAAAGGGTCGGCCAACCAACTTAAGCAGCGGTGATTTGCTACACCAGCGCGCACGCATACATATTTTGGCAACCTAATGCCAGCGGACATAGCAGAAAGAAGAGAAAGAAAAAAATGCATTGCTAGCATTGACAGCAGGTACAAATGGGATTGCAGTAAAATAACTAGCATGTGTACATATGTAAATAATATTAATGTTGAGGGAATGTCCAGCTGATCGATGCCGTGCGAGAAAGCAGCTGACCACAGGCAATTGGGCATTCCGAGTGGAAGCGGCACCGCGGCGAAAACAGCCAGAATGCATGAAATATATGGGCAGTATTTAAATGCCATATTTTAATGTATAAATTCAGTGGAAGATGCGCCGTTAGGTTAATGTTTAGTTTTAAGTATTATTATTGTAATTTTGCGGTTTGCCGCCCTGTATTTTATTGATTTTCGCGTTTGGACTTCGGTCTGGAACCGCAAACGAGAGTGGCTGGTGAACCGTATAAATATTGAGATTTTTGACCCCATAAAGGTAATTTCTAAGGCTCTTCTTTCAGTGTCCTAGAGATCATCGTTATTGGCCTCCCACTCTGAGATAACACGGCCCCTTTATCCATTAAAGAATTGTCCATAGTTAGATCGAACGGCAAGGGACGGCAATATAACATCCTCAGATGCCAGGACCTCCTTTAATTTGTTGAGGGCCTGCAACTGCACCATATCTAAGTTTATATTAATTTTTTTGAATTGTGTGGCCTCAACCTTTCCGTTCTCACCCTTAAGGATATCCATTTGTCAACGTCAGTTTGCAACCCTACAATCGAACGACAGTGTGGCAAGGCGAACTAGGGAAAAGGGAGTTGAGCGAGAACAGCGAACCTGGTCGCAAGCACAAAGATTCATTGAACATTTTCTTATTAATTAACTTGTAATTTCTTTAAACTAAATAAACATTCACTTTATCATTAAACATAAATCGCTCAGCTTTACAAGTCAGAAGCTGGATTTGTGTATCCATTACGCCTACAAACAACGAAAATCTTCAACGACAAGGGTGGATCAGCGCAAAAGGCACGTACAAAGCAAACGGCGCAACGTCACTTTGGACAGAAGAATTTTCAACGTCGCAGTCAACGTACCAGAACTGCAAGGCAGCGCAAGTGCTGAAATCAACGACGGCATATTGATAGACAATTTGCTACGAATGCAAATCAAAGCATAAACGTATAGAGTAACGCAAAGAAACGCATAAAATTTGTGCACACAACGAAAAACAAAGAAGCAAAAGCAAGATTCAACGTGAAACGAGTGACGCCGACTTCTCTGTTTAAAACGACATCGACTGCGCAGTTACCAGTTACGAAGTTGCAAACTGAAGCAGTGGCGAAACGACGGCTACAATCAACGAGTCAACGTATAAAATTTGAAGAAACACACAAACGCATAGGTGTGTGCACGGAATTCTAAGCAAAGAAGAATAAAACGAAAAACAATTCATTTTGACGGTGGACGGCAAAAATACTACAATTGAAGAGGAGCAACGAGTTATTAGCTCAATTCAAAGGCGAGTATAGTGTAAACAAATACGAAAATAAAATTTTGAAGTTGCGAGATGTTTTGGGTGTCGACGAGGTTGATGCAAATGATATTGAGGATGAAAGTTCAACATCCATAAACGATATACGGTTGCAACTCAACAGCTTAAAACAAGCAATGACATCTTTAACTGCAGCTATGGCTACAATTGCGCAAAATTCAACACCGGCACAAAATAATGATGCAAGTCAGCAACAAGTTAATGATAACGACGACGAGAGACAAGAAAGTCTAGCATCATGGATATCAGCAAATGATTTACGAAGACCAATACGTAGAGAAATGTCTATTCAGGACATGATAGGTGTCATGCCTGAATTCGATCCGTTAAAAGGTTCCACATCATCGACACAATTTATAACACGCACCGAACAACTGCAACAGTGTTATAAATGGAAAGAAGATAGAGTACTGATTGCGGTTCAGCATAAAATGAAAGGCATGGCCAAACGTTGGCTTGATGCACAGTCAGTTTTCCAAACATGGTCCGATTTTCGCGAGGCTTTTGAAATCGACTTTCCAACAACGTACAACGCAGCTGAAACGCATAAATCACTTATTAAGCGTAAACGTAAAATCGGCGAAGATTATTTAGAATATTACTATTCGATGTTAACAATTGGTAGACAAGGCATGGTGGATGACAAGTCTATCAATACGCACATAATTAGTGGCCTGAACGATGCAATTTTAGTGAAGACATTAGCAACCATGAATTTATCAACGTGCAGTGAACTATTGATTGCGCTTAAGAATTTGACAGCAGTCAGTAGTGTGTCAGCCACATCTATGATATCAACACAACAAGCAGTTAAGGCTGAAACGAGAACCGACGGAAAACCAACGCAAATAAAATGTTTTAACTGCAATGGGTTTGGGCATATTGCTGCCAAATGTCCACAGCCTCAACGGAAGCCACGGTGCACGGTGTGCACAAAAGTAGGTCACGAAGCAAAGAATTGTCACAAGAAGCCAACGGTTGCAAAAATCGTCGAACAAGATAACAACAACCCTCCTCCGGTTACAAAGACAGTCGAAGTTGAGGGAAAGAAAATGGAAGCATTCATCGACACAGGAAGCGTATGTTCATTAATACGCGCATCAGCAATGAATGGTATGAAGACTGAGGAAGTTAATAGATGTTTCACAGGATTTGGCGGGTCCAAAGTGAAGGTGACTCAACAAGTCAACGCGGTGGCAACTATCGACAACGTTCAACACGACGTAACATTTTACATAGTTGATGATGATCTATTACCCTATGACATTTTGCTAGGGCGCGACGTGTTACAAAACAACGGCTATCACATGGTGATCGAAAATGGAGTGCTACATCTATCCGAAGATGAGACAGTTAATTTCAGCATATCAAGTTCTCTCTCGCAGACCGATAAAGACAAAACATTGAACTTGTTATTGACATACGAAAATTGTTTTGCAGAAAGTATTAGCCAGATTGGTAAATGCAAAAACGCGGAAATGGCAATTGAGGTTACAGCATCAGGTCCTATTTTAGGTAAACGTTATCAAGTTCCGTTTTCGCAAAGGCCGATGTTGTCAAAGATTTTAAAGGAACTGCTGGATAATGATATTATCCGTGCGAGCAACTCACCACACGCAGCCTCAGTGCTATTAGTCAAGAAATCCAACGGTGAAAGTCGAATGTGCATCGACTATCGCGCACTAAATGAGGTCACAGTCAAGAAGAACTATGTAATGCCAATAGTGGAAGAACAATTGTCGCGATTATCAGGTAATAAATTTTATACAACGTTAGATATGACATCCGGTTATTACCAAATACCTATGAACGAACAATCAAAAGAATTCACAGCATTCCTTACGCATGAGGGACTGTTTGAGCATAACGTTATGCCTTTTGGTTTGGTAAACGCCCCAATGGTTTTCCAGGAAGTAATCGTAAACCTGATCAAGACACTTAAGCATCGTGACAAAGTGATTAGCTATGTGGATGAGGTCATCATAGCCACAAAGACTGTAGACGAAGGTTTAGAGGTATTAAAAGAATTTTTAGATGCGGTACATGCATCAGGTCTTACGCTTAGACCATCTAAGAGTACTTTCCTAGCTGAGAAAGTCCAGCTCTTGGGCCACAACATCAGTGGTGATTGTATACGTCCGGGGGAAACCAAAACGAAAGTAATTGAAGAATTTGTAAAACCAACAACGACAAAAGCAGTACGACAATTTTTGGGCATTACCGGGTATTTCCGGAAATTTATCAAAGATTATGGTGTTCTAGCACGCCCACTGACAACATTGTTGAAAAAGAACGTGGTATTTGTATGGAACGAAGAGCATGACGACGCTTTTGAAAAACTAAAGAATTGCATAACTACTAAACCAGTCTTGACTATGTACGATCCAACGAAAGAGCACGAGGTGCACACGGACGCCTCTTCCATAGGGTTGTCCGGAGTGTTAATGCAAAACGACGACGGGTCGAAATGGAAACCCGTATTTTATTTCAGCAGACAGTGCAACGATGCGGAACGCAACTATGCCAGCCATGAATTAGAGGTTCTGGCGATAGTTGAAACGCTACAACGTTACAGAATGTATTTGATCGGTAAGAGATTTACTGTAGTCACGGACTGTAAGGCAGTAGCGGTCACGGAAGCAACAACGCCATTGTTACCGAGAGTGGCTAGGTGGTGGCTCAAACTGCAGGAGTTTGATTTTCTGTGTGTTCACCGCGCAGGCGCCAATAATACGTTAGCTGATGGGCTAAGCAGAAGCCCCACGCTTCCACCAGTAGAACCAACGACGGTTGCTGAATCCATATATCGAGTGGTCGATGTAGATACCGATTGGGTGTCGCACCTGCAAAGACAAGACGAAACCTTGAAACAAATCGTTGAAGTGTTGAACGGCAGAGTCGCACCCAACGCACGGCAGATAAAGGACGACTACGTACTGCAAGGTCAACGGTTGTATCGCAAGATAGATAATGGTAAGAAACTGGTCGTACCAAGAGGAGTGAAATGGCCCCTAGTAAGAACGTACCATGATGAAGCAGGACACTTTGGTCTGGATAAGACATGTGAACGGTTGTCAAAGGATTTTTGGTTTGCTCGTATGCGTCCATATGTGAAATCATACATCGCATCGTGTCCCGAATGTTGCATGAATAAGGTATCAGGAGGTAAAAGAGAAGCGCAACTGCACGTCAGCGAAGTTGTGCCAGTACCTTCCAGATGTATTCATATTGACCATCTAGGCCCGTTTATACGCAGTAAACACTGCAACGTCTACATATTGGTTATTGTGTGTGCTTTCACCAAATATGTCGTTATACGAGCATTACGCAACACGAAGACGACGCCAGTTGTAAAAACACTTCACGAGTACTTTAGAGCCTATGGGTGTCCGGTGAAAATAATCTCCGACAGGGGAACGGCTTTCACCTCGAAAGAGTTTCAGAACTTTGTGGAGAGTTATGACATCCAACACACGAAGGTCGCAGTGCGTACACCGCGCGCAAACGGACAAGCGGAACGTGTCAACAAGACAATTTTGGCATCGTTAAAGTGTAGTATCAAAAACGACAAAGATTGGGACGAAGCACTACCGCAACTTCAGTGGTGCATAAACTCTCAAACAACGCAACAACAAAGCAAAGTCCAAACAGTTTAGTTTTTAATTACAAACTACGTGACGTAACTACTAATCGATTAATCCAAGCAATCACTGAAGACAGCAGCGACGACGAGATTCAACATGAAGACTTCCGACTAAACGCAGCAGCAGAACGCATAATGGTAGAGCCTCATTCGGGGCCAGATAACTCTTATTAAATCCCTCTTCATTTTCTGAAATCTGGCTCTCACAGCTTGGGGGACCTCAACATCCTCCACTTCGATGCCCCCGTATAGATTAGTAATCGAATTGTTTTTTCAATGAAAGGGACCAGGGAGCTTTTAATAAAAAATTAATCTGCTCTGATTCGGACAGTTCTTCCTCTAGTCTCTGAACTTGAATATAACCATGCTAAAATTCGAAAAACCAAAAGAAACAAGTAAGGAAAGGGCTGTCTTCGGCTGTGCCGAGGGCTTTATACCTTTCATGAATGCGAATATCTCTTTTAAGTGTCCGATTCTTAGCTACAATTGGTCTAAACTCTTCAGAACTGTTAATCTAAATATACATAGGCCAAAACACATTTATCGATCATATGGAAGCTATATGTTATGTTACTCCGATCGGTATAATTTTCATTACACACATCACATTTATAATAAGTACCAACCTTGCAAAATCTTAGGTTCCTAGCACCTTAACTGCAAAATTTATAGCCCATAACCCATTTATCGAAACTATCGATTATATGGGAGCTATATGTTTTGTTAGTCCGATCTGGGTGATTTTCACTGCACACGTTAAAAATATGATACGTACTAAACCTGCAAATCTTCGCTCTCATAGCTTCTTAATTGCAAGAGTTATGGGCCAAACCCGTTTATGGGAACAATCCATTGTATGGGAGGTATGCGTTGTATTGGTCCGATCTTACTGGTTCCGACAAATGATTAATATAATACGAAGTGGTGACTCTATACCAAATTTCATCGAGATATCTCTAAAATTGAGGGACTAGTTTGCGTTCAAACAGACAGACGGACAGACCGACATGGCTAAATCAACTCAGCTCGTGGCCCTGATCATTTCGGTATACTTGATGGTGGGTCTATCTCTTCTTCTTCTCATACTTACAAACATCGGACCACAGTTATAATACCATTTCATGTTCATGAAAGGTATAAAAAGGGGTGATGATCGTTTCATAGCACAAAAGATAGAAAAGAAAGTCTTCGTAAATTTTTCAATAGTCTTCCGGCAAAAGAGAGTCACTACAACAGGTCAAAATCTAAGCGCATCTATTTAAATATTGAATTATATCCCACGAAATTGATAAAAATGTATAACGATTCTGTTCCATTGTATTTAAAGGTAAGCTCGTCCATGTTTTACAAAATATTTCATGGTGAATTTAACATTGGGTTTAACAAACCATCGTCAGATGTGTGTACTGTTTGTACCTTGCTAAATAATCAAATTAAAAATGGAAGTGATCCACAAAAAAAGTTGATTACATGATACAGAAACGAGTCCATAAAAAACGAGACAATGCCTTTTATGCTCTTTTAAAATTAAATAAAGCTGGAAATATTACAATCTGCTTCGATTAGCAGCAGGTCCTACCTTTACCAAAGACACCAATACAAGATTGTTTTTATTCAAGGCAAATAAGTTTATATAATTTTTGTAAATATAATTGAAATAGTATAAAAGAGAACTTTTACGTATGGAACGAAACACAAGCCAACCGTGGCGCTACTGAAATAGGCTCAGCACTACACAGCTACTTAGATAGTCTTGACATTCCAGAACATATCACAGAGCTTAGAATGTTTTATCGTACATATTTTGTTGCAGTGGCTGTATAGTAAGTCTCCAAAGAATTTAAAAGTAATACAACTTCATTATCCTGTCAGAGGCCACAGTTTCTTACCTGCTGACAGGGTTTTTGGCAGGATAGAAAAGGAGAGTGATTACTACTAAAGAAGAGTATGTAGAAAAAATTAGTAAGCATGGAAATGTGAAATTTATGGGTAAAAATTGGTATCTTAAAGATAAAAAGCAGCTATCAATATATTTAAAAAAAGTAGAGAAAATAATAATATTTAAAATTATTTTAATAGCAAAAAAGATTAAAGGAAGACCGGGTAATGTTTTAAATTGTCTTATATATGGTTATGAAAACTACCGAGTTGAAACAGGTTCAGAAACAGGACAGTCACTCCTTAAACAAGGAAAAAGAATTCCATCTCAAATAAAAGAAACTGTTTCCAACGAGATCATACCCATTGCAGACAACAAAAAGAAAGATGTTTATAGTTTACTAGCTGATGCCCGCGACTTCGTATGCGTAAAAGTTATAATGAAGAATCAGCATAATTATTTTTTTGAAAGCGTCGAAATAAAACACGGGGACTAACTTTATTTTATTAGTTCTATAATGCATGTAGCAAGGGCTTCAAATGTAATTCAATTATTTACAGTTGTATTTAGTTAAGTAAATAAAAATGATATTTTCAATAATTAAATAAAGTCTAAAGAATTTCTTTGATGTTGAATTTGAATTTTCTGGGCCAGTAACCCTTGAGCAAGCAACATACAAATGTACGTGTGAGAAATAGTTTGTCCTAAGATCGATACCGGCTGCTCGAAGTGTCTGGCCTTGCGACTTATTAATTGTCATAGGCAAACACACACTCACAGGAAACTGCACGCGTTTGAAGTGAAATCGAAAATTGTTTGGTAGTATGGGTATGCGTGGTATGAGAACTATTTCGCCTGCTCCACAACCCGTAAGAATTTCTGCTTCTGTAATATTATTTCGAAGAGAAGTAACTTTAAGGCGAGTTCCATTACATAACTTTGGAGTTGTTAAGTTACGAAGCAACATAATCGGAATGCCTTTTTTTAAAGCGATGCTATTAGCGGGAAGTCCGGGTGCAGAAATAGAGTTGAGAAACTCAACAGGATAGTTCGTAGTCTCGGCTCTGTCTAAAACCGTGTTTATTGATCGGTATACCACCTCTTCTTCATAAATTTTTTTTAAAATACTGTAATTTATTTCTGCTGCTTGGTCGTTTTTGGGCGTAAGTATAGCTCGTTTATAGAGCTAAGCATTATTCTGGTGCGTTACTTGAGAAACGTCTCCATAAACCGAAGAAATAAGTTCTTCCACTGAAGGCACAATATTACAAAAATTTTCTGGCAGAGTTACTAATCCATTCGATTTGGGAGGTAAACCCTGGCCAATTTTCAGCAGAATATCCGAAAATTCTTGCGCTTACGGGTTGCCACCTATGTGCGCTCTCATGTTGCGCGTTAGATTTAATTTATTTACCATTGGCCAGAGCACCGAGCGTTTGAAGCATGCACTGACTTCATCAGCCCTTGTTCCCCCAGTTAAAACGGGAAGTGTCTGACGGAAATCTCCACAAAATAAAACTGTTACCTTTCCCATGATTGAATCGTTTCGCCGGATATCTTGAATAGTACGACTGACAGCTTCCACAGCTTTCTTGTGTGCCATCGGTCACTCGTCCCAAACAATTAGTCTGCATTCTGCAAAAACCTTCGCCTTGTCACTATTTCGCGATACGGCACAAACTGGGGTTTCATTAGCGTCAATTTTTAAGGGTATCTTAAACATAGTGTGCGCAGTTTTACCTCCAGGGAGTAGAGTGGCAGCAATACCCGATGAAGCGACAGCTGGTGCTATCTTGCCTTGTCTTCTCACCTCAGCTAGTAATAGTGTAGTCAAAAATGTTGATAGAGTGGTCAAAATTTCATTCAATTCTGTTCAGTAGTTTTTGAGTGATGCCCGGACAACCATACAGACAGACAGACAGACAAAAATTCTAAAAAAGGCTGATTTGGGTTCTTGAGACATCATTTTTTTTTAAATATCATTAATGTACAGACATCGGACCTGTTACAATTTTATTATATGTAGAGATGTGAGCAGCTGAGCTTAAATATGAATATAACTTTGGCAAACATATTGGATTAATTGTTTATAAACAAAGCAATAATATACCAATGGTAGTCTTGCAAAATGTCTCGATGTTGCTATTCAAAATTGCCAGTAAAAATTTCAACTTGTGTTAATTCTTAAGTCGACTTAGGCTGTTATTGCATATGACCAGAGATTTTTACTATTTTTTGGGAAATCTCCGAAATCATTTGAGATATTGAAATAAAACTCACTTCACTATATAGTATTCATTTCCACCTTTCGTTTGACACCCATGTTGAAAAAGTAATTTTGGGTCACATTTTGTCAATATCTTTGGAACCGGATTAGATATCCTGATGGTAGATGTCCTAAATTTTAGGATGGACGTCTAGTATTAAAATGGTGACATTTTCATTCATAGTTTTTATGTGTAGTGGGAATAATTGTAAAAAACGCACATTTTTGGTCACCCGGACCCACATTTTGGTCAATAACTCAGGAACTGGATGAGATATCTAAATGAAAGTTATCCTAAATTTTAAGTTAGACGTTAAGTGATAGAGTGGTAAAAATGTTATTCAATTCTGTTCAGTAGTTTTTGAGTGATGCCCGGACAACCATACAGACAGACAGACAGACAGACAAAAATTCTAAAAACGGCTGATTTGGGTTCTAGAGGCTTAATAATGACCCCTGACATCATTTTTTTTTAAATATCTTCAATGTACAGACATCGGACCTGTTACAATTTTATTATATGTAGAGATTTATTTATTTACTTACTACTAGAAGGACCCGGCAGACGTTGTTCTGCCTAAATTTAGGGAAAAAATCGTGTTTTATTATTTATTCATTCGCTGCCCTTTCTTTCACTTTTTTCGTTACATATTATTACGTGCGAGCAACCCCGCCATTACCCGGGCTCGCCGTGACATTTGTTGTTATGAACCGCTCCATATTATTAGTTTTAATTTCATTTTGTACCCCTTTATATATTCTTCGCTTTAGATTAAGAAGACTTACTTTAGTTTTTCAGTCTTAAGTTGACAGCGTGAAGGTCAAGTAAAGTTATAACCATTAAAACTAAATTGAATTTGACAAAACGATCGGCGTTTTATTTGTAAAATTTAAGTTACATACTTCTTTAGTTCGGGATGGTTTTTCGACTAAGAAGCAAACGGATGTGATTCATACCGATTTCAGTAAAGCGTGAACTTCTGATACAGAAGCTCGATTTACTGGGGTTTCCGTCGAAATTGGTTCTATGGCTCTCAAGCTATCTTTCTAATCACTAAGCACTCAAAAGGTGCTGTCTAAAAATATTTTTTCGAAATCAATTAATGTTACCTCCTGTGTGCCTCAAGGTAGTCATTTAGGACCACTGCTTTTCACTCTTTTTATAAATGACTAGCAGACCCGGCAGACGTTGTTCTGCCTGACCAGTGACTTCCCTAGAAATACATTTTCAAATATTTTTCTTTAACTTTTAACATTCCATTTATTGCAGTGCTTTAGGATATACAATCTATCTGGCTTTAAAGTCTTTGGTATAAACAAATAAATTTTTTGGATGTCCAGCTCAAAAAACGGATCTTTTGAACTCAATGGGTATGACAAAAACCATTATGCGCTGCTGAGCAGATGTATAGTTAGTACTTATTTAATTATATCCTATATCTACCTATAATACTCTGGATATGTATGAACGGCAATAACAAACAAAAAAAATTAAGTGCTTTGATTAAGATTTAAGAACGTTAAAATGTCACTAAAGCAAATACATTCAGGGATATAACGAATTGAAATATTACTTAGCTTGTGGTCCTGGAACTGCCCACTTTTCCAAAGAATTTACAAATGTAGCCTATGTATGTCGTACCCAACGAAGATTTTAACGTATTGGAAAAGTTTAAAACAGATCAAGCATAAATTTTTGACATTATTGAAGTACAAACAAAGCACAAAAAGTTATGATGATTTAAATTTTATATAACCTGGGGGCGTAGCACAACAATCTTCTGAACCAATCTTGAAAGTTTAAAAGAGATCGACCATAAACTTTGAACATTATTGAAGTACAAACAAAACACAAAAAATGTGGGCGTGGCACCGCCCACTTTTCCAAAATTATATACATCTTGACTAAAGGACACACATATCCAAAAATCTTTAATTTAGACCCAATATGTTCAGAGTTATGAAGAATTTAAATTTTATATAGCCTGGGGGCGTGGCACTGGCTACTTTTCCAAAACTTGATATAGCCTGAATCGTACACAACAATTTTCTTAACCAATCTTGAAAGTTTAAAAGAGATCGACCATAAACTTTGGACATTATTGAAGTACAAACAAAACACAAAAAATGTGGGCGTTGGACCGCCCACTTTTCCCAAATTATATACGTCTTGACTAAAGGACACACACATCCAAAAATCTTTAATTTAGACCTAATATGTTCAGAGTTATGAAGAATTTAAATTTTATATAGCCTGGGGGCGTGGCACTGGCTACTTTTCCAAAAATTGATATAGCCTGAATCGTACACAACAATTTTCTTAACCAATCTTGAAAGTTTAAAAGAGATCGACCATAAATTTTGGACATTATTGAAGTACAAACAAAACACAAAAAATGTGGGCGTGGCACCGCCCACTTTTCCAAAATTATATAAATCTTGACTAAGGGACACACATATCCAGAAATCTTTAATTTAGACCAAATACGTTCAGAGCTATGAAGAATTTAAATTTTTTATAGCCTGGGGGCGTGGCACCGCCCACTTTTCCAAAAATTGATATAGCCTAAATCGTACACAACAATCTTCTGAACCAATCTTGAAAGTTTAAAAGAGATCGACCATAAACTTTGGACATTATTGAAGTACAAAGAAACCACAAAAAATGTGGGCGTGGCACCGCCCACTTTTCCAAAATTACATAAATCTTGACAAAAGGACACACATATCCAAAAATCATTAATGTAGACCAAATATGTTCAGAGTTATGAAGAATTGTAGTTTTATATACCCTGGTCCCAAGAATATACTGTGGAAATTTCATAAAAATCGGTTGAGTACTTTGGAGGCCCAAAAAGGACACACAGACACACATTCATTTTTATTTATAAGACTAGAAGGACCCCGCAGACGTTGTTCTGCCCAAATTTAGGGAAAAAATCGCAAGATAAATAAAAAAGTTTGGAATATTTCGGTCCCTGATCCAATTCCCGGAAAAAAAGAAACCCCGAATTTTAACAAAAGTAGAGTGGTACCTTTGTACCAAATTTGAAGAAAATCGCACCATAAATAAAAAAGTTTGGAAAATTTCAGTCCCTGGTCCACTTCCCGGAAAAAAAGAAACCCCGAATTTTAACAAAAGTAGAGTGGTACCTTTGTACCAAATTTGAAGAAAATCGCACCATAAATAAAAAAGTTTGGAAAATTTCGGTCCCTGGTCCGCTTCCCGGAAAAAAAGAAAACCCGAATTTTAACAAAAGTAGAGTGGTACCTTTGTACAAAATTTGAAGGAAATCGCACCATAAACAGAAAAGTTTGGAATATTTCGGTCCCTGGTCCACTTCCCAGAATAATGAAAAATAGATGTTGGTCGATTCTCAGACCTACTCAATATGCTCACAAAATTTCATGAGAATCGGTCAAGCCGTTTCGGAGGAGTATGGTTTCAAAAACTGTGACACGAGAATTTTGTATATAAGATAGCAGACCCGGCAGACGTTGTTCTGCCTGACCAGTGACTTCCCTAGAAATACATTTTCAAATATTTTTCGATTAATTTTTAACATTTCATTTATTGCAGTGCTTTAGGGTATACAATATTTCTGGATTTAACTTCTTTGGTATAAACAAATAAATTTTTTGGATGTCCAACTCAAAAAACGGATCTTTTGAACTCAATGAGTATGACAAAAACCATTATGCGCGGCTGAGTCGATGTGTAGTTAGTATTTACTTAATTATATCCTATATCTACCATTTAACGCCACTATTATGATTTTATGAAAATCCTATAATATTCTGGATATGTATAAACGGCAATAACAAAAAAGAAAAATTATATGCTTTGATTAAGATTTAAGAACGTTAAAATCTCACTAAAGCAAATACATCCAGGGATAGATATAACGAATTGAAATATTACTTAGCTTGTGGTCTTGGAACTGCCCACATTTCCAAAAAGTTTACAAATGTAGCCTATGTATGTCGTACCCAACGAAGATTTTAACGTATTGGAAATTTTAAAACAGATCAACCATAAACTTTGGACATTATTGAAGTAAAAACAAAGTACTGAATACAAAAAATGTGGGCGTCGCACCGCCCACTTTTCCCAAATTATATAAATCTTGACTAAAAGACACACATGTCCAAAAATCTTTAATTTAGACCCAATATGTTCAGAGTTATGAAGAACTTAAATTAAAGAACTGTATACTTTTCCAAAAACTGATATAGCCTGAATCGTACACAACAATTTTCTTAACCAATCTGGAATGTTTAAAAGAGATCGACCATAAACTTTGGACATTATTGAAGTCCAAACAAAACACAAAAAACGTGGGCGTGGCACCACCCACTTTTCCAAAATTACATAAATCTTGACCAAAGGACACACATATCCAGAAATCATTAATTTAGACTAAATATGTTCAGAGCTATGAAGAATTTAAATTTTATATAGCCTGGAGACGTGGCACCGCCTACTTTTCCAAAAATTGATATATCTTAAAGGTGGCGCGAACTAAAGTCAATGGAATTAACGTCAGTGACGTTAATTCGCACCCCAAAAGCGTTTTACTGTCAGTGGCATTAAGACGCATGCCAAAAGCGAACTAAGGTCAATATTTTTAGCGAACTAACGTCAGTTTTTTTTATATTCCAAATTTTCATTTTTCATTATCACCTTCGATCATTATATCATGAATCTGGGATTTAAAAAACGAATCTGGGATTGACTTAGGTCAGATCCCCAATTCGGGGTGTGATCCATGGTATTTATGTGCAGAAATCCTTTCCGCATTGGCGGCCTTCGGCCGCGCTTCAACAAATAACCCTGGGCTACGCCATTCCAACTCCGGGTGGTTGCCATAGCCGTGGCTACCGCCACGGTGATGTCCTTCCGCGTGCCACTCTTTTCTCACAGGGTAATGTGATTACAACAACCACATGAAAATGACAGAAAATTCTGAACTTTAACTGCAAATATCTCGGAAACTACTAAAAATATTGGTTCAGCGGAGCTATATTCGTGCTCCTGGGACCAAAGCGCGTCTCCTGATACATATCTCAACATTTTTGGTTGTGTATTAGCGCTCGGTACCCCACGTAAACGATTACCCACGTCTAGATTTAGAATCTGAAATGAGATTTCTTTCAACCGTTCAAAAGTTATTTGCAGTTAAAGTTAAACATTTTCTGTCATTTTCATGTGGTTGTTGTAATGGCACATTAGGCTGAGCCAAAAAAGTGGGACATGTGGCACGCAGAAGGACATCACCGTGGCGGTAGCCACGGCTATGGCACACACCCGGAGTTGGAATGGCGTAGCCCAGGGTTATTTTTTGAAGCGCGGCCGAAGGCCGCCAATGCCGAAAGGAGTTCTGACGTTAATTCCACTGACGTTAGTTCGCGCCACCATCCTAAATCGTACACAACAGTCTTCTAAACCAATCTGGAAAGTTTAAAAGAGATCGACCATAAACTTTGGAAATTATTGAAGTACAAACAAAACACAAAAAATGTGGGCGTGGCACCGCACACTTTTCCAAAATTACATAAATCCTGACCAAAGGACACACATATCCAGAAATCATTAATTTAGACTAAATATGTTCAGAGCTATGAAGAATTTAAATTTTATACAGCCTGGGGGCGTGGCACCGCCTACTTTTCCAAAAATTGATATAGCCTAAATCGTACACAACAATCTTCTGAACCAATCTGGAAAGTTTAAAAGAGATCGACCATAAACTTTGGAAATTATTGAAGTACAAACAAAACACAAAAAATGTGGGCGTGGCACCGCCCACTTTTCCAAAATTACATAAATCTAGACCAAAGGACACACATATCCAGAAATCATTAATTTAGACTAAATATGTTCAGAGCTATGAAGAATTTAAATTTTATATAGCCTGGGGGCGTGGCACCGCCTACTTTTCCAAAAATTGATATATCCTAAATCGTACACAACAATATTCTGAACCAATCTGGAAAGTTTAAAAGAGATCGACCATAAACTTTGGAAATTATTGAAGTACAAACAAAACACAAAAAATGTGGGCGTGGCACCGCACACTTTTCCAAAATTACATAAATCCTGACCAAAGGACACACATATCCAGAAATCATTAATTTAGACTAAATATGTTCAGAGCTATGAAGAATTTAAATTTTATATAGCCTGGGGGCGTGGCACCGCCTACTTTTCCAAAAATTGATATAGCCTAAATCGTACACAACAATCTTCTGAACCAATCTGGAAAGTTTAAAAGAGATCGACCATAAACTTTGGAAATTATTGAAGTACAAACAAAACACAAAAAATGTGGGCGTGGCACCGCCCACTTTTCCAAAATTACATAAATCTTGACCAAAGGACACGCATATCCAAAAATCATTAATTTAGAGCAAATATGTTCAGAGTTATGAAGAATTGTAGTTTTATATAGCCTGGGGGCGTGGCACCGCCCACTTTTCCAAAAATTAATATAGCCTATGCTTTAACCCATGATCCCAAGAATATACTGTGACAATTTCATAAAAATCGGTTGAGTACTTTGGACGCCTATAAAGGACACACAGACACACAGACACACATTCATTTTTATTTATAAGATTATGTTAAATACTACAGAATGTATGTAATTGGAATTGGAACGTGATTTAAAGAAAAAAATTTTATCCCGCGTTCCATGTTCCCGCGTTGTTTTTGACCATATGTACATATCGACAGCCACACTGCAAAACCCCTACTACTATTTTTCCAAAAATAAGGTTCTGAGCCTTTCCCATAGATCGTGATATTTCGCACATTAAAATTCAGTCAAAATCGGGTTACAACTTCCCGTTTCTTTCCAGTGGTGAAATGTAATAGCCGTCGCTCATATATATACGTTATAATTATTACAGTTTTTTCCCTCTCCTGAAAACTTTTTGGTTTTGAACATACAGGGTTTTGCAGTGTGGCTGTCGATATATTTGTTATATGTTTTGGGCAAACGCATGCGTGCTTGAGGTGTAAAAGGGCGTATGTACAAAATATCAAATTTCAGTATAGGTACTTCGTATATCTGAATATACATATACAAAGTATGGAATATGTATAGAACCGGCTATGTCTGCGATTTTGCAGCATGGCGTATGTGCAAAATGTGAAAGTCTGATATTCTTTGTGATAGACGGACGGCATGCTTCTAGCGTTTTATATGATCGCATAATAAGAGACCAGACATCGACTCCGATGACTACCTAGTAGCAGCTAAGATTAGTACCCGCCTCTGTACGATAAAACAGGTGCAAAAGCTGGACGTCGAGAACTGCAATCGCACAGACCGCCAATGATTTTGCGGACAAAAAATCGGCGAATAACGGAAGGTTTGCAACCCGAGGCAGATTCCTATAAGAACGAGAACAAAAAATCAGAGATCAGCTAGTAAGGCGCATGCACCAGCTCCTGTACAGAATATGGTCGGATGAATGCATGCTTGCAGATTGAAATTTAAGTGTTCTCCTCCCAATCTACAGGAAAGGTGATCCTGCACTCTGCACCAACTATTGCGGAATAAGCTTTTTGAATATCGCATATAAGGTCTTGTCAATCGTACTGTGCGAAAGATTGAAGCCTGCGTGAACAGACTGATTAAACCTTAAGAGTGTGGCTTCAGACCTGGAAAATCGACCATCTATCAAATCCTGGAGAAAAGAATCGACACTCTTTACCTCTTTCTTGATTTTAAAGCCGCTTTCGATAGCTCGAAAAAGAGCTGTCTATACGCAGACATTGAGCAACACCACCGGCTCAGCCATAAATACAATCTGCAAAACTTAACCATGCCGGGAGAATATTCAATAAAATAGTGCAACTAGTAGAGTATGCTGACGACATTGACATTATCGGCACTGGGTGTATTATAGAGAAAAGTTCTGCGAAAGATTTGTGGGTCTCTACGCGTTGCCGACGGCGAGTACTGTAGAAGATTAAATGATGAGTTGTATGAGCTTTACGGAAACGTCGGAATAGTTCAGCGCATTAAAACACAGCGGCTTCGCTGGCTGGGCCACGTCGTGCGAATGAACGAAGACGCTCCAGCACAGAAGGTATACTTATCGGCACCCGCCGGTATATGCAGAGGAAGAGGAAGACCACCACTCCGATGGATGGAAAAGGGTCTCCAATTGGCTGAGGCGGTTAGATGGCCATTTCAAGAAGGACAAATTACACGGTGAGTTATAAACAAGAAGAACAAGCAGTCAGGTGCTCACCTACTATCACCATCTAACGATTTCGCCTAATAAACGTATACATTTGACTGTTTAAAACTTTTTTGAAATTGCGGGTTGTTATTTTTGACTAAATATTCATTATTTTCAAGAGGTTTCAAAAACAATTGAATTAGTCTTATATTCACAATTCAAAAATAATTAATTCACATGACAGTCGGTTTAATCTAACAGCTGTAAGCCACCAATTATTTCCCTCCACAGGCGTGCAGGGTACTGGAAAAGTATCACTTATCAGTTCCGTTCTAGAATATTAAGAACAATGTTAATACAGGATAACGTCAGCTATTCCACTTATAAAGTACATTGCCTTTGAGCTAACTCACAATTCTTCCACTTAGAACAAGCAACTAATCTAAAAGGCATCTTGCAACTAATGACGTTGACAGTTTATGGATGTGTGTTTTTAATTCGTCTGGCTTCCACCTTCTTTTAATTCTCCCTATAGTGAGCTGTGCTCGATAGGTGTGTTCGGTGGCAAAAAATTTTATAAAATTTTATAAAGTTTTTACTGTGAAAGTGTTCGGTGGCGCAAAACACTTGCAGCGAGAGAGCGCATTTTGACATTTCATTGACAGAGAGAGCTGCAAGTGTTTACTGAGGATTTTTGGCTCCGTGAAAGTTGCGAGTGAAAACAGCTGATCTGGACAAGGGAAAGCAACAACAAAAATTAAAAAATTTGAATTTTCAACCAATCAAAAGGGCAACAGCTGTTTTTGCTGCAAGTTTCTACTGACTCCTGTTCAGTCACAAACTTTTACTTTTTGCGTTTCGAGAGAGTTTTACGTCATTCTCTCTTTACTTACACTTTTTGCCAGTTTTGCCACCGAACACAGCTAACGTTAAAATACATTTGTTCATATGTGTGTGTTAAAATAACAGTTACGTATATGTTTTTGATGTGTAAACATCTTTGGGCTCATAAAACTCTGTT